>CAMZMU010000066.1:5289141-6489141 GCA_947311845.1 Poa pratensis | reverse complement strand
AGATGTTCTTCTGATCATTTCATATAGATCCCGTGCATGTTAACTTTGGCTATTTAAATTTAGAAGATCTTGCTGTTGATTTTGGTAATTGTGTGATTTCGACTTCTGATTTTTTTTAATATACCAGGTTGAAGCTGTCACTGTCCATGCTACTCAGAAGTACTTCGTAACTGCTTCCAGAGATAACACATGGTGCTTTTATGATATTTCAACAGGGTCTTGCCTCACACAGGTCTGGTACTTTGAATAAATTTCCACAAGCATGCACATCTAGAGATTCACCGTTTTGACAAGTGCTGTTTTTCAGGTTGGTGAGGCTTCTGGGCAAGATGGATACACAGCAGCAGCTTTCCACCCAGACGGTCTTATTCTTGGAACAGGCACATCTGAAGCTGTTGTCAAAATTTGGGATGTGAAAAGTCAGGTAAGACAAAGCAAAACTATTATTCAGATTGGCATCCATGCCATGCTCATCTAATGCCTCTCATCTAATGGTTGAAAATGTATATTTGCAGACAAATGTTGCAACGTTTGACGGGCATGTTGGGGCGGTGACTGCTATGTCCTTCTCAGAAAATGGTTATTTCCTCGCGGTATGTTCTTTTTTATTTTCTTGTAGCACTGGGTTCCATCTAAGTCTAGATTTTGGTCAATAACTCTGGAACATAGGTTTGTTATACTGATATTTCCAACATTACCTTACAGACTGCAGCACTTGATGGCGTCAAGCTTTGGGATCTGCGAAAATTGAGAAACTTTAGGACACTCTCTCCATACGATCCAGATACGCAACAAGCTCTGGTAAGTAGATCTCTACTTTTTTTTCACAAATATTGAAGTAGCGGTTTTCTACATAAATTGCAATTTGTAGACGTGAACTTATTGAAATTTGGAAGAAGACTGCTCACACTAGTGTGAAACTAGACCTCCCTACAACCAGAATCTGTTCTCACAAATGACCAACACACTTTTCTCTTGCAGTGGAGTTTGATTTCAGTGGAAATTATCTTGCCGTTGCTGGTGCCGATATAAGGTATGCTTTCTCAGCTTCTAACTTAGCTGCTTGATATACTGTAACAAGGGAAGTGGCTTTGATGTCTGGACTCTGGTCAAGCTCACTATATGTTTTTAGCCTTTTAAAACGAAATGCACTGAAAGTGATCTATTGTGCTTGGCCGCAGGGTTTACCAAGTAGCAAACGTGAAGTCGGAGTGGAATCTCGTCAAGACACTCCCAGATCTATCAGGCACAGGTTTGTTGACATTTATCTGCTCTTCTCCAATGCTTGTGGGTTTTCCCTTTGTCTGGAGATTAACATTGTTGTGTCTCTTTGCAGGGAAAGTGACGTCGGTGAAGTTTGGAACAGATGCCAAATATATCGCCGTGGGTTCCATGGACCGTAACCTACGCATATTTGGGCTCCCTGGAGATGAGCAGATGGAGGAGGCCACTGAATCGCCAGACAAGTGAGTAGATGGCGGTACACATTCTTGATCTTGCTAGTGAAGCCAACTCGAAGGCGGACCGTGTTGTTGACGATACACTTGAGGAAAGTGCGTCGCTGAAGGGGATGCACCCACGTGTTTTTGTAATTCCGACCCGGTTGGCCTTTACACACCAGTAGAAAATGTCTTTGAGGACTCGGACATGCAGATTTTTGTTTCTAGCCCTGCTGTCGGCTGAGTGTATGTAAACAATCCTGACACGCTCATGTGATTTAGCCATTTAGGTACAGGTCCGAGGATGAATACCAGTTGCTTCAACTGCTCATCTAGCCTAGTGATGAATTGCAGTCTTTATTCCACACGCCATTTTGCCATGGATTTGTACTGGTATTCATTGGTCATGGATGGTACTGTAGCTTCTCACGAGTGCACCGTTGTTCATGAACATTTTCAGTCAAGTCATTTTGTTTTGCTCCCCCAGCCTAGTCGGCAGTCGGCAGACGTGGGTCTCAACACACTGTCACCTAAATAAATTATGGAGGAGCATCCGACAGCGACGCCTTAATTTCCCGCTCTTCTTACAGTGTGCAGACAGGCAGTGACAGTGATAGCCACTACCTTATGATCAGCTTTTTGGGGCCTTAACCACGATTTATAATGAATTAACCTCCGGTTAGTCACTGTACTGCACATGATCGTGTTACCATACCGTCTATGTTTGTTGGATGAGAAGCAGCTTATCGCAGTAGTACAGCCTAGCTAGCAGTGTGTAGCACAGCGACATGACTGGTTTCGACTGGTCACCGGACCTGTTTGTTGTGTTGCTTCCATGTTGCCACGGCGACGGGGAAGAAGAAGAAACGTCGTGAGCGCCAGGACGACGGCCACCCGTCTCGTTGTCAGCTTAGCTAGCGGCCGCCGGCCGGTGTGTGCACACGTTCCTGTCGTCGATCCACTTGCAGATCGTGGCTCGTCGAACCAACGCCTCGCTACAGCGACCGACCACCCGCTGGCTGCACCATGGTTAATCACCTCTGCTTAGCTCAGTTGCGTGGATCTTGGGATGCAGAGACCTTGACAGTTATCTCTCTCTCTTCTACTGTACTATATATTGGTAGTAATGGAGCATTTAAAATCTTCCAATTTCGATGTGCGTCCATGCTTCTCCAATGTCCTGCTGCCGCTGAAGTTCGTCAACGACGGAGCATCAGATAGACCCCGATGGGGGAGCACCCCCCCCCCCCTCCACCCAAACCCTTAACCCTAGGTCAGATGCATCTGGGGTAGGCGCATGGGTCCCATCGCTTCCTTCGGCCGCCATCTTTGGTCCGAAGCCTTCGTCCAACACCGTACAATAGCTTGGTTTATTTATTTCACGATGAACAATAGAACGTAAAACATGCATATCTCATCTCCAGAAGCTGCCCTCAAGAAATTACACAGTTCCGATGATGAGGCATGAGTGCAGCTATATATTGTCGTTCCCGAACAATTGTGCTCATTTTGTGCCGAATCCGGACCCCATAATTCAATCAAAGCGCATGCCGCAACAAAAGAGCTTCTAGTTAGAACTTCTCCATCGGTACTTGTCCCCACCCACACACACACACACATCACATTGTCAAGATCTACATATTAGATGTAATACAGAGCTATATATATCAAATTAAATCACAAATATCGGCTGGCAGATTGTCTAGATCTACACTCATAGATATGTAATAAAGATACTCCTTGCATAAGATATCGGCTAACGACAAGACGATTGGTTCGTCCATTTGCTAGGTTTGCCGTACACATTGATCACCAATCACCATAAACCCATAGTCGACCATAGCTGGCTAGCTAGTTGATATAATAATATATGCAATACGCATGTGTGCATAATTAACAATATTTTTCATCATTGTCATCATGCTCTAGCTCAAGCTGGGTGGCTGCCTGAGAGCCACGGCATTGGTGGCCCGTGAATGCATGACGTGACAGCACGCAAGTACGTTAAGCAATTAAGCATGGGAATGATCTGTAGATGTGTCGATCTCCCACACAGGATGGCATGGGGGAAGTAGGGTGAGCTACTAGTTTCTAACGTGAGCTGTTGAAGATAACAGGCTTCTGGCCGTCGGCGTAGCCCGTCATTCCTGTAGTGAGGGCGATGAGATCTCTGCCATGTCCCAACGATGATCGATCGAGCTGCCACACAACCTTATCTAATATCTCCTGCCATGCCATGCCATGCCATGCCATGCGTGTCTGTACGTTTGGAAACTCCTGTGGCGTGCCGCCTGTGCCATGGTCGCTGCGAGGATCATCCAAGAACATCGATCACGGCCACTGCAGTGGAGGATCCATCCATCAGTACGGTGATCTCTACATTTTTGGTTCTCTTCTTGTACGTGTAGCGATCGATCAATCGGGTGTTAGCCATGCTACAGTGTGCCGATCGAGTGTATAATTGAGGCCATATATCATCGAGGGTGGCGTGTCGGCCAGGCAACGAGCTAGCGCGATCGCTACTGGTAGTAGGCTTCCTTAGGATAATTCATATGGGATCAGTCCTAAAAAACTCAAACAACCCATTTAGGAAATTCTTCTAAGGATTCCAATCCTCCAAAATTCAACATCCTTTGAGTTAAAGAGGCTCTTGATTTTTTTGTTCAATAGAGATCAATGCCCACGTTAATTAACTTTCATGTGTTTCATTTTGAATCAACTTTCAAATAGACAATCCCTACAAGGGTAAGACCGTAAGATTAAAGGTTCGGATCGCAGGGTCGATAGTACGGAACTACGGATTAGTAGCATGAAATGCGTCCGCGTTGGCGAAGAGTGTGATAGAACGAGAAGAAGAATAAATGGAGTAAAATACTGGCAATTATTTGTTTATTTAACATTTGATTTTTTTCGAGACTATTAGATTATCATCTAAAGGGCCCATATTTACGATACTACCCTAACTCAATACTCCCCTACGCCTTCCCTCTCTCTTCCTAGCTTGATTCTTGTCGGCGTGCCTTCGCTGGATACAACAATCACTCTAACCTTACCCTAATCACCCGCAGTGCACCTTTACTCTGTCAGCATCATACTACGTGTCGCTGCAGCTTTTGCTCGCACGAAACGAAGAAGTCGAGTGGCAGAGTTTTCTTCTTCTGTGAATAAACGACCGTTAGCAACTTTTCGAAAATCAATTCGACCATGTATGGGGAGAAGAGTTATATATGTCGACTTAGGAATAGTAAAATACGTATATGAGAAATAATAAGACCGGAATGGTAATATCCATGCATGGGCAGCGAGCCAAGTCAAACATGGTGGACTCCATGGATCGATGGACGATCCATAACAAGCCACGTAGATGTCGAAGATACTATATTGACATTAATCAAACAATAGTCATGTAGAGTAAGCAAAGTACACACATGCAGCAGCAACAACAACCAGTGAATGGTCCAGGATATCGAAACCGTCTTCACGTACGCATGCACCATTGTTCTGCGTTAATTCCACGGTGTTCTTGTATCCTTCCCCATCCATTATTTGGATGGCAGCGGGCACGTCACTTCATGCATTTGGTTCTTGCTATCAGCAAGACACGTCATACTCGTGGTGGTTAGTAATCTGCAACCGTCCGGAAAGTGACAACACGGTGGATTTGCATACAAGATAGCAAAAAATATATATGGCTGGTACTCGTGAATAGATTTGGTCTACCTTCTTCGGGATATTATGCAAGAAATGCTCCCGTCGGTGCTTATGATGTGTGCTTTTGCTCGCTTTTGGTTAGACTATCTTCGATTCATAGTAAGTGTCGCAATTTTGAACTAACCCTAATTTAAAATTGCGACCCTTATTTTAGATCGGAGGGAGTAGTTTTTGGATGGAACATTACACACGATCCAAAGTATAGACCAAAAGAGCCGAAATAGACGTCTTCTGTACGTGACAGAGAATATATACGCCTTGAGAAATATTGCAGATTTGCAGTCAATATGCTAGCGGACCTAGTAACTTTTCCAAGCCTGCGCAAATAAAGGGTCAGAGCGCCTAAAACACCATTTTTTTTCATATACCATACAATTGCAGCCGATATATATAGGGATGCACCGCCGGTAAGCTTGGGTGGCTACCCGGGAGTTGGGATGATGGGTCCGCCCGAACATGCTTCACTTCGACTATTATTGAGCATGGTTTGAAAAGCTAACTTGCGAATCCGTGACACAATCAATGGTACTCTCACTGATCCAAAATAAGTGGCGCAGTTTCGAATTGAGGTTAGTTTAAATCTATGACATATATTATGGAACTGAGTTACATGAAAAAGATACTATCAACAGTATAATCACGTAATGATATTTTACCATGTGATACCATAAAAATCGAGAAGAAAATATTCACTTGCATAAATCTCTGCGCAAATCATACCCAAAGTTACGTGATGCACCAATCCATCTAAATTTTCTTTCCTCCCCGTCCTATCCTTGCTCTAGTGGTGCGTCTAGCGTCAGCAGAGGGCGCGTGGAGACGTGTGTCCGGCGGATCTCCTGGGATCCAGTCCGTTTTCGTGTTCGTCCGTGTGGTTGCAGGTCTGGTTCTTCTAATTTACGGTTGTCATCATCGACGATGGTTAGTGGTCCCTCGGGCCCTTAGCACGACGACTTCCCGTCTGTCTATTACAACAAGCTATACTACGAAAAGCTTTACCCGGCTCCAGTGAGGGAGGGGTGAGGACGGCGGCGCGCTTTTGGCTCGCTTCAGTGTTTGTAGTCGTCACTAGGTGGTCTGAAGACCTATTTGTATTTTTTTTTTACTTTTGTAATTCTTTGTGCCGTTGTTGATGGTTAATAGAGTTGGCCTTTCCAAAAAAAAACAGTAGTATGTTGGTGCGAGGTCTCAAGTGTGAACCACGTGGCATGCCCAAATGAAAAAAAAATGAAAGCAACCAGTTATCAGCTCGAAACCAGTACATCTATCTATGAGGGGTTCGCATAGGCGCTCTCCACCACCTCCACCACCATTGGCGATCGATCAGTAGCACATACGTGCGAGAGCAACAAGCCCAATAGCAATGGCGTCCGTCTCGTTCCTCGAACTTTCGCTTTGCTTCCTATGCTTCGTCGTCTTCTACATGTACCACCTCGGTCCAAGCGCAAGAACCCGGTGATCCCGCTGCACTGGCCGCTCGTGGGCATGCTCCCGGCGCTGCTCGCCAACCTGCCGCGCCTCCACGACTGGGTCACCTCCGTGCTCACCGCCAGCCCGCTCAACTTCCGCTTCGCCGGGCCGCCGCGCTCCGGCATGGAGCTCTCCTCACCTCCGACCCAGCCAACGTCCGCCACGTCTTCACCTCCAACTTTCCCAACTACCCCAAGGGCCCCGAGTTCGCGGAGATCATGGACATCCTCGGCGGTGGCATCTTCAACGCCGACGGCGACTCCTGGCGCCGCCAGCGCGCCAAGCGCAGCTGCTCATGTCGGGACCCCGGTTCCGGGCGTTCGTGTCCCGGTGCGTCCGCCGCAAGGTGGAGCACGACCTACTCCCGGTGCTCGCCCACGTGGCGGACGGCACGGGCGTGTGCGACCTGCAAGACGTGTTCCTGCGGCTGACGTTCGACACGACGACGACGCTGGTGTTCGGCGTGGACCCGGGGTGCCTAGCGATCGGGCTCCCGGAGGTGCCGTTCGCGCGCGGCATGGACGACGCCATGGACGTGCTCCTGGTCCGCAACGTGCTCCCGCTGGCGTGGTGGAAGCTGGTGCGGTGGCTCGGGGTCGGGTACGAGCGGAAGATGGTGACGGCGTGGCGCGACATCGACCGGTTCATTGGCGACACGATCGCGAAGCGACGGGAGGTGGTGAGAAACAGAGGAGGCGGGATCGATGAGGAGTCGGCGGACCTGCTATCATCGTACATCGACGACGAGGATGAAGAGGTGGTGGTGGACGCGTACCTCCGCGACACGACCATGAACCTCATGCTCGCCGGCCGCGACACGACGGGCTCGGCTCTGTCTGGTTTTTCTACCTCCTCACACAGAACCCGAGCGTGGTGACCAAGATCCTCGCCGAGCTGGACACCGTGGAGTCCCAGAGAACGGCGGACGGCATGGTGAGATACGATCCGGACGACTTGGGGAGGCTGGTGTACCTGCACGCGGCGCTATGCGAGTCGCTGCGGCTGTACCCTCCGGTGCCGATGGAGCACAAGGGGGTGGTGGCCGCGGAGGCGCTGCCGAGCGGGCACGAGGTGGCGCCGGGGGACAAGATCATGGTGTCGCTGTACGCGATGGGGCGGATGGAGGGCGTGTGGGGCAAGGACTGCCGGGAGTTCCGGCCGGAGCGGTGGATCGGGGAGGACGGGAAGCCGCGGTACGTGCCGTCGTACAGGTTCGTGTCCTTCAACTCCGGGCCGCGGACGTGCCTGGGCAAGGATATGGCGTTCGTGCAACTCAAGGCAGTGGCGGCGGCGGTGGTGCGGAACTTCGAGGTGGAGGTCGTGCCCGGGCACGTCATCGAGCCCAAGATATCCATCATCCTCCACATGAAGAATGGGTTCAAGGCCAGGATCAAGAGGAGGCAGGTGCTTGGCAATTGATTCGGAGGACTCATGCATGTCAGTGAAAAGGATGCATGGAGTCAGAGGATCTGTATCGGTTGTAGGGCTTGATCGGTCGCACGCACGGGCAGTAACTGAAAAGTGGCAGGCGCATGGAATCTACTCCGTACTAGTGATTGTATTGTGCTTGCAAGTCGTATGTGCAGTCACCCTGTAGTACTCTGCATTCTATAGTCGGTCTTGGATCAGAGTAGTAGTGCAGTACACGTAGAACGTTCATTATGTAAGCACATGCAAGTAAGTGAATGCTCACACCCCATAGGAGACCTGATGGAAAACGGTGTTAATTCCGGTATCAACTAGAGAATTATTTGGAAACAGAAATGTATGAATTATGTACAAATGTTAGATCTGGAATCCACTTAAAATCAAGGAAAACAAACACAACTATCCTCAATTGAAAGACATAAAAGGGAAATAGATCAAAGAATTCGAAAACAATTGAACCTGTGATTTTTTTCTTCGAAAAGGGGAATGAAACACGTGATTATCAATCTCGTCGTAGAATCCATTTCTTGAATTTTTGCGGAACTACGCATGTTGCCCTGGTTAGAACGATATCGAAGGGTTTCAGCTGGTGCGTGTTGATTGATTTGTTGCCATATAGAGAGATAGGGGAAGCTATTTTGTTCGTTGAGTTGGATCAAATATCAAACAAGCGCATAGCCCTGACACGGGCTCCAACGGTAAAGAAAACAATGTAAATCAATCTCCCCGTACACGATTATTATTATCAGGTAACAATGCATGAGTATTAAGCTATAAAAGTCATCGTGAACACCTTGGCCTTCCATACCATATCGATGAATAGTTCACCCTCGTAGCACAAGAGGCCACCCTCATAGCACCCGATTGCCACTCCTAGAAAACACGCATGTCTACCATAAATAAATCTTAATTTATTCAATATATTTATGGCGTGTGGTATATAATTAAAGTGGACCCGTCTAACTCTCTTGTAAATAATAGAAGCAATTTGTCTGAAAATTAAAATTATTTGAAATTTACTTTGTTGGTTAGTTTAAAGGTGATCTATGTCCATAAAAACCCAAAAAGAAAGGAATCTATATATGTCTTAATGATGAAAATTGCTAGTATTATCTCGTACCAAGTACGGAGACTATCCCGATCCAACGCCATAGATTGATGTGCTCTTGTTCGAAAACGCCATGCCTCCTTTTCGAGCCGTACATGGACTCCCCACCTCAACCTTTCGTTTTCGGTCACATGGGTGCGCAAAATTCTATGTAAAGGGAGTCATGTTGGCTACATGCTCTTGCACGGACCCCTGGGAGAGACAAAAAGCTTTGCCCGCTGCCCCAACATGCGTGTAACTCATATAAGAGCGTGTCTAGCGCCTCAGGTGTGACATAATCTCATAATTTCAGTTGCAGCCTATTTGTAACTCACAGGTCATACTAATCGCGATGCAAATCTAATGGTTAGTGAGTTGTACCCATGTGTGACCGGAAAAAATTAGTTATAAAACTAAAAGTGTTTGAAATTTCTCTACTTTGTCGATTAGTTTAGGTCCAAAGAAATGCCAAAAAGAACGGAATCTTTATATGACTACATGATAAAAGCGGCTAGTATTATCTCATACCAGATTCGAAGACTATCCCATAGATCGATGTGTTAGTTCGAAAGCACCATGCCCCCTTTTAAAGCATGACATGGACTACCCACCCCAACCATTCGTTTTCGGTCACTTTGTTGTGCAACATTCTTTGTAAACATAGTCATGGTTCGCTTCATGACTCTCGCGCGGACCCGTGGGTGAGACAAAAAGCTTTGATGAAATGGTTTAATTAGCGTTTTGGCTGCCGACTATTCATGTCATTCATTTACGATGTGTCTAGCGCCTCAAGCAACTAAGAATTAACTAAACCTCATTTGGTTGACGTCAGCTCATAATATCAGTTGCAATCCACTTGGAGGGTCACAGAATCAAATGCAAATCTAATGGTTAGTGAGTTCTAACTCATGTGAAACTGGAAAAAAAGTTACAACCCACTTGCTACTCGTAGATTATATGAATCACGACGTGAATCTATTGCCTAGTGATTTGCAACCCATGTGTAACTAAAAATTCTCATTTAAAAATCACAAACTACACGAATAGTTGATGCAAATCTAATGACTAAGTAGGTGACCGAGATTTAGTTAATTCTCCGACGTCGGAGACTAGTAGGTCCGTTCATATAATTTGTAGTGTCGTTAAGACCAAACTAATGAAGGGCTTCTTTGATTCGTAGGAATAGGAAAATCGTAAGATTCCAATCTCATGCACATTCCAACCCTATAGAATTTAGCAAGCACCAAAGTTTGTTTGATTTCACCAGAGGAATTGTAAAATGAGCTTGGAGTGAATGTTAGATTTGCTATGGGAAGCAGTACAATAATTCCTATAGGAGTTTTTCCTATATGATCCAATCCTACAAATCAAATGAGCAAGATAGAAAAAATTTCTATAGGATTCATCCCTGCACAAATCCTTTGCAATTCCTTTAAATCAAAGGAGCCCGAAGATTAGACGTCATAATAGCTATGAAATGGTCTAGTTAGCGTTTGGCTCCTCGTTATTTGTCCTTGATGCTCCGCCCCCAAACCAATCGTTTTCGATCACGTTGGGTTCGCAAGATTGTAGCGGGAGGGAGTCAAGAATTAGGTACATGCATGATTCCCGGGGACTGTCCGGAAAGACGAAAAGCACATAACGAACTACCGATGGTACGTCCTTCCGTTGTTGGGTGAAAACTCCAATATGTGCGTCGTACCTTCTCCAAGCTAGCAATCGTCCCCGGCGAGCCCATGTCGTGATTCCTGCAGGACTCTGGGGAGTGAAGCGTGGCATGCCATGCGTGGAGCATGCAGCACGCGGCGGCATGCGCTGGGCGCTAGCGTTAGGCGGCGTGGGTCTTTCGCGCCTAGCTAGCGATCTATCCAGCCAGCCAGCCAGCGCCTTTGGCTTCATTCGATCGCCATGCGGCCGGGCTGGCGTACGTAAGTCCGGCGTCGTCGTCGATCCAGCACACCGCTAGCTCCTACATGGATGGGGCGCGCGTGGCGGACATGGCTTCGCTACCACCGCGTGGGCCGATGATTCTCCATTATTAGCGAGAAGACTGGTGCACCACTGCGCATCACCACTGTACTGCGTGCCCTTGCTTACGTGTGTGCAACGGAATTAACCCACGAGGTTCATACGTTTCCTAATGAAACACATTAGTAGCCTTTTCTAGCTTAGCAAGCTACACCGGCTGTGCTGTAGATTGGAGTAGGTACGTGCTGGAGATTGAGAATTTGTTTTTCCTGAGAGATGCTGGAGATTGAGCATGTCTACCATCCTTTTTTTTACGTGCTCCCCAGTCCCCATCCTATTTTTATGCTCCTTCTCGCGTTTGCGTCTGTTGTCACTTCTCAGCCTTCTTCCCCGTGTCCAGCTGCTAACGGGCTGTCCGGCTGGCCCACTAAGGCCCGAGAGGAGATAGACGTCGCTCTTCCTTTCTTACTGGATGCGACGCTCCAAATATACGGATCAAGCAACTTTACCATTTCCGCGCAAAAAACAAAATTCGCCATTTGAGGGTGTATTTAATTCAAAGGATTTCCGTAGAAATTTTGGAATATTTAAATCCTTAGAAAAATCCCGTGCGTTGATTGTTTGATTTGTAGGATAATATCCTATATACAATTTCATTTTTATTTTCTCCGCGTCTCATAGAAAATTTTGCCCACTCAAAACGCTTTGAAATAATCCACTTTTTCCCTATGATTTTATCAACAAACAAGAACCATGTAGGATTCAGACGAGCAATAACATTACGATCATGCATCTTCATAATCTTGTGAATCAAAGAGGCCCTAAAGGTTGAAAATTGGGAACAAGCTATTGTGAACGGGCTGTGGCCTCATGTTTGATTTTGAGACACACTATATATCGATGACTAGCCTCTAACTATTACTCCCTCCTTTTCTAAATATAAACATATGTAGTACTATATCTTAGGCCCTCATCCAAAACATCATAAGTTTAACAAAAACTAGTATATTATGGGGTTATTTTAGCAAATTTGTGGAGCCAGCTGACCCCACAACTAATACATAGAATCGTCGTTGCCCACACCTCCGTACCACCCGAGACATCCAAAGCCTAACACTTCCAATCTTGCGTGCCAATAATGATACACTTACGGAAAGTTTTACGCGTAGATATATACTTACAAACGCAACATGCATTGTGTGATGAGAAAATACATGTGTGGTTCTACAAAATTTCTTCGGCACCCGCTCTGGGATTGACATGTCAGCGCGTAAGAAATTTCCATACGAATTTGCCACTAAGCGTAGCATTATTTCTCGCATACATCCTTTATAGTCTCTGCCAAAGTGGAAGAAGATGATAAAAAGAGGTGCACGGTAGCAAGCAAGAAAGTCGACTCAAACTCAAGAGAATTTAGTTGTCCGGATAATGGCAAACCTACTGAATAAACATTGGCCATTCATCCCATTATAATGAAAACATATGTATGGACCATAAAATTCACAGTCCCAAAATATTCCATGGATATTGAAACCCACAAAATAATTTTTGCAAACTGATAGAATCGTGTTATCGATGACCCAATCATCGTACTGTAAGCTGATGGGGGACACCTCACCAACCAATGAACAATACACATATATCAGCGCGCTCACCTATGCATGCAAGAGTGCGTCCATATAAGCTCCTCTTGCACCGGTGACATCCCATCTTTTCCAAGCTAGATAGCCATGGATTCCGTTTACTGGTTGGTAGAGCTCCTCGCCCTCCTTTGCTGCTTCGTCCTGTACTACCGTCACCTCCAATCAAAGAAAATAAGCAAGGCGGAGCCGACGGAATGGCCAATACTGGGCCATCTCTTCGGCCTGGTCGCCAACATGCACCACTTCCATGACTGGGCCACCGGCGTCCTGGCCGACACGTACAACTTCGAAGCTCGCGCGGGGGTCACCGGCGTCCGGTTCTTCGTCACCTGCGACCCGTCCAACGTGCGTCACATCTTCACCTCCAACTTCATCAACTACCCCAAGGGCGACGAGTTCGCCGAGATCTTCGACGTCTTCGGCAACGGCATCTTCAACGCCGACGGCGAGTCGTGGCGCCGTCAGCGGGCCAAGTCCCAGCTGATCATGGCGGGGCCTCGCTTCCGCGCGTTCTCGGCGCGGTACAGCCGCGAGAAGGTGGAGAGGAGCCTTCTCACTTTCCTCGCGCACGCCGCCGACGCCGGAACCAGCTGTGACTTGCACGACGTGTTCCTGCGGCTGACGTTTGACATGACGTGCACCCTCGTCTTCGGCGTCGATCCCAGGTGCCTGCAGATCGTCCTGCCCGTGGTGCCCTTCGCGCGCGCCATGGACGACGTGCTGGAGACGCTCTTCCTCCGGCACCTCATCTCGCCGTCGTGCTGGAAGCTCATGTACCGGCTGGAGGTCGGCACGGAGAGGAAGATGGCCGCCGCTAAGAGGACCATCGACCGCTTTGCCGCTGACACCATCGGGAAGCGCAGGGACGATCACAAGCTCAAGGTTGAGGGCATCAGTGACTCGGCCGACATGCTGTCGTCCTTCATCTGCAACGACGACGCGAGCGAGTTCGACGACGTGTTCCTGCGTGACACGACGGTGAACCTCCTGCTCGCCGGCCGGGACACGACCGGTGCGGCGCTGTCATGGTTCTTCCACCTCCTCACCAAGAACCCGCGCGTGGAGCAGAAGATCCTGGACGAGCTGGCGCCGATCGCTGCCTCCCACAAGAAGAAGAATGATGAGATGGTGGTGTTCGACGTGAGCGAGCTGAGCGGCATGGTGTACCTGCACGCGGCGCTGTGCGAGTGCCTGAGGCTATACCCGTCGGTGCCGTTCGAGCACAAGGCGGCGGTGGCCGACGACGTGCTCCCGAGCGGGCACGAGATGAAGGCGGGAGACAAGATACTCATCTTCTCCTACTGCATGGGGAGGATGGAGGGCGTGTGGGGCAAGGACTGCATGGAGTTCAGGCCGGAGAGGTGGATCACCGGCGACGGGAAGCTGCGGTACGAGCCGTCCTACAAGTTCATCTCCTTCAACGCCGGGCCCCGGACCTGCCTCGGCAAGGAGATGGCGTTCGTGCAGATGAAGACCGCCGCCGCCGCCGTGCTGTGGAACTTCGCCGTGGAGGCCGTGCCGGGGCACGCCGTGGAGCCGAAGCTGTCCATCATACTCCACATGAAGAACGGGCTCGCCGTCACGGTCAAGAGGAGGAACGTCGCCGGCGTGCATGGCTAGCTAGTTCTTGTCCGGACGTACACGTCGACGGACGGCAAGGTAATACGGACGTAGCTACATGCACGTAGCGGACACGTAGAGTACATGTAAGTTTATGTATGCTAAAATGGAATAAAAAAAAACTAGTCGTGTGTAGTAGCTAGCGACGCAAGTTGAGCTGTGTATGCCAGCGTGTGCTCTCCATAAAATAGAAAATGGACGTATGGGCGACATGGGCACCATCTTGGATTGATGCATGCTCTATACAGGTTGGCGTGTATATATCTTTGTAAGATGTTTCGTTGGCACACTACTACTTTTGGTGGAAGTTCCCATATGCATGCCTACTTTCTTACGGAGTATTCTTCTTGCATATCCCACATGTGCTCATTTTTTTTAAGGATATGTCTAAGTAGACGTATCAGTTTTAAAAAGGAGAGGCCAATCAGCCGATTACAACACGTTTAGGCACATGGGCCAAAAACGTCACTCCACCGACAAAAGAAGAGGGAATCACTCGTCAACCCTCTACATATCTACATGTGTTCATTTGATTACAAACTTAGATATATTCAGAGGCACATTTCCTATGGTCATATACAGGTAGATATCCATCATGATGTTAAATTATGCTTGCCGCAAGAGTGTAATCCGATCGATATATAGGTCGGCACCCATGTACAATAGAGGAACTACAAAAGAAGCCACTGTATACAATCAACGGCACTTCCCCACCATCAATTTCCGCTTGTTCGGGCCATTTGTGTCTTTTCTAAACCCCTCAGATTAGCTCTCCTCCTCCAATCAATCAATCAGTTTGCCGGTTTGTGTGTACAACTGCACGTCAACCAGCAGTGCTACCATGCTATCTGCCATTCTGCCCCCTTCAGTTGCCAACGAATGCTTTACTTTTGATTTCCTGTCAATGTACTCCCTCCGTTTTTTAATATAAGATGTTTTAGCATTTGTCCATATGCATGTGTACACAAATGTATGTAGACATGTTTAAGTGTATATGTCCACTCACTTTAGTATGTATCTAGACGACATGTACAACACCTAAAACATCTTATATTAAAAAAGGAGTAAGTAGCTATTTGCTCAGGAATTTTTGTGGTCCAGGCATTTGCATGGTACACTTAAGGCATTGTACTTTTAATGTTCCCTTTTGTAATCAATAATTTGTCACGTCCTCCAGCTCCATTTAACGGGTCACGAGGGGGTATATTCACTAACCAGTGTTTAGACTAGCCACAATGGGGGTATCATATGTGGTATCATGTATGCCATGTTGGCAAAAAGCTGACGTGTCACTGCAATTAATGATGAGAGAGGTGATAGTGGTATCATAGGTAGATACCGTAACATAACGGATTCCAATGCAAGATGAGTCTACAACCTAATAAATACAGTAGTATATGATACCACATATATATTACTATCCATTGTGGCACTAGTAACATAGACTAGTATCATATGCATGATACTACTATATGATACTCCCCATTGTGACTAGTCTTACGATTAGCTTGTTGTTGGTTTTGCTGTTACTCGAGCTCATATCCTTAGGATGTCTCACGTCCAACGAAGGAAAAACGACAGACCAACGCAGTGGAATACTCACCAAAAAGAAACCCGGTGACTTCTGAGGGTGTTGATAAAGGCAGCCATTTTAAATCTCAAAAAAAAAAAATCCATCTTCACATGGTAGTAAACTTACCCTCCCCTCGTCTTATGGTATGGGTGTCCCAACGCTCGTCTTATTTCGTATTTAAATTTCTTTAAATAACATGCCTCATGTCCCAATCCCCTCCTGATTCGCTGAATATTGAGCATAGCAGCGACGAGAAACTGTGTACCCAGATCCACCCATTTGTCATCTTTTTCCAGCCCACAATAAAATGAGCTTCGATTTAACGTTTTGCACACTTGTAATCATATCATTGTCTACATTTGAGATTTTTCTCGATTTTTTGAAACTTTAAAATACCATTTTTGATTTATTTTTTAAACGAACTCCCTGTAACTCTTGAGCCATTTGTCCTCTTCGATGAGAAAAGCGTATAGTACTAGTACAGAGTAAACTGTGTCAAAAAAAAAGTACAGAGTAAACTGCACGGCATGCATATATGCAGCAGATTGACTACACATGTCGCGTGCGTGCATCTCCCTCAAAAAAGTCCCCCCAGTCGATCGAGTGAGCGAGCGCGCGCATATAATTTGTGTGGATCGATCAGCTAGCTGCTGAGCACTCTGTATCTCGTAGCTTAGCTAGAATGCAGTAGGTGATACGTACAACAATATCGCGGCGGGAATAACGCCCACCTGTTAGTCCTGAGCGTGACATCTCTCATGCGAGCTGTGCTTTCGATTAAGCGAGCAGTTTGTGTCACGCTAAGTACGGGCACCTTCTTCGTTGGTGTTTCTTTCTAGAGATATATAGCCGGTGTGGTTTCAAAGTCTACCAGCTGAGCTAGCCACGAGACTGACACTGGTCGATCGGCGTACATTCGCTAGATATCGACCTTGTGATGCAAAAGTGTCATCAGTACCGATATCTATCGTTTCCTGTGTACAATTAATAATGAATGAGCACGTAAACAGCACGTTACTGTAGCTAGGCTGGCTCTTGGAATCATGCTTTCTACTCTTTTTTTTTTTTTTTGAAACAAATGCCAAAAGCCTTGCCTTTTATATTGACAAAACATGAGCAAGCATCGGAGGCGTAAGCCAAATTAAAAAAATACTGTAAAAATACCGGATCAGTCAAACATATCAGCAAACTTCTTAGCCCCTGCGAGGATCGAGCTGTTGCTCTCGTCCTTAATGTGCTGGACAAGGGTAGATGGCATCGTGTATTTGATGGTAAAAACCCTCACGTTTCTTTCCTCCTAAATGTCCCAAGTGATGAGGATGATCGCCGGCTTGATCCCCTGAGGCGAGGGTGAGGGTGTGGCACTCGATCAGGGCCTTCGCATACCGTAGGCAGGCCAGAGCCAAGACACGTCGGCAGGGAAGGGCACTTTAGCCACGAAGCAGCAGCCGTCCAGACTCTCCAGGAGTATATATCGACATTCAAATAGAAGGTGCCTAGCAGTTTCCGGCCGACACCTCTTCTACATAGTTGGCATGATGGCCGGTGTGGCTAGCCTCTGATGGCCAGACGGTCCAAGATCCAGAGCCGGTTTTGGAAGACCAAAGACTAATGACTATGTGTCGTGTATGGCATGCATGCAACAGATTGACACATATCTACCGTGCTTGCGTGCAGCTTCGTGAAGCTGCCCCTAGCTAGTTGATCACGCGCATATAATTTCAGCTAGCTGCTGAGCACTGGGTATATAGTATCTCGTAGACTAGCTAGGTAGCTTAGCAGTAGGCGATACAACAACATGACGTATGGCGGGATTGGGTTTTGGCGTCAGCGCAGCGCCCACAGACACGACATTGTGTGATACAGTAAATAGATAGATACGGGTCGGCACGGATATACTGTAGGAGTAATTAATGTGTTTACAATCAATCAATGAAGACGTACGTACACACGTTTCTATATATATAGGAGTAGCTAGCTAGGTTGGCTCTTTGATGCAAAACCTCCTGTCATGACTTGACCATGCATGTCATTAGCTAAGTATATTAAGGACAATCAAAAATGGAGCTCCCACACCTAGCTACAGTGCATTTTATTTTTGACAAAAAATAACCCCGCTTTTTCCAAAAATTGTATACACGAAATATATGCGCGTCGACAAACAGGTTCCATTCCCGTGATCGGTTTCGAATTTTGTTCACCCTAGCTCCTTAATTTGTGATCTAAATTCACAAAAACATTCGACGGATTTTGTCAAATTCGTCGCGCTCAGTCACCCGTTTGAATTTTACTTTCACGAGTAGATGCATATCACCCTTTCAAACAACTTTTATGTTTTAGCCTTTTTATTTTGACAGACACATAGATATGCACTTCTACAGTTCTCGCCGCTTTTTGCGAGAAAGCCCCGCGTTTTCCAAAAATTATAAATCGGCCTTACGGAATAAAACGTTTTGCATAGAAGCCACAGTAATGAACAGTGTTAACTACACTGAGCTTTTTCCTAGTAAAGTCCTCACGTTTTCAAAAATTGTAAATCGTTCCTTCGGATTAAAGCATTACTGCAGAAAAATCCTCATATTTTCAAAAAAATAAAATATTAATCGGTCTCCCCGAATATAACTTTTTTGCAGCACAGTCCCCGTGTTTTTCAAGAAATACGGAGGTTTAAAAACAAAGCTTCGTTCTTCATTTAAATAAAAAAAATGACCTAACACAACAATTTCCACACGAGGCGCGGCACGACGTGCTGATTCGCGGCCTCTCAGCGCTCGGGCACTGTTCTAATGAACAGTGTTGAACAGTACTACATGGAGAACTTATTTGTAATTTTCCAAAAATCCAGGGACCCTCCTGCAAAAACATCCCTCATTTCCCCTCTCTCTCCCGCGTGAACCCGAGGTCGCCGCCGCCGCTGACGCGCGCCGCCGCCGCTCTGATCCTCCCCCGACGAATCCAAGCACGCAGGGAGCTCCGCCGTCTCCTCCTCTCCATCCTCCGCAACTATCGCGTGCTGGGACTCCCGAAATCGCCGCCGCCGTGCTCTTCTTCCCCAACTCCGGCCGCCGCCCCGTCAAGCTCGATTCGCTCCGCTCCGACCGCGCCTCGCCTCCCTGACCTGTCCATCGTGCTCCTGGTAACACGCTGGTCCGGCTGGACCTCTTCCCCGTCCTCCCTGTGCCCTCCTTCGCCCTGACCGTGCTTGTCGTCCGCCGCCGTTATTTTGGTCATTGCTGGCGACTCCGGTGACCAAATGGTCCAGCTCCGCCACCACCGGCTTCCTCGCAACCTCCTCTCGCGGATACGCGCGGCCCCAGCCTCGCACGCATCCTGCAGCGAGTTAAGCTTGCTCGCCGGAGCTCGGCAGAGCTGGCGGTGGCCACCGTCGCGTGTGTGACACATCCTGACAGTGGGCCCCGCTCAACAGAATTTCTTCATTTTCCACAATGATTTTAAATTTTTTTAAAAACCTGACAAGTAGGTTCCGACTATCAGCTTCTAAAAAAATACAGAAAATGCAGAAAATTGTAAAATTCATATCTTCCAATCCATAATTCAGAAAAATACAAATAATATACCAAAATTTGCAGAAAAAATGAAATCTTCGCAACTAACATATTTCCATGCATGACTAAACAAGTTTAAATAATTTTAGTTAGAAAACCTAATATAATCTTTTAATACTAACTATGCAGCTTATAGAAATGTCATCTGTTAGCCAATTTGTTTTCCGTATTTCCCAACTATACACAAAAAAGGATCTTCACAAGATCAATTTTCGTAAAGGGTGCGGCGTGTCGCCGCGCCTAGACATCATGTAAGGTGCGTACGTGCTGCAGTGGGTGGCATGACGGCGTCACGCACGGTGGAGCGTTTGGCGGCACGCCACGCCGGCCGGAGCTAGCGGGGACCGATACCCGACCACCGACCGAGCCGACACGCGAATATCGGGCTCGATAAGGCACGATCTGGCGATGCGGCGTGCTTCTAGCCGTAGGTATACGTACCAATTACAGTACGTGGTAATTTGCTAATTCTAAGTGAGACCATCGGCTAACACCATCTAAGGGCTCGTTTGCTGCTCCGGGAAAACGCAGGGATCCCCTTCCTTTCCCTGGGTGAGAAGACCACGTGAAAATTGCACCCCGGTTTTTTTAGAAACCCATTTGGTGGCTTCAAGGACGGGGATATTTTGGCCCAAACCCCTCGAATCCCCGGGCCGCTCTCCCCCACCTCTGCACATGTGGAAAAATCTCCCCGTCCAGAGCTCGCGACGGCTCGGACGCTCGGTGCCTCGATCTCTCCGCCTCGAGGCGGCCTCCTCCAGCTTCCTCCGACGACTCCCCGGAGTCCTCCATCTCCGTACATCAAGAAGCAAGCCAGCGTCATCCTCGCCATATCCCGATGTCCACCCTCCTCGCCATCTCCTCCACGCCGAGTGACTCCGTCCGCCTCCGCTCCTCCCTGCAGCGAGCAGCAAGGGCCGCCGCCTGGTGAGGATCGTCCTCCACTGTTGAGCCTCGCCATGGAGACGTGTCCCAGCCATTGCCGAGCAGATCCGGTGCCTTCTCGCATGGAGTCAGGTCCATCTCTCTCTCTCCTATCTTCTCACTTTATTTCTAGGTTCCTTGTGGTCTCGTTGATCTGCTTCTATGCAATTGTGTCAATTAAAGAAAAGAGGAAGAAGCCTCTGAGGTGCGTCGTTGTATTGACATGAGAAAATCTGACGGTAGTAGCTGCTTCGCTAGTTGTGGATAATGTGGACTCAGATCTATTGCTTGTGATGGACTGCATTGTTATTCGAATTTTCTAGCAAGTGATCTGATTTGTTGGTTTCATCAACTCTAGGATTAATGTCCAAGATTCAGATACACACCATGGATTCAGATACACGTCCATTTATTGTCTGTCATAATCTGCACCTGCGGTGACGTACCGATGTTATCTCAGATCTCAATCATGCGGTCTCAAATCTGAATCTTCGTCATATGTTTTAGTTTTATATCGCTACAGATTTTAGATTATTGTCCGACTCTCCCCTCTTGCATCTGTTGTATCGTTCATACCGAGTTCTTAGTGCTTCTTGTTTGCTGCGTATATTACTGGTTCAACTTTCTAGTGTACTTAATTCATACAGTTCAGTTCTTCCATTTGTTAATATTGGCCACTAGTAAAGTACCAGGAGATAAAGCTTCACACTTGGGTAGAAACATACAGTTGCAAGTTGTATTTAATTTTCTGCAGTTTGAGGTCCATAAGTAACATCAAAGCATAAAAGATAGAATTTTCTCTCGTAGACTAGTTGTACGGAGTAAAACTAGTGATATTGCTACAACTTGGTTCAGAGCATATTGGTAGAATGACCTGTTCCAGCAGCAAGATAATTTAGCATGATCACACATATGGGCTTTTTATATGGAACGAAATGCTTATTTTTGCTGTATTTCTAACCCTATTCAATATACCAATGTTCATCAATCAATAAGCAAGAAGCCATGGCTTTAATGTTGGCAGTAGGAAAAACAAGGGGATCCCGTGTAAAAGAGACTGTTGCCTTTTGTCTAGTCTTTTTACATGTACTACTATGAAGTGTGCTTACCTTTTTTGTATGAAATATTGCTCGTAAGCTTTACTCTCTGGAAGGGATGTCGTCAGGATTATAAATAGGCAATGTGTGTTTCATTTTCTAGATGAGTTCTAGGTACGTATGACCGAACTGGGCAGTGGCTGTTGGTGTTTTACTTCCCATAAGTATTCCCTTGTCTTGATGTTGTCTCCAGCCAAATGCTTCTCCCCGGTGGTTTAGGGTGCTTCGTGCACTTTTTCAGGGTCCTTTTGTATTTCTGTTTCCTTTCTGGACCTGGTTGTAAAAGTGTGGAGCCTCCTTTTTATATATCAGATCCTTCCTCACAAAAAAAATATATATATGCTTCTGCACAAAGTTATATCTGTCCAATGGATATGCATGTTTAAAATTAACTTGCTAAGTTGAAACACACTGTAATATGCTCTGTTTGTTATGAATACTTACAAGAACTCTAAATCCGTGTAGGGGCCCAGCACAGTATATTCATGAATACTTGTTTATGCTTTAACTCCAGCACTTGAAATACACTATATATGTTATGTGACTTTACAGAAAATGGACATCCTTGCACAAAATCACATGTGTCCAATGGATATGTATGTTTTGTCGAACCACTGAACTGTGCACTTGTGCAATGGCTGTTTGATGTTTAATCTCCACTAGTTGAATACTTGTATGTATTTATGCTTTAACTTTGAAGGTCGAAATACGCTATATATTTTCTGCAAAAGGAGGACAGTATTCAGGATAGTAGCTATACTGCTGTACAAGGAGTTCACCATTTGTTACATGCTCTAGTAGCATAGTTTCAGATGTCCTATTTAATATTTCATATATTTAACTAGTAGCAAGTTTATGTTATCTCCATCATGCGGCTAAGAGCTTCTTGTGCTCTTATTTTGTATTTTATTTGTAAAATTATCAAGAACGAATTACAAGGTACTAAACACATGATTTTATTCTACAGTACTGGCTTGGAATATGGAGAGTTAATACCAGGAGTATCAGAGTCAGAAATCATGAAGAAATTGTGATATTTTGGTTGATAATTGGAGTAATGACCTACTTATAATTTATTTTTGTGTTCAAGAATTATCTTTGTTATTTTTCTGTAATCCGATGATCTGATGTGGAGTCACATTTTATTTTGATTTTTTTGTATTTGTTTTGATTACAGAATTTATCTATATGCTTGTACGAATTATATTTGGTATTTAAAAAAATTTAGTCTATGACTTGTTGTGGTGGGTGTCCGTGGATTTCCCTCCGTGCCTTGCTGCCCCACCGTGCATGTGGCCGTGGATTTCCCTCCGTGCCTTGCTGCCCCTCGTGTCTTGCTGCCCAATGCACACAGGGCTTGGGGAGATCCCCCCCCACGTCACCCAGGGATACCATGTGCACGTCAAAATTCCCTAGAGGGCTTTCAACCCAGGTTTTGTCCACCCCTGCAACCAAATGAGCCCTTAGCGGAGTAGTATATCTCTTAGAGGAACACGTTATCTAGCTCTCCATCGGCGGCGCGCGTTACAGCTGTGACAGTGCAGCCGCTTTCACTTAATAGCCGATCGAGTAGTGTTTCTCAAGGCCGGGTTCATCGGCCGTTTAGCCATGTACAGCTAGCGAAGCCGTGCAGGACAGGGGAGCCTTGGAGTGCTGTTACGTGCTCCGGCCGATCGATCGTCGTCTCTCTCCGTGTGCCATTTCGTTTTCGGTGGCTGTGTGCGTGCCGTAACCTCGACGATCAATCCAGGAAGATGACGGGATGGATGGACCGTTTTGTTTCACATTTCGATATACCGCGCGTCATCTTTTCTTCCAGCCCAGCGGCGGCTGTGTAGCAGCCCACTCCCCAAAGACTTAACATCACAGCGTCTGGAGCCGGCCCAGGTGAACTGCAGATTTATCTCAACAAAAAAAGGTGAACTACAGATATCCGGCTCACGAAAAGAGCATGGTCTGATAAGGGTAGGTGGGCGAATCCTATTTGACGCACGTAGGGTCAGCTACGGGGTCGACACGCACCCCCAGTGACCAGTCAGGGCTAAATGGACCGGCCCAGGAACGTGGCTCTTACCGTATCTTCCGGCAAGTTTTTCCATTTCTATACTTTCTTTATTTACTGGTTTTTTCCAGTTTGCTTTTTCGGAGCACTTTTTTCTGTCGGTTAATGAACATTGTTTTGGCATGATTATTTCTTCTTCAAATTCATGAACATTTTTTCTAAATTCGTCATCTTTTTAAAATTATGTGGATGTTTCAGTTTGTGAACTTTTCAAATCCATCAAATATTCAAAAATTCTTGCACAAATGTATAATAAAATCTGGAAATATTTTTATTTCACAATTATTTAAGTTTAAGCGAAAGACCAGATAATTTTTTCCTGAAGGAGCAGCAGAAAAAAGGGCCAAGAAAAACAATTTAAAGAGAGCGAGAAGAGCCAGCGTTCAAATTACCTGGGCCGGCCCACCTATACGAGAGCTTCCATAAGGGATGGTATTATATCTGGGTATCGTTACCTGAAGGTTTCCTTCGCGAAGGGAATTTTGGCCACCGTACGAGCATGCCACGTGGTGCCCAGCCGTGAGGAAGCGAAACAAAATTTGGTGACCGCCTCTCCGCGATGGACGACGCGCCGGCCGATCGATCGATCGTACAGGAGCTCCGGCGGTGGTGGCTGTGTTTCCGGTGCTTAGGCACCGTTTTCTGTCCTGCTGTTCCTGACGTAGTCAAGTGCAAGCAGTTTTGTTTTCCGCTGGTCTTCTAACCTGCGTTTCTACTGAGATCGGGAAGTTGTGCTGGGATCGGGAATTTCTTGGCGAATTTGCTCTCTGCTGTCTTTTGTGAAGGAGAAGAAGGGTCTGAGGTTTTGTGGAATAGTTTGTCTGATCGGGTGGAGTTCCTCCAATGCAATGAAGATTTTGAGTCTAAACAGCCAGGGTCTCCAAAAGGCTACGGCGATCACGGCGCTTGTCGAGATTCAGAAACGCCATAACCCCGATGTGTTGTTCCTAATGGAAACTCATTTAGATGAGTGGCCTGCGGAGTGCTTACGTCGATGGTTGAGGATGGATCATTAAGAGGTGGTTAGAAGTGATGATAGGAAGGGAGGTTTGTTATTGCTTTGGAAAAATGGAAGTGGTTTTGTCATTGAGGTTCAAAACAGATTCATATATTGATGTTTTTGTTGGAAGTGGTGTTGAAAATATTTGGCGATTAACATGCTTCTATGGGGAGCCGAGGTGGGCGGATAAACATTTATCATGGGACCGTATCAGAGAGCTTAAGGAAGTGTGTACTATGCCGTGGCTAATTCTTGGTGATCTGAACGAAATAATGTATCCGTTTGAGAAAGAAGGTGGTAATCCTAGGCCAAACCATTTTATGCAAGCTTTTCGTCAGGTGTTGGCAGATTGTGGTTTATCAGATTTAGGATATGTGGGTGATAAATTCACTTTGCATCGGGCTGGTATCCGTGAGAGACTTGATCGTGGTTTATCTACTGATGCATGGAAAGACAAGTTTGATGATGCGGTGCTACACAACTTGGATTACAGCAGATCTGATCATTGGCCAATAATGTTATGCTTTGGAGAAGAACCGATCCATGAGGTGAGAGGTCCTTCCATCCTTCGCTTTGAAGCTAGATGGCTGAAAGAGGCAAAATTCCAGGAGGTGGTGGAAGGAGCATGGGAGGCCTCCTCGTATCAAACTCAGCGTGAAGGCTTGGCCGGAAGATTAAATCTGGTGCATGATAGCTTGCATAAATGGGACCGATCTGTCCTTAAGGGACCGAAAAGGAAAATACAAATGGCCAAAAAAGAGTTAGAGGAAGTTGCACGCAGTGAGCTTACACCTGAGAATATTGCAAAAGAAAAAGAGCTTGCGGCGGAGATTGAAAAATTACTGGAACAGGAGGAGATACACTGGTCTCAGCGGAGCCATGTGAACTGGCTGCAGTTTGGGGACCGTAACACGGGTTTTTTTTCAGAAATTTGCTACTGCTCGCCGACAGAGAAATAAAATCAAACGACTGAAGAATGACAATGATCAGTGGCTAGAGGGCACTGCTTATTTGAACCCTCTGATCTCGGATTATTTCGCAGGTCTCTTCTCTACTGGGGTGGAGGAACCTGATCCTGACTTATTGATACGTGCATTTTATATCATCATTTATACAACTTTTAGTATCATATTAGAATGTTATTTGCATTGTTATATCATTGTTTTTACATGTTTTACATGATTTATGTGACTTTCATACAAAGTCCCTATTTTTGGTATTTAATTTCTGGGAGGCAGAAAACCTCCTTTTTCTTGTTTTTAATGTTTCAGGAGCTACAGGGACTCAAATAATAAAAGGGAAAATACCCAGCTGGTTTTTCATCGGGAGAAAGGCAGTGGGAAGAAGACCGAAGAGAGTAGAGCCACGAGGCCCAAGTTAGGTGGGCCCACGCGGCCCAAGTACCTGGCCGCGTGGGACCCACTAAGTGGAGCCTCGGGCACCTCCTCGCCTGGGGCTTTTTATCGACGCCTTCGTCCTCCCCGAAAAGTTACGCCCTAATTTTCCCGAAACCATCCGAGGCCGCGGCAGCGGCGAAACTCCTGATTCCCTCCAAGGGGGATCAGATCCTGCTGCTCCGGAGCTCCGGAGAAGGGGGAAATCATCGCCATCGTCATCACCTCTCCTCCTTGGCGTGGGAGGAGGCCTCTACATCATCACCATCACCAAGACCAGCACCATCTCCATCATCATCTCCGTGATCCACTCCGTCCCCCTCGTAGTTTGAGAGTTGCTATACCCTAGATACTTGTCTTGTGCTACTATTCATGTTTGTGATTGAGTACTTGTCATTATTTGGTGGTGAAGTTATATTTTCAGATTGTGTTGTACCACTTATGCCACTGAATATTATCATGTTTGCACGTTGTGAGTAGTTCCCATATGTTCCTGAGGGCATAGGATGAATTGGCAATGATTTATATATAACATGTGTTGGTATTTTGTCAAGAGTTTATCTTTTATGTGATTCTATGATGGTGTTGTGCGAACGTCGACTGCACAACACTTCACATATATGGGCTCATAGGAGAACACCGTAGTATAATGAATTGAGGGAGACTTGGGAGGACATGTAAACCTGGGACCGAATCATGAAGTTATATTATGAGGGTATTAGTATCGGGGACCTTAGAGTGTAATGCTATGGTGGGACTTTATGTCTTAATAATTCTTGTGCAGTCATTTACTTGGCCACATGATCCATCCTAAGGGGTTGTAATTTATTTATTTAGCTATACCTAATAATGGCTCCGTCCAAAGAAGATTAAAACTTGACAAGATATTCAACGTGTTGTTTAATAAATCTCTATGCCTAGCAATATCCATGCCGCCCTCGTGAACGTTTTCCACATATAAGTTACACATCACTTGAGCTTGTCCTCTTGCCACATAAGAGGATTGGGCTTTCTCTCTCTGAGAGGTTTGACTTGCTACTGTTTATTTTCTGCATTGCAACTATACAACCAAAAATACCAAAAACACTTGCATCTTTTATTGTTTTATTTATCAATCTTACTAACCAATACCTTCAGCTCCTCGTGGGTTCGACAACCTTTTCTAATTGAAAGGTACTACAATTGATCTCCTGCACTTGGGAGTCATCACTTATTGGAAAAGGTCACCCCTCGTGTGACAGCAGCTATGAACGCTGCTCTTCGACGTCCATATGCAGCTGAGGACGTAAAACGAGCCCTCTTTTCGATTGGGGATATGAAAGCACCTGGACCTGATGGGCTGCATGCACTTTTCTCAAGAAGTGCTGGAATATTGCAGGTGATGTCCTCACAGAAGAAGTGTTGGCTGCGGTGAATAGAAAGGAAATTAGGGTTGGAACGACACCGTCACTGTACTTATTCCGAAGGTGGATTCCCCTCAGAAAATTACTCAATATAGGCCGATAAGCCTATGCAACGTCCTATATAAAGTAATTTCAAAAATGATTGCAGTCCGTCTAAAAATCATTCTTGATGATGTGATATCCCAAGTTCAGAGTGCCTTCGTCCCGGGCAGATTGATAACCGATAACATCTTGTTAGCCTATGAAAGCTTGCATACAATAAAAAATAAAAAGAAGGGAAAAGAAGGATATTGTGCAATAAAATTGGATATGCACAAGGCATATGATCGTGTTGAGTGGATTTTCCTGGAGCGTATGTTATCTTATCTTGGTTTTCACAGGAGTTTGTGGACCTTCTGATGGCTTGTGTAAGGTCGGTGAAATATAAGGTACGTTATAATGATCAGGAGACAGATGGGTTTATTCCTAGTAGGGGTCTTCGTCAAGGAGATCCTCTATCTCCCTATTTATTCCTTATTTGCGCTGAAGGTTTGTCTAGTGCTCTTGCTCATAGAGTGGAGGTTCGTGGCATTGAAGGTGTGAGGGTGTGCAGGAATGCACCATCAGTATCCCATTTATTATTTGCTGATGATTCTCTCATTCTGATGAAAGCAAATTTGTTTAATGCAACCTCATTGAGACAAGTTCTAGATCAATATTGTGCAAGTTCAGGACAAATGGTCAGTCAATCAAAGTGTAGTATCTTTTTCAGCCCTAATGTGAATGTTGATGATAAGGTTCAGATTTGTGAGGAATTAAATATTATGACGGAAGCAATATCAGATAAATATCTTGGGCTCCCTTCTATGGTGGGTCTTGACCGAACTGATAGTTTCATATATCTTCTGGAAAGGGTCATTGATCAGCTGAATGGGTGGAAGGAGAAAATCTTGTCAATGGGAGGAAAGGAAATATTGTTGAAAGCTATTATACAATCTATCCCTGTTTTTGCTATGGCGGTTTTCAAAATTCCAAAACAATTGTGCAAGGAACTAAATGATGCTATGGCGAGTTTTTGGTGGGGTGATAATGATGAAGGGAAGAAGATGCATTGGATTGCTTGGTGGAGGATGTGTATTCCGAAAAATATAGGGGGAATGGGATTTCGAGATCTTCATTCTTTTAATCTTGCGATGCTAGCAAAACAAAGTTGGAGGATGATCACCCATCCTGGTTCCCTTTGTGCTCGTGTGTTGGGAGCTAAATACTTCCCTGATGGCAATTTATTAAAGGCTGGTCCGAAGAAAGGCTCGTCATTTACATGGCAAAGCATAGTAGCAGGACTCCAAACTTTTGGCGTGGTCATATTTGGAGGATTAGTTCAGGGGTTCAGGTTAATATTTGGGAGGATCATTGGATCCCTAGTAGCCCAACCAGGAAAGTTATGTCCCAGCGTGGACAGCCTTTGTTACGAACTGTTGATGAACTGATAAATCCTATTACCGAAAGGTGGGATGAAACACTGATTCGGGAGAATTTATTGGCACTGGATGCAGATCGTATCCTTAAGATTCCATTAAGTGATCATTTAGATGAGGATTTCATTGCCTGGCATAAAAATAAATCCTTCACGTTCTCTGTCAGATCTGCGTACTATGTTGAATGGGAGCACCAATTCGGTGCTAAGGTTCGGAGAAATGATGGACAAGGCTCCTCATTTATTAATCCACTGTGGGATAATCTTTGGAAACTCAATGTTCCAAGTAAGATGAATTTTTTTATTTGGAAAGCCTTGCACGGTATTGTTCCTGGTAAGTCTATGCTTGCTGATAGACACATACCTGTATCAGCTGAATGTCCTGTGTGTCATCGGGGTGCGGAGAATATTAAACATCTGCTTTTTAGTTGTGAAAGAGCCAGGACGGTTTGGAAGAAACTTGGCCTCGATGAGATTATTGACCAAGCTCTGCTAGCTGATCGCTCGGGATCAGTTGTATTGGAAGTTATTTTGTCTAGTCCACCAAGAAGATCTCCCGTGCTCAATAATCTGGGATTAAAAGAGGTAATTTCGGTGGGGTGCTGGTACATATGGTGGCAAAGACGAGAACTTGTCAAAGGAGCTTCAGTTGCAAACCCAAGTTCATCGGCTTTTGCCATTAATGCTTTGACAGCAAATTATGAGTCTGCAAAGGAGAATGCAAAAGAGAAAGATATAAAGTGGTTGAAACCCAGGCCTGGCTCATACAAATTAAATATAGACGCTTCGTATCATGTTGATGGGTCAGGAGCAGTAGGAGATGTGTTGCGAAATTATAAAGGGGAAGCTATAGCTGGAATGGCTCATCAGATGGATCATATTCTGAGTGCAGCTACGGCTGAGGCATTAGCTCTACTGAAAGGTTTGGAATTCATTGAACAGTTGGGCGAGATACGGGTGACTATTGAATCAGATTCTCTTGAACTGATACAAGCATGCAATGGTGTTATAGAAGTGTGGAGCCCATATTCAGCGATTATGGTTGACTGCTTTGTAAAAGCAAGCTCAATGCAGGACATTGGTTTTCTGCACTGTCCCCGGGATGCAAACCAGGTGGCTCACCAGTTGGCTAAGAAGGCGTATGAAACTAAAGCTAGACTGTCGTGGGATGGTGACCCCCCAGATTTTATTATGCCATTTGTAATGGATGATGTAACTCTTCTATCTATGAAATAAACGCCACATGGCATCCTTTCAAAAAAAAAACTTACGAAGCCCTAGGCTGGCCCGTGCATGCCCTCTGGTTGTACAGAGTCAGTTCAAAGCCCCCGTGTAGCGTCATTGCTTGTACAGCCTTCGTGCTAGCTACGCGTGAGGCTTGGATGTATAGAAAACTGCTAGTTTCCGTGGATGTAAAAAAACCCGGTAATACGTTAATTCGAAAAACGAGATGTACAAGCTATATGACTACAAGAGTGTACAACACGTAGAACTACGGTGTCAAATTACATAAAATAGTAAGTACATACTGCACAGTAAACAGACACAGATTGTACAACTAGACAAACACAGCTTGTACGGACATAGCCTGTACAACTAAACAGACACAGAATGTACAACTAAAGAGACACAGGTTGTACAGACACAAGTTGTACAACTATACAGACACATATTGTATAACTACGCAGACATAGTTTGTACAGACATATGTTGTACAACTACACAGACACAAGTTGTACAACTACATAGCACATGTTGTACAACTAGACAGACACAGGTTGTACAGACACATGTTGTACAACTAGACATACACATGTTGTACAGACGCAGGTTGTACACTATATAGGCACATGTTTTACAACTACGTAGACACAGTTTGTACAGAAACAGGTTGTACAACTACACATACACAAATTGTACAACTATACATAACCGTAAGTATAAAAAAAAAGTTCATCGAAACCTATCAATATGGGATATAGTTTTGAAGATCTCGACGCGAGGAGCTCAAAAGTGAAAACGGTTCGTAATTTGGATAAACGGTTCTCAAGATATTTCGTTTTGAAGTTTCGGTTTGAAAAATAAAAGGCAAAAACTACTCTCCCACCTCCGGTGTTCCTTTCTCTCTCCTGCTCCCCATTTTCAATCTGGTTGTGACACTTGGCGAACATGTATGCAACTGTTGGTACCGCACGAAGGAGAAGGCGACACTTGTCACCACGAGATGGTCCGCTGGGTTCCCTTTGCAAAGGGAACTCTTTTTCTAGTGATTTCCATTATATCTGGTTTAAAGTTTTTCAGACGTTAGAAGTTGTCCGTCTCGTGTGTGACGGTTTGGTTTCTCTGGCGATACGGGGGCGATCTCGTTCCTAGTTTCCGGCCACCGCGTTCCCGTGCATCCGCCGCTCGCCGGAGTGAGATCTTTCGTGTGTAGTTGGGCGCGATCTCATGCACCCACCGTCCAATCTCCACAAACTTGTTTTCCTTCCACAAAAAGCCTCTCACGTGTATTCTAGGGCACGAGGTCGCCTCCATCACTTGCGACACTTGGTGTCTGTCTCGCGCGGCGAATCCAGGGCGCCTTGGGTCGGCGGCGACGACGGCGTTGTTCCTGGCGATTTCCCGGCTCCCCCACAGGCCCACTCGGGTGTCTCTTAATGGACTTGGATGTGTTGGAAGGTTTGAAGAAAAGAGCGATGCAAATCGTCCGCAAATCGTGGGACCCGATGCGATGCCTGAAGGTGATGCGGGCTAAGGCGGCGTCTGTTCTCGATTCCGGCGACCTTGGGGCCATCTGCAAATAGGAAATTGCGGAGGAGGAGAGCCTTTCTTCCTCCCGGGTGGAATCTCCTGGAAGTTTTATTCATGATTGGGGATCGGCGCCTATCTTAGTCGGAGGTCAGGCATTTGGAGAATTTTCGTTTCAGCGCCTGTACCGGACGATTATCAGGCAACTGAAGAAGAGCGCAGTGAATCCAATGGATTTTGACCTGCTTTAGAAGGGAGGTTCATGGTGTCTGATTCAGTTCGGTGTATGGGCTTGGGCTCCATGAGATCCTTGATGGCAGGATGCTTGTACGTTAGTGTCCAAACAGGTGACGATCTGCATATTAGTCAAGGAATTTATCTGCTAGCAGAGACCATTGCTGCAACTAAGCTGATGGAAGTGGAACAGATCAAGCTGCAAACAACGTATGGTGCCCCTGTTTTTACCTTCGACCCTGGTGTGTTATTTTTTGTGACAAGTATTGGACTGACAACGCCAAATGATAGTCGAGGCGATCAAACCGTGGGCATGCAGAACATGTACGACGTTCGTGTGGTTGTCCATGGATCAGCGACCGAGGGCATGCACAATTTGCAACAGCTGAAACAGACGGGGCAAAATGTAGAGCAAGAGGGGAATAAAGCAGTTTTCAAGAAGTACAAGAAAATAAAGGGTGCGAGGGCTGCTGGGGGTGCTGTAACCGAAAAAGTGACAGAAAAGAAGAGGCAGTGGGAGGCTGCGGACATGGAAATTGATGAGAATAGAAAGAAGCAGAAATCGGATGTGAGCATGGAGGTGTTGATTAGTACTTCAAATGAAGAGATCGCGGGGCTGTCGGAACAGCTCCGCAGAGCCCAATGAGGATTGCAAGCCACAACTGCCGGGGTTTGGGGAATGGCCCAACAGTGAGAGGTCTTCTGGCTCTCCAGAAGAAGGTGGACCCCGACATTCTTTTCTTGTCTGAGACCAAATTGGACGAGGCTAGGATGGAAAAATTCCGGTGGAAACTAGGTCTCCCTCACATGATTGTCAAAGATTGTGAGGGGATAAGTGGTGGTCTGGCGATGTTTTGGCGGCGAGGAATAAATGTAAGTTTGCGGTGGAAGGGTAGAATGCATATTGACGTGGATGTCGAGGAGGAAGATGGTTTCAAGTGGAGGCTTACGGGGATCCATGGTGAACCGAGACATGACAAGAGAGAAGATACTTGGAGACTGCTACGTACGTTATCACACCAATCTGATAGGCCTTGGATGTGCGTAGGTGACTTTAATGAGATTCTGTATAGTTTTGAAAAGCAGGGTGGTGCCCCTAAATCAGAATCTCAAATGGAAAATTTTCGTAATGCGTTGGATTTTTGTAATCTCCAAGACTTGGGCTTTGAAGGTGATATTTTCACATGGAGAAATAATAAATATCGTGTGGATGGATATATTCGTGAGAGGCTGGATAGAGCTGTGGCATCGCCGTCTTGGAGGGCTCGTTTCCATGGCTACAAAGTTGTTAATGGTGATCCCGAGCACTCGGACCATAGGCCAGTTATTGTGTATCTCGAAGGAAACCAGCAGCCCACTCGAATCAACCATGGGGGTTTAAACAGAAGATTTGAAGCACGTTGGCTTTCTGAAGATGGGTGTGATGATATTGTCTGGAATGCATGGGAGGTGGCCGGCCTGAGAGGTGTTTCGGATGTGATGGGTCAATTTAATTTGATCTCTAGTGAACTACACACATGGAGTAAAGAGGTTATCGGAGACCTTCAAAAACGCATTAAAAACTACAGAACGAGTTGGAGGTGTGCCGTAAGGGAGAGATCACAGCTGGTTCGGTCCAAAAGGAGCAAGTGCTAAGGTATAGGCTTGGTAAACTTGAAGATCAGTGGGAAACACATTGGAAACAACGGGCACATGTCCACTGGTTACAACAAGGGGATCGGAATACCAAGTATTTTCACCACGTTGCATCGGAAAGGAAGAAACATAATACAATTAAGAAGTTGAGGAGGGATGATGGTGTGATGGTGGAGGGGGAGGAGGGCTTGCAGGCCCTCGTTACTAATTTTTACTCTGGCTTGTTTACCCCTTTGGCAGGTACAAATTCTGCACATGTTCTATAAAACATATAGCCACGGATTACTTCTCAAATGAATGCACATCTCATGGCTGAGTTTACGAGGGATGAGATAAAGGAAGCGCTGGACAATATTGGTGACCTGAAGGCACCCCATGCCCGCAATCTTCTTCAAGAAATATTGGGGGACGGTGGGGGACAAGGTGGTACAGGAGGTGCTAAACGTTTTGCAAGGCGGCAGTATACCGGAGGGATGGAACGATACAATCGTGGTGCTTATCCCAAAGGTTCAGAACCCTGAATGTATGAAGGATCTTCGCCCTATTAGCCTTTGCAATGTCGTTTACAAGCTCGTGTTCAAGGTGTTGGCCAATCGTCTCAAAGGAATTCTTGATGAGATAATATCCCCAAACCAGAGTGCTTTCGTCCCTGGCAGACTCATTACAGATAATACTATTCTAGCCTATGAGATGTCACATTTCATGCGTAGAAGGAGGTCTGGAAAGAAGAGTTTTATGGCAGTGAAGTTGGACATGAGTAAAGCCTATGAGCGGGTTGAATGGTCGTTCCTGGATAATATTATGCTAAAAGTGGGTTTCTGCTCACAGTTTGTGAAAAATATTATGAAGTGTGTCCGCTCTTTGTCCTACCGGTTTAGAGTAAATGGCAGCATCACTAATACTGTAATTCCGGGGAGAGGTCTTCGCCAAGGCGATCCCATCTCACCAGTCACCATACCTCTTTTTATTATGTGGAGAAGGTTTCTCCGCACTGCTGCAGGACGCTGAAGAGAGGGGTCAGATCCAAGGCATCAAGCTGGTTCCTAGTGCACCCTCGGTGAACCACCTTGGTTTTGCGGATGACTCTCTCTTGTTGATGGAGGCAACTACGGAAAGTGGGACTGCAATTAACTCAATTCTCCGTAGCTATGAAGAAGCCTCAGGACAGATGATAAATAGAGACAAGTCCTCTATTCTTTTCAGCGCAAACACCCCGAGGAGGAAGAAGGCAGAAATTATGGGCGTGCTTGGGCTCAGGGTAGAGGCGAGAGGGAGGCAAGTATCTTGGTTTAGCCACATATATCGGAAGAAATAGATCGAAAGTTTTTGCATATATTAAGGAGAGAATTCTCGCAAGGATAAGAGGTTGGAAAGAAAGGTTCCTGTCTAAAGCCGACAAAGAGATCCTTATCAAAGCTGTAGCACAAGCTATCACTACCTATGCGATGGCCTGTTTTGACATCACCAAAACCCTATGTGATGATATCACACAGATGGTATGTAGGTATTGGTGGTCACAACAAGAAAATTAGCATAAAGCGCACTGGTTAGGATGGGAGAAGATGATGCGTCCAAAGGAGGAGGGGGGCCTTGGTTTTCGGGATCTACATATCTTCAATATCGCCATGTTGGCACGGCAGGGCTGGAGACTGCTCCAAACGCCTGATTCCTTGTGTAGGAGGGTGCTGAAAGCGAAATATTTTCCAAACTGCAACTTGCTAGAAGCTGAAGTTCAACCTGGGATAAGGTACGTTTGGCGCAACATTTTGAAGGGATTGGAGGTGATCAAAAAAGGATGCATATGGAGGGTTGGTGATGGCACAAATATTCTTGTGTGGGAAGATCCTTGCATACCTAATGGTGATACGAGAAGGCCACAAAATAGGCAGAGAAATCAGATTATTACTAGAGTTTCAGAGCTAATTGACCAAGTCTGAACACATGGCATGTAGTAAGACAGACCTTTGTGGAAGCTGATGCCAACGTTATTCTCCGGATCCCAATCTTTGAACACGAGGAAGACCACCTGGCTTGGCATTTTGATGAAAGGGGCGTTTTCTCCGTGAAGTCAGCATATCATGTGCATTCAATCTCCATGAATGATGATCGTCAATCTGGCTCGTCTGATGGTAGCCGTGGGAGCCAGTGGGAGCGCAGTATTTGGACGCAACTATGGCGTTTGGAGTGCCCAGCGAAGGTGCACCATTTCCTTTGGAGGGTGGCGCATGACAGCCTCCTAACTAGAATGAACATAAAGAGGCGCAAGATTGATCTGGATACGAGGTGTCCGATTTGTCAAACTCTCTTTGAAGATGGTGGACATCTGTTCATTCGATGCCGTGAACTGAAGAAGACATGGGGCTTAATTCTTTTGGAGGAGCTGAGAACTCGCCTGCTTACGAGCTCTTCCAGCATGGAATTCATATACAATATTTTACAACTGCCATACGATGAGAAAATTAAGTTGGTAGCAATGCTTTGGTGTTGGTGAACGGAAAGGAATAAAGCTAATAGGGGAGAACGTAGACTCTCAGCGGACAGCTTCTGTTTTGAAGTCTGTAGACATGCATCTGAATGGAAGGAGTTCTTGAGGAAAAAATCCATTTCAACACCGAACCAACCTGAAAGCTGGCAGCCACCACCGATGGATTGGATCAAAATAAATCTGGATGGTGCTTTCCATGCGGACACAGGTCGTGGAGGTGGGGGTTGTGTCGCTAGAGACCAAAACAGCTGCACAGCCTTTGCTGCGGCGGGTGCTATTCATGGAGCTAGCTCGGCCTTGGAAATTGAGAGTGTTGCATTGCTTCAGGCTATCAGACTAGCTGATGATATGGGGGTGGGTCGACCTCTGTTCATGACTGACTGTCAGGTTCTTCAGAGAGCGGTTACATCCTCGAGCTACGATGCAGCACCTCTAGGAGCCCTGTTCAGAGAAATAAAAGTTCGCCTTCGCCTAAACTTCATTGAGTCGAAAGTTGTATATGAAGGGAGAAACTGTAATAAGCCAGCGCACCTCCTAGCTGCTAAAGGGGCATCTGAACCAAACGGGTATCACTATGTTTGGCTAGATGATTTCCCAGTTGATGTAGACAGGGCTTTGTAGGGCGATTCTACCGATCTTTGTTAGTGGAATACCAGAAAATGTCAAAAAAAAAATCAGACGTTTGTCCTGAAAACTTCGCCATAGTACAAAGGTAGGAATAGATCGTATAAGTAAAAATTGCACCGAGTTATAAAAAAACCGCACGAGAAAAATATATTTTAAGCTAGCATTTTAAAATGTTCTTGTTGTTCAAAATATTGTTTACAAATTCAAATTACTTGAATCAGCTTTTGAAAAGTCAAGTTTAAGGAGGGTCGTTGGTCTGCGTCGACTTTAATAGCAGTGAGCAATATCAGCTACATAAAGGACATTTTCTAAAATTCGGCGCCTAGAGAGGAAGCCAATCCTGTCCGGATCAACAAGCTTGTGGATGATGCCGTGCAGCCTAGTACTTTGGAGATGGTTTCGATGATGCAACTTTGAAAAGAGATTGGCCAAAGTATAAAGAAGTGCGAAAATAGATCTGATGCATGTGACCGTGTCTTTGGATTCTTGTGCCACGTCCCGCCGTGAAGCTGTTAAGTCGGCGCTGCGTGTCGCGAGGCGGCATGCCGGCAACAATGCCACATGATTGGTGTTACCAGTGCATCGATCTCCAGTGGCCACGTGGATTCCGTCGGTGCAAGGTGTGCAACTTTCTCCCGTTAAGCTCTTCGTCGAGATCAGAGCTGCCTCTTACTCGACGTTTTGGGTCAACTGTTTGGCATAGGCCGACACGAGTTTCGGCGTCGGTTGCGGCGAGGGCTTTGTCGGTGATCGTTGAAGGTGAAGTCGGAATCGCTCGAAGATGAGTGATGAAGATGAAAACTTGGACGATGTTTTCTTCTCGGCGGCATGCGTGTTTCATGTGGTAGCTAGGTCGGCTGGGTGTGCCCAATATGGTCGTGTTCCATGACGACATTGCTGCATTTGTAATGGTTTTCAGCCGGTTTGCCGCAAATGAACTGGTCAATTCTCTTCTAGTTTCTAATAAAACTAGGCAAATTTTCCGTTTTGTTAAAAAAAAGTGCAAGCTGATTCCATTTTAGGAAGAAGGAGAAGAAAAGCACGGTTGATGTGGAGATGATATATACATACCGCTTTAGTGCGGCGCTAGCTCGTAGCGCCGCCTGAAGGGCGACCGAGCCGAGCCCGATTATGGGCCGGCCCATTCGACGATCGTTGCATTTTTTCCCAAAAATGAACAAATTTCGTATTTGTACAATTTTCCAAAAATGAACAAAATTAGAAAATGAATAAATTCGAATTTGAACAAATTTTGAAAATGAATAAATTTTGATTTTGAACAAATTTCGAAAATGAACAAATTTTGAATTTGATTTTTTTTTAATTTCAACAAATTTCAAAAATGAACAAATTTTGAATTTGAACCAAAATTCAAAAATAAAAAAATTTGGAATTTGAAACAAAATTAAATTTGAACAATTTTCGAAAATAAACAATTTTGAATTTGAATAATTTTCGTAAATGAACAAATTTCGAAAATGAACAAATTTCAAATTTTGAACAATTTTTTAAATGATTTTTTCATTCGAATTTGAATTTTTGAAAGAAAAACAAAATAAAAAAAGAAAAGAAAAAATGGAAACAGAAAAAATGAAAAATAAACAGAGAAGAAGCAGAAAAGAAAGTAAAAACGTGTAATGGGCTCGGCCCAAAACAACGCTGCTTCAGGCAGCGCGAGCGGGTAGCGCCGCTAATAAGCGGTATATAGGATTTACCAGGTTGATGCGACCAACATCAGCAGCACTGAAAAAATAGCCGGCGAATATATTCTCAACACGTCACACTTTGATGACAAGCAAAAGGAGTAACTCAACATACGCCGTGATGAACTATTGATGAAGAAAAGAATGGTGGGAATGACAAGCATGGGAGGCGTTGGTGGTACCATGGGAGGCTTTGGAGGTATAGGAACAAGCATGGAGGGCATGGGAGGCAATGGAGGGATGGGAGTGATGAATGCACCTCCGACGGGCATGGGAGGCAATGGAGGGATGGGAGTGATGAATGCACCTCCGATGGGCATGGGAGGCAATGGAGGGATGGGAGTGATTAATGCACCTCCGATGGGCATGGGATGCATGAGTTTTGGCTCTCTTTTGGGAGGCATGGGACCATATGGAGGGATGGGCGGCATGGGAGGACCTCCGATGGGCATGGGAGGCATGGGTGCATCTCCAAACATCTTTGGAGCATATGGTGGGATGGGCACCATGGGAGGAATGGGTGTACCACCGGTTAACTTGGGTGCATCCATGGGTGGTGGCAATGCTACCATGGTGTCTCCTATGCCTTCGGATGGTGCATTTGGAAATAGTGGAAGCACCGTCCCCGTCAACGATGAAGATGGGGTTGAAGAAGGTGAAGAGAAGGAGGAGGAAGAAGAGGAGGAGGTAGAAATTGGAGAGAAATAAACTTGTGGCAAGTGAATGATGTTTTATTCGTTTGTATGCACTTTATTCTAATGCATTTAAATTATGCACTTTGGTAAATTTGTGCTTTGGTGAATTTGAACTATGTCATGAATTGTTGCTATGTTTCATATTGGCGCTGTTCGTGCGTGCTGCATTTTAGCGCGACTGGTGAAGCGCGACAGCGCCGCGCTAAATTATAGCGCGTCTGCTAAAGCAAAACAGGCGTCGCGCGCGAGAAATCGCAATTCTGGCGCCGCAAAAAAAAATTAGCGCGCCCGCGCCTAGCGCTGCTGTTGGAGATGCTCGAGTTCCTAGAATTGGCAGTAAAAGGTCGACCCAAACCCATCAAGCCCAAAACGAGAGTTTGAGTTCATTTCGAAAAAGGCCGCTTAGTCCCAAGAGGCAGTAAAAGAGCCCCAAAGGTACGCGGGAATCACCTGTTTGTTTCTCAAATATCGACTGGTTAAAATGCCACCTACAAGTGGAGGCAGCACCCAGAAGCGCGGTGAGAAAATCCATTCAAAGCTTCACAAAGAACTATCCAACTAATGATGTCTGTCTAGGAATATAAACAAGCAAAGAAGGATACATGAACAGGTCGTGCTAGCAGAATGGCAGTAGCCTCAGAAAGCCTCCAACTACACCCAATGTCGTGCGAGTCAGAGGCAAGAGGATTTCCGAAAAGAGTCAAACAACCTTTGTCGATTAGGACAAGAAATAGCTTAAAAGCAGTTATATCCCATCCTAAGGACATGATTTAGCACGATAAGTTGTCGTGCGGAGAAGCAATGCACAAAAGTTCTTACGCAAGTTGTTTTCGCTAGCTAGAATCTAGCTAGAAGCCATTTTCTGTTGACTGAAAGTAAAGACAATTCAATAACAATTGACTACTAGAGCCTTTGGCATTGACATGAAATATATATATGGGTGCATCATTACCGTCGTCATCATCATCTTCAAATTACTATATCGGTGTAGCTAGCAGATTCGATATATGATCTCTTCGTGATTGTCGGCAATGACCAGTGTGGAAGTTTTCTTAGACTAGATTTCGGCCACAACATTAGGTAGTATAAGTAATGAAGGCTGGTTTCAACCGTAAAAGCTGGCCATATCACAAAGGCAGGAAACAAAAGTGTACAAGTACAAATGTGCACCGAATTTTTTTAAATGCGCGCGCAAAATACATATTATCAACTATTATTTCAAAATGTTTCACGTAATTCAAAATATTCTACACAAATTCAGAAAATGTTCGCGAGAAAGGAAACGTAATTTCATATAAAATAAAAAACATACACTTGTAAGAAATTATTCGCGAGTCCAAAAAAAATGTTCACACGGTTCAAAAACATATTGTTTGCGACTTCAAAAATGTGCGTGCATTTAGAAAATAATAATTCACAAGTTACAAAAATGTTCACACGGTTCCATAAAAATGTTTGCAAGATTAAGAAAGATTCACTTATTATACAATAAATGTAATGTCCATATGATTTGTAAAAAATAAACCAAGACAAAAAAATGGAAAACAAAGTGGAAATAAAAAAGGAACCGTCTTACGTGGGCCGACCCTACTGTAGCTCATGTGAGTGTTTTGACACCCGGTATGAGCTCGTTGTATAGGATTTACCATTCCTTTCCCATGCATTGTTTCTCTCCTACTAGCCAAATGCCCGTGCGTTGCTACGGGTAATAATTTATCCGTCGCACCTATGAGCCTCGTCGTGGTGCCCACATGTATGTGTTTTCCGTGGCCGGATAAACAGGCATATAAATTACGATGTGATTATGGTAGGATAAAGGAAAACATGTAAACTATGGTGATCGAATGCTAGTGCAAAGAATGAATAAAACTTATGATGATCGATTGAATAATTACTTGCCTAGTTGGTTGAATCAGTGGTGTCAAACTGAACGAAAGCTGGGGTATAGAAAATTGCCACTAAACAAATTTACACCTAAATACACAGATAATAAATTGATCTCCTACAAATTTACACAAAACAAATCGTCGGTGCAACACGCCTTGTACTATAGTATAGAATGTACATTTAGTATAGATTTGTGGTATGTCAAAAGATCAAACGAGATTTTTTTTAATACTTGCTAACCTACAGTGTAGCTTGCAAAGAGCTTCCATGAGAAATTTCTTCGGGTGTGTATTGTAAATACTTGACAAACTGGTTGTGTAAACATTGTACTTAGGTCAAGTCATGAATATGCTCGTGCAAGTTGTAAATGACAATTATTCATGATATTAAATAAATGGCTTGAGATGTCCAACATCGTTACTCTTTTTCACATAATTGTTCATGTGTTTCACGGCATTGGCAATTGGCCAATTCGAATTTTTCCTGTCTATAAATGAATATTTCTTTTCTCTGATATTTATGCCCAAATACTACCATAGCTCAGGTAAATCAATAACTTGGAATAACGGAAGCACATAAGAATTATCCAAATTCTGCAAGATCTGGTTACACAATGCCTAGTCGTGAGATACACATGCTTTACAGGAGTGAGGTGAAAATGCAACCAAAGTGACTCATCAATGACCATGCCTTTTGTAATCGGGAATTAACCGCAATACTACATACATGTCATTATTTTCACCGTCCTACACATCAGTCTATAGCACACAGTCAGGCCATGGTGTTAGGAACATCCTAGTCCTGGCTAAAATGTCCAAATTGTGCAGAAGCTTCAGGCATCATATAGATTCATAGGAAGAACACCCAATGTGATAGGCCTGACCTGAACCAACGTTTGATGTTTGGTGATGAGGGCGTTGGACCAGGGGTAGACTGCAAGTAAAATAATGTAATGTTACTTATCTGTAGAACGGAAATGTTGATGATAATATGATGCAACCAAATTCCAAAATCAATTCCAGAAATTGACAGAGAATTTCTGGCAATCTTGTCAACTATATTCCACAAACAGATTGCATGATTTTATCTAATCTGAGATACAGGCTCAAAGTTCTTAACTCAATTTCTCAGGTACAAAACCACACATTATCTCCCGTACCATATCCCAATCCTTCATGTCTGCACTTCAGATCAGTTCCTCAAACATCCAACCGAGAACTTCCAAGAACGAGACACGCAAGGCCACCAATGCAGACTTGCAGAGTAATAAAAAAAATGAAGAAACACACCTCTCCTCACGTACCTCGCCTGCTCAACTGAGAGCTCAAATGAGGCAGGCGACGGAAGTCACGGAACCAGCTAGTAGCAGCACTAAATTAGTAGCTCCAGGACATGGCGACCAAAGTGATGTACTGCTTCATTTGAGTTCAGTGCTGCAACAAAAAAACATCAAATATTCTGAGGAGCTAAGTTTGTAATGTCTGCAACCAGATGAAAGTAGTTCAGAGTATAACGCATAAGACAGATACATCTGCTTTCCCTCCCTGTGCAGCACACGACAAGAGTCTTCGCCACATCCTTCTTGACATCTAAAGCAAGTTCGGCCAGAAAGGCATCTCTTGTAGCATCAGAATGTCATCTCTTGCAGGATTTATTTCCCGAAAGAAGAATTTAAGTAACACTTATGTAAGAAATAACTTCACCGGCAGGAAGAAATACCAATACGGCATCATGATAAAAAACAGAAATAAGTCACGAAATAAGAAGGAAGATCAAGCGGGGAGGTTGGCTCCGGGCACCTATGCCCAGACCCATACAGCAGTATCGATCCCATGAAATAAATCGACCGAGAGATTAACAGAATACCAAGGAATACTTAGCAAACAGGAAAGAGCTTATAGGATTGATAATGAGCTGCTCACTGGGCAATTCTCTCTTGCACCTATCGCAGACATTGAAAGAACTCGTGGAACTGTTGCACCTTCACCAGCAAGGAACGATGTCTCAAGGGACAGATGATAAGTAGCAAATACTGCAAGTTATATTGCACGTTTAATCTTCTTTAATTCTTCCAGAGAAGTTCCTCTCAAAAGAATTAGGTTCTGAAATATTCTATGAATTAAGTATTTATGAAGAAAGCACTGACACCATTAGAAAGCGTTGATACCTAGAACTTTACCTTGGGGATGAGGGAGGTGAGGCGTACGTATGCGTTGCTGGAGGCGGGGAGGGTGAAGGCGAGGAAGGCTACGACGTCTCCGACGGCGAGGCAGCGGCGTAGGGAAACGTTGAGGCGGACGGCAGGGGAGATCCGGGGGACCTCCTTGGATGGTGACGTCACCTTGATCACGGAGGCGATCTCCTTCACATATAGGGTATGAGCAAATAGAGACAAATCTGAGAGATTTTACAGTGTATGGAGGAAAGAGCTACGGTGTAGGACTTTGCGGAGGCGATTACGGTTGAGGGTCGAAGGGGCCGGCGGCGCCGCTGCGGTAGCTGGAGCAGGGGGCGGATTAGGCTCGCTCAACGAGTCGACGTCATGTCTCGTTAATTACTGCTGATTGACCGCTGCTGATCTTTAACACATGGCGAGACATAAGGAAATAAACCACGAAAACCGTGGAACAATCAATGTAAAAAAAAATCAGTACGACGGGAGTTGGACGAAAGAAAGAGCGGAGGTGGGCAGAATGTGGAACCAATCTTTTCTTTTAGATAGGAGAGATAGCGCGCTGTAGTACCCGCTGGCCTATGGTCGAGTCCCATTACGGATTTACGGCTGCCTTTTGTTATTTTTGACGATTTCTTTTCTTTTAATTATTTTTCCTTCTCTTTTATTTTTCGTTTCTCGCTTTTTTATTATTCAAGTTTTCTCTATTTTCCATTCCATTTTCTTCCTATTCTTTTTTGTTTTGTTTTTTGGTGTCCTTTTTGCCGTTTTATTGTCTGGGCGGTACATGAAATCTTTCTCAAACAGATTACTGACATGTTTTCTGAACTTGTGAATATTTTTAAAACTACGAGCATATACTTTTTTTCAATTTTGTGAACAATCCTTTTGAACCAGTGAATATATTTTTGAACACATGATTTTTTTTCTCATTACGCAAGCATTTATGAACCACGTAAAAAAATTGAACCACAATCATTTCTTTCGAGCCTCATTAATCATTATTTGGAACCCATGAATTTTTTATTTTCAAACATGAACATATTTTGCAAACCACGCGAACATTTTTTCGTGTCCATAATTTTTTAAATATACCTAATCAATTTTTTGATAAGATGAAAAATTAATGCGTGAATTGTTTCTAGAGTAAAGTTAATATACTAAATAGTAATGTTCACTTACATAAAAATCAAACATATGTATAATTCTAAATAACAGAAAGTGGAAAAAATAAACAAGAAAAGGGGAATAAATAAAACAAGATATTAGTCGGGTGTCAGTAAAACGTCAAATCTATTCCATCCAATCATTGCAACATATATTAATCGAATCAAACACTTTTGAAAAGTCAAGTTTAAGGACAATGGTCGGTCTGTAACAGCATAAAGGATATTTTCATAAATCCGGCACCTCTAGAGGAAGCCAGTCTTGTCCAAGTCAACAAGCTTGTGGATGATGCCGTGCAGTGCAGCCTAGTACTGAGAACTTTGTAGATGGTTTCCACAATTTGGAAAAGAGATAGGCCGAAAGTTTGCAGGAGTGCGAGCAGATTCCATCTTGCTATTTCTTAAATTTCAAAAATATTTTTTTTAGGAAGGAAGAGAAGAAAAGCACGGCTGATGGGACCGGTTGATGACCAACATCAGCATCACTGGAGAAATAGCCGGCGAAGATATTCTCAACATCAGTCCCAGGAAATCACTAGAAAAGGGTTCCCTTTGCAAAGATAATCCCACCATCGTTCTAATTGTGACTAGTGTCAGTTTCTCCTCACATGATCCAATTTTTGGTTGTCTACATGTCTGTCATGTGTCACAATTAGATTGAAAGTGGGGGAGTATGAGAGAGAAAGGGAGGGCATACACGTACGTGGGCATACAGTTTTCCCTTTTTGCCTTTTATTTTTCAAATCCGAATTTTTAAACGAAATATCTTGAGAACCGAGTTTATCCAAATTACGAACCGTTTTCACTTTTGAGCTCCTCGCGTCGAGATCTTCAAAACTAGATCCCATGTTGATATGTTTCGACGATTTTTTTTTGTACAACCGGTTATGTATAGTTGTACAACCTGTGTTTGTAGTTATACAACATGTGTCTGTACAAACTGTGTATGCGTAGTTGTAAAACCTGTATCTGTCTAGTTGTACAATCTGTGTCTGTACAACCCGTGTCTGTCTAGTTGTACAACATGTGTCTGTACAACCCGTGTCTGTCTAGTTGTACAACCTGTGTCTGTACAACATGTGCCTGTATAGTTGTACAACCTGTGTCTGTACAACATGTGTCTATCTAGTTGTACAATCTGTGTATGTACAACATGTGTCTATCTAGTTGTACAATCTGTGTATGTACAAACCGTGTCTGTCTAGTTGTACAACCTGTGTCTGTACAACATGTGCCTGTATAGTTGTACAACCTGTGTCTGTTTAGTTGTGTAGTTGTTGCATAGTTTGTACAACGATCTCTATTTGTTCTGTACATCGTGCTCTGTACATAGCATGGTCTATTTTTCTCTTGTATGTCTAAATGTTTGAATCTCACGGATGCTTCAATCTGTACACCGTGGAGGAGATGGAGGCGTACGCGGGGGGCTCAGTGCAGGACATGGAGCCGTACGCGCAGGGACCAGCTTTGGACAAGCCTCGCTCGTTACGCGACCATGCTTACGGTTCCCACGCCCGGTCGTGGACAAATTTGATTTTCCTACTCGTACAGGCCATACACGTGGTACGCTCGCGTGCGTGGAGTTCCCTTTCAGAAGGGTACCCTTTTAATAGTTGTACCCTCAGTCCCATGATCCTAGAAGTGACAGTAAAAGGTCGGCCCAAACCCATAAGGCCCAGGACTGGAGTCTGAATTCATTTGGACAAAGGCCGCTTAAATCTCGGAGGCAGTGAAAGGGGCCCAAATGTAGGCGGGCCGGAATCGCCTGTTTGTTTATTTAAATATCGGCAAGCTTAAAAATGCCACGTACAAGTGGAGGCAACACCCAAAAGCAAGGTGTGAGAAAATCCATTCAAAGCTTCACAAAGAACTATCCAACTAATGATGTCTCTCTAGAAACAAAAACAAGAAAAAAGATACCTGAACAGATCGTGCTTGCTAGGAGGCAGCTCTAGAAAGCCTCCAACTACACCCAATCTAGGGCGAGTCAAATAAGAGGATTTTCAAAAAGAGTCAAACAGCCTTTGTCGGTTAGCATAAGACATAGCTTAAAAGCATTTGTATCCCATCCTAAGGACATGATTTACCACGATAAGTTGTCGTGCGGAGAAGCAATACACAAAAGTTCTTATGTTAGTTGTTTTCGCTAGCTAGAATCTAGCTAGAAGCCATTTTCTGTTGACTGAAAGTAAAGACAATTCAATAATAATTGACTACTAGCTAGAGCCTTTGGCATTGACATGAAATGTATATATGGGTGCATCATTACCGTCGTCATCATCATCATCTTCAAATTACTATATCGGTGTAGCTAGCAGATTCGATATATGATCTCCTGGTGATTGTCGGCAACGACCAGTGTGAAGTTTTTCTTAGATTAGATTTCGGCCACAACATTAGGTAGTATAAGTAGTGAAGCCGGCAATCGAACTTGTCGACGAATATATTCATTTTGTCGATCATAGTCCTTGATGTAGACGGGGCATAAACGGTCTTGGTTAACCTTCTGTGACAAAAACATTCAAGATGGCCGCTCTGCTCTGGACCATCAGATGGATTGCACGTTGTTTGTTTTGAAGGAGATGTTAGTTACCGATTAAGCTCAGGCAGGAAGACAGGGCCACATGCATCAGATCTGTTTTCGCTGCTTGTATATATCGTTTAGTATGTGAGAGAGTTAATCGGCGCTACCAGACAGAACATAGTACATGCCAAAGATGATGGTACCATCACCGGCAAGCAAATTGTAGTACAAGCTAGACCATGACAATATTCTACTATATACAAAAGCTCGAAGAAACCGCAGCCTCTCCAGCCCTCCACGTCGCCTCCAAACCACGTCCGTCCGATCCGCGCGACGGACGGCCGTGATTCAGCCACGTCGCCCCCAACCCGCCGAAACACTGTTCATCTCGATTTATAACCAATCAGAGGCCGCCACGCCGCTCCGGTCGCCAGCCGGTCGCGCTCGGTTTCGCCGGTAACCGTGGCTCTTTTGCAGAAAACCCGCTGGCAGATCGATCCCGCGACTCGCAGTCCAGATTTTACCGCGTGGAGGGACCCGTCTGCAATTCCGCCAAACCTCGTGGACTTTTATGCAAAATCATCCCGCACAATCACCCCTCCTCCTTCCTCTCTCCCGCACGAGCCGGAGGTCTCCCGCGACCGGCCGCCGCTCGCCTGCTATCTAGCCAGCAACCCCGCCTGCCCCGGACAGATCGAAGGCCATAGCAAGGTCCGCCACCATCTCTTCTACCTCCTGCACGGTTTTGGCGTCCCGAAAAGCTCGCAATCGAGCAGATCGAGCCGATATTCGTCGGCTCCTGCCGCTGCTGTGCTGCCCGGTTGCGGCCAATGGATAGACCACGCCGTCCGTGTATTCTTCTCCGTCGGCCGCAGTCACGGCCGTCGGCGACCTCGGCTCCTCGAGCTTTGGTCTGCACATCCCCTTCCTTCAAGTCCACGGCGAGCAGCGGCGCCTCCAGCGCCTCCATCCTCATCGCCGCGGCTATGCCGGCCGCCGTGCACAGCAGCTCCGCCAGCGTGCCCGTCTCCACTGCCGCCTCCCGGTTCCCCTCCTCCAGCAGCACGAGGAGCAACATCTTCGCCGCCAGCTAGATGGTCGGCGGCAACGTGGGGTGTTGCCGACGGCGCACCAGGAGAGGTCCGCCCGCGCAACATGAGAATACTCACTTGACTGCTCAGAGGTACGCGCCATCGATCAACGAGTCCTTCTGCCAAGTTCTTCACGATTTTCTCTTACTCATCATGAATTCATGACATGTTATTACTTATCTTTCTTTTCACCATATGGAACAGCATATCCGTGTCACCCTCCCCTACAAATTTTCTCACATTTCTCAGTATTCAGAGAAGGTTTAATTGTTTTGCTGATTACGAAACATTGATTAGTTATTCTAGGAGCTGAATATTTCTGATACTGTTCTTGCCTTCTTGGGGTTGCACGGAGCAGTGATTAAGTAGGAGGGAAGAAGAGATACATAGGCCGGCTATCGATGGAAATCGAGGAACACGGATCCGGCGGGACGGTGCCGGTGATGGAGGCTCCTGGCAGCAGCGCTGTGATGATCGCGGTGAGTCCTCTTCGGTGCGCAATTTGTTGCCCCTGAGTAAGTCGTGGAGCTCCCCCAATTAAATCCATGATTACTCATGACTTTTGATTTCCATGTCCTTTATATAGATGTCTTCTTGGGTGTTCAATTGTTCGTCCAGTGTTCTTGGCTGCTCCAGATTGCTGTATTCACGATCTCCACATCCCCATTGTTAGGTACATTTTTTTCAGTCATTGCTATTTAGCTTTTCATCCATCCCTTCTACTCTGTTCCTAGGTTGAATTGCCTCTTAATTCTAATAATTTACTTTTCAGCTTTAAAATACTGACCAATAGTTGATGTGTTGTGAAAACAGGGGTTGCAGTTCCTAATCTCTAGAGCCCCACCATTATTCTCTCCATATTTTTTTGATATCTCTTTTGTTGCGCTACATGATCTACGAATCGACAACGGAAAATCTGGTGAGCGCCATGTTGACTGCCCTGTCTCTCTATTGTTTAGATTTCATTCATCCCTTCCACTCTGTTCCTAGGTTGACCTGTCACTTAACTTCTCATATTTACTTTTCAATTTTCAAATGTTGAGTGATGATGAAGTAGGTTTCATAACAGGATATGTCTGATTCGTTCGCCATAGCTCACAATACACGTGAGGTTGTTTTAGCTTCTGGAATCGACATACACCTCATATGCTGCTTCACTTGGCATGTCATCTTAACACTAAATTAAATAGTGATTCAAAAGCAATCATACTAAGTTCAGAAATTAAGAAAATATTTGCTTCATCCTTTTTGAAGGAAAACTGAATAATAAAAAAGATATACATGTATAATACCCGAGTCATATTACCATCTACGAACCTGCTACCACAAAGGCGAGACACCTCATTTTCTATCTACAATGAGTAATTGGGTTCCCATCGGTGATCTTACCTGTAGGTCAACATCACACTGCATTTGTAATATTTCGGACACCTACAGTATGAGGAATTGAAAAAAGGGAGCAAATACAACTTAGCTGAAATTTTTAAATACCTGCTCTACTTTGTTCGGCTGAAAATTCAGTTAAGCAATGTTTGACGGTGGACCATCTGTGTTAGAGTTTGCAATGACTAACACGATAAGTCTCCAATACAGCCAATTTTCAAATAAAGATTTTCCTGAACAATATAGGATACCTTTTGATGGATTGATAAACTCACTACCTATATGAAAGACGTACTGAGATAAGCACTGACATGATTCCGAACAACTCGAACAGAAATATGCTTCAGACAGTACTACTATTCAGTCAACCGACGTGTTTTGTCTCTACAACATATTCCCCTTGCCTCTCAAACAGTCGATCCATACTATTTAATGTCTACAAATTATTTGGGGGGAAAGCAAGCGAAGTTGACCAATACCTATTATCTTTCAAACAATTCTCTTTGAGATGGCTGGTTGAAAAGCTCCTCTGCTTTCACGAACTCAGGATTCCAAAGTACAGTATTGTCTTTTGGAATACAAGCTTGGGTACTGTGAACCTCAACTGAACTAGAATCCTTAAATGTTTGCCTTGCTTCTGCACCATACAGAGAGTATAACTATTTAGAACAGGGGATGACTCTTAAAACCAACATCTTACTGTAGACTGCACAAAGGTGAATACTCAAGATTTCTGTAGTAAGCTAAAGCAGACATTAATCATAAACATAGTGTTGTAAGTTGGGGAACTATACCCCCGAAAAAGAAATCTGATGTCCCACATTATCTTCAAGTTTAGGGCCTGAAGTGAGTTTTACACAATAATTTCGGAACTATTCTTTAGCCACCCACACACACGGTAAATTTATCTGATGATAAAGAGTAGTATAGTTAATTTTGTAGCAATGTAGTAGGGCCGCTTGAATATAGGAAATGTTAAAATCCAACTATGGGGCGTCCATAACCAGGACATAGTGTATACGTACACTTGAGGAAATGTTAAAATACACTTACATCATCCTAGGATCTGATTTTATTCAACAACACTATGTACTGATTACTATCTCGGCATCATAGTGTATACGTACACTTCAGTTTGATTTATACAAATGGATCATACTTATCTACTTTTAACTCTTTTCTAAAATCTTTATCTAAAAAAAAACTCTTTTCTAAAGATAAGCACAGGCCCTGATTTGTTGATTGTTGTTGTGGCATTTATGTATTTGTTTCGCTTCATTATTCATCTAGACTTCTATGTTCATGTTGAAATATTTCAAACCGTTACTACATACAGTTGCAATTATTCCTTTTGGTTTGGAGGTGCATATTTCTTCTCTCTTTTTCTTTTAGATCTCTTAAACATAGCTATATAACTGTCTGAGGAATTTTAGGTACAAAATCAGTCTACTTTGCACGATTGAATATATATGTAAAGAACAAATCACACAAAGTGCAATTTAATAAGTGTAAGATCCCTGCAAGATTGCAGGTAGTGTCGCGGTTATTGGCTCTTTCGGAAGTTGCAGCATTAGCCTCCCATGGAAGAGGGTCCATAAGAGGTGCCTCACACAGCGCCAACCCTGAGGCTCCCTATGGCGATGACCCACAGTCCAATGGTAGGTTATAAGCTAGAGAAAATCGGGCCACATACCACAGAAGGAAAGATGTGAAAGGTTAAGTTATGAAATTTGTTTATTTGGTTTATGGATTGCGCATCTGCACTTTGTTTGTTGTATAGGATAAACATCACTTAGCTTTTGGTACAGTTTCAAACATGGATGTAGGTTAACCTTCTCTCCATGCAGAAAATAATTCAGAGATAGGAAGTAGTGATGGTTTTGGCTAGCTCTGCTATCCCTTACGGATAAACATTAAAAGGGTAATGCGCAAAAAATCTCACCAAGAGCGCGGCGTGTCGCCGCGCCGAATTTAACTAGGGGAAGCTTCCTGGTTAGAAATTTTGTGTCCAAAACACATTCCAGTTTGTTGTGTTCCGTACAAATGTCCTCTCTCACTCACTTCTGAGTTCTGTAAATTACCCATGTATCTTCGTTGCATTAATCTGAATATTTTGATATGTAAGTGTGACAAGAAAATTAATGATTTGCCATAGCTTCTCAAGACAACTCATGTAGTATCGTTCAACTGATTGTACGAATTCGCCCAACGGAAGATCAGGACTTACACCTAAAGATTTGCTTGACAAGATGGAAAGCTCCGCGACACCGTCGGAATTCAAGGTTCATAAGGTGCATAGCAAGGTTAGGACAAGCTTCTCCATCTTCACATTGTAGAGATTTTGATTAATTTACAACATACCACAAGTTTCGAAGGAACTAAAAATGATGTGTCGTGTGATCTTTCAGCTCAAAGTAACACACAACTGCAACAATACGACAACCCCACGCCATTCTTGGTCTGCGCCGAGGTAAAACTCGACAAGCGGCACCATTTTTTCAGTACACTATGTAAGACATGGAAACCATTGGTGATCAGGTGCTAAAATCTGTTGTGCTGTTATGTTTCATCCCAGGTGTTGTAGCTTGGCTCCTCTCTGTATGTTGTTGAGCTCAAGAAGTTGCATGGTGACACTGTACTGTACAGATGTAGTATGTACAGACAGGTAAGCAAGACTAACAGCAACTGGACTTGGCACTGCCATAACTTCAGTGTACACATCTCCGTTGCTGGTGAGTGAGTAGACGGCTGGCTGATATTGCTTCGTGTAATGAATTTCGCAGCTCCGTGATAGGATCTCTGGTGAATTGGGGATTCACAACACCTTCAGGACTAAGCCACTCTTCAGCGACGTCGACAGTAGAGCTTTGACTGCATTTTACTTCCCGCTGCAAGTCCAATTAGCTATACAGCTAAATGTATTAATACAGATCTAAACCACTACTGATACTTGCAAACTATCGTATGCAATCGGAACAAATAAACAAAATATCAAATGATATTTTTACTATGATCTTAATCTGAAAATCTTAACATCTCAATGAGGTAATGGAGAAGAGCTCCTTCAATTGCAGCTGAACATTCCTTCGAACTGCCAGCTTCATAACAATACATGGCTCCTTTCCTTTATTTTCAATTTTCTGTGGATGATAGATTTTTCAGTTTTCCGTGGGTAGTAGATTAAAACGAAACCAGTATGCAATTTAAGAGCATTCAATTAATATTTTGGCTTTCTTTATGCCTAGAACCTTTTTTCTTTTGTTTCTTATTTCCACTTCCGACCATAATCTGTTTTTCGCTGTGAAGAGTGCACCCTGGCACTTCCCAACTTTAGCAGAAACCAGCACTTCTGTGTGCACCTGCACAGATTGGGACAGTTCTAAAATCAAGTGCTATTGCATGTCGAACACCACTTTATACACGAATATCTAACAATAAACTATGTCGGTGCTACAGTATCACATATCTGTGCACCAAGCATAGAAATCTACCTGAATACAGGTATTCAACTATTTTAAGTTCTTCTTACAATTCATATATACATACTTTAGTGGTATTTGCACGAACTGGATTAACCAGCTTGAATTCTCACACGAAAATATCATATTATAGATGATATATAATTGATATACAGTTAAACGGTAACGAACTTTAAATATGTTGAAGTTATTTTTATTTATTCTGTCAATTGCAGTTTCTAGGATGATTGCTGTTGCAAGTCATATTCACGTAAAACTGTACTATACTATTTTTGTTAGTCCAGTTTAATCTGGCATCGCTTTGTATATTTATTGTCATTGCATAACTCTTTTTTAATCTTCTGTTGCTGTATAATCACTTTGTTCTCTTTTACAACAGTTTTGCGGATGGAATTGGATATACAAAATTTATGCATCATCGTCAACTGCATGAATACAAATTCCAGCATTTTCCAACTTTGTATCTTTGCTGTGCTGCTCATCGTGTTGCACAACATTATGGTTTAGTTACAGTAGCACATAACTTTTTTTACATGTAAAGCATAGCTTTTATTACGACTAACTGTTAGGCAAATCGCCCATTACAAGGACAGCGATATTCGCTGGGACATCTGTTTCCAACACATTCATCAGGCCAGGACGCCAGGTTCACAAGACGAACCAATTTTACCTAAAGCATGTGCAACACCATTTGCTCCCCTTTTACAACTAATTATAGAGCATTTGGAGAACCAAGTTTTGCACTGTTGCTTGATATCTTCCACGATAGAAGCTGCATGGGATAGATCAGCTGCAGAATTGTTCATTGCAAACATCAGAAGTTGTGCATCAGTCTATTTTGAGCTCTGATCGCTCCCAGACCTGAAAGCCAAGTTGATGGCTGCTTCTAACGCCTTCAGCTCAGCCATAAACCCATGCGTTTTCCAACAAAAATGAAACGGTCCTCCGGTCTACAGTACACACGCCTCCGTGCCGTCCGATCCATATCCGACGGCCCGCGCGGCACTTCTGCGGAAAGACCCTCGCATTTACCAAAAATTACGATTCGTTCTCCTCTTCACGATAATATGTAAATGAAATATATGCGCGTCGATGAGAAGGTTTCATTCCCATGATCGGTTTCGAGTTTGGTCAAATCTACCTCCTTAATTTTGGATACAAACTCGCAAAAAAAAAACAAATTTTGTCAAATTCGTCGCACTCAGTTATCCGTTTGAATTTTCCTTTGCCAATATCTTTCCAATTTGACTATTTCAAAAATTTGAACAACTTCTCAACCTAAACAATTTTTAAATTCCAACAATTGTACGATTTAATAATTCCAAATTTCAGCCCACGGGCGCGGCGGAGCCCGCGCCTAATCCCCTAGTATATAATGTGCATGGTGTAGCAGATGCGATGCCAATGTGGTGTAAGGTCACGTCCCATCCCCGGCCGGCTCACTCACTTGTCCGGCCACCGGCGCCGGCGCGGCTGGTCTCTACCGATTACTGGAAGGACTATGTTTGCCGAAAATGGGATATCTATGGGCCGGCTGCTGGCTGTTGTGGCCTTGTGGGTGAACATTTTTGAAAAACTCCGGCGTGCGTTCTTATCACCTAACAAAAAAGACTTCATCCGCTAAGCTGTAAAAAAGACTTCATCCGCTAAGCTGTACTAATTTTTAGGCTGCCGATCTGTAATCCTAAAACCCACCGTCTAATTGAGAATCAAGTCTACACACTGCTCTCATAAACACCTTACCAGACTGCGCCGGCAGAATTGACTTCCCTTTAATCAATTTTATTATTTCCCTTCTGTACCTAAAGACCGACATGTGTTCTGACTGGGCGCTGACCAGCACCGTCACAGCAGCTCTAGAACGTGGCCCATATATCTGACCCGAGCGGTACATGTACCTAGTGGGCTAGACCTCTGAACTATACGCAGCTATACTTCTTTTCTGCTGGACTAGCCCACGCGGGATACTACTCGGCACCTAATCACGAGGCCCAGCGGACGGGTGGGATGTCGTGCGTGCGACATGTCGCTCGAGCGACGAATCGCTTTTTCGGTAGACCATCACAATATAATGTGCATGGTGTAGCAGATGCGATGCCAATGTGGTGTAACGTCACGTCCCATTCCTTGAGCTAGCGGCCGGCTCACTCACTTGTCCGGCCAACGGCGCGGCTGGTCTCTACCGATTACTGGAAGCAATATGTTTGCCGAAAATGGAATTTCTATGGGCCGGCTGCTGGCTGTTGTGGGTGAACATCACGGTGAGGCTACACGTACCCCAAACCAAAGAGATTGCTGTGTGGTACTCTCATACCGGATCTAAGCAGCTGGAGCGGTACCGGTTATTGGTCCAGCTCCGACGGGGCCGCCCTCGTACGGAATGTCGCTCTCCCAACAAACAAGGCCCCGGGAAATATCTAGTAATTTTATACGCGACCATACTAATGGATCACAGGATAACAGCAGGCACATCGTTCTTCCCTGTGTTCGTGTTCTTAGGGATGTCAAAATGTTCGAGCTCGACGATCTATTCGATCTCGGCTCGATCAAAGTGCTCGAGGTTTAACTTCCGCTTCCGGTCCTGTGAGGCTTAGAGCATCTTCAATCGAGGTTGTTAAACCGTTCCCAAACGTCTGGGCGGACAGTCTTCGGTAAAAACATGCACCCAACCGTATCTCCCAAAATCATCCCAAATGTATGGACTGTCCGGCAATCACCAAATCCATCCTATATGTAGGAAGAGTTTGGGGGCGGACGCGTCTGGGCTGTGCACTTTTGTGGTGATCACACACACCACTGCATATTGTAGTGTACAAGTCGATGATATAATACGTACGGAAGGACATTTCCATAAATATTACATCCTCATAGTAGTACAACAGAAACAAGACTGGTCCAAGGTAACACTATAGGATTACAACATTATTCAATACAAAATCTCGAGAACCTTCTTTACAAGCAGAAGCAGATCTCGTGCAAATGAAACTCCCGAAAGAGTTAAGTCGAAGCACTAAGCTGGATACCAGCTCTAATTCTAACTCCTAATCCACTACTGCTGTTATCACAGCCCTATCTATCCATCTGGAATCTCCGTGTCTAGAGTTGTGCTCCTCCATCCAATTATAGTCGTCTTGTCCATAGGTATTGTTGTCGACGTGTCCACCGTTGCACTGTTGTCGCCACTCATCCGTTGGCAAAGTAGAGGTTGACTCCTTCAGGCTCCACCAGGTTGATTTGACTCCTTGTTGAAGATCTCACCAACATCGTTATGGATTCCTGTCATTCTTCTGCTGTCTCCAATAATCTAAGCAGGAGGTCAACGGAGGAAAGGGTGAGCAACACGAGCGTTACTCAGCAAGTTCATATAACAGGAATAAGGTGTTTTATGCACTAGCTACCATCCATACCAAAAGGTCATGGATGAACATGCATATCTTTGTAAAACATTTTTAGGAAAAGATTCATTTTATCTTTAGAAAACTATGCCCGTCAACCATTCACAGGTGCTAGAACTTCATGTAGCTCCTTTCCTGCAGCGTTCGCAGCTCCTTTCCGGAACAGGGAGTAACACGTCACACTTTTTTACACTCTGCAGAGGTGCATTACTTTACCCATAAGAGATCAACGCCTTGTTGCACAACCGGGCGATTATTTCCCGTCCACACTCTCTTTGGTGTGGGGCCCAGTCGATGATCCAAGCCATTCGCCGTGCTTCTCCACCAACCCCACATGCCCACCCAATTCATGCATAGCAGGATCACCCCTGATACTCTACCCCTCACAGTAGATACCTAGGCTCCCCTTGCAGACCATCATAGACACCAGCGTCCGTGGGCATTAAGGGGTCCCACCCATGTGCATGTAGTCCCGCAAGATCTACAGCGTACGACTCTGGCTGTCCGTTGACATGTGAAAGGAAGAAGGTCACAGATGACTTCCCCGTCCCATTCCAAGTCTTATGGTTAACGCGTCATTTACGGCGCAAGAACACTGACGGCATTAGTTATTAAATCCTAGATAATACTTTCCCGTGCAAATGGAACCTCCACCACAACATCAAACCGTGGTTTCATTGCTAGCCAACAATATATATAACAATTCACATCATTCGAAAATAGGTTTTCCTTTTTCATGCAATGATAAACCATAGTACTTTGTAATTACTTTGATAAACATAATCAAGTAGGACATGAGCAAGACTGAACTTGCCTTGGATAGGAATAGCAGTTCAAACCCTTCAGGGTTCTAGGGTTTGCGGTAAAACCCCGAGTTCTGAAAAAGGCAACGTAACCCCGATAAGGACTACAGAAAACTCTGGCAAGATGCTATTATGCATAAATATGAGATGTATCGCAAAATACCCCAAAGATACCCCAAGCTTAACTAGGTAAGCTTCGTCGTAAGCGATACTTCGATAATATTGTGTTAACTTAGCTTTTACCACCTTTAGGTGATGTTATTAATGCTTACGTTGGTAATGAGTTGGGATTAGTGAATGTTTAAGATTTTGAAATTTTGATATGATTCACTTGGTTATTTTAGAATCTTATTTTTTCAAGACTTAAGTGTGTTTCACTTTTATTTAATTGATGGAGGATTATCAAGTATGAAGAGCAATTACTTATAAGTTTATCTTTTATTTAAGTATCAGACTTAAAATGAAATAAGTAAAGTAACATCATTTTATGTTTCCAATTCTTAGTTTTAAAATTTTGTTTTAAATGAAGAAATAGGGATTTAAACTAATTATTAAAGATAAGGATAATAAGTGATCATATTTTATTAACTAGAGATTTCAATTTTAGATTATGTAAACATCCTTTAAATAATTATTTTCCTTATGGAAAATATCATTTTAATTAACCATGCAATGCACACAATGTGGAACATGAAATGATTATAACACATTTAAAATTTGAAATTTAAACATGTGAAGCATTTTAAATGAAGTTGAAATGCATCCAGAATAGCATTTCAAATTAACTCCATATTTAAAATAATAAGTAAATTGTTGTTTCAATTTTTGAGTGTTTCAATTGTAATTGAACACACATTCAAATGATATAAATAGATAGGTTTTATCTTTCTTAATATTTTGGTATATTGTTTATATTTTTATGATTTAAAAAGATTTAGTTATGAATTTCCAAATTTTAAATTCAATTTAATCAATTTCTGGATTTTATTAAAATGGGTTGGTCCCACTTGTCATAGTTTTAATAACTACTGAAAACATTTTAGGAAATGATTAAAAATCTGACAACTGGACCCACATGTCATATTTCTATTTAATTTTCAAAAAGAAAATCCAGGAAAATCCTGATTGGTTCGCTGACGTCATGCTGACGTTAGCAATGGAGCTGAGCTCCCTGTCGGTCAAGGAATCGACGAAATTGAGCAATTTGGTCGGCGAGAGATGGCGCATGAGACGCAGTGCGACACGGGCAACCAAATGGTGGCGGCGCCGCTCCCTAATGGTCGTCGGAGTTAGCTCGGCGACGAGCTTCCGCGGCGGCCGGAGACGGTGCACGGCACGGCGACGATCCCGTACGAATTAAACCAAATTGAAGGCACGAGGAGGAGCGTATGCTCACCACGAGCACGATGGACGGCTCGACTATGCTTGGGGGAAACGGACGGCGTCGGAAACGTCCGCACACCACGGCGGACGGACTTGGAGAAGACGGCCCGATTCCTCCTCCACCGAGCTCCACAACACGCACCACTCAACGAGGATCAAGAGGAAGACACGGCGAACCTCCAGAGCTCCTCTGAGCAACACGGCGAGCACGGAATCGACGGCGCACGGCGGCGTCCCGAGAGCTAGGGTTAGGGTTTCCGATCGGAAAATGGCAGCTAGGGTTTCCAAATGGCGGTGACAGCTACTTATAGACGTCCGATGTCGGTAGCGCGCATCGCATCGCATCCACGGCGACGGACGACGCAGGCGCGGACACGGCGATGCCCAGGTCGGGAGGTTGAAGACGGCTCCAGCCATTTTGCAGAACAACCTCTGGGTTTCCAGCAAATAGCGAGAACAGTTGAAACAGGCCCCTGGCTACTGTTTTAAATGATTTGAGGACCTGTTTGAGATGGTTTTAATTGCAGGAAAGTCCTTGAATATGTAGAATTTCAATATGATGTTGATTTCAACTTTGAGCTTTGAATACTCAATGTATTTGGAATTCACTTATCATTTGAAGTGATTTTTCTTATTTTGGATTTATTTCCCATTTTGAAATGTGTAACTTAACACCTCTATTTTTGTTGTGCATTGTTTTTACCAACATGAAAATATATTGCTTTACTATTTATTTTTGAATACTTGTTATTTTCAAATACTAAAGATAATTTCTTGATTGATTTCAACTCTAGATAAATATTCAAACTTGTCTTAGGTGCTTTATTAATTCCTGGGCAGCACCAAATTGTTGTCCTGCAATGTAAACATGATTTGCTCCCTGTGATGACTACAAAGAGTATACACAGTGTTTCAATTCAAATACATGCCAAGCACGATGTATTGATTTACTGGCTTTGACTTGTGATACCTGACAACTAAATCATGTGAAGACATGATCAAATGTCTGTGGATGCACAAAGTACAGATATCCTGCCTGAGTTCAGGTCTTATGGCTAGATAGGTGAATAAACAGATGAGAATAGATTCCTGCTTGATTCCATAACTCATTCTGAAGATAAGATGTTTATGTAGTCCTCCTTGATAGGAATTGATACTTTAGTGTGTGGAAGCAAATTATTAGAACAACTGCTGACTAAATAGTCCATGTGGTTCCAACTTCCACATGTCCAGATTTATCTCTTCTTGAGAATGAAATCTTAAGCAAGCAAAATGGTCTTGGTCACATGATGAACTTGTGAACACCTCTCATATGATATTTGTCCACTCACATGAATGTGAGAGTTAACTCATGTGATTTCTAGTTATGGGTGATGATTATGTGGCTTTATGATTTGGCTTTACTTTTTCCTTGGAAATCATATCCTTGGAGAAATACCATAATTCTCTAGGTGTCTTTATTACTTAGAACTTAAATATTTGCCTAAGTTATAATGTGGTGTATTATTTCCTCTTTGTTCTTTCTCTTGTATGGATCATGGTTGTATCTCATAGTTTCCTACTTGAATCCAGATGATCCAATTGATCCATTATCCATTGTGGCCTTTAACTTGGTATTGATCCCTCAAGTCAATAACTGGACTTAAGACAATTTCTTAAAGTCCCTGATCTAGTATCCAACAACACCTACCTCACCCTTGTGGTGAAGACATCCATCTCAGTCCTAGTAAAGCTTTCTGTTGGTTGGTTATAGAAGAATGTATGTGTATTTCATGACATCCAATTGCCTTATGCATATAAGAAGAATTTGTTAACAAGGTAGCTAGTCTTGTCATCAAATTACTTTCCATATTCAAGTGGCTAAGATGTACTGGATTATCTGACCTTCTGTTTATTTGTATACGACACTCAAGTGTTTGAGTATACAAAAGTGATTTGTTAACAAGGTAATTAGGCTTGTTACCAAACTACTTCTATATAACACCAACAATGGAATATCACACTATTACTAGAGAAGTTAATTAGAATAGATTTTGCTATGGGAGTTTCCAAATACTTAGTGATGGATTGGCATAGTGCTTCTATGCATATCTAAGAAATCCTTCTTCATAATTTTCTTGTTGAACTTCCTCCTTTCTTGTGTTGCCTTCTCTTGTAGAATGATTTTGAGAAGATTGGGAGATAAGAAGATAAGATAGCCTTGGTAGGATAAGTAGATCTAGATTGAGATTTAGTTTAGTCTTTTATCCACCTTCCATATACTCCTTCTTTTCTTTTCTTTAAGATATGTACTTATTCGATTAATGATGTAAGTCATACTCATCATTTGATTTATAGTTTCTTGTATTATTCGCTTGTAACCACATGTTTGAGAATTTAGATAAGACAAGATTTTAAAGTTTATAGCACTCATGTTGATGACTAAGTCTAATCCACCAACATCAGCGAAACCTCGATGTAAGTTTCACCAGTTGGATTCCAAGTTTTTAGTTACTCGTCAAACTAACGGCATTCTCAACTAGCCTTTCGAGTGGTGGTTGAACACTCTATGACTTCGTTGAAAAAGTTTTAAATTTTCCCGTATTTTCAGATGCATGCTATGCAAACGCACAAATCTAATTTAGCCCCTTTCTACTCTCTGAACTACGGGTCATTACAACTTTTCCTTTGTTTCCTTTCTTTTTGTCCATTGATTTTTCTCTCTCCTTCTCCACCAATCACATGCAAATGAACCCACATTTTGAGCAGAATTTGAGGTACATGGTTTGAGGAGACCACTTTTAGGGATGGTCCGGTCACTGTCCGCGGACACGCCCGGACGTGTCCGCGGACAGTTTGGGGGCCAAATTTGACCATTATGCTTGGAGATGCTCTTATCTACTTATATATCTACCCCTCCATCTCATACAGAGTGCAATTATAGCTTTATCGATTATACGGAGGGAGTACACAACTTTACAAATCGAGCTCAACCGTACCAAGCTTTATCGATTTTACTCTATTTTTCATGCGAGTAGACTTTATTTATTATAACACAAACTTCTCTGGCTCATTTGAACGTGTGCTTACTCCATTTTTATACAACTAAAAATTGGTTCTTTTGTGCCGAGTTCGAGCAGCCTTGTGTTGGGGTTGCTGTCAGATCGAACTTGGCTAGTTGACAACATCAGAACTGCAAACTTACACATGACCAAAAATGTAACCTTTCCTTCCTCCCAAGTTATTTTTGTTGGAAAACCTATTTAGAAAAACAAGTATTTTTATTCATCGTCGATATGATTTTTACAACTTTAGAAAGATGACCCCGCCCTTATCTTCTTTATTTCTGCATTGTAGCTGACACCCCAAACACTATCCTAAACAACATGTCGTCTCACCTCTGCCTCTTCCACCGATGCCGCGTCCGAGTCAATATCGGCTCCGGCTCCAATTTTGTCTTGTCACCACATTACCACAGTTGCCGCTGCCTATGTCATAAAGCATGTCTTGGCTACACCCTTCTTCCCCGGGTTGGATGAAGGTCATATAAATGTGTCATGCTGAACCATCCTTATATTCCCTAGTTGTGTGTCCGGTCGTTTGAACGGAAGAAAATGGGAGTGGGTCAGAAAAAAGAGATTTTTTAATTTAAAAGAATTTTTGACAGTTATCGAAGTAAATAAATAAATTGCTAACTCTGAGTTAACAAACCAGTTTCCTCCAGAAAAAGTTAGCAATATTAGTAAGTTAGCCTGATTGTCTTCTGGAAACATACATGCATGCACCTTTATTATGTTGTTTCTGTTTTGCTAAGTCTTATTTGATCAAGTCCTTAGCCTGTTGACACAGGAGTTCATGATGATCAGTTTCACAACCGGTTGCACATAACTTCCCAGTGATTTAAAAAAAAATTTAAACTGAAATTTTGATGTTACAGATGATGGTTGCATTCGAGTATTTTTCGGTTGCAACCGAAATTTTCTTTTCAAACGTGGGTTACGCTGTTCGTATCGAATGAGTGCTTACCCTTTTCTTTTACATTACACTTTCTCCCAATAAGCTGGTCGCCTCTGGTAAGTGGTAACCCTGGGCTTTTAGCACACTTGACTTTTCATCTTGCAATATTGTGGCACCTCTCTGTTCCCTCTCGCCACGGAGGATTCAGTATTATTTATACCCATCAAATCTCAGCTGGATCGAGTCCATAGCTCGTTTGCCACTCTGTTTCCCACTGCACAGGAGCGCCGCCGCTACATCTGATTCTGTCGTCAATATTCTTGTGCTGCCTGCTTGGTGGCACAGCAGCTACCTGAGGTGAGCTCAATTGGAAATACACCTCGATGGAGAAGGCAACCTCGTCGTGGTTCCATGTGCAGGCGGCGGCGGCGGTGCCCGATCTGTCTTTGGCGCTCGCGTCGGCGGGCAGCGGCCGAGACGGTGACGGGGAGGCGCCGCCGACGGCGCTAGTGGACGGCAAGACGGTGCGGCTGTTCCAGTGCCTCTACTGCGACAAGACGTTCCTCAAGTCGCAGGCGCTGGGCGGCCACCAGAACGCGCACCGCAAGGACCTCCTCTTCAACGACCCCTACAGCGACGGCCCTTACGGCGACGACGCATTAGGACGCGCCGGGATGTCCATCGCCTCTCACGGCGGTGGCGCGGCGGCGTCAACTGCAGTTGCTGATGCGCGCAGGCTCGAGAGGTGGAGCGGCGGCGCTCCTCGCTTCGCGCTGCTCGTGGAGCCGTCCGGCGTTCGAGACGGCGCTGTGGGCCGGTCAAAGGCCTCCGTCGCAAGCGGCGCCGGCGAGGAGCTGGATCTCGAGCTGCGCCTCTAGCTGGCTGGCGGCGCCTGCTGGCCACTCATTCTCATCTCTGTCGGCGACCGGGCTTGATATCGCCACGTAGGCTACTGCCCGGAGTGTTCAATGTAGCAGCTCTATCCATTGTACAGCATGCGTACAATGGACGGACCGATCAAGAATACTATCAGATGCTTATTTTGGTAAAGTAGTTGCAGCGCGTTCGAGTAAGTTTGGCACACACGGGCAGGCCGGATGATGTGTACACTGTGTCACTGTGGCTGTGGTACGCCACAACAGAAATGTACAGTGGTCATAGTGGAGTGGGGCTGTGTAGTGACTCGGATGGCATGCAGTGCCGTGCGGACGAGTGAAATTTGACACAACTGACCCTTTTTCCAAACTTTAACACAAAGTAAAGTTTGAATTCTGGATGCGATACAGGAAATTTGTTCCTAACATGATTCGAATTCTAGTCAGCACTGATCAATGTATAAAAGCAGGCTATCAGAAATAGTGTCAACTCTCCACATGGCTATAGGGGGACTAAAGCGAACCAAAATTGCGCTATAGCAGAAAATTATACATGAAATCATTTAGCGACAACATTCTAAAACAGCTATAGCGAGGTTATAGCCAGCTACTTAAATTTTGCAAGGGATGCACCACTCACATCTGCCCAGTTCTCCACGAGGGAAATTTATAGTACTGGAAATATGTTTGTTTTGATATTTGTACATGTTGCCCATATGAATATTCATCATTTAAGCATGAAATTTGTATATGGATCACCGCTCATGTCCGTGCTTAATATTGCACCACCATGTTTACGGAGAGTAAGCCGCCGGTTTGTCCTCTAATATCTTAGAGGATCGGCTGTGAAAACACTTCTTACATTTATTGTCTTTCCTGCATTTTACTTTCAAGCAACAACACAATAATTGTTGTTCTTTTAATTTGATCAGTGCATACAAAAGTAAATTTTGAGAATCTAGTTTTGAGAGAATAGATAGGCTTTCTGCTTTGCTCGCGCGGTTCGATAGCCTATACTAACACATTGAGAGTTACTACAACTATCTCATGTACTTTTCTAACGTCGCCGCCGGGGAGAGTATCACTAATTCTTTTTTTTCTTCGTTTGCACTAGATACTAGTTTTGCTCCCGGTTTTTGTTTTTGTAATTATAATCGAAAACACAAAAAGATTAGTGTAGTTTTTTCTAATTTTTTCATTTACACTCATTGTAAAATAAATACTCATAAAAAATAGAAAAAATAAAACAACATAAAAGTTAGTTTCAGTGCTGCCAATTTAACAATGATTTTTTTACTGAGATACTTTCATAGTGTATAATGGTTTGATATATACACATAAAGTGATAATACCCGATTAATGTTTGGAAAATAGAAAGGAAGAACAAATGGATGATGAAAATAAAATACAAGTGGAGGAAGACTCATCATCTCCATCGAACAATGGTAACTCTCAATTTCCCATGAACAATCGCTCCTACATATTTGCTAGTGATGATGATCTTTTTGATGTTGAACCCATACTTGATAAATCTTTTGATGTCAATTCTTTCCTATAATAATTCATATGATAGTTGGGTAGGAATAGTCCTCGGAAAAGATAATAATGGCTCTAGTAGTGTTGTTGCGTATTAAATTGATGAGATGAGAAGTATTATGTTGATTTATTATATGATAGTAATGTAGATAATGATCCTATTTTGCATGATAAATGTTTGTACAATATTTAATAATATGATGACGAATCTGATGCTGAAACTTAGACATGGCCACTAGCTAAGAATGTTGATGCTCCTAATAAAAATACGATGAAAATGAGGAGTAGTATATAGACATATTTTATGATAATGTTTTGATAATGTTCCTATTTTACATAATGATCCTCCATGTAGAAAAACTGTAACTAATTTATATGAGGATAGAAATGATAATCTTGCTGGTCATAATGATACTCGGACTCATGAGAGTTCTACTTTATTTTTGAACACTCCTAACCACACTGTAGAGACAAAATATGCATGTGTTGAGAAATACCAAGGTAAGTTGCAATTATCTGATGCTTATGAAAACCTTTATTGTAACCATGATATTACGATTGCAACTAATTCTAAAAACTATTTTGATAGAGAAAAGCATGTTAATGATTGCCAGGATAATGTTAATCTGATCCTCTTTATATTTCAAAATTTGTTAAGTTGTTTCTATCAAATGATGATATTGTTGGGTTTATTTGTAGTGTTTGACTTATGAAAGAGGAGGTAATAAGTGTCTTCTTTATTTTCACGTAATTAAGCACGTATTGTACAATCTCGGTGCAGAAAATGGAGCGCCGGTGTACTAGAAAGGGCGATAGAGGGACCAAAATGACAATCGGTTAAAAAAGCTACTCCCTCAGTCTGGAAATAAGTAGTGTGGCTACAGAAATACGTTTTAATACATCCATTTTAATGACACTTACTTCCGGACAGAGGGAATAGATTAGCAAAAACGATATACACACATGCCTTTATTCATCCTGGCACCACGAACCAGCTGCAGATCAGATCGCAGCAACGCATGTATGCAGTGGAGTCTGGTCTAACTCAGGCCACCATTTACCAACCAACCATTATAAATTAAGCCGCAGAGCAAAGCTGAACGGCCAACGATTGGCTCGCGTCGATCCCTGCAAGCAGCGTAGACAGATTGGCAGGCGGTTCTAATGGCGAGCGGCAGTGGGTAGCAAGGCGCAGCTCGAACAGATCTCACAGTCCACAGCACTACTTTGTTCAGTATCCAACAATAATCAAGAGCACAAACTTAAGTACGACAGAGAGGCAAAGCTGCAGAGACTAAGGGCATCTCCAGCCGTCCCCCAGCGCTCCCGGGCCCAAAATAGCGCCGTTTTGGGCCAAATAACGCCGTTTTTCTACCAGTCGTCCCCCAGGAGCCCAAATAGCGCCGCTTTGCGCCGTTTTGGCGCCGGCGCACCCAGGCGGAACCCAGCCCATTGGGTTGCGCCTGGGGGGCAGAAATGGCGCGCAAAACAGGTGGGCCAGCGCTGTCAGCGACCAGGCGAATTGGCGCGGAAACAGTACCGCCCGTGAGCGCGCGGCCTCATCCTCTCGGCTCCCGCGCCGGTCAAAGGCTGCCGGAGTAATGGCGTGGCCAGCGCCCAGTGAGCGGCCGTGGCCGAGTCGTCCAATCGCGGGGCACGCGGCGCAGTAATGGCGCGCCACCGCCGCTCCGTCTGGTCTTCCAAACGCGCTATAAAATCCCCTCTCCTCGCCGTGCACAGCGACACCATTCTCTCGTCGTCTTCCTCCCTCTCGCACTCGCCTCCCTCGAGCTCTCCTCTCTCGCCCAGTTCTCCTCTTCGCGATGGCCGAGCGATTCCCGGCGATGACGCCGCCGCAAACGGCTTCGGCCTTCGGTCGTCGTGGCTGCCGCGGCGGATGGGAGCCTCCACCTCCTCCTCTTCCTCCTCCGGCGCGCACTCGGCGCCGCGCTCGGCGCCTCCCTCTGTCACGCCGCCCTGCCTAAACTCCGGGCGGCGTGTTCCAACGCGCAGCGGCACACTGCGCATCAACGAGCGCCGCCCCGCGGACTCTTCCGCCGCCTCGTCAAGCCCAAGACGGAGGGCAAGAAGAAGGCGCCGGAAGAGTGGCAGGCGCCGCCGGACTACCTCAGGGCGGCGGCCAGGATGGGGGCGCCGGAGGAGGAGTTCCCCGGCGAGAGGCTCGCCCTTGAAGCCTCGTTCAACGAGGTTCTCCCGGCGCCGGACGATGTCGCCGACGAATGGTCGGCGAGGATGTACGCGGAGGAGGAGGTGGAGCGCCAGCGGCAGATCCTCGAGCAGCTGGAGCGCGAGCGCGCGGCGGCTACTGGCGGCCGTCGCATTCCGCCTCCGCCGCCGCCGGAGTACTACATCCTCGACCCGAGCGACGAGGATGAGGACGCCCCCAGCGCGCCCGAGCCGAGCAGGTGGCACGGCGGAGACGCCGGCGAAGGCCCCAGCAACGCCGCTGGGAGCGGCTCCGACGGCGACGGCGGCGACTACACCGTGTTCTACAGCCAGTTGGGCATGTAGAACGGCGTAGATCGCCAAGTTATCTTTTATTATGTTTTTATTTTAAGTTTGTAATATGTAATCGGCGAATTTTCGCCATATATGAATGAAATTCGCCTAGTTTGCCATATTTTCGTCTTTTTAAATATTTAGGTCGAAGGCTTGGGTTTGGGCACGGCTGGAAATCGGGCCACCCAGAAACCAGAATAGAGCCATTGCCCCCAGGCGGGCCAAAATAGCGCCGTTTTTCGGTCTTGGGGCACAACGGCTGGAGACCCTAACAGGCCCCTACAATTATTATTGTGTTGAGATGGTCGTTAATAATTAAGGCCCAACGATTAGCACACCGATATATTTTAATCATAAAGAACGCACACGGTAGCTATCCAGCTGTGAGCTAGCCTGCGTTCGTACTTTTTTGTCATTTTGGTTGCAGCCATGGCAGGGGAAATCAACACATCACAGGTTGATACTAGTCGATGGCATCATGGAGCTCTGCTGCAGTCCATGGAGACGCTTGCACAACGTGTGAGCACTCATCGATCGGCAGTGCAACAACCAATTATCGACATCCTTGTGCATGTACATGGAGATGCTTGTAGACATCTGGAGCCGTAGAGAACGAACAAGTGGACGAGTTGTGCCTCTGCGCTCATAGCGCCACTCTTCGTACTTCTACACTTGTTTGTTTTCTCCTTCGTTTTTCTCTTACCCCTGTTGGCATTTTCCTTTAAAATACAACCAATCGTCTTGTTTGATCCAGGGTTAGCAGCAGCGAGAGTGGCGAAAATATCACAAATCACTTTGGCGATAAGAGACCAGGCACTCTCGACAGTGGCAACCACATCACCTATAGGAACCACGTGCCCTCTAGACACGGGCGAGAGAGAGACTGTACCATACACACCACCACTCTCGTCAAAGTCTAGCGCCTGACTCAGTGGTGAAGCCACAACCGGGATCTCGATCGAGTCCACCTTCACTTATTTGACGGACAAAAGCAGGATTGGTTCCCCACACAACTCATGAATCTCATGCATGATTTGCAGCACCGGAGGTGTCACCGTCGAGCTGGCACTAAATGAGGAGAGAAACAACCGTAAAGGACCACTCCACTCTCGCCCTTGAAGCCAACATCATACATAACCAAAGGGCGCACCTCAGAAGCGGTGGTCTGTAACATAGGCGGCGTCAGGGAGAGCCTACCAAGTGCAACTTCAGCCCGCTATAGAAAGCTTCCAATCCGTGGCATCGAACCTTCCATGGAGTCAACGACATCACGTAGAGGCTGGACCGTCTCCCCGAGTCGTAGGGAAGCCATTCCGAGGAGCTCAGAGCGCAGCAGCTCGGCCTGCTCCTCCAAAGGAGACCACAATGACATATCGGGCAATGATACGTCCATTTTGCATCACTATTTTATATCATAGTTTGTTCTTATTCATTGATATATTTCATATTAGAGTACAATACTTATGTTATTTTATCTTGTTTTTCATGTCTTACAATTCCTTGGGATTTGTCTGCCAGAGTCAGAATTCAGCTGAAAAAAACATCGTCAGGATACTGATACGTCTCCAACGTATCTATAATTTTTGGTTGTTCCATGCAAGTTATATATCATTGTCACATGTTTTTATAATGTTTTTATATCATTTTGGCATATTTTCTGCAACTAACCTATTAACAAGATGTCCAGTACCAGTTCATGTTTTCTGCTGTCTTTTTGTTTCACAAAAACTAGTCGGCAAAGTTTCTCGGAATAGCCTGAAAATTTACGTGAATTATTTTTACATGGAAACAGAAACTGCACTAGGAGGAGACCTGCAGGGGGCCCCATAGGCCCCAGACGACCCCCAGGCGCGGTCAAAGGGTTGACCATGGCTGGGGCCCACCTGGGCTCCTTCGGAGCCTTCTCGAGTTGCCCTTTCGCCCATAAATTGCATTCGTCCCGAAAACCCTCGGTACCCGATCAATTTTCTAGAAATACGTCTGAGGCCGCCGCCGTCGCCAACCCTAGATCGGGAGGGTTCTGAACCTCTTCCTGGCACCCTACCGGAGGGCGAGATCGTCACCGGAGGCATCTACACCACCATGCCTGCATCCGGAGTGATGCGTGAGTAGTCCACCACGGAACTACGGATCCATGGCAGTAGCTAGATGGTTGTCTCTTCTCCTTGTACTCCATTATTTAGACCTTGTGAGCTGCCTAACATGATCAAGGTCATCTATTTGTAATGCTATATGTTGTGTTTGCTGGGATCCGATGAATTGTGGAATCATGACACTCTGTTCAGTTTATCTTTGATATGTTTTATTTATGATCTTGCATGCTCTTCGATGCTTGTGTATGCTTTGGCCGAAGTAATTGCTAGTGTCTTTAGAGGGAGTATTTATACTAGATAGTAGGTTCATGCCTCTCTTTGTCTGAGTTCGAGTAGACAGAAACGATTAAGACTAGAGATGTGATGTTGCTACTAGGGGTAAAACGGCGGTGTTTACTTCTTTATGTTGTTCTCATTGCTTACATTATGCACCATGATTATTGCGATTATTCCTTGCTTGCAATTTAATATTTTGGGGTGACATGCTAGATAGCGATCCCGGGGTGGATTATTAGTCATAGACGCAGTTGGATGACGGTCTATGTATTTTGACGTAATGCCCAATTAAATGAACGATGAACTATATTGTGTTATGATAGTATTGTTATACGCCCATGCTTTGTCAATTGCCCAGCTGTAATTTGTTTACCCAACATGTTTATCTTCTAAGAGACACCACTAGTGAACTGTGGACCCCGGTCCTATTTTCCTATATTGTTTACAACTATTCTAATAGCTTTTCGTGCTCATTTGCTCGCTGGTCATTTTTCTTTTATAACATTTTACACTCATGCATTTAATTCTTTGTGTTCAGCAAGCCTGAGAGATTGACAACCTCTCTGTTTCGTTGGGGCAAAGCGGTTGTTTGTGATTGTGTGCAGGTCCGCGTTGATCTACAAGCGCCAGAGTAGAGAGACACCTTGTCAGAGCCTTCTCCAAGTCCTACTGGTTCGATAAACCTTGGTTTTGTATCAAGAAAATTTGCCGCTACGCTGCATCATACCTTCCTCTTGGGGTCTTCCAGCGAACATGTGATTCACACCATCAAGCTCTTTTTCTGGCGCCGTTGCCGGGGACTTGGAAGCTTCAGCGAGGGGAGTTTCGCACGTCCTTACACTCTGTTTTGTTATTGTCGTTCTTAGCATATTTTTTGTTAGTCTTGTTTTTTTTTAGAGCAATTACTTTAGGGGAGAACCCCTACGGTTAGTCTTGTTTTGTTTTTTGTTTGCCTTAAAACTCAAAAACACACAAAAAATTCCAGCAAGTAGTTTTTTTGTTTTGCTTAGCTATCATGTTTAGTTCTACCCCTTTTGTTATGTCTCTTGAAACTGAAGTTTGTACTTTTATACAAAGGGGTGGAGAGAGTCTAAAAGATGTCGGGTACAGGATTAGTGATGCTCAACACCGATCTACAAAAAAATATTCAAGCACTATTATTCTTTGAAATTTTTATGTTGGAATCATGAATTGGTATAGGTATGTTTTGGACAATTTAACAGGTGGGAACTTTTTAGGCACTCCCTCGGTGGAGGCATTATAGAAAGTTTATTTGGAACTCCACCTATTAATGAACCTAAAACTGAAATTACAATGGTACACATCATGGAAAGGTTGGACGTTATAGATAAAAATTTGCCAAATTTGGATAGGATAAATGAATTGGATAGGAAAATCCTTGACAAAAATAACAAGCTTGAAGGATCTCTTAGGCACATTAAAGAAAATTAATGTTCTAGAAACTATTAAAGGCAAGGATGATCAAAATTTGAGAATTGGCAAATTAGAAGGAGTTATTGATACTTTGGGTGCAACTTTTTCCTCATTTAAAATCAAAAGAAAGAAACTCCAGCGGGTAGGGGACCTAAGTTTATGTATGTGCCAAAAGTTTCTGAACCAAAAATGACACCTTTTGATGAGTTGAATTCTGTAGGAATCCTTAAAATTTTGATTAATGAATCATGCACTATTGAAACTAAAAGCTTTGATCCGCCCCTAAGAGTGTTGATGTTAAGGAACCAACAAAAAGTCCTCTCAGTAGGACTAGTTATTCTTCTGAAGATGTTCTCGATGATTTTGATGTTGGTGATATTGATAATACTTGATTTTGCTCTTGTGCCTAGCTAAAAGGCGTTAAAGAAAAGCGCTTATGGGAGGCAACCCATTGGTTTTACTTTCAGTTTGATTTTTGTTTTCTTTGTTTATGGGTGATGTTACCTCTGTAACAACTCCCTTATATCATTTTTGTTTTGGTTTTTGTGCCAAGAATAGCCTCTATGGGAGGAAAGTAAAAAAATTGAGTTGCTGTCCAGAAACAGATTTCTGTCCGTCACCGTACAAATTCAAAAAAAATCACAGAACGTGATCTGTGTTTGAAAAGTTTTGACAGCAAGCATCTGGGTTTTGTCTAACTTTCATTAGTTTTAAGTTTTCTGATTCGTGGTGTCTTAGTATCCCGAAAAAAATTATCTTTACATTCTGTTCTGTTTTTAACAGATTCTGTCTTAGTTTTTGCATTGCGTATTTTACGGGCAAAGTGGAGTTCTTTTGATCCTAGAACATCACTTAGATCTTTGTGACAGTAGCTAATGTTTAGAAATAAGTTCATGCAATTTTTTAAATGAGAACTGAAGGTGGATTATTTGGTTTGAGAACTAACCCCTCTAATGAGTTTGTTGAGAGAACGAGGTGATGAAAGAAGATCAAGAAGGGATTAAAGTTCAAGCTTGGGGAGGCTCCCCTGGACCTTCAGCAAATATTTAAGAAGTCTCAAGCGTCTAAGTTTGGAGATGCCCAAGCATCCCTTCTTCATTGACAAATTATCAGCTTCGATCCCATAACTCTATATTTTTATTCCTTTACATAATATGTGCCGTTCTTGGAGCGTCATTTGTGTTTTGCTTTCAGTTTAGTTTTGTTTTGTTTTCTGATCTTTGCAATAATGGATCCTATCATTCTTGTGTGGGAGAGACACGCTCTGCTTTTTCATAAACACTCTTGTTCTTCACTTATATGTGTAGAGTGTTTAGCTTTTTATTATTTTAGCTTCTAGCTCTTGTTTTTCATGTATCTCTTGTTCAGAGCTATTAGTTTCTTGTAGTTAGGAAGTACTCTCTTGTGTTTCATGCGTACTTGCTTAGAGAGTTTTGGTTCAAATAAGATGATTGGTGTTTGGTTGAAAGGGAAACTATCATGTAGGAAGTGGTAAAAGAAGCTTACATAATCTTGTAGATCATTGTCTTGAATAACTTGATACTTGAGAGTTTTGGTTCAAATAAGATGATTGGTGTTTGGTTAAAAGGGAAACTATCATGTAGGAAGTGGTAAAAGAAGCTTACATAATCTTGTAGATCATTGTATTGAATAACTTGATACTTGTCAATTGTTTTGAGATATGAAATAGATTAATGCTTAAACTTGTGGATCATTTACTTAAGAATGGATTAGTGGAGAAATACCGTAAAGTTTTAAATATGACACTTGTTTTGATTGGTATTTTCTCAAAGTCTAGATATTCTTTTAATGTATATCTAAATATTTTTTTGACAAATTTTTTAAAAGAAAATGTTCTACATATTAGGTACTACCCAAAACGCCGCCTCCTAGTTTTGGGCTCTTTCCAACACATGGTCGTTTTTAGTCCCTCTGGATATAGGCTCCATCCATGTTTTCAGATATTTCTAATCCTCCTAGACTGGCACCATGTTTCGCTCCCATTCTGTAATGTCGCCAATATGTCAAGACAAGACATATTGTAATCTTAATTTGTTCCCACGGCCGGGTAATCTCATGTCTTTGGTGCCGCACGACACAAAAAAAACCCCACCCAGGCCCTACATATGGCAGTCACCAGCCAGGCAGCCACTAGTCCCTGGATCGATCTACCAAGCTGCAGCTGATCAGCTGTGACAAAGCCACACAGCAAGCAGCGAGCCATGCTTGGCTACTAGGGTACGTGTTGCACTGTTGCTCCACAGGCAACCACGCCGGAACAGGCCAAGAAACATTCCATTTCTGGCATGTGTTTACCAGGTCAACTTGCGAGCACGGCATACGTGTTCATTCACGGACCGGCCGGCTGTAAGTGGTAGGGGCCAGAGGACAGATGCGTGTTCCTGTCTAGTCCCTCCGTATCAAAATATAAGACTCTCTAACTAGATTGTACACATATGTATCTAAATATGTTTTAGTGCAAGCCTGCATGGTTCACATGTATTTTGCACTAAAACATGTTTAGATACATGTGTGTACCAGCTAGATAGAGAGTCTTATATTTTGATACGGAGGGAGTAGTTGCTAAGCATGGGCGACAGGTCCTCTCATCGTACGACGCCGCACCACAACTTGTTGATCGATGGAAATCTTTTCCCTATATCTCGTCAATGGTGTCAACTGTATTCATGCTTTTGTCCTATATGTTTGCATAATGATGTTTTTCTTCAAATAGTTGTTGATTTTCTCCGAAAGTAGTTAGAGCATCTCCAGTCAGAGCCCCCATATTCGGCCCCCAAACTGTCCGTGGACAGTGACCGGACAGCCCCTAAAAACATGCTACTACAACCACATATCTCAAATTTAGATACCAAATTACTACAAAAGCATGCAACTTGCACATATTGCTACCCTACGTGCACTTGCTGTCACCGGATAGCTACCCTATTCTACTCGTCATCGGATAGGACGATGACCGTTGCTGCTGCGCCGATGCCGGAGCCGGAGGCGCCATGTGCCGCAACGGGTGGAGGAGCCGGAGAGGACCCCTGCTGGCCGGAGTCGGAGAAGAACGAAACAGATCCGGACGGTTCTGGCTCGTAGAGGCGGCCTTCATGAATCGCCGCCTCCGCTTTGATCTGCTTCTCGACGAACCCGAGCCTGCTCGTCATCTGACCGATGAGGATGCGGTCCGCCGCCTCGGCCTTGAGCTGCTCCTCGGCCGCACGGTGCTCCGCCTTGACCCTTGCGTGCTCCTCCGCCCGTATCCGCGTGGCCTCGTCCTCCGCCCGTATCCTTGCCAGCTCCGCCTCCGTCTGCGCTCTCCATTGGTCCGCCGCCGCCTCCGACTGCGCGCGATGCGTTTCGTCCAGCTGTCGGAGGTACTCCGAACCAGTCATTTCGACGATGTCGGAGTCCTCGTGGAACATGGCATAGCCGACGTCTGCCTCCTCCGCCACCTCCACTTCTGCGGCGGCCTGCGCCTCCCCCACCCCTGTCTGCGATTCCGCCGCCATGCTTTCACGGTGGATCTGCGCCCACTTCTCCGCCGTGAGCTTGGCACAGGTGGTGGGAAGGCGGCGAGGCATGGTGGAGGAGGTGGACGATGGGGGCTCGGCAGCGGTGTTTGTGGAGGAGAAGAGAGCGGCGGCTGTGGAGGAGAAGAGAGCGGTGGCGGATGCGGATTTGGGTGTGGATGTAGGGTTTGCTCCGGCACCTCCACTTATAGTCGGAGGTGGCCGGTATGCCATGAATGCGGCCGGTGCGCCATGAATGCCGACGCCGGCCAATCTGTCCAAACCGTGTGGCCGGGCGGTCAAGCATGGGTCCGCCCTGTCAGCGACCACGGGGCGGACGCGTCCGGGCGCGTCTGGGCGGCCCCAAACCCGCCCTACATATGGGCTGGGTTTGGGTTATGCCGGACCGCCCGGTCGTTTGGGATGGTTATGGGGGCCTCCGTTGGGTGGCGGTTTTTGGCCCAAAAGCTGTCCGGGCGGACCGCCCGGGCGTTTGGGCGGCCTTTGGGGGCCTCGGTTGGAGATGCTCTTAGCATATGCAAACAGATGAAAGATTTCAGAGGAGGCCTCTCATTTTTCCTGTTCACCTTCTCTCTCCACCTATTGGTGTTGTTTTCGCACAAAACACACCAACTATTGATTAGCTCTTCTCCCCTGGCCCTAGCTCTGCCCGTTGATTAGGTCATCTTGTTCTCTCCGGTAAAACCTATGGTTTTTTTGGGTTGCTATTACTTATATTCTAAGCGCGGTTGATAGATGTGTTTGAGGGTTTGTCCCCTATCCTCCAAGGGAAGCTGCGATTTCGTCTCGAATTCAATCCAGTGTGATAGGAAGATCTTCAAGTGCAAGTGGCTCACGTTTAGAAATGCAAGGATATGAAGACATGAGATTGTATTCCTTCTTCACTTCAGGTCAAGGATACCGGCCTCTGCAAGATGAATGTCGTATATTTGTTTTGTAATGGCCATGTTGCAACTTGGAAAGTACTTTGATGCTAAAATCTGATGGCGACAATATCTACCATGTTTTGGTGCTTCTAATCTTATTTTCTGGATATTTTGGCCAATTTATGAATCTTAATAGATTGGTGTAGAAATATTATGCTTTTTTCACATGAAAGTGTCTTGTATCGTCCTAGTCTCGTAGATGTAACCAATAAATATGTTAATGAGAAACCGGCGGTTTTAATTCAGCCATTCAATTTTTTGACACAAAATGAATCGGAGCATGTCATTTTTCACCCTTTTTATATTGATCTTAACCAGGTGGCTAACATAGCCGAATTTATTTGCCACATGGGCACTTACAAGCGGGACCCACTTGTCATCAATCAGGTTAGCAAAGATAAAGGATAAAATAAACCTAGCTATAAATGATTACCCGAATAGTTGATGTTTTGCGCAACAAATCCCTAAAGTAGGTGTTTTGCGCAAAAACAGCACAAATAGGTGGTGGTTTGTGATCCTCGAGGGGAGGAGGTCCGGGCCCTCTGTACACAGTAGCCGTAGGTGTAGTTGTGTTTATGCTAAGGCTGCATTGCGTTATTCCACTTGGAGACGCGGTCCTGCCCTGCCGCAGCGTGCGACGGTAAGTGGCGCCTTCTGCCGACGTGCCCTCGATGTGGGCGAGGTGCACAGGGGATGGATCTAGCGATTCTCCTTTTAATAAGCGCGGTGGCGCCTCGATTCTGCATCATCCGGAGGAATGTCACCTTTTCCTTGACGTCTCGGCGATGCAAAGGAGAGGGCTGTTGCCTCTCTAATGGTTAAAATTTACACGAGATGGGAATCTGGAGCATGTGATGCTCCTAAAGTTGTGTTTGAAGGTAGAGTTCATCAGCGGAGGCCATGTGTTGCGGAAGCTATCCATGGCGAACGGAGCCACTCTCCACTCGGTTATGTGTCAATCCCGGGCATACTCTTCCTCCAACGGAGGATCTTGGATCTCTGGGGGAAAGGGGGCAACGCTAGTTTCAACCCAAGTGGTTTCATCTCCGGTGGTGTCGCCGGCACCCATGCCTTGAGATCGACAGCGAGGTGCGGTGAATAAGAAGATGACCTTGATCGTGTTTCTGTTTTCCTTTCGAGGGCCTATGTATATTTTATGTAATTCTTGGGGCCATTTCTGTAATTTCACGGTTGTAGTAATATATGCTTCAAAGCCTTTCGGGGCCTTAGCCCATGCGAGAAAAACGAAAGAGTTCGGAGGAAATTAATTGTACATAACACAAACTTTTGGGCCCTTTGTTGCACTTTTTTGCACATAACACCAATATTTAGGGGCAAACATTTCACACAACACAAATCCAATACTTTGGCGATAATTAATAATCATGAAACTACAATCAAAGGATATTTTTACTGATACTGCACAGTTGAGTCGTCTGTCCAGTGGGTACTTTTATTTTTCACTAGAAACTGGCTTTTCAAAAACACTAAAAGTTGCAAAAGAAAATGCAATGGAGATGGATATTCATCCATAGTTCTGTATAAATTAAAATAAACAATTTGATGTGGGCACAAATGATGCATCGATTGGATTAAATTGTGCAGTGGAGTCATCCAATACCAATTATTTCATACATGTTGGTCATCAAACTATAGCATCACTCAACTCGAGATTTAAACACTATTAGGGGTATGAAAAAGCGTTTGATTTCTTGTTTATGTGGACGATAAGAGTAACCTAAAGACACTGATGGGGAGGAATTGTATATTTAGTTAACTTTCATTCAAAATTTACTTGAGAAGTCAATGGGTCATCTTGATATCATGATTTATTTATTTCTGGAAAAGGCACCCGTATTATTATGTTGCTCTAGTGCTGCCTTTCAATAAAATTACAGTTTGATATATTTCTGAATGTTGTAAGAAGTAACATATAATAAAATTTATAAATCAAAGGAAAGTATGGTTTAGTTTGTTTTCCGTAATTTTCTATTGAGTTTCGAGTTGAGTACTGTTAATGGTGGGCATGGCACTGCCATCCGAGTCACTCGACATCTCCAGTCCACTGCAAACGGCGATCCAGTGTGCACCTCTTACCGTATTGTCAGTCTGCCCTTGTGTTGCAAAAACTACTTTTACCAAATTAAGCATCAGAGAGTATGCCTGATGGGTCCATGGATCGTACGTACGTGACAAGACAACAAATTAAGGACGTAAGTATATACGGGGAAGCAACAGCGGTTCATTGATACTCGGAATAATACGATCCAGCTGCCTGCTACTAACATGCAGTACGATCGAACGTACAGGTTCCCTTCACGTATTAGCAATAATAATCACGCGAGATAAATACTAACTATACTGTATTAACGGATGAAACCACACTGCTGACGGAATAATATGACAAGAACACACAAATGTACAGCTGACGTGCCGATATCAAGTCCGATCGTCGATTGACGACGACACCCTGCATGGATAGATTAGCCACACAGTTGGTTAAATTACTGTAGGTGCGTACGAGATTCGGCTAACAAAGGTCACAAAGCGAACGATTCAATCACCTGTGCAAGATGTGCATGAGTGGCCACTGGCCAGCAGGCGCAGCTAGAGGCGCAGCTCCAGGTCCAGGAACTCGCTGGCCCCGCTGGCGACGGAGCCGGTGGCCCTTGACCGCCCCACCACGCTGTCGCGGCCGGAGGCAGACGGGTCCAGGAGCAGCGCGCGCTCCGCCAAGCGAAAAGCGCCGCCGCCCCACACCTCTCGAGCCTGCAGGCATCGGCGGCTGCCGTCGGCGCCAACGCCGTGTGAGGTGATGTATGTGAACATGGACCGACCGGCGGCAGAATCCCACGGCGGAGCCGCGAATAAGGTGGCGCCTCCGAATGCGCCATCGCTGTAGGGGCCGTCGCTGTAGGGGTCGTTGAAGAGGCGGTCCTTGCGGTGCGCGTTCTGGTGGCCGCCCAGCGCCTGCGACTTGAGGAACGTCTTGTCGCAGTAAAGGCACTGGAACAGCCGCACCGTCTTGCCGTCCACTAGCGCCGTCGGCGTCTCCTCCCCGTCACCCGCCGACGCCAGCGCCAGAGACAGATCCGGCACCGGCGCCGCGGCCTGCACATGGAACCACGACGAGGTGTCCTCCATCGAGGTGTATTCCCAATTTAGCTCAGGTAGCTGCTGCCTTGGTGCTGCTGCAGTGTCCCAAGTACATGCAAGTACGCAACACAAGAGTATCGGTGACAGAACAGTTGATAGCTAGAAGGAGTGGCAAATGAGCTATGGACTCGATCGAGCTGAGAATGAGACATGAGATTTGATGGGTATATATAATACTGAATCCTTCCATGGTGAGAGGGAACACAGAGGTGCTATAGTATTGCAGGCTCGAAAGACAAATGTGCTAATTAAAATCCCAGGGATACCCGAGGCAAGCAGCTAATTGGGAAGCAAGTGTAAAAATAAACGGGTTAGCGCTCATTCAGTTCGAATGATGTCACCTACTCCCTTTGTTCCTTAATATAGTTAAAATTGAAATGCCAAAACGTTTTATATTAAGATACATAAGGAGTATATTTGAAAAGAAAATTTCAGTTACAACCTTAGTACAACCGAACAATATTTCAAATGCAACACCCTGCAACTGCAAACATTTCAGATTAAAATGAAAAAATAGTCGCAATTAGAATGCATCTGGAAAAATAATAATAGTTGCATCCATTGTGAAACTTATTAGACATATCTTTGTACCGCATATTGGTGGTATGGAGTAGTACTCCACCCGTACATATACCCCTCTGTACTTGCCACGCTGGGGCCTTTTCTCAGCCTATATAACACGTAAAACGAGCCCCTACCTAAGGCATCATGTCCCTCACGTTCACAAAACTCACCATCACAAACCTCCAAAAACAACACAGAGTTTATTATTTACTTTTTTAGTTCGGCAACAATTGAATTTTCCTTCCAAGTCAAAAGTATCTTTTTCTAGCGACCCAACAAACAACTCGGGAATTTTCGGAATGGCTCCACGGGACAAATTTGGACAACCTTCAAGTCCCAACCGGTGAAGAATGGTGTAATTAAGACAAGCTTTAGGATAGAGCTAGTGCTGCATGCATGGATGTGGAGGGGAGACAAGATTGGAGTCGGAGGCGACAACAACTCAAATGCGGCATCGATGGAAGAGGGAGAGTTGAGGCAACATGTTTTTTTACGGACAAACAGTGGGAAAAATTCCCACTGCAACTTTTATAAATTATAACATATTTACAAGGTATTTACAAGGGTGTTGCATCCGCCAAAAAAAGGGAAAGGAAAAAATCTCCTAAGTTTATGACTCTCTCCAAATATTGAATCGGTCAGAGTGCTTGTCCTTTACTCTATATTTAAGCCAATTCAACTCTGACAAATAAATAGCCTTCCACCTCTCAAAGGTAGGCCTCTCATCTCTGAAGATCTTGTTCTTTCTGATCATCCAGATGCTCCAGCTCGCAAGAATCAAAATGTCCATGAAGAATGGCAAGTTCAATTTGCTTTTCATATCATAGAAGGCTTCATGGAGAGATAAATTCCTATTTCTCCGAGGACAGACATAATCCCAGCATCTCATGGCCATTGAGGCAACATGTGTTGTTTAGGATAGTGCTATGTGTATCAGAGCCGCTACTATGGAGAAAGAAGATGATAAAGGCAATGGGGATTAAAGAGTGTCATGTCTAAGAGGGGAGAGGAGGTGGGTCGGGGGGTTAGGGGGCATCTTTCTTTATCAGACATTGCATAAATCATATCGGGTATGAAATGAAAATTGCTCCGACTGCTATGCATTTTGGACTACAATGTTCAAAATAAAACGGTTAGCAAGTGCAAGGTCGCAGTTTGGGTCATGTGTAAGTTTCGAGTTTAAAAGGTTGTCAACAAGCTGAGCTCGAGCTTGGCTGCAAGCCCGGCTCAAGGTTGCTCAAGCTCGGCACAAAACTAGCTCGCACTCAAAGGATTGAGCTCAGGTATAGAAAGTGCAGTAAATAAAAAACAATTTTCACTTGTATAATAATGGAGCTAGTAAGCATAAGTTCAACTCGACCAAGTAAGTGTGTCGTCACACACAAAAAATCCACTAAAAAATACCATGACCGTTGACGCCCACACCATGTAGCATGTGAAGGCTGGATTAAAGTTCTCAATGAGATCTCTGGGGGACGAAGTTGGCCAAACGATCGCCGTCGGTCGACTCCTTCACTTTGGAAACCTCTCCATCGTCTCTGATGACTCGACCTGCACGCCGGCCGCGTCCAATCCGACAAGCTCCACGATTGTGCCCTTCAGCACACAAAGTATTTTCATTGGCTTTGTTGGCATCAGGCATGAATCTGGAGAAATCAGAGGCCCCTCGAGCATGAATCTTGTTTAGTTACATAAATAGTTAATTTTCTCAAATTAAGTTTTTTGCCATCAAGGAGTAATGTGAGTCGGACGAAAGGGTTCATCAAGGAGTAGTGTAAATCACTTGCTGACCATGCAAGTAAACGGTGTCAGTATGATCCAAGAAGATCATGGAATATCAGGTCCGTCGCCTTTGATATGGGGAGCTGACATTTTTCAATGTGAAGGGCATTATCATCCACTCGACAAATAACTTAATTCGGCAAAAAAAATTGAGGAACTACAGTACTATTGTACTGCATATTTTTATTGATTTTCTATTTTAAATGTACAAGTACATGAGATTTGTACTAGAAAACAAAGACAAGACTAAAAGAAAGCTATACACAGATGGAGGCGGCGTTTTGGGTAGTAGGTGTAGATGCACCTATTATGTTAAACATTTTTAATGTTTTTTTCAAAATGTCAAAAAATTATAGAAAAAAATTCAGATACACATTAGAACATTTTGTGTTAGCACAAAAAATGTCGTGGAGAAAAACATTTTTTGTGACCTGTGCAAAAAAGACAAAAAAATGTCTCGTATAAAATCATTTTGGAGTGTCTCGATTTGTCTTTTTTGCCTAGGTCATAAAAAATATTTTTTTCTTCACGTAACTTTTTGTCCTAACATAAATTATTTTGAAATATATCCTAAATTTTTATTTTGAATTTTTTGACATTTTAAAATTTGTATTTTGGACAGTGGGTGCATCTGCACCTGCTACCCGCTATACACAAGACAAAATTAGCTATTTATGTAACTAAGCAAGCTAGAGCTATTCGAGCTAGCTCGGCTCGGGAGGAGAATTGCAAGCTCGGGCTACTCTTAATTAGGGCTCCAGCGCCTTGATTGAGCTGAGATTGAGCTCAGACTTGTTGACAGCCCTAGGATAACGGGGAAGAAAGTTGTGCCTGCTGTCAGCCTGTGCTCCATTAGTAATGGTCACGTATAAAATTAGCTACTCCCTATTATTGGGAGAGTGACATGGTACGTAGGACGGTCGGACCAATCACTGGTACCGCACCAGCAGCTCCTCTTTCCCCATCTACAGTAGATCGAGGCGATTTGTGAGAACCTCCGCTGCTCCCACCTTGCCGGCGTCGATTCGGCCGATTCCTCACCCTCCGGCAGCCGCTCCGGCGGCGGGAGGATGGGGAATCGACGGATCACGTCGTGTATATAGCGTATGAAGTAGTGGTGTGGCTGCCGGCGGCGCTGAGGAGGCGGTGGCGTCGTTGGAGAGCTTTTGGTGGGCAGCGCTCCTCTCCTCCGCTCTGGTTGCTCCGGTGGAGCGCTGCGGCGGACCTGCTGCCCTTGCGCGGTTGCGGCTCGTCAGAGCTGCGATGCGCGGTGTCCCCTTGCCGGTGGCCGAGAGATGGCGGTCCCGGCTTTTGTAGATCTTGAAGGTGTGGTTGCAGGTGACCAAGATGGCGTCGCCGTCTGTCGTGCCGGGTGGAGGTGCTCAGGTGCCGAGGAGCGTCGACTTCCTGGTTGCAAAGGGGATCCTCCCAGTCCAAGCATATGGAGGAGTAGCGGCGGGTTTCGCCGGCGTAGCGGCCTGCTCGATGGAGACGAAGCCAGAGCTTGGAAGGACTTCAATGTAATTTTCTTTTTTTCTGGGCTTTTCTGTAAGAATCTTGTTTAATGCAATCAGATCCTTCTGCGCAAAAAAAAAAAAAAAAGCAGCAGCAGAGCAGATCCTGTATGAAAGTCCAACACAGCGAGCAGCAATCTCTTGGTTTTGGGTACGTGTAGCCTCACCATTATGCCCACCCACAACAGCCAGGAACCAGCGGCGGCAGTGTGCTGGCCGCGCCGGTGGCCGGACAAGTGAGCTGCTCAAGTGGCCGGAGGCCGGAGGGGGATGGGACGTGACACATCGGCATATCGCATATCTCTATATATGGACGCTGCACCATGCACATTATGGCCTAGCTTGTACTATTTGTGTCTATTGCTTGCTAGCGATGGATCAATCATCTTTGCCATGTCTGTTCTGTCCGGTAGCGCCGATGAACTCTCACACAAAAAACAAATCACATAGATCTGATGCATGTGAGCCTGCCTGCCTTAAATCAACCGGTAACCAACATCTCTCAAAACAAACAACTCAATACTTACAACAAAGAGAGGTCATATTAAATGTTTTGTCACGCAAGGTGTTAACCAAAACCGTTTTTGTACCTTCTACATCAAGGACTATATATGATCGAAAAACTGAACGTCGGCAAGATCGATTGTCGGCTTCCTTTCGGTCGCACTATGCCCAAATTCATAACAGTTCAACTGAAGAAAGTTCAGAAAATGAGGAGGAATGGAAAAACAACCAGATATTTTGCAGCTTTGTTGCTTGTTTCTTGCATTGCAAAAACTAACAGATTTACTGGATTCAGAGGATTCTTACATCGCACAAACACAACTACGAATTAGAAAAAAGGTTTAGGCAATTTAGATTGAAACTAACATGATACGACAACCTAGAATGTGCCAACAGGGCTGAAAAACATATAGATGGTTCAAAAGCATTATGGTAGATAACTAAAAACTAAAAAACGAGCAAGCTAGACTTAGAAACCGAACCACGGCATATATATGGTTCCCTTGCATCAGAACTGTCGTGAACTCCAATGCTGAGCTCTAGAGACGATCGAAAGACACACAAAGACGATCTCCATTGTCTTTGTGGAAGAGAATCAGCACAACAGAGCCATCAACCAACTGGTGCTGGGCGGCAAACTGCATCCATCCAGCCTTGAAGCAAATCCTTTCATCCTTGCAAGTGTAGTATGAAGCTTCAGAGTTGTTCCACTCATATCCATATATTAGAATGACTTTACCCGCCTTGGGTTTGTCGAGAACAGATGCAATCTCTTTTGGGATGCGCTGTAAAACAACATGCAAAAGCTTCAGGGAAAAAAAGAAGATAAAATGACCACAAACTAAACTGAACACAAAAAGAATCTAAAAATATATCAGAAATTACCAGTCCATTGTGTTTGACATCTGTATTGGTTATGGTGTGGACAAATACATGCCTCAAACCAAGACCTCGTGTGAGAACATGATGGTTCATCCTCCCAGTCTGGCCTGAAAACACGACGGACTTGGCGCTATCCTCGAAAACATGATCTTCTGCACATTTTAGATAGACCAATTTTAGCATTTCATAAAAGAAAAAAATACAAGATAGATATGCAATACTGATATACCATCATGAATCTAATTGATAGAGAGACACTGAACAGAGAGATACCAGAAATTGAAAGAGAAGGATAGAGAGAGAGACCAGAAAACATTATTAGTACCAACATGCTACTGATGCTACTGATGCAAAATATTATTAGTACTAATAATCTTGGTCATATTATTAGTACCAACATGCTACTGATGCAAGCATTATTATTTTCCAACATTGCTGTTAGTATCAACATGCTACTGATGCTACTGATGCAAATATTATTAGTACTAATAATCTTGGTCATATTATTAGTATCAACATGCTACTGATGCTACTGATGCAAACATTATTAGTACTCTCTCCGTCCCAAAATAACTGTCTTAGATTTGTCAAAAAGTAGATGTATCTAGACATGAAACAAGTATAGATACATTCACTTTTGTACAACTTTGAGACACTTATTTTGGGACGGAGGGAGTACTAATAATCTTGGTCATATTATTAGTACCAACATGCTACTGATGCAAGCATTATTATTTTCAAACGCATTGCTATTAGTACCATAGAGAGAGAGAGAGAGGCAAATAGACAGGAAGAGAGAGAGGCATGCATCTAACAAAAATGGATTGAGACAGTAAATCTATAACAGAGCAAGAGAGAGATAATTGAATCTAAAATAGAGAAAGAAAACTGAATATAATCATGTATAAAACAGAGATATAGCCAGTAAATAGAGAGAGAGAGAGATACCAGGAATTGAGAGAGACACTGAATCTAAATAATAGGGATAGAGATATAGAGAAAGAAATAGAGAGATAGATAGAGACTGAATATAAAATCATAGGGATAGAGAAAGAGACCGAAATTATTCAGAGAAAGAGAGAGGCTGAGGCAAATGAACAAATGAATAAATGAGATACAGAGCTGCAGAACTGAGATAGAGAGTTGCACTAAAATTAGAGACAGAGCTGCTAAACTGAGAGAGAGAGAGAGAGAGAGAGAGCTCGAAATCAAAGATTTATATAGAGAGAGATTCATAAAAATAGAGAAGAAATTAAAAGGGACAGAGAGAGGCAGTTATAGAGAGAGATATTCACAGAGATAGAGATAGAAATAAAAAACCAAAGATTTATATAGAGATAAAGATTCATATATATATAGAGAGAGAGAGATTCATAGGGGACAAAGAGAGGCAGAGGCACACGAAAAAATTAAATTTATAGAGATAGATATAGAGAGAAAGAGAGAGAGATTCATATTAATAGAGAAGAAATGAAAAAGACGGAGAGAGAGGCAGAGGCACACGAAATAAGACTATAACATTCATATAGAGAGAGAGATTCAGAGAGAGAGAGAGAACGAACCTTCTCCAAAAAACACACTAACTACATATAAAAAAACAAATTCAAAGGCTGACTCAAAAAATATTTATTTATATGACCACTCATGATTTCAAAACAAATATAAATAATTTATATTATATGTGAATATTACCGATATATATATATTTTTTTTTTGCAGGTTACACATGATGCATTCAGGGATGGGAGCGAAACCTATGAAACATTCAGATGCACCGACATGTTCTTACAGGTACCATGTAAAACACAATAAAAATGATTTTACTATTATCATTAAAGCAGAGTTCATGACATAAAAAACATAATTCAAAACTAACAGCATGTTTTACAAAAAATGCAGGACAATAACTTCTCATTCATAGGGTTGCTGGAAGGGAAATATGAAACAACATATTCCTCAAAGAGTGCTTTATCTTCCATACAGGTTATTCATTTAAAATAATTGCATGAAAAATTACTACAAAAAATGTTGTACTGGCATGAATACAACTTAAAATTGCAGATTGAACAACCAGCTGATACTCAATTTTCAACAAGTTTCTTGCAAAATCAGAGATATACATAGGGTCTTCGTTATACTGCCACTAATACAAACATAAAGCTCAAGTATATTGCTCCGGATAACAGACATAGTGACTCCGTTGTACTAACACTAATACAACCCCAACGATATCGCACAAATAACTGACGAAAAAGACACACTAACCACACATCTGTCTACTCTCTATAACATGAACATATGGCCAAGCTACGGGTAGAACACAAAGATGAAGACCACATCTCAAACACAATCAATAGATCCTGCGGACAATAAACCACCTATAGATCCTCTAAAACTCAGCGCCAAAGACAACAACTGCCGCGAGATCAACACACGAACACCCCTACGTTTGAAAGCATCAGCAGCTAAATTCAGAGCAACATCAAAAACGGGATTCACCCAAGCAAAAACAGATCATACGTTGCCCATATGCTAGAGACGCATATACTACCTCGCCGCCCCGATGGAGATCTCCGCGAGGTCAGAACGCCCGCTAACGACGGCATCCGCCTCTACCACCACAACGCATTCATCCGCATCCGGCGAAAATCGAAAGAGATTCAGGCAAAATCAAACAAAAATCCTTCGCACCCCCTCTGCTAGAGACACCTATACTCGCTCGCTGGCCGCCGGAGAGCTCCGCGAGGTCAGAACAACGCTGACAACGGCATCCATCTCTACCACCCCCGCCGCATGCATCCTCCTCCGACGAAAATCGAACCATACTACACCGACCGAATGAACCTAGAGCAGAGCTGAGCTTACACACACCTGTCCCATCGGCGGCGACGCCTCCAACCTCCGCGGATCTCCGACATGGCGAGGGAGGGGCACCGGCAACCGGAATCGCCTCCTCTGTTCCCCGACACAGGGACACGCGGCGGAGAAAAAACGAACAAGAAAATTCAAAAAAACCTCACCACACAGTCCACCGAACAGCAAAATGGGTACAAAAAAAACCTCACCACACAGTCCACCGAACAGCAAAATGGGTACAGGCAGTAACCCGTAAAACCCAACCCGATAATGACCACCCGACCCCGCTCGCGAAAAGGAGACACGTCAGAAAACAGACATCTGGCACACAGCAAAAATCAAAATAATCTGATAACAGTTGCTTTTAAATGTTTCCACGGTCAAGTTGGAGCAAAACGAGCGGCCACAAGCTATATTTATAAGGTCGCCCAGGCTCGCAGTTGTGCTAGCTAACCGAGGTGGGACTAAACTACCTGCAGCTGTATATACAATGCGTCAACGCCTGGTTTTTTTGTTTTTGAGATATGCGTCAACGCCTGGTGCTGATGCCGTTCGGCAGGCCTATATTCATGGGCCGATGTCACAATGTATTTGGGCTGGAGGTGATGCTTCATACGTGTGCATGAGAAAAAGAGCAAAGATCTAGGAAAACTCTATTCATCAACCGACTGTACCTACAGTCGGTTCCGTCGGACGCGCGCGACACCAAAAATCGTTCGAGCGTCCTACCTACCACCTATGGCCACGCGCACACGACTCCTCATTTTCTCCGGGTCGCTCTCCAGCAGACACACACGCAACAGCAAGCTAGCCCATCTTGGCTCCTGTGCAACGCATGCACATGCCGAGCAGCACGCTTTTTGGCTGCACATCAAATTTATCAAGCTATCAGCTGTTTTTGGCTGCACGCGTACATGGACGTGCCCTTCCATCCTCAGCTAGCTGCTTGCTTGCTTAGCTAGGACATACGTTTGTCCATGCGTGTCCCGGCTTGTCCCGTGTTGCCGTATTGCCGAGCTAATTTTCTCGTTGATCGACTCTTCGAAAATTCAAACTGCTACATAACTTGATAGTTTTTGCACCATCAGTGTTATTTTCTTGCATCACAAGGACAACAAATTTGCACCATTTCTATTTCTTGGTAGCATGTCGAAAATTCAAACTGCTACATAACTTGATAGTTTTTGCACCATCAGTGTTATTTTCTTGCATCACAAGGACAACAAATTTGCACCATTTCTACTTCTTGGTAGCATGTCGAAAATTCAAACTGCTACATAACTTGATAGTTTTTGCACCATCAGTGTTATTTTCTTGCATCACAAGGACAACAAATTTGCACCATTTCTATTTCTTTTAAGTTATGGCATTTTGCTACATGGTTGTGTACAAAATGTTACAACAATTTTTTCTACAGGTCGCAAGCGTTGATTTTGCTGGCACGTCATAACGCCTTTTTTGACATTTCCACCACCGGCATGCCTCACCGGGACACCAACCGCCACCCAGGCGTGCATCGCCGCGCCGCCCGGCCAATCCAATACTGCTCCGCGTGCTCCGGCCGTCGCCCCGCGCCGGCGTGTCCTGTCCCAGCGGCGTGCGGCCTGCCCTAGACGTTGTCCTGCGTCCGAAAGCCCCACGACCTACACCATGAGCTTCCATGGATGGCGAGCTCCCCCTCACGCCACCGGACTTGTAGAAGACCATGGACTAGCGACTGGATTGGTCACAAATTAATTTTTTCAAAAATGCTACATACACAATATAAAAATGTTTACGCTCGTTATTTTTTTTGCTACATGACTGAGTTATTCACACGGTACTATTGCAAAACGATGCCGCATTTTTTCAAAAATGCTACATACACAATACAAAAATGTTTACGCTCGTTATTTTTTTGCTACATGACTGAGTTATTCACACAGTACAACTGCAAAACGATGCCGCATTTTTTCAAAAATGCTACATACAAATACAAAAATGTTTACGCTCGTTTTTTTTGCTACATGACTGAGTTATTCACACGGTACTATTGCAAAATGATGCCGCATTTTTTCAAAAATGCTACATACACAATACAAAAATTGTTACGCTCGTTATTCTTTTGCTACATGACTCAGTTTATACAAATTCACACGATACTATTGCAAAACAATGCCGCATTTTATAAAAAATGCTACATACACGATACAAAAATGTTAACTCTTTTTTTTTCTTATGCTACATGACTGTTTAAAGTGATGCACCATATTTTTACTACAATAGCACCAGGTCCACTGTTGAGGGCTAGAGATTTTGATCCAAAAGAAACTAGCTAGATTCGGCAGCAGCAGCCCTATGGAGTAAAAAGAAAGGAAACAGTGCTGCTAGGCTCCACCACGTGGAGCAAGTAAAGGTGCGTGACTTGTTTTTTTTTTTTTTTTTTTTTTTTTTGAAATTTTCCATGATCTCCATTACCCAAAGTGCACAGCAGATTCGCTGGCCACTAAAACAGATACAAAGTCTGGGGCATCATCAGCCCACCCCACACACTCTTCCTCGGTCTGGGAGCCAAACCTAGCAAGGCAGTGAGCTACCTTATTACAACCACGAGTACAATGCTTAAAGCTGAAAGACTCAAAAGAAGCAATGCATAAACTTCTAATCTCCCGAAGCAAAACTCCAATCTCAGATAACTCATGGCTGGCTGAATTTAGAGCGTTAGCGCGTCTCAGCGCACGCGCACAGCAGCCCGAAAGCGACGTCTCGGGCACCAGCTACGTCCCGCGCAGCACACGCGACGAACGATCGTGACGTATCGGACGGTGTGGAAGGCGACTGTAGCGAGGCGTCGGTACAACCGACTAACGCCTAGCGTCCGCCAAAGATCTAACCATAATTGCGTTCCTCCTCATCTACTTGCTATGCACCGTGGGCTTGTTTGTGTTGCACAACCTTTGCCGGCGAGTCTGGTCCAAGGGAGTGCAGCGAGAGCGTAGTCGAAGGAGTCGTACACGCGGCACAATCACAGATGCGAAAAGTAAAAAGACACAGAGATATAGGCGGGACTGATCTTTATTATCAATGGTGTGTCTCTCTCAATACAATACATGGGTATATATAGGAGGGAGAGGGGCTACGGTTGAGAACCAATCTAGTGGGAAAACCCCCCACCCCAAGAAAGGGTGGGACCCGCATGTGGTGCGTACGTCGGTTTCCTAACACTCCCCTTGGTCCGACATCCCGTATTGTCTATGTCTCAAAACTCCGAAAAACCCAGTGGGAAAAATATGGAGAAAGAGCGCATAGCATACGTCTCCTTATGTTGCACGAATTGCCTCATCAAAAACCTCCATGTGAGAAACATCGGGAAAACTCACATAAGAGAAAAAGAGTACAATCCACTCAACATCAGGTTGAGTACTCGGTCATCTGGATCGAGATTTACAGATGGGGGTATGAAAAATCTCCCCCAGAGTCCGGCATATATCTAAGTCTAATCATACCGATTCACGAACACATCTCTCAAAAGATTATGCCGGTAATGATTTAGTGAACATATCAGCAAGATTGTCACACGACTTAGTATGCAAGATCCTCACCTCGTTCGTCTTCTGTAGCTCATGCGCATAGAAAAACTTGGGGTTGATGAGATTACTCTTTACATGCCCTGACTACACTTGTGCAACACAAGCCGCATTATCTTCATAGATAATGGTGGGGGTTTGTACGGTGTTCAGCCCACACGTCTGCTGAATGTGGCGAGTCATCCGTCGAAGCCATGCACACTCTTGTGATGCTTCTTATAGTGCTATGGTTTCAGAGTGATTCGTTGGAGTCGATAGAAGGCTTTGCTCAAACGATTTCCAGGGAACATCAATTCCACCACAAAGGAAAACATATCCAATCTATGACTTGGAAGTGTGCGGGTCCGACAGGTACCCTCGCATCAGCATAGCCTACCAATGATAGGTCTTGATTCCTCCTATAAAACAGCCAAAGATATTTGGTCCATTGCATGTATCGGAAGACGTCCTTGATGCCTTTCCAATATCTAGGTAGGCTCAGAACTGTACCTAGCAAGCAAATTGACAGCGAACGCGATGTCCTGCCATGTACAATTCGCGAGGTACATGAGTGCTCCAAGGACACTCAAGTAGGGGAATTCCGGTCCCAGAATTTCCTCCCCTCTTCCTTAGGCCTGAACGGGTCCTTATCTTGCTGCAAATACCTCCCAGTCATTGGGGTCTTCCAAGGATATGCCTTATGAAATCCAAATCTCTCTAACACCTTTCGAGTGTAGGAAGACTGGTGCACTAGAATCCCAGCAGGGGAATATTCAAGTTGCAGACCCAGACTGGTTTTACCCAAATCTTTCATCTCGAATTCCGACATCATGTAGGAACTCGCTTCCTCAATATCTCTAGGTGTACCGATTATATTCAAATCATCCACGTACACCGAGATTATACATAATCCATCTTCGTTGCTCGTGTAGCCCTTCTGGTGAAGGTAATCACTTAAGCGATTATACCACATCCTACCAGACTGTTTAAGTCCGTATAATGACTTCTCAAGAAGAACAATGTATAGACACTGATTTGCTCTCTTGGATCGGAATGGGGATACCTTCCGGTACCTTCATGTAAATGTCCGAATCAAGATTACCATATAGGTAAGTGTTGACAACATCCAACAATTTCATTGTTAAGTCCAGATTTACTGCCATCGAGATCAAGTATCTAAAGGTTTATACCATCCATGACTGGGGAGTAAGTTTCCTCAATATCGACATCTGGTCGTTGAGTGAACCCTTGAGCGATGAGCCTTGCTCTGTACCGATTCACCTCATGTGTGAGGTAACTGCCTCCTGCCAATCTTTCCAATCCGACCTTATTTTACAATCAGCGGGATTGTTAGGCCTAGGATCTATGATTGAGGCAATTCTATAGCAAAATTAATGTCGACAATTGCCATTGCTCGGTTCCTTGACTCTCCCTTATTTATATAATTTATGGCCAATTCGTCATGGGGCGCATCTGGCGCTACCTCTTGCTCCACCGTATTTCCCATTACAGGAGCGAGGTCCTTTAGCTTTTTTGCGCCGATGTAGTACCCACATCTCCGCTAGATGTTCCCTCAATAGGACCGTTCAAGTCTGGAATCCCGTGCACAGGACTTTCCGTACTTGTGCCAGGTCTCAATTGGCTCCCCTTTTTCTTACTAAGGGCTTTGGTGACTGTCTGTGATAAATCTCTCTTATCCTTCTTCCTCAGGCGTCCCGAGTACTTAGGAGTTGAGAAACCGAATTTCCCGTCCTTTTAGGCCTTTGGATGGGAGCGGGTGTACCATAGTTAACTTCGGTATCTCAACCCTTTCCGGTGCATTGCGAGCAGGCATATGCGACTTTGTCCCAGTTTACAAGTCACTAAAGTGATCAGGCAGTTGATTCGCTAATGCATGCAAATCAATTATCGTTTGGACTTGTTTATTTGTCTCGGCAGTGGTCTCGGCAGTGCGTGGGTCATGAGCGTGGATCTCCGTGACTTGGCACGTGATTTCTCGACTTTTATCATCAAGGGGTTGATTATCTCCCCTAAAGTCGGAAAGAGATCCTCGTCAATGCAATCAGCGAAGCGGGCCTTATGACATTCACTCGTCATGGGGTCCAAATACCTGATTATGGACACAGTCGCATAACCAACGTATATCCCTGACTTACGGAGCGGGCCCTTTGCTGATCGCTGGGGTGGTGCTTGATGTCTACGTGTGCTTCTATTCTTGTAGACAGTGTTGGGCCTCCAAGAGCAGAGGTTTGTAGAACAGCAGCAAGTTTCCCTTAAGTGAATCACCCAAGGTTTATCGAACTCAGGGAGGTAGAGGTCAAAGATATCCCTCTCAAGCAACCCTGCAATTAAGATACAAGAAGTCTCTTGTGTCCCCAACACACCCAATACACTTGTCAGATGTATAGGTGCACTAGTTCGGCGAAGAGATAGTGAAATACAAGTAATATGGATGATTATAAGTAGTAATTGCAATCTGAATAAAATGGCAGCAAGCAAACATGTAGCAGAACTTGTTGTAAACGGTGTTTCAATGCTTAGAAACAAGGCCTAGGGATCATACTTTCACTAGTGGACACTCTCAACAATGATCTCATAACTGAATAAGTAAAAGCTACTCTTAAACACTCTCTTGTTGGATAACAAACACCATTCATTGTGTAGGGCTACAAAAGCACACCTCAAGCCGGAGTAAACAAGCTCCACAACGTCATAAAGGAATCACACACGGTGCACACACTGTCACCTTTACACCGTGGAGAGTACCGGAGTTCATATTAAAGTAACCTATAGAGTGCATAATAGATAAAGAGTAACATCTACATATTCAACTAGATTAGCACAACTGAACACAAGTAAATACTACTCGGGATTATTCTCCTTCTTGATAACAAGAGTACTACGTGTAGGGCTGCAAAAGCACTCAAAGTCTGAGTAAACAAACACCACAATTCCCAAGAATAAGCCATGATAAATGTCTAAATTATTCATAGAGTCACACAAGTACCCACACTGTCACCTTGATACCGTGTTGTCACAATGACTCCAGAAACTAGACAAAATCACTTGAGTAGCATAAACATTATTAATGTATTCAGCGATACTAGCAATACACATGATCACATAAAGATCACACCATGGGAGAGAGAGATGAACCACATAGCTACCGGTAGAGCCCTCAGCCTCGGGGGAGAACTACTCCCTCCTCATCATGGGAGTCAGCAGCGGCGATGAAGATGGCGGTGGTGTCGATGGAGATGACTCCGGGGGCAATTCCCCGTCCCGGCGGCGTGCCGGAACAGAGATTCTGTCCCCCGAAACTTGTCGTCGATGGCGGCGGCGCTGCGGAACTCTTCGTGGAAATATGACTTGGTTTTTAGGGTTTTCGCGTCTGGGAATAATAGGCGAAGGGGCGATGTCGGTGGACCCGAGGGGCCCAACACACCGGCGCGGCGGGGCCCACCGCGCCTGGTGGTTTGGCCTCCTGGCTCCTTCGTCTCTCCTTCGGACTCCGTGACGGTTCTGGAAAAATAGGGACGTGGCCTTTTGTTTCGTGCAATTCCGAGAATATTCGCAGAAGTACTTTCTGAAACCAAAAACAGCAGAAAACAGGGAACTGGCACTGTGGCATCTTGTTAATAGGTTAGTCCCAGAAAATGCATAAAAGTGATATGAAGTGTATATAAAACATGTAGCAAATGGTATAATATAAGCATGGAACATCAGAAATTATGGATACGTTGGAGACGTATCAAGCATCCCCAAGCTTAGTTCTACTCGTCCTCGAGTAGGTAAAACGATAACAACAAATAATTTCTGAGGAGACATGCTTTCACACAATCTTGATCATAATATTGTAAGCATGTAAGCTGTGATCAAATCATTCAAAGCAAATGTATATAGTTGATATCAAAAGATAATAAAGCAAGAGTCAAACAAGCTAAAAGTTTTCATGAACTATTGCTTCAAAGACATGAAACCGTACAAGGTTCATTAAAGATGATTTAAGTATCCAGCATAGGAGTTCTATCCTTCAAACCAAGCATCAAGTAAATTTTCATAACATAGAAGGATTCAGCCAAGTAAACATAAACATGAACGTCATGAATCAACTGTTTCGAAGTCTACTCAACCGGTGAGCGCAAGCATTTGGTATTGGCACCATGATGTTATGGCAAAGAGAACATTAATGGGGGTTTGGAAGGCCAATGGAAGAAAGTCTCACAAAGCTATAAGTGATCATTAGACAAGAGGAAGTCTTATAATCGAAGCTATGTAAGGAGTAGTGATTGCCATGCAACGGATGCACATAGAGCTATATGTGTATGAAAGCTCTCCAATGGAACTAGTGGGGGTGCATCCAACTTGGTTGCTCATGAAGACCTAGAGCACTTTTGAGGAAGCTCATCATTGGAATATACAACCCAAGTTCTATAGTGTAAATTCCCCACATAGTTATACTAGTAAACATGAAAACTCTCTCACATGGAGTATAGGTGCTAAACATGAGCACAAATGATGACTATGAATACTGCAGGTGCTAAACATGAGCACAAGTGTGATAAAGGATAGTAATGTTGCCCCCTTTTTCTTTATTCTTTTTTTTTTTTTTTTCTATTTTTTTTTCTTTTTCTGTTTCACTTTTCGATGGCCTCCATGGCTCTTTTCAGAAGGGGCAACACTCTAATATGATTACAACTTTTTGGTACAAATAACTCATAATGAACAAAACATGATGTATAAAACTGTATGCCTCTGCCAGTGTAGCAGGATGTGCAATGATCTAGCGTAACATGGGTAAACCACACATCAGCTGTATAGAATCATGCAAAGCAATATATAATGATAAATGACAACAAGTCATGTAATGTAAGATGGAGTTGCATGGCAATATATCTCGGAACAGCTATGGAAATGCTGTGGTAGGTAGGTATGGTGGCTGTTTTGAGGAAGATGTATGGGCTTATGTGTAGGAGAACAAGAGGAAGTCCTCCCACGGGGTTGGATGTACTGGCGAAGTATGCACAACTCTCAATGTGAGCAGAAGGCAATGCACAGCACCGAAGAGGCTAGCAAATATGGATGGTGGAAGTGCCAAAAACCGTAGCTTAACATTAGTCAAAAAGAACTCACAAGTTTATTGCAAACAACTAGCAGGTTCAACATTAAGAGCATGATTAAAATTCACTCCAAGAAGGGCCGTTCACGGCGGTACAAGTACCCCGTTAGATCCCTCGACCTTCAGCACAACTTAGTTATTACAATGAACTTTCAGACATGGAAAGCTATCAAGTCCAACTACACCTTCAACAATTTTAGAGTTTGTAGTACGGTACAAGCTTAAAGACAACAATCCACTAATGATTTTAACTTAATTAACCAGCAAGCTTTACCATCTAAATATCTCAAAACATTTGCAAAGAATCAAGTTATCAAAGTTTCAATGATCTACAAGATTATGCAAGTTTTCATACCACTACCACATGCAGCATTTTCTTTCTTCCAAGCAAACACCAACAACTTATTAAACATAAACTCTCCAAATGATAATATAATGCAGCAAGAGAGTATTTATAAACACGTGCTAACAGCTCAAAGAGATGCATGAAAAACAGGAGCTAAAAGCACTGCAGTAGCTAGTTAAGAATACTCAACAAATATAAGTGAAGAACATGAGTATTCACATGAAAAAGCGGAGCGTGTCTCTCTCCCACACAAGGATTGCTAGGATCCGAATTTATTCAAACAAAACAAAAAAAAAGCACACAGACGCTCCAAGTAAAGCGCATAAGATGTGAAAGAATTAAAATATAGTTTCACTAGAGATGACCTGATAAGTTGTTGATGAAGAAGGGGATGCCTTGGGCATCCCCAAGCTTAGACGCTTGAGTCTCTCTGAATATGGTTGGGGATGAACCACGGGGGCATCCCCAAGCTTAGCTTTTCACTCTTCTTGATCACATAATATCACCCTTCTCGCTTGATCCTTGAAAACTTCCTTCACACCAAACTCAAGACAGTTCTCATTAGAGGGTTAGTGCATAATCAAAAATTCTCATATTCTGTAATGATACAATCATTCCCAAAGCTTCTGGACATTAGCTACAGCCACCAATGCTTTGTGGAGCAAAGAAATCCACACAAACACAGTAAAAGAGCGAATGCAAAACAAAAGGCAGAATCTGTCAAAAACAGAACAGTCTGTGACGAATTTTTCGAGGCACTTAAGTTGCTCAGATGGATCTGGCCAAAATAATGAAAGTTGCGTACATATCTCAGGAAGATGCGTGATTTTTTCAGAATTTTTGAATTTTCTACAGGGAGAAAGCTCAAATCGTGACAGCTAAAAATCTGTCACTGCGCAGAAATCCAAATCTTGCATCAACTTTCAATATAGAACTTTACTTGGCACAACAATGCGATAAAATAAAGATACAAAGGAGTTGCTACAGAAGTGACAAAACTCCTTGACTCAAAGAAAAAAAAATAACAGAAAATAAAAACAATGGGTTGTCTCCCATAAGCGCTTTTCTTTAAAGCCTTTTAGCTAGGCATAGTGATTTTGATAATGCTCTCATATGTATAAGAGTTGAATATAAGAGAGCATCAAAAGCAAATACCAAACACATTTAAGTCTAACCCACTTCCTATGCAAAGGATCTTGTAAGAAAATAAATCAATAAAACATAAAGTGACTAGCATAGGAAGGCAAAACAAGTGCAACTTCAAAAATTTCAACATAAAGAGAGGAGACTTAATATTATTGTGATATATGAAGCCGTGTCTCCCTCTCTCATAAGAACCAGTAGGTCTTAAAGTACCCAGCAAATAAAAGCAAATCAAGAGAAAGCTCAAAACTTTCATCATAAAGAGAGGTGGTTTAGTAACATAAAGATTTCTATAACCATACTTTCCTCTCTCAAAATAATTTTCAGCGGCATCATGAATAAACTCAACAATATAGCTATCACATAAAGCATTCTTATCATGATCCACATGCATAAAAGTATCATTACTCTCCACATAAGCATAAACATTTCATTAGTAATAGTGGAGTAAAATATCACAATCATTGTAATCATCATATATAGGAGGCATATATAATCACAATAAACTTTATCCTCATAGTAGGTGGCACAAAATATCACATGATTATAATCATCATATTGGAGGCAAAGTATCATCAAAGAAAATTTCTCCTTAAACTTGGGGGACTAAAAATATCATATTCATCACAACAGCTTCCCCAAGCTTAGACTTTTCCATAGCATTAGCAATAATGGTGTTCAAAGAATTTATAGTAATACCATTGCTACCATCATGCAAACAAGCCTCCATAGGTTTTTTAATTTTCTCTTCAAAAGCATCATGTCCTAATTCAATATAAAGTTCATAAAGATCTCTAATTTTTTTGTTGTTTTCCATTAAGCCTAACTAGTGAAAATAAAAACAAGAAACAAAAAGATATAATTGCAGAATCTAAAGGAAATAACTTCGAGCACTCACACACTAGCAACAATACTAGAAAATAGTTTTGTAGCCAGAGGATGTGAACACTAGCAACAACATTATTAATGTATTCAGCGATACTAGCAATACACATGATCACATAAAGATCACACCATGGGAGAGAGAGATGAACCACATAGCTACCGGTAGAGCCCTCAGCCTCGGGGAGAACTACTCCCTCCTCATCATGGGAGTCAGCAGCGGCGATGAAGATGGCGGTGGTGTCGATGGAGATGACTCCGGGGCAATTCCCCGTCCCGGCGGCGTGCCAGAACAGAGACTTCTGTCCCCGAAACTTGTCGTCGATGGCGGCGGTGCTGCGGAACTCTTCGTGGAATATGACTTGGTTTTTTAGGGTTTTCGCGTCTCGAGGAATAAATAGGCGAAGGGCGATGTCGGCGGACCCCCGAGGGGCCCAAACCACACCCAGGCGCGGCTGTGGGCCCAGCTGCGCCTACTGGTGGTTTGGCCACCTCCTGGCACATCTTCGTCTCTCCTTCGGACTCCGTGATGGTTCTGGAAAAATAGGGACCTGGCCTTTTGTTTCGTGCAATTCCGAGAATATTTCCAGAAGTAACTTTCTGAAACCAAAAACAGCAGAAAACAGGGAACTGGCACTGTGGCATCTTGTTAATAGGTTAGTCCCAGAAAATGCATAAAAGTGATACGAAGTGTATATAAAACATGTAGCAAATGGTATAATATAAGCATGGAACAGCAGAAATTATGGATACGTTGGAGACGTATCAGTGCTATCGGTACATACACCTGGCAACCGATCCTATAAAGGTGGGAAATTATCGGTGCCGACCCCGGCGCAAGCTGCACATGAGAATGGATGTTGTAGGCCAATGGTCTAAAGTTAATGAGTTTAGCAGCGTGTAACACAGCTTGCCCCAACATCTGATTGGTGAAATACAACTCTTATGATGGACTTTATCCTTCACCTTTAAGGGGGGTGGTCTAATGATTAACTTCCCTGTAGCGTATGCGGAGCACACAAAATCATCAGGATTTGGGAAGTTTTTCACTTTAACATTATGACCGTTTGAGTTGTATATCATCAGGATTTGGGAAGTTTTTCACTTTAACATTATGACCGTTTGAGTTGTATATTCCTCATCATATGAAAAATAGTTCAGAGCATCGGAAGGTAGTGTACAAAGGCAGTGCTAGCTCTCTCCCTACAAATAAAGCATGTAGCACCTGTTGCACAACCTTTGCCGGCGAGTCCGGTCCAAGGGAGTGCAGCGAGAGCGTAGTCGAAGGAGTCGTACACGCGGCACAATCACAGATGTGAAAAGTAAAAAGACACAGAGAAATAGGCGGGACTGATCTTTATTATCAATGGTGTGTCTCTCTCAATACAATACATGGGTATATATAGGAGGGAGAGGGGCTAGGGTTGAGGACCAATCTAGTGGGAAAACCCCCACCCAAGAAAGGGTGGGACCCGCACGTGGTGCGTACGTCGGTTTCCTAACAGTTTGTACTCCTGGTAAAAGGACAACATCCAAACTGCATGCGACATTGCTGCTGGGTATTTTGTGAATCATGTTACTTCTATATAAATGTGTATATAGTCAAAAATTTCACACTAAACTGACATGTAAAATATAGATATGATACTTTAATATTAATCGGACGACCCATCGGGTCACCCATAGGTAAGAACCTGTGCCCATACCCTGCCCACGACTAATCGGGTCGCCCATGGGCACGACCCATGGGTCGAAGTAGCGACCCATACCCTACCCATTAGGGTCGGGTGCCCATGGGCGGACGTGCCCATGGGTCAAATAGCCGGCCCGTTTGGCATCTTTTTTTCTGTTTCTCTTTTTTTTTCATTTTTCTTTTTCGTTTCTTCTTCTTTATTTTCTTTTTTGTTTTTCTTTTTCGTTTCTTTTTCTTTTTCTGTTTTTGTTTTTTGTTTCCTTTTTTCTGTTTTGTTTTCGTTTCTTTTAAAAATGGAACTGTTTTCAAAAATGAATAATTTTAAAATTGGCAATAATTTTAAGATTTGAAAATGGTTTAAAAAATGGTTCTAAATTTAAAAATGGTTCGCAATTTTAAAATTGTTCATTTTTTAAAACGGTTCCATTTTGAAAATGGTTCTAAATTTAAATATTGTCATGAACTAAAATGGTTCCAAATTAAAAATGGTTCCGAATTTAAAATGGTTCCAAATTTAAAAATGGTTCAATTTTGAAAATGGTTCCAAATTAAAATGGTTTCGAATTAAAAATGGTTCCATTTTGAAAATGGATCCAAATTTAAAAATGGTTCCAAATTTGAAAATTTTGAAAATGTTTCATTTTAAAAAATGGTTCCAAATTTGAGAATGGTTTCATTTTGAAAATAGTTCCTAATTAAAAAATGGTTCCAAATTTAAAAATGGTTCCAATTTTAAAATGCTTCCAAATTTAAAAATGGTTGCGAATTTAAAATGGTTCCAAATTAAAAATGGTTCCAAGTTTTAAAATTGTTCATATTTGAAAATGGTTCCAAATTTAAAATGGTTCCAACTTAAAAATGGTGCCGAATTTAAAATGGTTCCAAATTTAAAATGGTTCCAAATTTGAAAATTGTTCATTTTTGAAAATGGTTCCATTTTGAAAATGTTTCCAATTTCAAGATGTTTCCATTTTGAAAATGGTTCCAACTTAAAAATGGGGCCGCATTTAAAATGTTTCCAAATTAAAAATGGTTCCAAATTTGAAAATTGTTCATTTTTTAAAATGGTTCCATTTTGAAAATGATTTCCAATTTAAAAATGGCTTCGAATTTAAAATGGTTCAATTAAAAATGGTTCTAAATTTGTAAATTTTTCCATTTTGAAAATGGTTCCAAATTTAAAATGTTTCCAACTTAAAAATGGTGTCGAATTTAAAATGGTTTTAAATTAAAAATGGTTCCAAATTTAAAAATTGTTCATTGTTGGAAATGTTTCCATTTTGAAAATGGTACCAACTAAAAAATGGTGCCAAATTTAAAATGGTTCCAAATTAAAAATGGTTCCAAATTTGAAAATTGTTCATTTTTTAAAATGGTTCCATTATGAAAATGATTCCAATTTTAAAAAAGGTTCCATTTGAAAATGGTTCTAGCTCAAAAATGGTGCCGAATTGAAAATGGTTTCAAATTTAAAATGGTTCCAAATTTGAAAATTGTTCATGTTTTGAAATGGTTCCATTTTGAAAATGGTCCCAAATTTAAAATGGTTCCAAATTTAAAAATGGTTCCATTTTGAAAATGGTTCCATTTTTAAAAAGTGTTCCGGATTTAAAATGGTTCCAAATTTAAAAATGGTTCCATTTTGAAAATGGTTCCAAATTTATAATGGTTTCGAATTTAAAATGGTTCCAAATTTAAAAATGGTTCCAAATTTAAAAATTGTTCCGAATTTAAAACTGTCTGAATTTAAAATTGTTCTAAATTTAAAAATGGTTTCATTTTAAAATGATTCCAAATTTAAGAATGGTTCTATTTTTGAAAATGGTTTCAAATTTTCAAATTTATGGATTCAAAAAAGTAGCAGGTATTAGCCAAAAAAAGTAAACAAAACAAAGGAGAACAGAAAAGAAAGGAAATATGTGAGAGAGAATAAGGAGGAAAGGTTGCATGTGGGTGGGTCCCGCCCCATTTGTCTCATGTGCATGTGCATTTAGCGGATAGAAAAAGGAAAAGATTTTCGCTCTCCACGTTCTGTGCACGGAGAAGGAGCGCAGAAGCCAGTTCTCGTTTCTGTGCACGAGAAGCCAGAAAATCGTTCGAATGTGCGCGCGATAGGGAATGGGCCGGCCCACGAATGGAATCATGTAGGCGTCGTGACTCTTAAGCGGCGCTAACGAGCGTCGCAAAGGAGCTCCCCCAAAATCGGACATGGTTGTTCGCTGTGCGGCGCCTTGCCCACGTCACTTTTGGCCCGGTTTGGTCCGGCCCAAGAATAGTATTGTGTAAAATATAGGCTTCTGACTTTTTAGATAAAATATATGAACAATTGTTAAATACATGAACATATTTTGAATTAATGAATAATTTAATAACATGCAACATTTTTTAGAGACGTATGAACATGAGAATATGTGAACAAATTGTTTTTGCACCCAGCTAAGCGAAGAGGCCGTCACTGTCTTCTTCGGCTGCGGTCCAAGACAACAGAGAGGCCCCTAGCTGCGGAGGAATATGCTGAAGCGGATGGCCTAATTGCATGTGGCCGGCTTCCGGGCTGGGCCTGCTAACAATTTCGTCGCGAGCGCTACCACCACGCGTGATGTGAGCGAGCGCTTTTTTTTTTTTTTGTAGTCTAGCGTTCCAGCAAATTGTGTTTTTTTGTACGCATGCTAGCCAACTCAACTAGAAATAACCAAGTATCACTCTGTAATGCATATTTTCTTTGACAGTGGTGTAGCTAGATTTGTATGGGATATTGTTTCGTGCACCTTTGGTTTCTGTGATATTCCTGCAGATTTGATCTTGCTGTGTGATTGGGTAAGGAGCTTTAGAAGGAAAAAAGATAAATTATTGATAGGTAAAGGTGTGTCGGCCGTTCTTTGGACTTTATGGTAAATTTGAAATGGGGGGCGTTTTAAGAATACTTTTCCTTCGGATTCTGTTAGTGTGGTTTCCCAGGTCTCACATTACATTCATGTTTGGGCTGGTTTGCAGAGGATAGAGTTTCTAAATAAGCAGCGTGTTGGAGCGGTGGCGATGATAATGGTGGCTACCGTAATCTTCAACCGGAACAAAGGTTGGGCACTAGGTGTGAAGAGGCTAGGCTACTGAGCCAGACTCTAATCAAGCTTAAGAAAAGACGTGTGTAGTGGAGGTTCTGGCATGTGGTGCTCTTAGACATGTTCCTGTTTTAAGTCTCTTGTTAGGATGTTGACTGTGTAGTATGTTTTGGACCACTGGAGGAAGTTTGTTTTAAGCGTTTTGCTGTTGAGCTGTGTTTGAAAAGTTTGTAATAAGGGATCACTGAACCCTACTGCATTGTGCGGCTTTTTCTTAATGGAAAACCTGGGGGCTCTACCCTACATTCGAAAAAAAAGTTTGCTAAAACTTTTTCCTAGAACAGAGGGAGTAGTATTTCTCAACCGGCTTAAAAAGAACACTTTTCCTAATTAGTAAGTATAATGAGCGTGCACATAACAACTCCAAACTTTGAGTATATTGCCGCTTTAACAATAATTAGCACATGCACGTACAGGACAAGCGTTCATTCAGATCGTGGTCTGAGGAATAACTTTACAAACTTAATATCAAATTAATATTATCAGAAAAAATTATGTTTGAATATTTCGATATTATCTCCATTTAATATTATTGTAGACGTTGGTAAAAAAATTCTTATAGTTGGTCAAACTTTATACCTTTGACCAAAAATTATACTCAAACATAATCGGGGAAGAAGTGAGTACCTACCAATGGTTAACCTAAACATTGGTGAAACGGGAACCAAGTCCCAATTTTACGTACCCTCCATCACTAATTAATCAGGAGGAAATTTCAAAAAAATAAATAATCAGGAGGACTAATAACTGTCCATTGGTCGTCTTTGATCGCACGATTAATGGCCGATAGGCGATAGGGTAGGGGGGGCATCACTGTGACACACATATAACCGTAGAAATGTGTGCTTTGGAGATTAAGTTGTTGCTTCTTGAGTTCACTTGCTCTTCTTTCTTAGTAAAACTTTGCGTTATTACCAAGGTTTTTGTTTCCGTGATTCTCAGCTTGCTCATTGACCCATTAGCTGTATTATTTCTTGATGCCGTGGCCACAACCTTGAATTCTTTCGTGGTCGGTTTTGGTACTTTTTACGAACATATGAATATTTTTTTACCTGAAATAAAAATCTCACTTGTCTGCATGCATGTAACGCCAAGTTATATGTATGTAGTAGGACAGTAACAACATTAGCTTACATGCAGGGCGACGATTACCTCGATCGATCAGCAAGAGTATAGGGTGCTGCGTCAGGTCCTACGATTGACCATTGACGGATGCGTTGCAACTTGCATCCTCACCGGTAAATCAGCTGCAGCTAGGCAGCTAGCAGTCGTCCAGTGATTGAAAGCAATGCAAAAGTGCTCCGAACCTCGGATGGTTATTTTTTTTTAAAAGCTTGCCACTCTTTAGAGCCTCGGATGGCTTGAAGCGCTTTTCGGGGGGATAAAATCATAAAACCATGAGCCCACCCAGCCACTCGAGCCTCGAGCGAAGGGTCGTCATACCTTCTTCTTCGGCTGCAGTCCATGACAATGCAAATCCTATATGCCGCCCAAAGCGGAACTACTTTCACGCGCCGCCTGAAGCGACGCGACAATGGGCGAGGCCCATCCTTTTTCCGTTTCTGTTTTTCCTTTATTTCTTCCGAAAAAACTTCTTATCCTCGGCTTCAGTGCTCCCGGTTTATAAAAAAATTGAAAGGTTTATTTTTTTCATATCAAGAAATTCTAAAAAAAATGATACATGTACGTATGCATGTCTACTATGCACGCCCAAATTTTCAGAAAAATATCTTTTCATACGTGATCTGCAGAAAAAAGCCAAATCTATCAAGTAAAATGAGTTCTTTTCACACTTTTCAGATCCATGATTTTGTGATTTTTGTGTAGTCTACAGTACAATATATTATTGAGCAAAACTATGCAGATATGTGGATAACATGTATATGTATCCACGAAGTTTGTGGTGCGATTTTTTGAAACTTCAAAAGACCATTTTTTTTTAATAATACAGGAGCACTAGAGCTCGGGAGCCAAAAGTCCTCTCTGCCTCTTTCTTCTTATTTCTTTTTTTGTTTTGTTTTCTTTTGAGTTCTTTTATTTCTACTACCCCGTTCCAAAATATAAGATGTTTTAGCTTTTAATAATTCGGATATATCTAGATATGTTTTAGTGTGTAGATTCACGCATTTTAGTCTGTATGTAGCCTATATTGAAATAGCTAAAAATCTATATTCTTTGTTAAAAAATTCACCATATCAAAACATGTTCACGTGGTTAAGAACATGTTTATGTGTTTGAAAAATAAAACTACGTTCATACGTTAAAAAAAAATGTTTGTCGGGTTCAAAAATGTTAACGGGAGTTAAAACAATGTTCACGGTTTGGAAAACAAGGACATTTTCGAGTTCAAATTTTTTGTTTTGGGGTTGAAAAAATATTCACGCGAGTTCGTAAAGTTGTTTCACGGGTTTGACTAAATTTTTAGAGTTTCAAAAAAAATTCATGGATGGACATGTATGAAGATTTACTTATGTACTAAAAAATGTATGTTTATGTTGTTGGAAAAATGTACTTATATGTATCTAAATAAAATATTCATGTGTTCGAAAAATGTTTCACTGGGTTAAAAAAGTTAAAGGAATTAGAAAAATGTTCACTTGTCTAAATTTTGTTCACTAGGATTTGAAATAAATGTTAATGGTTTAAAAAAAAAGTTCTCCAAGTTCAAAAATATGTTCACGATGGTTAGGATTTTCCTGATTTGGTTACAAAAAATATATTTTGTATTCAAAAATTAATTTAGGGTTCAAAAAGATGTTCATGTTTTTGAAACCAAGTTTAAAACAAAATTATAAAAAGAAACTGAATAAAAATTATTTAAAAAAATGGTAGTAGTATTTAGCTACAGTTTTGTTAGTAAATGTACTATCTTCTCGATTTGTCTTGTAAAGTAACGGAGCTAGTTAGCTACAGTTTTTTTTTTTGAGATAATTCCACCCCTTTATTCAAACTTCAGTGTTATAAGTTACAGGCACACCATCAGGTGGAGAATGGAGCCAAACATGCCTACCTACTGACGCAGAGACAGAGCTAAACAGATCTTACATGATCTCTCAGGCGCCATGTTCCGATGGTGGAGAACATCAGCTGAAGGCAAGGATTGCCTTGCAAGCCGCCACAAGAACACCCGGAGTTTTGATGGTACCTTAACCTTCCAAAACATTGACCACGTTTTCTTCTCCCCACCAACATCGGATGATCCCTCTCTCTCATCCAGCCATGCTGTACGGTTCTCTCTTGTGTTAATCAGCATGTGGTAAGCCGATCGAATTGAGAAAACTCCTTTCTTATCATAATGCCATGCCGAGAAGTCCTCTTGCCTTCTAGTAGAAAGTGGAATATTAGTAATAACTTGAGCGTCCATTGGCAAGAAGAAAGTTTGCAGCTTCTGGTTGTCCGATGCTCCAGCGGATTGATCAATCAACTCGCTCACGAAGAATGGTGGGTCATCATGTATGCACGCCACCGGCCGTAAAAGCCCATCCCTAGGTAACCAGTTGGAGTTCCAAATACATGTACTTACTCTCCCTTGTACCTATCCGACGTATCAGGCCCTGTTTGAGAACCTGCTTCCCATCCACGATCACCCGCCAGATCCTTGATGGCGAGGCTCCAACTTCAGCCTCCAGAAAATCAACAGTAGGGAAATAGACTGCTTTCAGAACACGTGCACTCAAACTGTTTGGTTCCTGTAGAATACGCCAAGCCTGCCAGGCCAAGAGAGCGAGATTGAACAACTCAAAGTCGCGGAACCCCAGCCCACCAAGATATTTTGGCATCGTCATATCCTCCCATGCAACCCAGCATGTTTTTCTTTTACCTGCCTTGCTGCCCCACCAAAAATTCCGCAGAAGTCCATTCAGGTGGTGGCATAGGCCTCGAGGGAGCCTGAAACAAGACATAGAAAAGGTCGGCACTGCCTGAGCCACTGCTTTAATCAAAACCTCCTTCCCCGCCGCCGACAACAACATCTCCATCCAACCCTGAACCTTCTTCCACACTCGATCTTTGAGAAACTTGAAAACCCCATTGACCGAGCTGCCAACATCAGAAGGCAATCCCAGGTACTTCTCATTTAGAGACATGTTATGCACTTGAAGTATGTCCATGATCTCCATCGGCACATTATTCTGACAGCCTTTTGCAAAGTGTATAGATGATTTGTCCATATTTATCTGCTGGCCCGATGCATCACAATATAATTGCAGCACCGCCTTCACCTCCAATGCACTCTCCCTATTCGCTCTAAAGAACAGCAGGCTGTCATCTGCAAAGAGTAGATGGCTAACCACCGGAGCTGATGGAGCCACCTTAATACCACTTAAGATCGATGATTGGTTCCTTGATTTAAACAGGCACGTGAGGCCCTCTGCTGCCAACAAAAAGAGATAGGGTGAGATTGGATCGCCCTGTCGTATGCCCTCGAGGTGGTCACCATTAAGGAGAACTGAGAAAGAGACGGTCGTCACGAGTCTCATGACCATCTCTACCCATAATCGATGGAAGCCCAATCGAATCATAATAGCTCTCAGATAGTCCCACTCGACTCGATCATAGGCTTTCCGCATATCCAGCTTTAGAGCACAACACCTCAGCTCCTTTGCCCTCTTGCGCTTCATAAAATGAAGGCACTCGTAGGCCGTAATAATATTATCCTTGATAAGCCGCCCCGGGACAAAAGCTGACTGCTCCTCAGAAATGATCTCTGGAAGAATCCCTTTTAATCTGTTTGCTACCGCCTTGGATGCTATCTTGTATATCACATTGCACAGACTAATAGGTCTAAACTGGCCCAATTCCTCCGGGCGCGCCACTTTGGGAATTAGGACTATAATTGTATTATTTATCAATGAGGGGTCGTCTGCCCTCTCAACACCCTCAACACTGCTGAGGTCACCTCCGCACCACACAAGTCCCAATGGCGCTGGAAAAAAATGTGCAGGAAAACCATCTTGGCCTGGGGCCTTTGTGGGAAACATTTGAAAAAGAGCATCCTTTACTTCCTTTTCGCCAAAAGGTTTAATCAGCCCATCATTCATCTTCGGAGTAACCCTGACAGGGACAGTATCAAGCACTGCCACCATATTCCTCGTGCCCTCCGACTGGTACAAGTTTTTGTAGAACGTGGTGGTCAGGTTCCCCATATCTTGGCTGTCCTCTGCAAAACTGCCATATGGACTCCTCAACTTTGAGATCCTATTTTTCTTTCTTCGTTGACTAGCTCGGAGGTGGAAAACCTTTGTATTCTTATCGCCCGCCGTCAACCACTGTAACGTGGACCGCTGTTGCCACATAATTTCCTCCAGGTAGTTGAGCTCAACCATACGGTCAGTAACCTCGATCTCCGCATGTGATGGCCCAAGCCTCGTCGGATCAGCTTGCATCCTTTCAAGCTCCGCCTTGAGATTCCGCAACTCCAACGTCACTTGACCAAAGGTGCTACGTCCCCAGCCAGCCAAGTGACATGCTACACTGGATAATTTACGTTGCAGCTCCTGTAGCATACTGGCCCTCCGTCAAACTTCCATGCATGGTCGATCGTCTGGGTGAACTCCTCATGTCTTTCCCACATTAGTTCATACTTGAAGCTCCCCTTGCCACCCTGGGCACGCCTCCTCTCCGGCCGTTGCACCAGGTCAATAAGACTGGTCCATGATCCGATGCTGCAAAGGTCAAGTTTTGGACCCTCGCTAGCGGAAATCTGGAGCACCAATCCGCTGTAGCGAGAGCGCGGTCAAGGCGAACCCTACAGTACGAACCACCAGCCACTCGTTTCTCGTATGTCCAACTGCGACCTTCTAAGCCCAGGTCACGAAAGCCACATACATCAACCATCTCTCGGAAGCCCGCGATCTGTGCATGACTCGGTTCCTGCACTCCCACGTGCTCTGAGCGATGTAGAACTTCATTGAAGTCGCCTATGCACATCCAAGGAAGAGCAGAAGCAGACTTTATATATTTCAACATGTCCCAAGTTTTAAACCGCAAATGCGTCTTTGCCTCCCCATACACGCAGGTGAGCCGCCATGGATCACATCCAGACTCAGTAACGGTAAAATTTCAACATTTATATCATTATTCCAATAAATTCCGAGGCCACCACTACGGCCCGAACTGCTTACACCAAAAGCCCGGTCATACCCTAGCGTAGTGCTAAGTCCTTCCACCCTCCTCTTGTGTACTTGAGTCTCAACAACACAAAGAATGGTGGGGGCAACACGCCGCGCGAAGTCACGTAGCTCCCTCACCGTCGCGGCGTTGCCCAGTCCGCGACAGTTTAAAGCGGCACAACTCATTGCCAGGGCCGTCTCCAGAAATCGGGGGCCCCGGTGCGAAACGGAAAATGGGGCCTTATAATTTGAAAATTTAAATGACATAGCAACTAAAAATACTTTCATTTTATTACATAATTTAATTATGTGTTATTTTTAACAATATAGAGAAACACATCAAATCTTTATTTTTGAAATCAATATATTAAGCTAGCAAGCCGCCTCATTAAAAACCTTCCAGTCCCCTTAGGTACCCTGGTAAGGAAAAGAGTGCGTCTGAAACTTGCTGCTTGAAGCATCCACAATAATTACATCGCTTATCAAATCTTATTTCTACTAAAAGTAACACTAAAGTAACAACTGACCTCATGTTCTACTAAAAAGCATCATCCGTCTAGTATTTCTTGAAACAAAATCTTCAACTATATCTTCATAGTTAATCTTGTCTAGGATATCATTTTCAAGTGCTATTGTTGCCAATCCATTGAGTCTTTCTTGCGTCATAGTAGAACGCAAGTAAGATTTCAACAACTTGAGTTTGGAAAAGCTCCTTTCCGCCGATGCAACCGTAACAGGAATTGTTAGCAAAATTCTGTATGCAATATTAGCAACAGGATAATAGGGGCGCTTCTTCAAAAAGTTCAAAATATCAATAGGACCCATGGATTTCTCAAGCAAATCCTGAAAAAAGATCAACTCAACAAACAATTGCGCTCCATCGATATCGTTTTGCTCTTCAATCGTATTCCCATGTTCATCTTCATGTTCTGGAATCTTAAGTGCATTCTCAAGATTAGTGCAAGCAGCCGACATACTATCATCATCCATGGATTTCAGCCTATCTGAAGTAAACAAGAAACCAAATATTTTTTCATACCCTTGATATTGTTCAAATCTCCTGTTTAGTGAAGCTATAGCTTGATCAACAATAGGTATAAAATAGTTGACCCTCAATGATTCCTCTGGAGATTTTAAATCAACAGACGCATCATTTGCTTCCTCATCAAAATGTCTTTTTCTTTTAATCTTACGCTTGGTGCGGAACTCTAGAGGAATCCATCTCTGTTGCAATTTCTTTTGCAGATTCCAATGCTTTTGAGAAGCCATTATCTCTGTACTTAGTGAAAAATGAAATCAGCCCCTGTACAGACTCAATTGCAATATCAATAAGCATATCCTTTGACTGTAGATTCTTGCTGACCATATTGATAGCAGATAATATGTCATACCAGATGATTAATGATGTTAGAAATTCAAAGTCGCCAAGTTCATGTTCTGCCAATGATTGAGCTTGACTACTAGCCAATGGATCCTTATCACTTTCACCCACTTATAACAAAGCCTCTCTTACTCCTGAAATTTGAAATCTTATAGCCTTAACACTGTCAACACGACTCTCCCAACGAGTAGATGACAATGACTTGAGAGTCATCAATCTGAAATATTATCTTTAAGAATTTGCCACCGCTTGGTGGAATTAGCAAATGTTGTGTAGATGCGCTGAACAACACCAAAAAATTCTGTTGCTTTACGACAAGAATTTGCCATATCACATAGCGTCAAATTCAGACTATGACAACCACAAGCAGAATAAAAGGCTCTTGGATTTATATCCAAAACTTTCTTTTGCACTCCTTGATGTTTTCCTTTCATATTCGACCCATTATCATATCCCTGCCCTCTCACATTTGCTATGTCAAGGTCAAGACTCTTCAATTTCTCTTCTAGTGCATCACACAATCCTTGACCAGTGGTATCTTTCACAACCAAAAATCCTAAGAACGACTCTTGAATGCAAGCAGAATCTGAAGATGTATCAACATACCTTATTATCAAAGACATTTGTTCTTGATGGCTTGCATCTGGAGTACAGTCAAGTATAACAGAGAAGTATTTCGCCTCTTTTATCTTTCCAATGATTACAGACCTGATTGCACCAGCCAGCAAACTAATTAACTCATTTTGGATCAAAGGACCAAGATAATGATCACGTATTTTATCATTGGTGATGCGGTCAATATGCTCTTTCATAACCGGGTCAAACTGACCCAACATTTGAACCAGTCCTAAAAAATTGCCATTGTTATCTTGGTATAACTTGCTATTGCTGCCACGAAATGCTATGTTGTGTTCTCCAAGAAATTGTACAATCAAAAGAATTCTGTACAAAACTTTTCTCCAATGTTCCTTTTCTTTGTCAAGTTCTCGTTGAGCAACTTTATCAATTGTCTGATTATTCTGCAACCTCAGGCGCATGTCATACCATGTAGACATATTTGTGACATGTTCTTTACTAGTTTCATGCTCTCTAAGTCTATTGCTAAGATGCATCCACTTACTGAATCCTTCATTTGCTAACTTTCCTCTCACAAGTCCTTTTCTCAATAATTTGCAGCAAAAACAAAATACTCTGTTTAGGTGTTTGCTGTATACAAGCCATTCTCTATCACAATTTTCTCCATTGGGGAGAGCTCTATTATAAGACAATGCAGAAAATCTTCTTTGGATACTTTATCAATAGGACCATGCTCAATAGTCAAGTCTCTTTTCGGACCCTCTTTCACCAGAATATCAATCATTTTAGGGTCAAGACCATCCCAATTTCTTGGATCAAAATATCAACATGATTAGAGCTATTGGTGTCATCACCAGTAGTAGTATCATTACCTTCATCGCCAATAGTAGCATCATCGGCACTTTCATCACCAACAGGAGCATCATCACCAATAGGATCATCATCACCAATAGGAACACCATCGTCCTCATTGCCAATAGTAGCATCAACATCTTCGTCAAATTCTGTAGTGTGAGCCTCAACCTCGACCGCATCATCAACACGATCATCATCAGAATTAATACGAGTCTCTTTCACGACAAATCTATCCATAGCACCTTTTTGAGACCGAGTGGCTGCTTCTTTTCTCTCTTTATTCTACGCTTTTCTGCACCAGACATACACTTCCTTTTTCTAGAATCCATGATTAATCCTGTTTCATTAACAAAAAAATAATAAAAATGAGTACAAAAAAGTAACTGTAGATCAACTTAGTGGTTTATAATTAGCACAGAAAACACGCCAATATGCAGCAATACCTTAATCAGTAATCCCGCCCCGATCGCGTCGCACGGATCGTATGTTTCAAAATTTCCAATCCCCAATCTCTACTGTAATGACACATAATCAGTAAATCAGTAATTACATCGTCAAAATTTTCAATCCCTGATCTGATTGATGTGGCAGCGCGGCCTAATTACCTCGTCACTAGTCGCTACTCGCTAGTCGCTAGTCAGGCGAGGAGCTGCCGCAGGGCCCTTTCTCCTTCTCGTTCCGTCGCTTGTTGGCAGGGAAAACTGACGGCGTGGCGTCGTCGACTCGTCGACTCGCCGTCACAGCTTTGCTGGTCGTGAGGTCGCGAAAACCAACCGTCCGTCCTTCGTTTCGATTAGGTCTCCTAGTACTCTCCGTCTTACCGTCTTGGATCGATCAATACACGAATACAAAGCTAGTTTTTTTTTTTGAGTGGGGAATACAAAGCTAGCTAGGAGTTGGACTGGAGCCTGGATCGATCGCACTGTACGCTCGGGACGTAAGCTAACTGGATCGATCGGCCGCTCGTGGCGCTGCCGCTGGGCCTTAATTTTTTTTGACTGAATTAAACCTGCGATGTATAATCAGCTTATAAATTAGGGGGCCCAAGAAAAACGGGGGCCCTGAACGGGTGTGCACCCGTGCACCCTCAAAGACGGGCCTGCTCATTGCTCCTGGCGGCGCTCCGCATAGGAGCCCGCCTTCTTGTCATTGTTTGCAGCTAGGTTTCCCTTTCTCTGTCTCTTCAGCTCTTTGGGAGGGATATATGCAGGCGGTGGTGGAGGCACCCCCAATCCCTTGCCCTCATCAGCGAAGGCCATCAATAGAAGTTGCTTCTGCGCTTTTGGGCGACTTCCATCACCCTCGACGCCCACTGGAACAGGTTTGAGCGGCTAGATGCCGTGTCTGACAGCTCGTTCCCGTCTCCTGCCTCAAGACCTGCATCACCAGACCTGCACTTGCGGGAGGTGATACTCATGTTCTCATGTGCCTCCTTTTCCCGCCAGACTCCACCACGACCCCCTCCGTGTGCCGCTCCCTGTTGTCCACGACCGCCACTAGGGTTACGGCCAGCAAAACGCCCTGCAGAGCGACCTCCACGCTCAGAAAAGCCACGACCACCATGCTCAGCATATTCACGCCCGCCACGACCCCCCTCGCGGTCCATGCCAAAGGCTCCACGCAGACGAGGTGTCTCTGGGTGCCAAGTTTCCATCGGGGCCAACATCCAGTCCCCGTACTGCAGGTCTTCTTCCAAATATTCACAGTACCGCATTCAAGCACACCATGCACCATTAAGCCACAATGGTCACAGAACCTTGGTGTCTTCTCAAACTTCACCTGCATAACCATGATCTCGAAACACTCGGGGGAGAGGGTTACAATGCGCATCAAAGGTTTTTCGGAATTCAGCTTCACCCGAGCTCACTGGAACTCTCCATCACCCGAGGAAATCACCTTCAGCTCCACTTTTACCACCTCCCAACTTTGCTGGCTAACTGCCTCAAGATTGCCTCTGTATGGTACAGTGGGGGGATTTTGTGAATATGGATCCAAACATCAACGCGACTAGGGATCACCGCGGTGTAGTAGTCGCTCCATCAAACTTCTCTAGCATCAACGCACATTCCCTAAACAGCCAGGGTCCATCCTCCATGGTACGCTTCCAGTCTCCAAGGCAAGAGGCTTGGATAACGAACAAGTTCTTCTCGATCCTTCTAAAAGTCACCTCCCTTGCCGGATTCCATGCCGCCATCATGGTCCGTTTTAGGGATTCCTCACTGAAACCCCTCACCGTCAGCAGCTTTGCCACCGCCATCCACTTCACCTCCGGCAATCCACCCCGCTCCTCTTTTGCCAGGAACACGCCCTCCTTCTCCACATCGCTAAGCTTCAGATTCCGTAGTAGCTCCTCCACGTTGCCACCACTTCTCTTCGACCTCGACGATTCCGCCATCATCGCCGATCCGGTCAGATCAATCCCGCGTCCGTCAGCCAACGTCTCACCACCAGCCAAGGCCGGGAAGCTGTGCCAGGACAGCCCCTTAGTCAGCCCGAACGGAGGCGATGAGCAGTCGGACGGGGAGCAAGGCAGGAGCCCTCGTCGGCGGTGAGATCGCCTGGAGGTCGCCAAACCCTAGATGAGACTAGGTCCCAAGCAAGTCAGTGCTAGTTAGCTACAGGTGGTTAGCTTTTTATTCCTTCGCTCATCCATGCCGATGCAGCCTGAGGTTAATGGGCCGGTCCATCTCGCGCTCTTTTCTGGTGGTGCAAAATATCCTGCACCGCAGCAACGGGCGGTGCACAGGACACAGGAGCACCCACAATCAAACAACCCCTTTGCTACGGAGGAGAAGACCGAAGCGAATGGGTCTTATCGAGGGACGGCGAGGCGGAACCGCATGTAACTGCATGTGGCCTGGTCGAGCTGGGTCGGAGAACATGGTCTAGTATCGTCGGAGCGTTACCACCTCGCCACGGGCGATTACATCCCCGATGCGAGGTGAAACCTATTTGTCGCCCATTGCGCCCCCTCCAATAGATCGGTTGCCTAAATGGGCTGGCCCAGGTAACTCCTCCAACTGGTTTTATGAATATTCCAGAAGCTTCCTGTCTAGTTTTCTATTATTTCACTCGGATTATTCATTTTTGGTTTTGCTGGCAGTCTATTTCTGTTTTTCCTTTCAGTTTTTTCCTTTCTTTCTCTTTTTCTGTTTTACTTTTTTTATTTTCTTTTTAAAATAATATTTATAGTCTTTTGCAAAAAAAAAACAGACCGAGGGGTTCTATTTAGAGTCGGTATTATACAACCATTAAACCGTTTCAGATACTCGGCTTTCTATTAGTGGACGAATAATATTCATTCTTCAACAACTACGCACATTGGATTTGTTTGTGTTCCTGTCTCGAGCGTTTTGGACTTTGGATGCAGTGACTAGGGAGATGGTAACACGGCCTATCTCTACTATATAATACGGCTTAAGGTGATGGTTGGTACATTTTTTTGAATTCCAGATTCTACCCTTGCACTTGCCATTTACCTCTTCGCTCGATCTCAGGGAAAGAAATAAAATTCAGCGACTACGACCGCTGCCCCGGGCTAGCTTCCTCCCCAGATTCTCTGGAATCCATTGATTCGAAGAGGGATTCCCTGAGCTCTTGCCCCGCGAGCTCGCCGGCCCGTATCGAGCGGGTCTCGATTTCCTACACCAACTCCACTATCTCCATCACACGAGTCTCGTGCTCGATCCCCACCACCTCCTACCTGGCCGGCGCCAGCGAGCGAGCGTCGCCTCGGCCGTGAGGGAGCCGGCGTCGGAAACGGCGATTACCTCCCGAGAAGATCACCTTCCTCCCGCACCAGTGACCGCGGCGTCCTTTCCTCCGCCACTGGCGTCCACGACGACCTTCCATCCCCACCGCGGCCACGGCTCCCCTGTAGCACAACCCAGCACGAGTGCCGCCACCGGCATCCTTGCTCGCCCGACCCCCGCTGCCGGACGCCCTGCTCCAGCACTCGGTGACCTTGCTCCTCCATGGCGCAATGCGGCGACCCTGCTCGTTCCCGGTGCGGCGGCCCTGCTTCCCCGCGGCGCGGCGGCCCTGCTCATCCCGGCGCGACGCCCCTGCTCCTTATTGGCGCGGCAGCCCTTCTCCCTCACAGCGCGCGTCCCTGGCTCATGCCCCATCTGCTCGCGACCCACAACCGTCTCGCTCGCGACCTGCAGCCGTCGGGCTCGATTTGTGGGCTCGTACCTGCACCCGTCGCGCGTCCTTAGCTCCTCCACAGTTGCTCAAGCTGCTAGCTCCCGTCGCCGCCTGGTCGCGCGGTTGGCCACATCCGCCTTTTCGATCTGTTTGCAGCTTGCTAGCTGATGTTGCTCGTGTTCGATTTGTTTGCTAGCTGCTGCTCGTTCGATCTATTTGCTAGCTTCCTAGCTAGCTGCTGCTCCTCCGCTTTGTATTTTTCATTTTATTAACGGATTTGCCAGTTCTCAGTCGACTGAGAATTAGTTAATTCTCGGTCGACGTGAGAACCGTTCAATTTTGATCAGATTCGTGCTTGCAAAACCAGCTTTTACGATCAGATTGTGGCATGATTGTCACAGCCCAAAATTTAGTAAGTCTTCTTTAACCAATATTCAATTACCCAAAAATTGGAACCAACAAAAAACTTTCAAAATTTGATTGTTTTGTGTGATGTGGTGATTTTTTGTTTCTTGATTTGATTTGATGATCTAGTGTGATAATAACTTAGGTGTGATTTGTTTGCTTGTTTGGAGAGTGAGACAAAACAAAATGGAGCTCAACACCTAATTAAAAATAATAAAGATTTCAAAACCCTAGTTTAAAACCCTAGGAAATCCTTTTCTGGATACTGTTTTGGAGCCAGAATTAAGGAACCTTTGATGGTTCTCTAATTTTGATTTCTGCTATGGTATTGGAGTATTGTGTTTATACTTCACAGTAAAGCCAAGAAATTTCATGTTGAGATTGCTTATGATGATTTTATCATGCTCTCATTTTGCAATGAAATATCAGGGCAGAAAGACAGTTCCAAGATACTTTTTCTCCCTATTTAATTTTCCTATCTAGAAGTCTTTTCTGGATATATTTCCTCCTTGCCATCCATAATTGGTGTGAATACTGTTTTATAAAAATTATTCCACTCAATTAGGAAATTCCTAAGGCCATGTTTGCATCTTGTGAACACAACTAGTTGTTAACAGATTTCTGGGACTTAGAAATTTTTCTAAGGCTAAAAGTCTGAATTTTCTAAAAAACTGAATTTGGGGAAGAATTCAAATTTGCTCAAATTCATGTTTGAATCTCACTCAAACCCACACCCTAGCCTACCTCTCACCTCACACCACTACCCTAGTGCTTTGTATGCGCTTGTGCCGTGTCTGGAGGCTGAGCACGGCCGTGTCGAGCACGGTGACCACTTGGGTCGAGTCAAGCACGCACACACGGCCTCGACCATTTTCTTCGTGCCACTCTACACCACACCCGCACACACACTTCACTGCATCCATCCCCGAAAACCTGGGCACGCCGAGGAGAAGAAATCGATCCAAATCCCCCCTGCCCAACCCGAGAGCAAGCAGGGCAATGATGCCTAGGTGCCGCCTCTCTCTCGACTGCACCCCTCTCCCGCCATCACTCCGTCTCGGACACGCCGCGACCGAGACCAACTCGATACCGCCTCAGTTGGCCAACGGGAGCGCGACCTCGCCACTCACCGCTCGGGCCGCCTCTCTGCCCGTTGCGAGCACGAGGATAAAACCCACCCCCGAGCTCTCCACCTTGCCATTTGCCTCCACAGCACTCACCTCTCCACTCCCTCTCGCTCTCTCCACTTGTGTTGCTCTCTGTGCGCCAAGAATGGCGTGGCCTTGCCTTCGGCCACCGAGAAAGGGGAAAACAAGGTTGCCGTCGTTGCACTGCCCTTTTCTTCGCCATTGTTGGCTAGCCTGCACGCCTTGGTCCTAGAACACGCCATTGACACTCTCTCTCACTCTCGTTTGCTCTCAGGTCACCATTGCCATCCGAGAGCCGAGCCGAGCACGCACGGCCATCTCTTCAGCGCCAAGTTCACCGACGAGTTCATCGACAAGTTCTGCGACACCCATCGACTCCAGCATCCACCCGCACCCATCTCCGACCATCGCCACTTTCTTTCATCGACCCTAGGTGAGGAATCCATCCTCGACGCCATTTCTAGGGTTCCGTCTCGCTCGCGAGCTCCACGAGGAAGACGATGGATCTCGGCCGTCCGATGCCCGATCCACGGCCACCTTTGAAAGTTTTTGCGTCTAATCCTGGCTGTCGATCTTCAGATCGACGGTGACTTATCGTTTCACCGGCGCGCGCAGCCGCGCAGGCCAAATCTGCTTGCTGGGCTTAGCACTGTAGCAGATCTGGCCCATTTAGTGTCTTATTTCTAGGATTTAATCTTTTCTGTTAATGTCTGTTTCTGGTGTGTTAGTTTAAATCAAAATAAAATAGTTAGATCTAAAATTTGTCCAAATCAGAAATCACAGAAGTAACTAGATGAGTTTGGAACCACTTTCAACTTGCAGATCTGGAAAATGATTATTTTTGAGTACATGAAAAATATTGTTCTGCAACTGGTCAGAATCAGTACTTTAATCATAACTCAAGTTTTATAGATCCAAAAATTATGAATCCAAATGTTTTGGAAATCTCCTGACAGTAGCTTTCACTAGAAATTTACCCCATGTGTTTTGATTGCTTAAAATAAAAGTTGTATGCATGTGTAGTTTGTGACAGTGAGCACTTTGTGCATTTTTAATAATTTTTGTAAATACAATTTTGGTGCAAACTCAAGTGTGTTAGTTTCTAATTGTATCCGAGAGAAAAACCCTAGTTTTGCATGTGTAGTTACTTAACAGAACTCACTAGGACAAATAAAAGGAGAAAGTGTTGTTTCTGCCTTTTTAAACAATAGTTAAATTAATTGCCTTGTTAATTAAAATTGTGTATGTGTTGATTATAAGTTGTTTTTGGTACTGATGTTTGTTTGTTTAGTGATGTTTACCTTACTAATATATGTTAGTACTGTTAGTGGCTCATGTTTGGATTGTTTGAGCTTAATTAGGATTGTTAGAATTATGTTAGTAAATTTCTATCTAGTTAATTAACCCTGCTTGTGTTGCTTGATAATTAATACAAGTAAAACAATGTTGGTAGTTTAGTTTAGCTACTGGTTAATAAAGTTTATTAATTATGCTTAGCCTTGCATGGTCGCAAAAGTCCCTAAAGGTTGACTAATCTCTACTTAAGCCATACCTTTGTAAAATGATTAAGTATGGTGATTGATAACATGGTTTGTTAAACTTGTGTTTGTTGGTTGCTTGTTAGTATGCATGATGATTGTTGATTGGGTACTTTGCTGTATGTTGATTGTGTTCTTTTATTTTTGCGACGCTAGAAAATCGCGATGAGGATTTATCTGTTGGGCCATTTTGTGGAGATTGTGTTGATCAGCAAATCCAGGGACAAACCACTGAGCAAGGCAAGCCATCCCAAAAGCTTGCAAATATTTTTACCCACATGTTTTAATACTGTCATATATATCTTTTACTGCATGATATATACCTACTTATAGACACCCAATATCCTGGATATATATTCCAGACCCGTAGCAAAATTATAGGATACCCTACTCACACACCTACCTACTAGCTTCAGGCAAGATAAAATTCTAGGTTGGAACCCTTGTGTTGTTTTTGGAAAAACAAAGTGTTTTATGAAAACCCTCTTGGGAAGGTGGGACCTTGCCTAAGTGGTGATATGGAGATCAGGAGTATCGGAGAAGTGTTTTTCTAAAAACGACACATAGCCTAGTCTTCGCTGGACAGTCTTACCGTACAACCACATTACTCCAAAATGGGCACGGGGCTTAATGGAAGCTTGTCTGTATTAGTATGGGATTATACCTCAAGTAGCTAGGGTTAGAGTCCCTTCATCTGAAATGTCGCCAGGAGGGTGAAATGGGACATACAAAGAGGAGGATTAAGTTTACCTCCCAGTGGCAACAGTTGGGTCTCCTGTCATGGCGGTGTGATGCCTAGGGATAACCGGATCGATACGACTAGCTCACTCGGTGCCGAGGAGAACAAACCCACTGAAGAGGTAGTCCTATACTAGCATAGACATAGTGGAAGTTAGGATTAGTCATCTGATGTCTGCATGCTGTCCAGAACAGTCCGTGGTTAATTCACGGCGGATGTACTAGATCTTGTGGTGAAAGTGTACACACTCTGCAGAGTCTAAACTATTCGAATAGCCGAGTCCTCGGTCATGGACAGCTGAAAGGCCATGTAGCTAGCATTGTGTCGATGTTTTCAAAATGTGTGTGTGATCCGATGGAAGTGAGTACTTGAAAGTACTGGAATGATCAGGGGATTGTACCTTTGAGGTACCGTGGTAAAGGAGGAAGAAAGCTTCGGAGGGGCTTTAGTCCCAAGAAGTTCTGCAAAGAAAAGTATTTTTATAAAACCCCTCGAAGATACATGATATCTAAGAGAGAACTATACCTATTTTTTTTTAAACATCTTTTGAAGTATCTTTTTCAATAAAGATATAGAGATGTCAAGCATACCATGGTGGGCCCTGCATCCACCATGGATATTAAAACCCTAAGTATAGCCTACCTACCACAGCCATAAACGCATACTTGCATCTACTAGCTTGTTTTTTAGTAGAGCTTGCGAGTACATTTAAACGTACTCATATTGGTTTCGCCCCTGGATATTGTCGTATCCAGACTATTACCCTGAGGAGTATCAGGAGGAGAATATGGAGGAGGAAGGCTTCATCGACGACTACTCGAACTAGGATGTCTCCCGGTCAGCTGCCTGTATAGGTTCTAAAGGCGTTGACATGGGTTCTACTGCGTTTTGTTAAGACTTCCGCTGTGATAGTTAATTCCTGCCCTGCGTGGCAGATGTTTAAGACTCGGTCATGCGACCGTTTATTTGTGAGACTATTTGTATTCGTGTAATGGATGTTGTAATATGATGTACCAACTCTAAGTATGTTGTTCACGACGACTGATCATGGGATCGTGAATGTATGCATGCTGGCGTTCCTGGACTGTTAGTCTGGGGGCCCCACAGAGTTGGTATCAGAGCCATCCTAACCATAGGAGACCTTAGTTAGAATGGGCGTTAGATAGAAGCCAAAAAGCTATTTTCTATAAATAAAACCCGGAGATGACTAAGTATTAAAAATACTTCGTATGCTCTCTCCCTATTTCCATTTATAACTATACTTACATTAAGTTAAGTTTTATATACTCTAAAATTTTGCACACTGTTCACTAACTTAAACCAAACTTAAAATTTTGTAGATGGCTTTCGTCTACACCGAGTCTCTTCAGCTGGGGACTGAGCCTGTGTCGTCCTTTCGTTTCGAGAAGGAGCTGGTCGAGATGACCAAAATCCTTGGTCGGCCACTTCCCGAGTTGAGGGGAGGGTTGATCGACGGTGCTAGTAGCGAGTTGTCCTGGATAGTGGAGTGCACTATCCGTCCACCTCTGACGGTGCCGACTGCTCCTACCCACTCTTTTCGACTGATCGACTGCTCTTGGAGTGACGGGGCTATTCGAGTCATCCAGCAGACGATTGCACGTTTGGCCTACCTATTCGACTACTGTTTCTTGGGCACCCGGTTCGAGTTTTACGGGAGGCGCGGTGAGGATGGAGTACCTGTTCCTTACCCGTACGCTCAGAACAGTTTGGGCACTCACTTCGACGACCTGGAGTATCTTCTACACCGTACCCAGCACCGCCTCTGCACACTTCGTGTGGAGAACGACACCTTGACCGCGAAGAACCGTATCCTAGAGAGGCATTTGCGCACCACTAGACTCGCCCATACCCACGTCAACACAAAGAAAGACGCGTTTGAGGAAGCCAACACCACTCTCCGTGACCGTCTTAGGAAGGTCAGGGAGGAGTTGGCTGCGAGGGAGTCGAGGATCGAGGAGTTGGAGGAGGAGAACGCTGAGCTCCGCAAGGAGAACGCCGACCTCCTTCCCGATGATGACATCTCATCCGACGGTATGGACATGAGTGAGCCGAGTGACCAGGAGGATGATGACCTCGCAGGAGACGAGGAGGAGGATCCAGAGGAGATCATCTTCGAGGATGAGGAGTAGACCTCTCTACCTTAGGGCGTAGGAGTAGTATTTTGTAGTAGAATTGCGATGTCCCCACGAATCGCTTGTTTTGTATGGTTCTGAGTGAAACCATGTTTGATGTATTTTGGTATGCTACCTTGTATGCTTGTGAGACTTGATGCTTTATGGTGACGCTTCACGCTAGTGATTGGTGTTCATTTGTCTCAACCCTAGCTTTTCTGTTTGCTTACTTCCCGTTTCGCAAGCCATTCCTTTTTGTCCCTATCTCATATCCGTTTTTCCTTCAGCATGGCTCGTGATCCACCACCACCACCCGAGCCAACTATGGCTCAACTCCTTGCCGTGGTAATGGAAGATCGTGAAGCTGCTCGTGCTGAGCGCACGGCCACTCTTGCCACTCTGCAGCACTTGGCTCAGCTTGGTAATAACAACCAAGGGGGCAATGGCAACAATGAGGGTCGTTCCAAGCTAAAGGACTTCCAAAACACCAACCCAACCGTGTTCTCCAGGATCACTGAACCTCTTGATGCGGATGACTGGCTCCACACCATTGAGAATAACCTGGAAGTCACCGCTGTGAGCGAGGAGGACAAGGTCCTGTATGCCACTCACTTTCTCTCTGGACCAGCACGGACTTGGTGGGAGTCTATCAAGGCCGTTACCCCTGCTGACCACATCTTCACTTGGGAAGAGTTCACGACCAAGTTCCGGAAGTTCACCACTTTGTCCCGTTATGCCCCCAATGATGTGGACACCGAAGAAAAGAAGAAGGAGCGATTTTTGAACGGACTACATGATGAACTGCAGTGTGTTCTGGTTATCATGCCTTTTCAAGACTTGGAGTCCCTGGCTGACGCTGCTATCATGATGGAGCACAAACGTCAGCTAGCCTTTGAAAACCGTAAAAGGAAGATGATGCAGCAGCCGGGAAGCTCTAGTTTCCCAAGACCTCGTTCCGCACCCCCGGCAAGACCACCACTACCACCTTTGAGAGCACCAACCTTTGCACCACGTCCCAATTTTCAGATGGGTCCTAGGCCAAGCTATCCCAACCGCACTTTCAATGGGCCGTGTCCTGGTGGAAATGTTCCTGGTAATGCTTTCACCAACCGTGGTCCTGCTCCTACCCCAAGACCTGCCACTACCTGCTTCTCCTGTGGAAAGGGCGGACATTTTTCCTTTGAATGTCCCGGCAAGAACCCAGTTCCAGCTCGTCCCAATCACTAGTACAGAACGACACATCGGAAACGGGCCAAAAACCCCTTCGGCAACGGAGAAAGGGTCCGTGTCCCCGCCTCTGTCACTGATGTGAAGCCTCACAATGGCAACGGAGGAGATAAACCGTTTCTGATGTATTTAACATTAGACACGGAGTTTTGCTAATAACCGTTTCTAATAAGGGTTACAGGAAAAAAAAAACACGGTGACGGGCTGTGCCGTCGATGGAGCCCCGCTCCATGTGACTAGACGGCCGCCCGGTCATCACCGTATTCCTGTACGCCCTGCTTTACAAAAGTTCATCAGTGCGTGTGGCTGGAGCTCTGCTCCTATGTCTTCACGGCCGCCAGATGAACATCTACTGTCTTTCCTGCTGCGCAAAATGTACTGCTCCTGGTGACGGCACCGTGTATGGAGCCCCGCTCCTAGGTCTTCACGGCAGCAACATCGTCACCAAGCATCCACCAAGCCCTTGAAACAACGAATATTCTTTGTTAAAAACAGCAAACAAAGCTAATAAACAGAGCCAATAAGCAGTAAACAAAGCAAACCGAGCTAAATACATAGCTGAAGAGCTAACTAACAGAGCAAACCAAGCTAAATAAGTAGCTAATATAGCAAATACATAGCTGAACAGAGCTAACTAACAGAGCAACCCGAGCTAAATAAGTAGCTAACATAGCAAATACATAGCTGAACAGAGCAAACCGAGCTAAATAAGTAGCTAACATAGCAAATACATAGCTGAACAGAGCTAACTAACAGAGCAAACCAAGCTAAATAAGTAGCTAACATAGAAAATACATAGCTAAACAAAGCAAACCGAGCTAAATAAGTAGCTAACATAGCAAATACATAGCTGAACAGAGCTAACTAACAGAGCAAACTGAGCTAAATAAGTAGCTAACATAGCAAATACATAGCTAAACAAAGCAAACCGAGCTAAATAAGTAGCTAACATAGCAAATACATAGCTGAACAGAGCTAACTAACAGAGCAAACCGAGCTAAATAAGTAGCTAACATAGCAAATACATAGCTAAACAAAGCAAACCGAGCTAAATAAGTAGCTAACATAGCAAATACATAGCTGAACAGAGCTAACTAACAGAGCAAACCGAGCTAAATAAGTAGCTAACAGAGCGGTCATTTACCTTAGGCGAGGCGAGGTCGCTTTCCGTCGCGGATTGCGTCCCAGGCGTCGACGCCGGAGCCACTGCCAGAGGAGACGTCAGAGGAGACCTCATCCTGCTCGAACACCGGAGCGTCCTCCTCCTCCTCATCCTCCTCCTCCGACGCCGCCACCGCTGCCGCCGCCGCATCTGGCCCAGGGCCCTGGCCAGGGAGAAGAGAGCGGTCTATGGCCGCCCGGAGCCGGGTCTGGAACAACGCCTCCTCGGCGGCTTCTATCGCGTGCTCGGCGGCGGAGATGCGGATAGCTCTCTGCATCGCAGACGCCCGAATGACACCCTCGGCGCGCTCGCGCTCAAAGGAGGCGTGAGAGAGGAGGAGACCGACCTCCAGATCCTCGTCCTCATCGTCCGAGGAGGACGAGATCCGGGCGTCGGTGGCCGCCGCCGCCGTGGATCCGGATGGGATTTGACGGCTCAGAATGAACTCGCGACCGCAGTCGCCGGGGATCTCGCCCCAGTTGTAGGGGAGATCCGGGCTGCGCCTCGGAGGGTGGGAGGAGGAAGATGCTCCATCCTGACTTCCGTCAGCACCGGAGGGGTTCGCCATCGATGGGTGAAGTAGGAGGAGAGCATGTGCGGTTAGGGTTAGGAACTGGGGAGAGTGAGACTGAGAGTGAGAGTGAGATACAGTACTGGAGTGGGAGATATTAATACCGGCACCGCTTAATGTGCCTTCACATGGGAAACGGAGATAGACCGATCTCCGTTTCTGATGTGGAAATATCAGCAACGAAGATATTATTTCCTCCGTTGCCTATATATGAGCAACGGAGATCTTTTCAGCCTCCGTTAGCATTGTGTCGGGCCCATCGACCGACTAGCGCGCGCGCACTCGCGGAAGCGCGCGGAGCTCATTTTTCCGCCGCCTAACTCTTGCCGTTGCCATAGAGGGGTATCCGATGTGTCGTTCTGTACTAGTGAATGCAACCAAGATGAATTAGGGGTCAGCGCAGAGGAAGCAAGGGAACCCAGTCAAAGGGCATCTGAACCATATCAACGCCGAAGAAGCACGTGAAGCTCCAGATCTGGTGATTGGTACGTTCCCTGTCAACTCTGTACCAACAACAGTTCTGTTTGATTCCGGTGCATCCCATTCGTTTGTTACCAAACCATGTGTGGAAAAAGTTGGATTGGAGTTTAGTCGTATGCCTAATCCCATGCTAGTGCAAATACCCGGTAGTGTCTCTAAAACCAATCAGTCTTGCAACAATGTGCCCATAGACATAGAGGGGAAGACTTTTCATGCGGATCTTGTAGTCTTGGGGACTCAAGGTATAGAGTGGTTCTTGGCATGAATTGGATGGCCAAGTACAAAGGGGTCATAGATTGTACCAAGAAGTTCATCTCCATGGTTAGTGATGATGGAGAGAAGGTTCAGTTTACCTCAACCAGATCTTCATCGGAAGTTCACTGCCATGAAAGTATTGCCACACCTGCCCTCGAGCAAGTTCCTGTAGTCTGCGAATACCCGGATGTTTTCCCAAATGAATTACTCGGTATGCCCCCTGATAGGGATATCGAGTTTATCATTGAGCTAGTACCTGGAACCGGGCCTATTGCCCAGAAGCCTTACCGAATGAACCCCGAAGAGCTGGAAGAGCTCAAAAAGCAGCTGGACGACATGTTGAAGAAGGGTTTGATTCGTGATACGTCTCAAACGTATCTATAATTTCTGATGTTCCATGTTGATATTATACCAATTGTTACATGTTTTATATACACTTCATAGCATTTTTATGCATTTTCTGGGACTAACCTATTAACAAGATGCCACAGTGCCAGTTCATGTTTTCTACTGTTTTTGTATTCCAGAAAAGCTAGTCTGGAAATATTCTCGGAATTGGACGAAACTTGGACAGAACCTCCTATTTTTCCAACACGTACACGGAGTCCAAATGAGAGACGGAGGGGAGCCACGAGCCAGCCACACCATGGGGCGGCGCGGGCCCCCCTGCCACACCGTGGGGTGGTGTGGGCCCCACGGGCGTCTCCAGCCGCCGCCCTTTCGCCTATTTATTCATCTTCACGGGAAAACCCTAGACACCCGAGCCATTATCCACGAAAAGTTCCAGAGACGCCGCCGCCGTCAACCATAGCTCGGGAGGGTTCAGAAGCTCTTCCCGGCACCCTGCCGGAGAGGGAATCATCACCGGAGGGTTCTACATCACCATGCCTGCCTCCGGAGTGATGCGTGAGTAGTTCATCCTTGGACTACGGGTCCATAGCAGTAGCTAGATGGTTGTCTCTCCACTTTATGCCATCATGTTTAGATCTTGCGAGCTGCCTATCATGATCAAGATCATCTTATTGTAATGCTACATGTTGTGTTTGCTGGGATCCGATGAATATTGAATACTATGTCAAGTTGATTATCAATCTATCTTATATGTTATTTATGATCTTGCATGCTTTCCGTTACTAGTAGATGCTTTGGCCAAGTAGATGCTTGTAACTTTAAGAGTGAGTATTTATGCTAGATAGTGGGTTCATGCCTCCGGTAATCTGGGAGAGTGACAACAACTTCTAAATTGTGGATGTGCTGTTGCCACTAGGGATAAAATAACCGATGCTTAGCTTAAGGGTGCGCCGTTAGGTCTAATGCATTTGTTTACATTACGCACATTACTTAATGCGATTATCTGTTGCTTGCAACTTAATACCAACGGGGAACTCGGATGACAACCTGGAGGTGGATTATTAGTCATAGACGCTGTTGGATAATGGTCTATGTATTTTGTCGTAATGCCCACATGAATATCATAGTAATCATCATGTCATATATATGCATTGTCATGCGCTCAATATTTTGTCAATTGCCCAGCTGTAATTTGTTCACCCAGCATGTTAGTTATTCTTTTATGGAGAGACACCACTAGTGAACTGTGGACCCCGGTCCATTCTTTTACACTGATAATACAACCAACTGCAAACATTGTTCCTTTTCATTCTCTGCAATTTACTACTGTTTTCCACACCATACGTTTAATCCTTTGTTTTCAGCAAGCCGGTGAGATTGACAACCTCACTGTTTCGTTGGGGCAAAGTAGCTTGATTGTGTTGTGTGCAGATTCCACGTTGGTGATCGAGAAACGGCACCACCAACAACCTTCAGAAGTGATTTCTTGCTCCTACTGGTCGATTAAACCTTGGTTTCATACTGAGGGAAACTGCTGCTACACTGCTTCATACCTTCCTCTTGGGGTCTCCCAACGAACGTGCGATCCACGTCAAAGCAACTTTTTCTGGCGCCGTTGCCGGGGAGCAAGAGGATTTCTGCAAGGGGAGTTTCACGCTTCCAATCTCTTTACTTTGTTATTGTCTTGTTTAGTTTATTTTTATCTTGTCTTGTTTGCTTTATTTATCAAAAACAAAAAAAAATTAGTTTCTTGCATTTAGTTTATTTCAGTTTGTTATTATGTCTAGTTATTTATTTGCTATCAATGGCTTCTCTCTTTGAAACAAAATCTTATTGACTAAGTGGGTTCACGGAGGAACAACAAAATTATTATAATGAATACCGCTTGTCTCAAAAAGGGAAATATTTATGGTAACAAATAAGTAGATTGAATTATTTTGCTAAAAACTTGTGCTCTACTAATGATGAATCCTACTGCTTTAATGAATCTTTTGTTGTAGAAGGCATAAACACCTCCCTTTCAATGTGATTATAATGACAATGAAACCTTGGCTACTTATGCTAAAGGAAATATGACTTTGGTAATCTTGAACAAACTAAGAATTTTTTGTTTTTAAAGGTGCCTATGAAATTGCTGGTTATATTCACGATGATGATTCTCCTTATAAATCTGAAATTTTGCTATACTTGGTTATTGCCTTGAATATTACAATGATAATCCTTATATCACTAATTTCTTGAGAAAACTTATTCTCCAGAACAACTTGCTACCTTTCAGGAACCTGTGGGAGAAGAAACTTGCTGAAACTGAAAGCTCATTTGATGAAAAAGAGGAAGAGAGTGATGATCAAAAGGAGGATCTACCTTCTAATGATAGTAACTCTTTAACTCTTACATTATATGATTACCCTCCATGCCTACCTAAGGAGGAAAATGCTATATTGTTGAATGTCATGATTCTATTGAAATATCTCCTTTTGATAAATTTGAAGTAACAACCTCCTTGACTCAAGAAAAGGAAATTGCAGAAAGTAAAAATGTGCTCCCTAATGTTATATATATAATGCTCTTGATGATGGTCCTATATTGCCTAATGATATTTATTATACTATTATTGTCAAAAGTGGGTTTGATAACCCCACTGTTTTTGGCTTAATAAAAATTATGTGTTTAGATCATGAAAAGCATGCTTTATGTGATAGTTATATTGTTGAGTTTGTTCATGATGCTACTGAAAGTTATTATGAGAGAGGAAAATATGGTTGTAAAAGTTTTCAGTCACTAAAACAATTCTCTTTATGTTAAAGTTTTGAAGTTGCACTTGTTTTGCCTTCTATGCTAGTCACTTTGTGTTTCAATGACTTGTTTTCTTACAAGGCTCCTATGCATAGGAAGAGTGTTAGATTTAAACATATTTATTTATTCTTGTGCTCTCTTTTATGTTTCAACTCTTATCCTTATGCGAGCATCATTAAAATTACTATGCCTAGCTAAAAGGCGTTAAAGAAAAGCGCTTTTGGGAGGCAACCCATTATTTTTTTTTTCTTTTTTTTTGAGTCAAGGAGTTGTTTACTTCTGTAACAATTCCTTTGTATCTTTATTTTATCGCATTGTTGTGCCAAGTGGAGCCTCTAATAGGAAGATGATGCTAGATTTGGATTTCTGCGCAGGAAACAGATTTCTGCTGTTCACCGTTTTACTTCTGTAAAATCACAGAAAAATTATTTAAATCTGCAAATTTTTGTGCGTGATCCTCAGATATGTACGCATCTTTCGTTAGTTCAAAGTTTTTCATCTGAGCAACGTAAGTGCTCGAAAAAATTCGTCTTTGCGGACTGTTCTGTTTAGACAGATTCTGTCTTTTATTTTTCGCATTCTCTCTTTTACTAGTGTTGAGTGAATTCTTTTTTAGGGTGAAGAGCTTCACATAACATCAGTGGCAGTAGTTAATGTTAAAAGTAACGGTCATGTTTGTGTCCTTATAGAACATGTGAGTTTTTGATTGTGCACTAACCCTCTAATGAGAATTACTCTGAGTTTGGTGTGGCGGAAGTTTTCAAGGGTTAAGAGAGAAGGATGATATAATGTGATCAAGAAGAGTGAAGAGCTTAAGCTTGGGGATGCACCCATGGATCACCCCAGCATATTTCAAGAAGACTCAAGCGTCTAAGCTTGGGGATGCCCAAGGCATCCCCTTCTTCATCAGCAACTTATCAGGTCCATCTCTAGTGAAACTATATTTTAATTCTTTCACATCATATGTGCTTTACTTGGAGCGTCTGTGTGCTTTTATTTTCAGTATTTTATTTTTCTTATGGTCAACTTGATTGGACCCTAGCATTCTTGATTGGGAGAGAGACACGCTCCGCTTTTTCATATGAATACTCCTATTCTTCACTTATACTTGTTGAGTATTCTTATCTAGCTATTGCTATGCTTTTAGCTCCTGTTTTGCATGCATCTCTTATTCAGAGTTGTTAGTTCTTTTAAAGAAAGTACTCTCTTGCTTCACTTATAATTGTTTGGAGAGTTTGTGTTGAAATAAATTGATTGGTGTTTGGTTGGAACAGAAAATGTTGCATGTGGTAGATGGTATAATGAAAAAGCTTACATATTCTTGTAGATCACTGTATTGGATAATTTGATACTTGTCAATTGTTTTGAGTTATCAAGTAGTTCATGTTTAAGCTTTTGTATCATGTAGTTAAAACCTATTAATGAATAACTACCATAAAGCTCGTTGAAATTTGGTTTGCATGATTGGTATTCTAAGGTCTAGATATTTTCTAGTAAAAGGGTTTGGTTAACAAGGAAGACAGTGTAGAGTCTTATAATGCTTGCAATATGTTTTCATACAAGTCTTGCTGTGTCGGTTGATATCCTGTGTTTGCTTCAAATAACCTTGCTAGCCTAAACTCTGTACTGAGAGGGAATGCTTCTCGTGCATCCAAAACCTTGAGCAAAATCCATGCCATCTGTGTCCACCATAACTACCTATATGTGGTATTTCCTTGCCATTCTAAGTAAATTTTTCATGTGCTACCTTTAAACTATTCAAAAGTCTTCATTAATCTGTTGTTTGCAACTCAATACCGGAAGGGGTACGGATGCTAACCGGAAGGTGGATTATTTAGTCATAGATGCGTTGGATAGCAAGTCTATGTACTTTGTTGTAATGCTCAATCAAATCTCATAATAATCATCTTGTCATATATTGCATTGTCATGCGCTCATTATTTGTCAATTGCCCAGCTGTAATTTGTTTACCCAACATGTTAGTTATCTTTTATGGAGAGACACCACTAGTGAACTGTGGACCCCGGTCCATTTCCTCATACTGATAAAATCACCAACTGCAATCATTTGTTCTCTGTTACTTTCTGCACTCATTACTGTTTTCCACACAATACGTTTAATCCTTTGTTTTCAGCAAGCCGGAGAGATTAACAACCTCTCTGTTTCGTTCGGGCAAAGTAGTTTGCTTGTGTTGTGTGCAGGTTCCACGTCAGTTGCGCCGCTGACAACCTTCTGAAGAACCTCCGTGTCCTCCTGGTTCGATAAATCTTGGTCATATTTCAAGGGAAAACTGCTGCTGCACTACATCATACCTTCCTCTTGGGGTCTCTCAACGAACGTGTGTTGTCACGGTCAACAAGCAGATGTTCTGGTGCTGTTGCTGGGAAGTAATAAAACACTTTACCGTTAACACGCCATCAAGACATTTTTCTGGCGCCGTTGCCGGGGATACTGGAATCTCCAGATAGGGGAGTCTCACACTTCCAATCTCATTACTTTGTTTTTGTCTTACTTAGTTTATTTTATTTTATCTTGTTTGCTGTTAAAACCCAAAAACACAAAAAAATTAAATTTCTGCACTTAGTTAATTTTGAGTTGTTATCTTTTTGTTTAGTCATCATGTCTGGTTCTGCGTATTATGCTTCATGTCCTGAGGTTGAGGTTCGTACTTTTAAGCAACAAGGGGAGAAAGTTTGAAAGATGCTTGGTATAGAATTAGTAATGCTCATCATAGGTGTGCTAAGAAACATTCCACTACAATCCTTCTTAGGAATTTTATGTTGGCATCACCAATTGGTATAGGTATGTTTTGGACACTTTAACAGGAGGGAACTTCCTAGGTACCCCTGCTTTAGAAGCTAGTTACATCATTGAAAGTTTAGTTGGGATACCACCTGTTAATGAATTTAAAATTGAAATTTCTCTTGAGGATGCCATGAAAAAACTAGAATCCATAGAGAAAAGCCTTCCAAGTTTTGATAAGATCAATGAGATAGAAAAGCTCCATGATAGTACTAGTAAACTTGGTGAATCTTTGTGGCGCCCCGACCGCGGAACTATACAATGATGTTGTGTGTCACCGGTTAAGCGATACAAACGGAGGTTACGGGTTTACCAATCCCCGGCCAAACCTTTGGCAGGCGTTGCTCGGAATGGATCATCGGCAACGCAACACCCCGATTGATGCCTTAACGCAGGCCCAACTATCAATGCATAATAGAGAGATCAAGACTTGTGGAACAACTGGCACATTACAGACTCTACGACTCAAAGCATTATAGTTCAACTCTTATAATAGAGAAAGATAGCAAATATTACAACCAGAGGTCACAGACCCAACAGTACATCATGCGGAAGCGAAATAAGTTGTTCTAAACAACAAGATCCAAATTATGGCCTAAGAGGCCTACAGATAAACATTCCAGCACCAGCTGTCCCGGAGATGTCCCAAGCTGCCACCTGGGAACCCCAGACTACTCGTCGACTTCCACAAAGAACCCACCTTCAAGGTCGATGAAGTCCTCCTCTGAAAGAATCAACAAAGCAACGTTGAGTTCGACGAACTCTGCAAGATTACTAGAGCTACTAGCTCGATGATTGGCTTACAGAGGGTTTATGGCTGTTTTGCATAAAGCTAGTTTTCTTTAGAAAAGACATAACTCCATGGCATCGACTAATCAGAATATTTTCAAAGGGGTAAGAAGTAAACTCTTTTCTTCTGATCATTTTCAACAACAACCACCATCCATCACTGCACCTATCTACAAAGGCACCTCCCCGAACCACCCTCGAGGAAGCCAACCTTGCATTCTTGAGTGGTACCTTTAGTACCCAGGTTTTAATCATTCCGTTCCAGTTATCCTATGGTCTCTAAATCCGGCACCAAGTCGTCCTTAACCGTGGACACGGCTTTTCGAAAAGATTTACCCTGCAGGGGTGTACAAAGGGAAAGTCGCCGGAGTCCCGAAGGGGCTCTAGCTTCTTATCCACGCGTACCGTCCGGCTCATTGCCCATACATGCCTGTACATTTGCTCTCTTCCAGGGAGAGCCGGCTGAGTGGGCGCGGCTACAACCTTTACCTCGCTTAAGACTAACCCAGGGTCATCAGTGGCGGTAGGACAAGAGGTGCCTCCAACACCCTGTCCCGCGGCCACTTATTTTCCTGACACCACCATCCTCATCTCAGTCTTGGCCACCATCTTCAACGCACGCGCAAATGGAAAGCCAAACTAGAGGACCCTCGGCTAGTCCGCCACAAGTTAGTCGGTCGACGAGGGCTCCATATACCCCACGCATGGTTGCACGCTCGGTCTTGGCTTCGAAGGGGAGAACTCGCAATTAGGCGACGAGAACGAGACAACCCACCACATCCATGTGGCCTCTCATCCCCGCCTTTAAGCATGTTTATTATCAGTACCCACATTTCTCCACCATCATCCGACATTCCGTCAACAATTCCAACAACGAAATATCCACCGGACAACTAAGCATTTAACTAAGCATGGCTAAGCATATACAGTACATAGTTAATTAACTCAGGCCAACAAAGCAATCCTATGGATATTAGGAGGGAACAGGTAATGGCATCGGAAACATAATGCAACTATAGGATACTCTAATCCAACCAAATTGACATTTGGAATCGCATGCAATAATATAGTGGAGAAAATATTTGCGGAAAACATAGGAGGAGACATGCTCAGAGGGGGGATTACGCTTGCCTTGTTCAGCAGGCTGGTAATACGGGTCGTCAGGGTATTGTGGAGAAACCCCGACTCCTTGATCTATCGATGTATAAGAACACCGGAAAGCACAATCAAAGACCACACCATATAAAACAAGTGCAATGCACAAGCACATGATGATATGACATTTTAAATGCACCATAGAAGTATTAAACATGACCAACAAGTTAAATGGGGTCACAAATATATTTATTGCATTATTTGGATTAATCCCCATATTTAAACTTAATAGAATTAGCCAATTTCGAAAATATGCAGTACTGAAATATTGCTCAACTATGCATGGGAATGATGCTAAAGTACAAACATTTTCATTCTGAGCATTTTGATATAAAGAACACATTTTTCTGATTAACCAATAAAAAGTTATTGCATTTTCAATATTTGATTTAGTGCTGCCATTTTGGTAATTCATTTTAAACAACACTAAAACTATTTATCCATGCTTGAAAATGAAGTGGAACTTGAAGTACTTTTGTTGCTGAACATTTTGGTATAACACACTTACTTTTTGGATCAATTTTTATAAAGTTATGAATTTTATAACACCATTTTCATTTCTGCCATTTTACAAAAAGGCAAGAAACAATTATTTCCAGTAATCATTTCAACTTGCAATTGACATGAAAAATGTAAAGTTTCTTCCCCTGGTCATTTAGAGACCAAGTTTGTATTTTTCTGATCTATAAATAAAAAGATATGGATTTTCCAAGATTTGTTTCTTTTCTGCCCTTTTCTTCAAATTAATAAAGCAGCAACTAAATGAATTTAGTGGGATGTGTGAGTTATACAAATAGACTCCATTTATTTTTCTGAACATTTTGATATCTTGTTTTCACTTTTTGGACAAGTATTTCAAAAGTTATTGAATTTACAAGTTTCTATTTGAATCTGCTTTTTCTTTTAAATCCCAGGAAAATCTACCGAAACGTTTTGCACACGGGCTGTGCTAGCCCGTGCCACTGACGTGTGGGGCCCAACGCCACGGTGGCATCCACGCAAGCAAGCGCGGCCCACGGCGGGGTTTGACCACGGCGTTGCCAGGACCGTGGCGCGCGACGGCGGTGATCAACGGCGACGGCACGCTTAGCTCCGGCGACTGGGCACGCGCAAGGACAGATTAATAGGAGCATTCGACTCGCACGGCTACGGGCTACTTCCTGACGGCGCCACGGACCAAGAGGTCGCCAGGAGATGCTCCGGCGACGAGCTACGCCGGCGGCAAGCTACGGCCTACGACAGCTACGATGATCTACAAAGAACGGGGATGAATGGAGATGTCCAGGAGAAGCGTAAGCTCACCCTCGAAGCGTGGGTAGGCGTGGATTGGACGGAGGTGGGCGGTGGCGATGGGGAGCTTCCTCGATAGGCGGCGGCCGGAGAGGAAGAAGATGAGCAAGGCGGCGGCGATCCCGTGCTTCCCTCTTCGATTCCTGGTGCAGGGAAGGAGAGGAAGACGAGGCGAAGCTGATGGTAGTCTTCGATCTGCTCGGGGCGGCCTGGAACGGCGGCGATGTGCGGCGGCGCTTCGGCTATGGCTCGGCCATGGAGGGAAAAGAAACGCGGAGGGGGAAGTGGACAGGGGCTAGGGTTAGGGTTTTCGGGTGCTCTTCTTATCCATGTCCCGGGTGCATGGATGCTCGACAGCGAGGCGGGGCGCAGTGGAGGGCACGGCGGCGAGCTGGCGCGGCTCGAGCTGCTCGGCGCGCGGTCGCTACAGAAGAAGACGACAAACTTGCAAAAAGCCCCCTGCAGTTCTCTGGTTTCTCCCTTTTCTGTTTCTTTTTAAAAACCAGTAGCTTTTCAAGGATTTTATTGAGGCTTTTAAACAATTTGCAAAAATCTGAGAAAATTCATGTAGCCTTCCCATCCCATGTAGAACCACCACAAAAATTGGGGTTGCCAAATAAAAAGTTTTGCATCACTTTTGTTCATAAGGTTTGGGTATGGCATTTTGGTTAAAACAAAAATGAATTTACTTTAGAATTTTTAAAGCAAGTGTAAAGTATTATTTTTGAACCCTTGGAACTTCCTTGACAAATATGGAAGTTTATTTGAATTGTTTTTATCACAACAACTCATTTGGATTTAGATTGTTTAGAAACAATGGTTGCTTTTGTTTCCATTTGTTTTTAATTTGTTTTCCAAATCTTTGTTTCAACTTGAGCACTTAAGCAAATAATGCCATGATGCATGAATGAAATGCAAAAGTGGAAATTTTATTCACAAAATTTTAGTTCACAAACTTGGGGCTGTTACAATATTTTGGAAAAATTAACAGAAGGGTTACTGTTTTAGAAACTAGTGCTATCCATGATAATCAAAATTCTAGGATAGGAGAATTAGAGGAGGTTATTGATACTTTGAGTTCTACTTTTTCCTCACTTAAAACTAAAAAGCAAGAGCATCTATTAGACAAGGGGAAGAAATTCATATATGTGCCCAAAGTGCCTAAACCGAAACCAACATTTGTTGATTTGTTTGAAACTGAGAAAAAAATTCGTGGATTAGTTAATGAATCATGCAATGGTTTGTTTAAATTTTCTTCTCAAGAATTCCCTAAACTTAAAAATACAAGCTGTGTTTTTGATGAAGCTTTTGATGATGTTGGTGTTTTTGGTCTTGACAATACTTGATTCATGTTTCATGCCTAGCTAAAAGGCATTAAAGAGAAGCGCTTATGGGAGGAACCCATTATTTTTACTTACTGTTATTTTTCTTTATTGAGTCAAGAAGCATGTTTACTTCTGTAACAACTCCTTTGTATCTTTTATTTGCTGTTTTGTTGTACCAAGAAAAGTCTCTTATGAGAAGATGGTACCTATATTTAGATTACTGCACAGGAATAGATTTCTGGAACGTCACCGTTTCTCACCGTAGAAAATTAGCAAAATTTAAAAAAATCTGCCAATTTTTGTACGTATTCCTGAGATATGGACGCAACTTTCATACGACTAAAGTTTTTCGATTTGAGGGACGTGTCTCGAAACAAATCATCTTTACGGACTATTCTGGTTTTGATAGATTCTGTTTTTGTTTTGCATTCTCTCTTTTACAAGTGTTGAGTGGTTTCTTTTAAGGTGAAAGGGCATCACTTAAGCCTAGTAACAGTAGCTAATGTTTGAAAATAATTGCTTATGAATTTGTGTCCTTACAAAATCAAGTGAGATTATTTGTTTTGATGCACTAACCCGCTAATAAGAAAAATGTTGAGTTTTGGTGTGAAGGAAGTTTTCAAGTGTTAAGAGAGGAGGATGATATTATAATATCAAGAAGAGTGAAAAGCTTAAGCTTGGGGAAGCTCCATGGATCTCCCCAATATATTCAAGAAGACTCAAGCGTCTAAGCTTGGGGATGCCTTGGGCATCCCCTTCTTCATCAACAAACTATCAGGTCATCTCTAGTGAGACTATATTTTTATTTCTTCACATTATATGTACTTTTCTTGGAGCGTCAGTGTGCTTTTGTTTTCAGTTTGTTTTTGTTTTGTTTTGTTTGCTGCTCTATACTTGTTGGATCCTAGCACTCTTGTTTGGGAGAGAGACACGCTCCGCTTTTTCATAGGAATACTCTTGTTCTTCACTTATATTTGTTGAGTATTCTTGTCTAGCTACTGCTAAAACTTCTAGCTCTCTGTTTTCATATATCTCTTGTCAGAGCTATTAGTTTCTTTTGAAGAAATTACTCTCTTGCCTCACTTATATTTGTTTGGAGAGTTGTTCAAATAAGTTGATTGGTGTTTGGTTGGAACAGGAAATGCTATGCATGCGGTAGTGGTATAAAATGCTTACATAAGTCTTGTAGATCACTGTCTTGAGTAATTTGATACTTGTCAATTGTTTTGAGTTACCAAGTAAGTAATGTTTAGACTTGTGCATCATGTAAGTAAAGGCTATTAGTGAAGAACTACTGTAAAGCTTGTTGATATTTGATTTGCATCATTGGTAGTTCCAAAGTCTAGATATTTTCTAGTGAAAGGTTTTGGTTAACATGGAAGACAATGTGGAGTCTTGTAAATTTTCAAGCATGTTTTTTATATGAGTTCTTGCTGTACCGGTTGACAGTCTGTGTTTGCTTAAATAACCTTGCTAGCCTAAAACTCTGTACTAAGCGGGAATGCTGCTTGTGCATCCAAAACCCTTGAGCCAAAATCCATGCCATCTGTGTCCACCATAACTACCTATTATGTGGTATTTTTCTGCCATTCCAAGTAAATTTTTCATGTGCTACCTTTAAAATATTCAAAACTGTTACAACTCCTTTTTGTGTCACTGTTTACAAGCTCATGAGGATGTGGGTAGATGGTCTTTATTTCACTTGTTGATCAGACTTTACACCTGGACTAGTGGCATATACATCCGCTTATCTAATAATTTTGCAAAAAGAGCTGGCAACGGGGTGCTGATAACCCCCAAGAGCAAGGGATCACTGTAGCACCTCTCAATGTGGAAGCAAAGTATCGATCCGCAGGAGAAAAGGAACAGTTATCTATTCCCTACAACTAAAGTGTCACAAGTTTTAGTTGGTTATGCACTAAACAAGTTTAAGGAACAAGGTGGTTGATTTAATGGATGGAAGTTTGATGTTACAAGGCAAGAATGTGGAAGTGTCCCAATCCTCTTCAATGCAAGAGGACAAGACAAAGTTTTCTAGGATGCTTGGAAATAAGGCCTAGGGATCATACTTTCACTAGTGGACACTCCCAACAATTGAATACATAGATATTTCCTCTGAACTATTCTCCCGTTGGATAGAAATACCAATCTACTGCGTAGGGCTACAAGAGCACACCTTAAAGTCTGAGTGAACAAACACCACAATATCATAGAACACCAAGACCATTGTGTAGGGCTACAAAAGCACACCTTAAAGTCTGTCTTCCACATCTAGTGAACCCCAAGGTCATTATGAGTGCCCCAAAATAGTACTAAACAAACACCACAATTTTATAGTGACATCCAACACAAAGAATAACTCATGGTAAGTATTTCTGTAACCTTTAGCCTAAGAGTCACACACGGTGCGCACACTGTCAACTTCACACCATGGGACAAAGGTGACTCCGGAAATTACATTAATAAAACCACTTGAGTAGCACAAACAATGAAGGAGAAACATCCATGAATTCAATTAGATTACTCATGATCACATAAAGATCACATCATGGGAGAGAGAGATGAACCACATAGCTACCGGTAGAGCCCTCAGCCCCGATGAAGAACTACTCCCTCCTCATCATGGGAGGCAGCAACGGCGATGAAGATGTTGATGATGAACATGCCGGAGGGGGGTGGAGCCCTCCGGAGGCGATTCCGGCGGCGTTTCCCCCCTCCGATCTTCTCCGGCGGCAGCCTTCTGTCTCCTGTTTCGTGGTTTTGTGTTTCTCCGCCGCCTCCTTCCAGAGAACGTCGGGGGACCTTTTTTATAGGCGTTTTTAGGTCAAGACGGAGTCGGTGGAGCAAAGATCAACGGCAACGGAGCCTCGAGGGCCAGATGGGTGGGTCCCACGCGGCCTGGTACTGTGGCCGCGTGGGCCCCCCTCTTTGGCCTCGGGCCTCCGTTTGATCGCTTCCTTCGCCCACAGGTCTTCTTCCTTCCAAAAAATGACGCCCCTAAATTTGCAGGTGATTTGGACGACGTTTGGGTCCCTGAAACATTAAAATACAAAACTAGGGTTTTCTGCCTGTGCAGGGTTAATTCCATAAAAATAGGAAATCATTAAGATATTTCCAAAATCATGATAAAACATTGATATAACCCTTATATGATGCAAATATGATTGGAATATGAGTGAATAAAGTGCAAAGTTCATGTATGCATTTTACATGCATCAACATCCCCAAGCTTAACCATGCTCGTCCTCGAGTATGAAGTGATAAAACTAACATGGACTTTGCAATTTAATACTAACAATGGATATCAAAGATGATTACAATTGCTACATAAGTCAAATGATTCATTCTTCAAAGGAGTAGCAATATGCAAATAGTTTATGAAGTGATATCAAGTATTCAAGACAAGGATGTTCATTGATAGTTCACAAAGTGTAACATGAAGCAAGTAATATGGACACATGTATGCATAATGATAAGTAGAACATCCTACATGGTCATAGAGTGTAGATGAAAATCTGAATATGTGGTGACACTTTGGAAAGATGTAATGTGAGTAGAGGTAAAGCATGCATAAGTTTCATCCAACTCCAAACTCTTCTACTTAAGTTAATGATTGCAATGGTATACTTGGTGTCAAGCTCTCATTCCCCTATCATAGCATCTTGAATGATTAAGTTTAATGTGAAGCAAATATGAGTAGTGTGCTTGACAAAGTAAAGGTTGAATGTCTCATGCCCCTTGAATACAAGTACTACACCATGTTACTCAACTTGGAAACAAAGCAAGTTCAAGTTATATCATTGTAAGTAATAATAGTATCATCAAGAGCGTCAACTGGGGTACCTCTTGTCCCAGATATGGAACAAGCCCATATCAAAATGACAAGACAAACAAACAAATGAACAACCTCAACACCCTTTTTATTTACCATTGGAATAGCTTTTTATTGTAAGGTGTATCACAGAATTCACCATAGCATGTAAGTAAATTTCCACCATGAATGATGCATGGCTTAGATTAGCGGCCCAGGCGTCTCTCTAACCATTTATACAAACTCATTTAAACTTCTCATTTCCACTCATTTCACCATGATAGCATCCATAACAAAAGTACATGATATCAACTAAATGAGATGAAGAGCATGTTGAAAGCTTGCATGTGACAGCACATATGGGCTAACTTCCAACCCAACATTATCAAGCCACTAGCATCATAATCTTAATCACAATGGGTCATGTTTTATTATGCAATGAAAAATGTGCATCAAGTTCGTGAGAGCTATATAACCAACTTTTCCATGCAATCAATAACATAAACATTTTCATTCAGAGGTAAGATAACACAAATACATGAAACATACTCGGAATAGCATAAAGCTAGTAGGTAGATATGGTGGACTCACTGGAATAACTTTGGTTGAAGGTGTTGGAAACAAGTTTTTGCTTGTTGGAGTTTTTGGGCTAGCAAAAGGGAGAAAGTTGACCATCTAGATGCATGCATGAGTGTCCATAGAACTAACTAATCCATGTTAAACCAAGTAAAATAACAATCAGCACCAAAACATGAATAAGTGATAGCTCTACAAAAAGAATTTGCAAACTATTACTCATAAACAAGCTCATGAATCATGCAACTATATGTATCATTAAAAATCAACTCAAACATCCCTTTTCCCAATCTTATAAAAGCATCCAACATATTTCAACCCATATTTCCAGTAGCTCTCTCATATATAATGATAGTGTGGTGGTCTCTCAAGACTCAAACAAAAACAAAAAACGACGCTCCAAGTTTATGCGATAAAGTGTTTCGATCGAAAAACAGAAGTTGGACGTGTGCAAACCGAGAGTGTGTAGGTCCAGCGGGGTTGTCTTCACATCCCCAAGCTTATGGTCTTCACCATCCTTGGATAGCTCTTGGTGCATCTCCTCCAATCCCTGTGAAAAAACTTCAAAACACCGTTTCTCCCATCTCTTTTCTGTGGGGTGCATTAATAGTGATAAACAAATAGGTTCCTTGCTGCATATAATCCTTGAACAAAAATTCATATGAATGTCCAGAAAGTGTATAATGTTGTATGCCTACTCATAAACTCAATTGGATCAAAAAGATTCAACTTAAAAGCTCAAAGCATGCATCAAACAAAATGGGACAGAATCTGTCCAGAAAAACAGCAGCAGCAAAACGTATTTTTCTACCCTACCAAACTTTCTCGAAAAATTCCGAAAAAATTCATGCATACAGAGGATGAAAAGTTGCAACTACAGTTCAAATATGAGCTCATTCGGAGTTACAGAATAAGAATTAAAAATCATACCGTGCACTGACTCGTGCAGGAATAAAATCTCCGAACGCTATAAGCAACTTTTTCAAACCAAAAAGGGTAAAACTTGGCACTTTATTAAAACTCCAGAACCTAAACTAGACACAAGTCTCTTGTTACAGCAAGAGGACACAAAGAAAATCACACAAAAATAACCGGGTTGCCTCCCGCAAAGCGCTTTCTTTATAGCCATATAGCTAGGCTTGATAGTTTTAATGATGCTCCCATAGGAATAAGAGTTGAATATAAAAGAGCATCAAGAAGCAAATATCAAACACATTTAAGTCTAACCCACTTCCTATGCATTGGGATCTTGTAAGAAAATAAATCAATAAAGCACAAAGTGACTAGCATAGGAAGGCAAAGCAAGTGCAACTTCAAAATTTTCAACAAAAAGAGAGAAGACTTAATATTTTTGAGATATATGAAATCATGTCTCCCTCTCTCATAAAAACTTTCAGTAGCATCATTGATAAACTCAACAATATAGCTATCACATGAAACATTCTTATCATGATCCATATGCATAAAAGTATCATTACTCTCCACATAAGCATAAACAGTTTCATTAGGAATAGTGGGAGTAAAACATTCATAATAATCATTGTAATCATCATATATAGGAGGCATATCATAATCACAATAAACTTTATACTCAATAGTGGGTGGACTGAAAATATCATATTCATCATCATAAATGGAGACATAGTATCATTAAACAAGTTAAAGAACCTCCCCAAGCTTAGATGATTGCAAGATATAAAAGGAACCTCCCCAAGCTTAGTCTAGTGCACACAAGAATAGAAACTTAAGCGCTACGCTCCCCGGCAACGGCGCCAGAAAAGTACTTGATAACCCCCAAGAGCAAGGGATCACTGTAGCACCTCTCAATGTGGAAGTAAGGTATCGATCCGCAGGAGCAAGAAGGAAAAGTTATCTATTCCCTACAACTAAAGTGTCACAAGTTTTAGTTGATTATGCACTAAACAAGTTTAAGGAACAAGGTGGTTGATTTAATGGATGGAAGTTTGATGTAACAAGGCAAGAATGTGGAAGTGTCCCAATCCTCTTCAATGCAAGAGGACAAGACAAAGGTTTTCTAGGATGCTTGGAAATAAGGCCTAGGGATCATACTTTCACTAGTGGACACTCCCAACAATTGAATACATAGATATTTCCTCTTCACTTTGCTACTCTGAACTATTCTCCCGTTGGATAGAAATACCAATCTACTGCGTAGGGCTACAAGAGCACACCTTAAAGTCTGAGTGAACAAACACCACAATATCATAGAACACCAAGACCATCGTGTAGGGCTACAAAAGCACACCTTAAAGTCTGTCTTCCACATCTAGGGAACCCCAAGGTCACTATGAGTGCCCCAAAATAGTACTAAACAAACACCACAATTTTATAGTGACATCCAACACAAAGAATAACTCATGGTAAGTATTTCTGTAACCTTTAGCCTAAGAGTCACACACGGTGCGCACACTGTCAACTTCACACCATGGGACAAAGGTGACTCCGGAAATTACATTAATAAAACCACTTGAGTAGCACAAACAATGAAGGAGAAACATCCATGAATTCAATTAGATTACTCATGATCACATAAAGATCACATCATGGGAGAGAGAGATGAACCACATAGCTACCGGTAGAGCCCTCAGCCCCGATGAAGAACTACTCCCTCCTCATCATGGGAGGCAGCAACGGCGATGAAGATGTTGATGATGAACACGCCGGAGGGGGGTGGAGCCCTCCGGAGGCGATTCCGGCGGCGTTTCCCCCCTCCGATCTTCTCCGGCGGCAGCCTTCTGTCTCCTGTTTCGTGGTTTTGTGTTTCTCCGCCGCCTCCTTCCAGAGAACGTCGGGGGACCTTTTTTATAGGCGTTTTTAGGTCAAGACGGAGTCGGTGGAGCAAAGATCAACGGCAACGGAGCCTTGAGGGCCAGATGGGTGGGTCCCACGCGGCCAGGTACTGTGGCCGCGTGGGCCCCCCTCTTTTGGCCCTCGGGCCTCCGTTTGATCGCTTCCTTCGCCCACAGGTCTTCTTCCTTCCAAAAAATGACGCCCCTAAATTTGCAGGTGATTTGGACGACGTTTGGGTCCCTGAAACATTAAAATACAAAACTAGGGTTTTTGCCTGTGTAGGGTTAATTCCATAAAAATAGGAAATCATTAAGATATTTCCAAAATCATGATAAAACATTGATATAACCCTTATATGATGCAAATATGATTGGAATATGAGTGAATAAAGTGCAAAGTTCATGTATGCATTTTACATGCATCAGGTGCCCAGTCCCAATTAATTACAACTTTAACCATTAATTCTCTTCACATCTTTTTGCCCCTGAGAAATTAGTCAAGCAATGTTCATAAGTGTGTAAACAAAAGAGAACGAGGGATGATCTACCCGCTGGTAGAAATAACGTCCTTCATGGGAGCCGCTCTTGTAAGGTCTGGTTAACTTGTGACTTAAAGTATTGTCTATTTACTGATTCATTGACCACTAACACACACCTCTCAAAATATATTTTTATACTCTTTATATGCTTTCAAAAACTTAAAAGGCTCTAGCACATGATTTAATCCCTGCTTCCCTCTGCGAATGACCTTTCTTTTACTTTATTGTTGAGTCAGTTTTCCTACTTCTTTCTATCTCCACAAGCAAACACTAGTATCAACTTTGGTACAACAGTTGTTTTATAATGATATGTTTGACTTATTGCATTACTTTGCCTTGACAATATCCATGAGATAAATATGTTAAAGTTGAAGCCAGTGCTGAAACTAAATCTTACTTTGTGTTAGTCAAACACTTTCATTTAGAATCTATTGCTTTGTGAGCTAACTTTTATGCAAACTCTTATAGCTCCATTGTCTCCAAAGTATTATTCATGAAAGTTTGCACTTGTATGATTCATTTTGTTTACTCCTTGTTTACTTGTTAGCAAACTATAGACCATTGACTTGGATCACTTCATTCAGTTCATGTGCTTTGCATTACTATTTGATCAAGATTATGTTGGTAGCATGTCACTTCAAAAATTATGTTGTTTTTATCGTTTACCTACTCGAGGACGAGCAGGAACTAAGCTTGGGATGCTTGATACGTCTCAAGCGTATCTATAATTTTTGATGTTCCATGCTGTTATTATATCAATTGCTACATGTTTTATTTACACTTCATAGCATTTTTATGCATTTTCTGGGACTAACCTATTAACAAGATGCCGAAGTGCCAGTTCCTGTTTTCTGCTTTTTTTCTCTTTCAGAAAAGCTAGTCGCAAAATAATCTCGGAATTGGACTAAAATCAACGTGCATCAATATTTCACCGACACGATCACGGAGTCCAAAGGGGCACGGAGAGGAGCCAGGAGGGCACCACGCCACCCCCCGGCGCGGCCCACATGTCAGGCGCGCCGAGCCCTGGCGTGGGCCCCCTGGAACCTTCCCGACTCCGCCCTTTCGGCTATATATTCCCGATGTCCCGAAAACCCTAAAGACACCGATCATATTCCACGAAAAGTTCCGTCGCCGCCGCCGTCGTCAACCCTAGATCGGGAGGATTCTGAAGCTCTTCCCGGCACCCTGCCGGAGGGGAGATCATCACCGGAGGGCTTCTACACCGCCATGCCTGCCTCCGGAGTGATGCGTGAGTAGTTCATCCTTGGACTACGGGTCCATAGCAGTAGCTAGATGGTTGTCTCTCCACCTTGTACCTCCATGTTTAGATCTTGTGAGCTGCCTAACATGATCAAGATCATCTTATTGTAATGCTACATGTTGTGTTTGCTGGGATCCGATGAATATTGATACTATGAGCAAGTTGTTTATCAATCTATCTATTTATGTTGTTTATGATCTTGCATGCTCTCCGTTGCTAGTAGATGCTTTGGCCAAGTAGATGCTTGTAACTCCAAGAGGGAGTATTTATGCTAGATAGTGGGTTCATGCCTCCAGTAATCTGGGCTCGAGATGACAGAAACGACTAGGGTTGTGGATGTGCTGTTGCCACTAGGGATAAAACAATGATGCATTGTCTACTTGTCATTTGCATTGTTTACATTTCACACTTTACTTCATGCAATAATCTGTTGTTTGCAACTCAATACCGGAAGGGGTGCGGATGCTAACCGGAAGGTGGATTATTTAGGCATAGATGCGTTGGATAGCAAGTCTATGTACTTTGTTGTAATGCCCAATTAAATCTCATAATAATCATCTTGTCATATATTGCATTGTCATGCGCTCATTATTTGTCAATTGCCCAGCTGTAATTTATTTACCCAACATGTTAGCTATCTTTTATGGAGAGACACCACTAGTGAACTGTGGACCCCGGTCCATTTCCTCATACTGATAAAACCAGCAACTGCAATCATTTGTTCTCTGTTACTTTCTGCACTCATTACTGTTTTCTACACAATACGTTTAATCCTTTGTTTTCAGCAAGCCGGAGAGATTGACAACCTCTCTGTTTCGTTGGGGCAAAGTAGTTTGCTTGTGTTGTGTGCAGGTTCCACGTCAGTTGCGCCGCTGACAACCTTCTGAAGAACCTCCGTGTCCTCCTGGTTCGATAAACCTTGGTCATATTTCAAGGGAAAACTGCTGCTGCACTACATCATACCTTCCTCTTGGGGTCTCCCAACGAACATGTGTTGGCACGGTCAACAAGCAGATCTTCTGGTGCTGTTGCTGGGAAGTAATAAAACACTCTAACGTTAACACGGCATCACTACCCTAGTGCTTTGTATGTGCTTGTGCCGTGTCTGGAGGCTGAGCACGGCCGTGTCGAGCACGGTGACCACTTGGGTCGAGTCAAGCACGCACACACGGCCTCGACCGTTTTCTTCGTGCCACTCTACACCACACCCGCACACACACTTCACTGCATCCATCCCCGAAAACCTGGGCACGCCGAGGAGAAGAAATCGATGCAAATCCCCCTGCCCAACCCGAGAGCAAGAAGGGCAATGATGCCTTGTTGCCGCCTCTCTCTCTCTCTCGACTGCACCCCTCTCCCGCCATCACTCCGTCTCGGACATGCCGTGACCGAGACCGCCTCGATACCGCCTCAGTCGGCCAACGGGAGCGCGACCTCGCCACTCACCGCTCGGGCCGCCTCTCTGCCCGTTGCGAGCACGAGGATAAAACCCACCCCCGAGCTCTCGACCTTGCCATTTGCCTCCACAGCACTCACCTCTCCACTCCCTCTCGCTCTCTCCACTTGTGTTGCTCTCTGTGCGCCAAGAATGGCGTGACCTTACCTTCGGCCACCGAGAAAGGGGAAAACAAGGTTGCCGTTGTTGCACTGCCCTTTTCTTCGCCATTGTTGGCTAGCCTGCATGCCTTGGTCCTAGAACACGCCGTTGACACTCTCTCTCGCTCTCGTTTGCTCTCAGGTCACCATTGCCATCCGAGAGCCGAGCAGAGCACGCACGGCCATCTCTTCAGCGCCAAGTTCACCGACGAGTTCATCGACAAGTTCTGCGACACCATCGACTCCGGCATCCACCCGCACCCATCTCCGACCATCGCCACTTTCTTTCATCGACCCTAGGTGAGGAATCCATCCTCGACGCCATTTCTAGGGTTCCGTCTCGCTTGCGAGCTCCGCGAGGAAGACGATGGATCTCGGCCGTCCGATGCCTGATCCATGGCCACCTTTGAAAGTTTTTGCGTCTAATCCTGGCTGTCGATCTTCAGATCGACGGTGACTTGTCGTTTCACCGGCGCGCGCAGCCGCGCAGGCCGAATCTGCTTGCTGGGCTTAGCACAGTAGCAGATCTGGCCCATTTAGTGTTTTATTTCTAGGATTTAATCTTTTCTGTTAATGTCTGTTTCTGGTGTGTTAGTTTAAATCAAAATAAAATAGTTAGATCTAAAATTTGTCCAAATCAAAAATCACAGAAGTAACTAGATGAGTTTGGAACCACTTCCAACTTGCAGATATGGAAAATGATTATTTTATAGTACATGAAAAATATTGTTCTGCAACTGGTCAGAATCAGTACTTTAATCATAACTCAAGTTTTATAGATCCAAAAATTATGAATCCAAATGTTTTGGAAAGCTCCTGACAGTAGCTTTCACTAGAAATTTACCCCATGTGTTTTGATTGCTTAGAATAAAAGTTGTATGCATGTGTAGATTGTGACAGTGAGCACTTTGTGCATTTTTAATAATTTTTGTAAATACAATTTTGGTGCAAAACAAAGTGTGTTAGTTTGTAATTGTATCCGCGAGCAAAACCCTAGTTTTGCATGTGTAGTTACTTAACAGAACTCACTAGGACAAATAAAAGGAGAAAGTGTTGTTTCTGCCTTTTTAAACAATAGTTAAATTAATTGCCTTGTTAATTAAAATTGTGTATGTGTTGATTATAAGTTGTTTTTGGTACTGATGTTTGTTTGTTAAGTGACGTTTACCTTACTAATATATGTTAGTACTGTTAGTGGCTCATGTTTGGATTGTTTGAGCTTAATTAGGATTGTTAGAATTATGTTAGTAAATTTCTATCTAGTTAATTAATCTTGCTTGTGTTGCTTGATAATTAATACAAGTAAAACAATGTTGGTAGTTTAGTTTAGCTACTGGGTAATTAAGTTTATTAATTATGCTTAGCCTTGCATGCTTGCAAAAGTCCCTAAGGTTGACTAATCTCTACTTAAGCCATACCTTTGTAAAATGATTAAGTATGGTGATTGATAACATGGTTTGTTAAACTTGTGTTTGTTGGTTGCTTGTTAGTATGCTTGATGATTGTTGATTGGGTACTTTGATGTATGTTGATTGTGTTCTTTTATTTTTGCGACGCTAGAAAATCGCGAGGAGGATTTATCTGTTGGGCCATTTTGTGGAGATTGTGTTGATCAGCAAATCCGGGGACAAACCACTGAGCAAGGCAAGCCATCTCAAAAGCTTGCAAATATTTTTACCCACATGTTGTAATACTGTCATATATATCTTTTACTGCATGATATATACCTACTTATAGACACCCAATATCCTGGATATATATTCCAGACCCGTAGCAAAATTATAGGATACCCTACTCACACACCTACCTACTAGCTTCAGGCAAGATAAAATTCTAGGTTGGAACCCTTGTGTTGTTTTTGGAAAAACAAAGTGTTTTACGAAAACCCTCTTGGGAAGGTGGGACCTTGCCTAAGTGGTGATATGGAGATAAGGAGTATCGGAGAAGTGTTTTTCTAAAAACGACACATAACCTAGTCTTCGCTGGACAGTCTTACGGTACAACCACATTACTCCAAAATGGGCACGGGGCTTAATGGAAGCTTGTCTGTATTAGTATGGGATTATACCTCAAGTAGCAAGGGTTAGAGTCCCTTCATCCGAAATGTCGCCAGGAGGGTGAAATGGGACATACAAAGAGGAGGATTAAGTTTACCTCCCGGTGGCAACAGTTGGGTCTCCTGTCATGGCGGTGTGATGCCTAGGGATAACCGGATCGATACGACTAGCTCACTCGGTGCCGAGGAGAACAAACCCACTGAAGAGGTAGTCCTATACTAGCATAGACATAGTGGAAGTAAGGATTAGTCATCTGATGTGTGCATGCTGTCCAGAACAGTCCGTGGTTAATTCACGGCGGATGTACTAGATCTTGTGGTGAAAGTGTACACACTCTGCAGAGTCTAAACTATTCAAATAGCCGAGTCCTCGGTCATGGACAGCTGAAAGGCCATGTAGCTAGCATTGTGTCGATGTTTTCAAAATGTGTGTGTGATCCGATGGAAGTGAGTACTTGAAAGTACTGGAATGATCAGGGGAGATTGTACCTTTGAGGTACCGTGGTAAAGGAGGAAGAAAGCTTCGGAGGGGCTTTAGTCCCAAGAAGTTCTGCAAAGAAAAGTATTTTTATAAAACCCCTCGAAGATACATGATATCTAAGAGAGAACTATACCTTTTTTTTTTAAACATCTTTTGAAGTATCTTTTTCAATAAAGATATAGAGATGTCAAGCATACCATGGTGGGCCCTGCATCCACCATGGATATTAAAACCCTAAGTATAGCCTACCTACCACAGCTATAAACACATACTTGCATCTACTAGCTTGTTTTTTAGTAGAGCTTGCGAGTACATTCAAACGTACTCATATTGGTTTCGCCCCTGGATATTGTCGTATCCAGACTACTACCTGAGGAGTATCAGGAGGAGAATATGGAGGAGGAAGGCTTCATCGACGACTACTCGATCTAGGACGTCTCCCGGTCAGCTGCCTGTAGGTTCTAAAGGCGTTGACATGGGTTCTACTGCGTTTTGTTAAGACTTCCGCTGTGATTGTTAATTCCTGCCCTGCGTGGCAGATGTTTAAGACTCGGTCATGCGACCGTTTATTTGTGAGACTATTTGTATTCGTGTAATGGATGTTGTAATCTGATGTACCAACTCTAAGTATGTTGTTCACGACGACTGATCATGGGATCGTGAATGTATGCATGCTGGCGTTCCTGGACTGTTAGTCTGGGGGCCCCACAATGATTCCTGCGTGTGTTGTGGCGTTCTCTCGTGGGCTGTGCTGTTTTCTTCTATGGCCAGTTAATTCACATAGTGCGGATCAGCCTTTTATACTATTGGACCTTTTTTATCACAGAACATACCTCTAGTTCTTGTCACTCCATACATTTTCTCAAAAAACAAAACAAATTGTCACTCTGTACAGAAGAACTAGAAGCACCGCAGCATGCCATTTCACTATTTGAGTCTTTCCATTTTGTACGTTTGTCAACTTGATGTACGTCTATCTTGTGCCTTTCGTTTTGTTCTCCTATTTTTTCGGTTTTGTTGATTTTTGGCAGATAAATATTACAATTGGACCCTGATCGACTCCTCAGTTGTTGGGTGTTGCAACTGAGTTTTCTTCAGTTATAAGTGGGTTGTAATTTAGTTTTTTGCAAGTGAGTTGGAACCAAGAAAATGTTATTTTTTTTCTTTGTGATGCGTGTTGGTTGTGAGTTGCAATCGGGTTGCCTTTTATACTATTGGGCCTTTTTTATCACAGAACGTACCTCTAGTTCTTGTCACTCCGTACATTTTCTCAAAAAACAAAACAAATTGTCACTCTGTACAGAAGAACTAGAAGCACCGCAGCATGTCATTTCACTATTTGAGTCTTTCCATTTTGTACGTTTGTCAACTTGATGTACGTCTATCTTGTGCCTTTCGTTTTGTTCTCCTATTTTTTTCGGTTTTGTTGTTTTTTGGCAGATAAATATTACAATTGGACCCCGATCGACTCCTCAGTTGTTGGGTGTTGCAACTGAGTTTTCTTCAGTTATAAGTGGGTTGTAATTGAGTTTTTTGCAAGTGAGTTGGAACCAAGAAAATGTTATTTTTTTCTTTATGATGCGTGTTGGTTGTGAGTTGCAATCGGGTTGCAAGTAAGCTTTTCCAGTTGCAAGCGGATTGCAATTGAGTTTTCTTTTCCAATTGCAAGTGGGTCGCAACTAAGAAAATGTTCATATTTGCATTGTGAATTTTGTGGTGACTGTGAGTTGCATTTAGGTTGCAACTGAGATTTCTTCAGTTTCAGAATGGTCCGCAACTGATTTTTTCCATCATACAAGTGGGTTAAAATTGAGTTTTTCTATTTTTAAATGGGTCGCAACTGAAAAATGTCCATATTTGCGTTCTGATTCGTGCAAGGTGCGAGTTGCAAGTGGGTTGCAACTAAAGATTTTCGAGTTGCAAGTGGGTCGTAACCATTTTTTCAGTTGCAAATGGGCCGCAACTGTGATTTTTTCAGGTAGATGTGAGTTGCAACTGAGAAATTGTTCATCTTTGTGTTGTGAATTTTGTGTTTGACCGTGAGTTCCAACCCAGTTGTAACTCAATTTTTTTCAGTTTCAAATGGGCCAAGTTTTTTTCTGTTATGCTAGTGGGTTGAAATTAAATTCATAGTTGTATGCTAGTTGCAACTGATTTTTTCGTTTTGTACCAGTTGCATCATAGTCATAACTAGGAATTTTTTTTATTTCCCAGCTGCATACTACTTGCAACCATCCTTTTTTGTTTAGCACCAGTTGCATCCTACTCGTAACTGGGAATCTCAATGTTTGTTCTTTATTCACTTTTTGAAAATGCAGAGAACCACTTGCATCCTATCTGCAACGGGAATTTTAATGTTCTTTTATTCACCAGTTGCATACTAGTTGCAACTGACCTTTTTTGTTTTAAACTAGTTGCATCCTAGTCGTAATTTTTTTTTTTAATTCACCAGTTGCATGCTGGTTGCCACTAACCTTTTTCGTTTTGCACCAAGTTGCATCCTAGTCGCAACTGGGTATTTTAATGTTCTTGTTTTTATTCACCATTTTTTTGCAAACGAAAAACACCGGTTACATGCTAGTCGCAACTGGGAATTTTAATGTTCGTTTTTTCACTTTGCAGATTAAATTGACCAGTTGCATCATAGCTGTAACTGGGAATTTTCTAGTTTCTTTACCAGTTGGATGCTAGTCGGAACTGACCTTTTTATTTTTGCACAAGTTGCATCCTAGTCGCAACTGAGATTTTTAATTCCCATTTGCATGCTAGTTGCAACCGACCTTTTTCGTTTTATACCAGTTGCATTCTAGTCGCAAGAATTTTAGTATTCGTTTTTGTAGTCACCAATTTTTTGAAATATTAAGAGCATCAATTGCATCCTAGTCGCAACTGGAAATTTTAATGTAGGTTATGAAAAGCACACCAGTTGCATCACACTTGTATTTCGGTTTTCAATTATTTTGGTACTCCGTTTATTCACAGTGTATTTTTTTTGTACCTTCCGTTATTTGTTATACGGGAAAAATTAACTTACTACCTATACAAGCTAGCTAGCCTAGCTAGCTTTTGTGCGCGGCATGGTTGATCACTCATGTATGGATGCATGCATGTGCCGCCTTGCGTGGGCGGGCTGCAGAGGGAGAAATACAGTTTTGCTGGTGACGTCGGCTGATGTCAGCCGACTGAGAACTAGCTAGTTCTCAGTCGACTGAGCTCCAGGCGTGCCCATTTATTAATATTGTTGTTGTTTAGCTATTCGATTTGTTTGCCGGTGGAACTTCACATTCTGTTTGTACAATTCGTTGTTAGCAACTTCAGTTTGCACACGTGAAAATTTGGAACTACACTTAAATCAAAACAAAAGAGCCTCTTGGACCTCTCCCGCGAAACCACCGTGTGCGGCGGCGATCCGCGGGATTTCTCCGTCTCCGGCGGCTGCTCCGGCAGCGGGAGGCGGGGAATCCCCGGATCCCGTCTTGTATATAGTGTAGGTTTGGTAGGAGGCCTAGCCGGCGGCGCCCTGGAGGTGGAGGTGCGGTCGGTGGTGGTTTTGGCGGCGGCGTGCTTCCTCTCTGTTGCAGGTGTTCTTCGGAGGCCCGTGACGGCGCGCTCGTCTTGCTGGAGCTCGCGGATCTTCGGATTTCTCGAGGTTCCAGGCCCCTGCGTCCGGATGGCGGGTCGGCGCCGCGGATCTGGTGTGCGGGGATTTTGGTCCCTGGGCTTTTTCGCCGCTGCGTCGCCGCTCCCTCCGGCGGTGGTGCAGAGCCCGGGTGGCGGTGTGAAGGAGCTTGAAGCATGGGAGTGTGCAGGGACGGTGCTCTCCTTCGTCGATGACCTTGGTGGGCTTGCGGAAGATGGACGGTGCCGTCATCTTCGTCTCCGGCGTGAGGCGATGATGGTGGCCTGGCGGCGGCTCAGCGCCGATACTCGTTCAGCGGCAAGATTCCGGCGCCTGCGTCGGATGGATTATGCGGCTTATCAACATGGTTGGCTGAGCTTCTTCCTCGGGTGCGTGGTGTGCGTGGTGGTGCCAGGTTCGCCGTGTGTGGAGTGCTCTGTTCTTGAGTTCGTGCGTGTGTGTTCTTCCTTTGCTTGATCATGTACACGGCTCCCTTTCAAAAAAAAAAAAGAGCCACTCAATGGAATTATGGATTATGGTGCATCGCTTGAAATACTGGTTTACTGAACAAAGAGAGCATATGTAAGTAATATCATCTGAGATATTTTAATTTTTTATGTTGACCACAAGTAATAGTATCAAAAAATTAGTGACCGACGAGAAAAGACGGAGAAGTTTGCGTATGCATTTGTTATCCGTAGCAACGCATGGGCACTCAGCTAGTATATGCACTCAGCTAGTATAATATATGTTTTCAGGTGATGGTCATGGTACGTTTTTTAAAATCCCGATTCTACCCCTGTATCGCTAGGCTGACACACTATGCCACCGCCAAGTGATATAATCGGTTCGCTATCGCTATTCTATCCCCAAGAATAGGAAAATCAACCCGCGGTCCCCCTTGCCTCATCCCGCGTTCTCTCTCCTCTCGACATCTTATCTCTTCGTCTCTTCCATGTCCTACACACGGTCGCGTCCAGGAGGACGCCGCTTCCCCAGCGCTGGTGGCACCTCCCTCCAGCGCCTCTCCCGCATCCCGCGTGGCCGGCGGAGCTTCCCCATCTCCCTACCTTCCACCTCCATGGGAGCTCCGCCGCCTCCACCGGGCTCAACCATGCGACCGCCGTTGCCGTTGGCCGACCAGAGAGCCGCCATCGGCATATCGGCGCAGTGTAGCGGAAGCGCACGGCGGCTTGGACGAAGTGTCGGCTACTCGAGCGATGAGGACCTGAAGCGCGTCGGCTACCGCATCGAGGAAGAACCGGCGAGGAAGCATGCACGGCTCTGCGTTGTGTGATCGATTGGATCGGTCTATTCGGACATGTCTCTCGCTGTGATCTACAGGTGTTTGTCTGATTTGTACTGCGTCTTGCCATGTACAAATAATACTGACGTATACTGCACTTGAGGGGACAAACGTTGAATAAAGAACGACAGACACACATTACGTTCCTATGGCCATTGGGTTCAGTAGTAGATCGATTAGCTTCCTACATTTCCAAGGCAGAATCAATTAGCTAGGTACAGCGACACCTCATCTGAACCTCCATCTAATTCTCTAGGTGTGCGACCTATTTTGACAATGTTTTCGTTCGTATCAGACCAGTTGATTTTACCTTGTATAATTACTTCCGTTGCATAGAGAGAGGAGTAGGACAAAATGATACTATTGTTTCTGCGTTTGTGAGTACCATGTGGAATAATCTTATGCTCTACGTTCAGCAAGTTGCTGTTGCCAGGAGGCCAGAATATTGGAGAATCAGTACGCAACAATAGATCGAACTGGGTTAATTATTCTTGTCATACAGTTGCTTCTCATTTACACTTGCTATAATTTTCAAGATCTGTTGGCGTAAATGGAATAGCTACGACATCGAAACTATGTACGACATAGATGAAAAGAGCCAAACCAAAATACTTGAAGAAAAAACAATTTGGTTAATAATTTTGATTTCGTATACTGATTTGTTGTTCCGTGCAACATATAGGCATTTAGCTGAAGAATATAATAGACAAAATATTAAGATGAAAAGGCAAACTGAGGCTAGGGCTCCACGGCTCGATAGATTTTGGAAAATATTAAGATGAAAAGGCAAACTGAGGATAGGGTTACGCGGCTCGACAGATTTAATTTGGGGCAAAATTTGGGTTGTTCTGGTCTGGTTAATCAGGATACCCCACACATGTTCATCAGTGTACCCGACATGTTCATCGAAGCACAATAGCGAATAAGTTTATTAATTTGTTGCCTGCTGATTCCTTTTCAGTTTGTTCATTCGTAGTCATCTCCATCGCCGCCTTTCTTCTCAAATGAGAGATGTTGTAAGGATTGTCGCGACAATTTGGAGTCATTCCTCGTCTTTTCCCCGTAGCAACGCACAGGTATTGTGCTAATATTCTACCAATACGAATAATTTGACCGCATGAAAACTCTAAATTAACACTCTGATTGAGTACATTCCTCGCCAGTTTAAAAAAAAACATTCCTCGCCAGTGCATGAATGCAAGTACGTGGCCAGTTAATTAGCACATGCACATACAGTACGACCGTGTGGGAGGAGCTTTCATTCTTCAGGACGTGGTGCGCTAAGCTAATACTACAGCTCCAACTACCGTCACATAAATACACTTCCGACTGATTGAGATTCCATGTGTACGGGACATGAACAGGAAAAGTCTCATCGATCCATCCGTTTTGTAGCTGGATCGATCATATCATCCATTTTGCAGCTCGCTAATGCATGGACGGTGGCGGCATGCGCGTACTCCGCGATGAGCTGAAACAACTCCAACCACCGTCACATAAATCATATGGATCCACCGATCGATCTTTTGTCCAATCGATCTCAAAGCGCACTGAACACTTGAACAGGAACAGTTCCATGGAAGCTACTGATGAGTTATGGCTGATAAGTGGCTCGCTATAGCTTTTTTTTTTTTTTTGAATTTAAGTGGCTCGCTATAGCTGGCTGTGGTGCCGGCGGATTTGACAAACATGGTCCTTTATTCGCGCGGCGGGTGATGTTTATCGAAACCAGATAATTTTATTTTTATCGCGTGATATTTGGGCCTCGGGCTTTCAACCGTTTTGTGGTTGTCTCATCTAAGGGCATGTTTGATTCGCAGGATAGGAAAAACGCAGGAATAGGAAAACTGCAGGATTCTAATGGACTCAGACATAAGAAAATCTCAGACGACTCATATTTAGCAAAATTTGTTTCAGTAAACCATGTGGATAGCCCTCGTCAACTTTCTCCTTTAAACTCCGCGACTCCGTGGGCCATCCCTTTTTAAGCTTGTTCCAATCTCCGCTACCACCTCGAGCATCCAAATCAGAACGGGTGAACCCTAACCTATCACTCGATCGCATAGTTGAACTATGCGATCTTAATCCAACTATAAACATCATGACCCCTTTTTCTTTTGAGTCAACTTCATTCTAGACGCGCTTGTGCCCACCTTACCCATGTGTAACTTCCCAAGTTTGCAACTGAAGGGTCCTCAGTGCATAGCATAAATCCCCTTCCTTGTCATGTTACTCACCCTCTTTTATCGACTTCTTACCTTAGCACAAATTGGGCAATGCACCCCCCCCCCCGGGAACAAAATTACTCCCCAGCCCTCTTTGACAGCTCTTCCTGCCCATGTCTCAACTTTCTCCTTGAAACTCCAGCACTCCTTGGGTCATCCCTTTTTAAGCTTGTTCCAATCTCGGCTACCACCTCGAGCATCCAAATCAGAACGGGTGAACTCTAAGCTATCACTCCATCGCCAAATCGAGAAGGCGAACACCAGCTAAACATGGCAAGGCCGATATCAAACTTAGTATAATCCATCCTATACAAACGCCCATGCTGATAATAAATGGAAGACGCACAAAGGAACCTACATTACTCTCGTATGATTGCATTCTTAATAAGTGCACGCAGCATGCTCACCTATCTCGATTGGCTGCATCCCCGCATAAACCCCTTCTCATTACTGCATTTCCTGGCCTAAACCCATGCATACTACTACCCCGTATACCAGTACTGTTCACTAGCATAATTTAGCTACTCTGCCAACCGAATAACACTGTGCAATGCCAGATATGCTAACTAATGGCTATCTTTTATTAATTCTCTTGTTCTTGGTGACCACAATAGAATATAGTGTGTCATATATGGCTCATACTAGCTAGCGACATTCTCAGTGATGATAGCTGCTAGGTAGCCGTTGGGAAGGGAAGGAGAGAATTCATTAGCCAGGGACGACGCATATATAAACACAAGCATCTCCACTAACACGACGTACGACACATTGCAGTGCATCCCATCGCTACGTGCTGCATGCATGTCTAGTGTTCTGCTCTCCGGCGCCAGATACATGGACATGGATCGGTTCTTCATCTTGCAGCTTCTCATGTCGGCCATCTTCCTGCTCGTGATCCTCTCCCGCTATCACGCCGTGCAAGCCAAGAAAAGCCGCCGGCGTCCCTTAGGTCTGACCCAGTGGCCGATCGTCGGTGTAATCCCTGCCATCGTGTCCAACATCCACCGGATCTTCGAGGGCGTCACCGGCCTGCTGGCCCTCTCCCACCTCAACTACCAGTGCCGCTTCTGGTTCGCCGGCTTCCGCTACTTCATAACTTGCGACCCGGCCAACGTCCGCCACATCTTCACCTCCAACTTCGAGAACTACCCCAAGGGCGACGTGTTCGCACAGATGTTCGACATCCTCGGCGGAGGCATCTTCAACTCCGACGGCGAGAAGTGGCGGCGACAGCGGACGAAGGCCCAGATGCTCATGACCACCCCGCGGTACCGCGCCTTCGTCGAGCGGTGCACCCTCGAGAAGGCGGAGAAGTGTGTGCTCCCGTTCCTCGCCCATGTCGCCGACACCGCCGACGCCACATGCGACCTGCAGGACGTGTTCATGCGGTGGTCCTTCGACACCACGTCCAACCTGGTTTACGGCGTCGACCCGGGCTGCCTGGCCATCGGCCTCCCCGAGGTGCCGTTCGCCAGGGCCATGGACGATGCGCTGCGCACCGTCTTCCTCCGCCACATTATCCCGGTGACGTTCTGGAAGGCGATGCGGAGGCTAGACGTCGGGCACGAGAGGAAAAACGCCGCCGCGCAGCGCACGGCCGACAGCTTCGTGGCGGCAACGATCGCGAACCGCCGAGCCGCGCACAAAAAGCATGGCATCGACAACTCTGCGGCCGACCTGCTCTCCTCCTTCCTCTGCGACGAGGAGGTCGCGGGGGACCCCGACGCCGACCAGTACATCCGGGACATGACGCTGAACCTCCTGGTGGCCGGACGCGATGCCACCAGCTCCGCGCTCTCCTGGTTCTTCTACCTCCTGGCCACGAACCCACGCGTAGAGCAGAAGCTCCTGGAGGAGCTGGCGCCCATCGCCTCCCGCAAGAAGCCAGGCACCATGGTGGCCTTCGAGGCGGCTGAGCTGAAGAACCTGCTGTACCTGCACGCGGCGGTGTGCGAGTGTCTCCGGCTCTACCCGTCGCTGCCGATGGAGAGCAAGACGGTGGTGTCTCGCGACGTGCTGCCGAGCGGGCACGAGGTGTGGCCCGGGGACAAGATCCTGGTGTTCAACTACTCGATGGGTCGGATGAAGCGGGTGTGGGGCCCCGACTGCCGGGAGTTCAGGCCGGAGCGGTGGATCTCCGAGGACGGGAAGCTGCGGTACGTGCCGTCCAACAAGTTCGTGGCGTTCAACTCGGGGCCGAGGACGTGCCTGGGGAAGGAGATGGTGCTGGTGCAGATGAAGCTGACGGTGGCGGCCGTGGCGTGGAACTTCGCCGTGGAGGTGGTTCCCGGGCACGTCGTGGAGCCCAAGCTATCCGTCATACTCCACATGAAGTACGGACTCCTCGTACGGGTGAAGAGAAGGTCAGAAAAGCAGGCGATGATCAGCAAGCAGCAGCAGTGATTTGATATTACTTACTGATGTAAGTGTCATTCCTTCCTTTTTATACGTACGTCAACCTCATGTATGTTATGGTGTGCAGATACGGTTTTACTTGTTGCGGAGTGGGTGTACGTACACACTGTAAATCATGCATGGTGTATACACATATGTGTATTTCATTAATTGTATCAAATTGATATCGATGAAGATGTGAGTCATCGAATCAAAGCTGGTTGGATGAAGTGACGCCAATCTTCTGGCGTCCTCTGTGATAGGAAAGTGCCACAAAAGCTAAAAGGCAAGTTCTATAGGACGGCGATTCGACCTGCGATGTTGTATGGCGCAGAATGTTGGCCGACCAAGAGACGACATATCCAACAGTTAGGTGTAGCAGAGATGCGCATGTTGAGATGGATATGTGGCCACACAAGAAAGAACCGGGTCAGGGATGATGATATACGTGAGAGAGTTGGGGTAGCACCAATTGAAGAGAAGGTTGTCCAACACCGTCTAAGATGGTTTGGTCATATAGAACGTAGGCCTCCGGAAGTGCCATTGCATACCGGACGGATAAAGCGGGATGAGAATGTTAAGAGGGATCGTGGTAGGCCAAACTTGACATGGGAGGAGTCTGTTAAGAGAGATCTGAAGGATTGGAATATCACCAAAGAACTAGCTATGGATAGGGCTGCGTGGAAGTTAGCTATCCATGTGCCAGAACCATGACCTGGTTTCGAGATCTTATGGGTTTCAACTCTAGCCTATCCTAACTTGTTTGGGAAAAAAGAATTTGTTGTTGTTGTTGTATTAATTGTATCAAATTGTTGATTAATTCGAAGATACTTTCGTTTCAATTTTGCTGCATTCCCTCTTTGTATGATGAATCGGCAACTTGGGCTTATGGAATTTACTTGCCATTGCATATCGCTCCGATCGTGAAGATGGGAAATTAAACCACTAGGTCGCACACCGATATTGCTGAAGCGACGTACAGAATCTATATATCGTGCTGCATGCGCTGGCATGCATAATGCAAGAAGGGTTTCAGGATCCCAGCTGAGCTAACCAACCAAGACTGTGCGTCCGTAGGGCCAATATTTGCGCTCACACGCACGAACTTGGTAGGTTTGCGAATCTTTGGCTCGAACTCGATCATTGGCATTGGCATTCAATTTCATTCCTTCCTTTATTCATGCATGATGGATTATTGATCGTGCATGGCATGTTCGTTCATCCTGTTTTCCGGTCGTACGACGGGAGCTTATTGATGGAGCTGCCGCCGTGCCTAGCATCAGCCGATCGCTTTCGCATCTATTATGATTCATGCAGGAATATCACAGTCAGTATGACGAGGACGTCCCGAGCCTGGCCTCGTCGTATTAGTAGATGGAAGGGGGTTTTCAAACTGTTTGTGGGGCGACTGAAACATGAGAAATGACTGTTTTCTGAATTGACCCTATCGTCGTATTAGTAGATGATGGTTTATCATGTATAAATTTGTGTTGTTATATACATAGGGACCTATTATTATGCACCAATGCTATTTGGCATGCCAAGCAAAAACCCATTAATTTGCTAAGCACCTCCCCGAGAACTTCCACCATCCATACCCCTTAACGGATGGACGGGTTTTCAAAAGTTACATTTTTCGTCTACTTGTCACTTTGAATAAGTGATGAGATTTGTGAAAGTAAAAGCGGACTAGATGATATTCTTCCAATGACTATATATATCGACCAAGAAATAGCTACACCGATATTAGTCACTCTCTTTCCCATAAAAAGAGCTTACTGAGAGAGTTGTGTGGCCGTGGTGCCCGTCATCCATAGTTTTCACATCTAGTGTCATGAACGATTCATGCAGGAATATCACAATTAGTATGACAAGGACACTCCACTCATCTTATTAAGCCATGCACAATATCCATGGTGCTTATATGCAAGTCCTTAAATAGTGAGAATAGATATAGACACACCACCAAGCGCTTATATAAAATTTTATATGCTTCAATGCAATCTGATCCCTCACTTTGTTGGTGATTAGATGGTTTATCATGTATAAATTTGTGCTATCAAATACATAGGCATCTATTATTATGCACCAATGCTATTTGCCATGACAAGCAAAACCCCATTTAATTTCTAAGCAGCTCCCCGAGCACTTGCATCATTCATACCCCTGAATTAATGGATGGACGTGTTTTTACATTTTTCTTCTTCTCGTCACTTTGAATAAGTGATGAGATTCGTGCAAGTAAAGAAGGACTAGATGATCTTCTTCGAATGACTATATATATCGACCGAGAAATAGCTACATCGATATTAGTCGCTCTCTTTCCAATAAATGGAGCTTATTGAATGAGTTGTCACCGTGCCCATCGATCAATAGTTTTCGCATCTACTATCATGAATGCCTCGTGCAGGAATATCATAATTAGTATGACGAGGACACTCCACTCGTCTTATTAAGCCATGCACAATATCCATGGCGATTATATGCAAGTCTTTAAAGAATGAGAATTTTTATAGCCACACAACCAAGTGCTTATTTAAATTTTTGTCTGCTTCAATGCAATCTGATTCATCACTTTCTTGGTGACTAGATGGTTCATCATGTATAAATTTGTGCTATTTAATAAATATGAACATATTATTATGCACCAATGCTATTTGGCATGACAAGCAAAAACCGCTTTAATTTGCTAAGCACCTCCCAAAGTACTTGCATCATACATACCCTTAGTGGATGGACGGGTTTTCAAAAGTTACACTTTTCTTCTCATGTCTTTAAATAAGTGATGAGATTGTTGCAAGTAAAATGGACTAGATGATCTTTCTTCAACGACTATATATATCAACCTGGAAATAGCTACACCGATATTAGTCGCTTTGCCATAAATAGAGCTTATTGAATGAGTTTCGTTGTTCCCATCGACTGATGGTTTTCGCATCTAGTATCATGATTCATGAATGACTCATGCAGGAATATGACAATTACTACGGCGGGAAACTTCACTCGTCTTATTAAGCCATGCACAATATCTAGAGTGCTTATATGCAAGTACTTAAAGAGTGAGAATAAATACAACAACACCACCAATCTAATGTTTGTGTAAACTCAATACAATCCCTCACTTCTATGGTGATCATGTATTGTGCTATTGACACATAGGTGCCTATACAAATTATACAAATTACGGGTTTTCAAAAGTTACGCTGTTTTCTCATCACCTGAATATGTCACTTCAAAAAATTTAAAATAGGTATGACGAGGGAATACCTAACGGGTAGGCCCATGACGTGAGACGTCCCACGAGGCCCAGGGTGGCACATGATCTGTTTACGAACACCCACCCTTATTGGGCTAACTCGAATTGCAACGCAGGCCGAATCTCGCACGATACACAAGACTTGGAGTAGACGATATGAAGATACCTGCCAGCTTCTAATAGGACTCTAGTATCCGAAACGATTCGGAACTCCTCTGTAACCCTAGCCTGGTGGATAACTATCCTACATGGCATGCTCATCCATCTAAAGTTGGCATTATCTCCTTGTAGGCATTATTCTTCGTTAAGCCAAGTGGCTTTTGACCCTAGATGGACTGGGTGGGGCGAATCTATTATGTGGCTGGTTCAGTCATATGGTGTTGAGAATTAATCCATGTGGGATTTAGTAATGTGGGCTTGATCAAATGATTAACGTCTCAATTTCCTTTGATCCTTGTTACCTCCATTTTATCTAGGTTGCCTAAGTAATGTCTCGAGGTTGTCTTCGAATAGGTGATAAAACATTCTAGTCTAGTATGGGGATCATGTTGTACACTTGATTTTCCTTAGGTTAATTTCCAACACTAAATTTCCTCACTAATGGTAGTCTTTGTTTATTTGGGATGTTTAAGGTGAAGAAGAAGATCAAGATTCTATGAAGTTTAGATTTTATTTTTCTACTTTTTAATATTTTTTATTTCTTTTGTAAACATGTAATATTCTCATTTATTCATTGTGACTTGTAATTATTACATTTATATGCAATAATTTCTCAGATATAAGAAAATGGACTTGTAATCTTTTTTTTTGGACATTTGTATTCTATTTAATGGTGACTAATTTGAATTATTCAAGGTGTATTGAGTATTATTATTTTGGGAATTCATTTACAAGTTCATTTCAAGTGTAATTGTGATTCTTGCGATAGTGCTTTATGTACTATTTTGTGATATTATTGTGCATATTGAAATGTGCTCAGAATGTGTGAAAATTAGCAAAGGAATTTGTCAAAATTGATCGCACCCAAATTGATGAACTAAACTCTAATTCGTGATTTAAGAGAAATCTTGATCACTTCACTTAGTAGATAAATAGGTTTTAATTTGTTTCCTACTTTTCATACGCATCATGCATGAATGCAATCCACATGTCTATATTTACCCCGTTCAAGTATCAAAACGAGATATTACATAGCCATTCGACGAAAATTGTCGCATTCCTATAGCATCGACATACAAATAGTTTTTCAGAGTTACGGGAGAAATACCACTTTTCTTATAAACAGCTAACCGAGGGTGCCAAAAGATTATTATTTTTTAGCCAGAGAGGCGGCCCAAGTTTTTTTATACTACCTTGTCCTGAAATAGATGTCTTTTTTTTTGCGAAACACAGTACAACACAGACGCTCACATACACGTGCACACACTCACCCCTATGAACGCACGCTTGCACACCCTACCCCTATGAGCACCTCCGAAAGACTGAGCCGGCGGTCGGGTCTTGAGATTGACGAAGTCACCACAGACGTCTTGCTGTCGACGGGAACGTCGCCTCTCACTGAAGAATATTCCGCCTAAGTGAGAAACACCAGTGTCAAACCTGGGGTTTGAACTCTGGTGGGCTGGGGGTACAACCACCCTCCTAACCATCTTGCCACAAGCAAGTTCTGAAATAGATGTCTTAGATTTGTCTAAATTCGGCTGTATGCACACACTAAACATTTCTAGATACATCCATAATTAGACAAACCTAAAACATGTATTTTCAGACGGAGGGAGTATTTGTTTTGAGGGGAGACAGCCCCTAGTTTTTTTTTTTTTTTTTGAAATAAACAGCCCCTAGTTGTGTGGCGGTGAAATCAGCTAGTATAAGGTAAGACAAATTGTTTGGCCCATCATAAATTTCTGTCCATAGAGAAGACGAGTTGTTTGGGCCATGAAAACACAGCCCAGCATAAGCAACTGCCGAGCGATACATCATCTTAGCCCATCGGAACGCAGAGATGGACAGCCTGACGATAATATACAGTTTTGTTTTTGTTTTTGTTTTGAGGGAGACGATAATATACATTATAGATAAGCATCAGCACATGCCAAGCAAGCTGAGACAATTTGTTTGTGCGCTCAGCACACATCTGACCGGCTATGCAACTCTCTGTCAACCCTTATCTGCATGAACATTGGCTCCATCTGATAGCATCACATCTTCCTGTGTAGTCTGAAACAAATTCACATTTGGCTAGCCAGACCAGGCACATTTTCTACATGACTTGCAGACATTTCTGACTAAACAGTCTCCGGCAAGTCATCAACAGGTCGATCAGTAAAAGCTAGTGACACAAATAAACTAAGTTAAAACCCTTGCTCCAGAATATACTACTATCAGACAATTTCCACAAGAACAAAACCGACCAGGTCAGAGTCTGATGAATCTGCAGCTAACTGCAACTGCAACATGAGAGACTAGTAGTAGATTACTGTCTGCCTAGATCTACATGTAATTTCCTTTCACGAAAAAAAAAAGAACTACAGGAGAATCAATGTACTCCTAGCTAGCTAGAGCCCTAGTTAAGCAGAGAGGCAAAGGTGGTAGAGCAGTTTTCTTCCAGTCGATTCATGAGCTACCCTAAAAAAGAACAGTTTTCTTTCCTGAACTTGCCACACCTCCGCTTTCACATGGCCAGAGGAAGAAGAGCCAAAAAAATCCCCTCTGTCACCTTGAAGAACACAACCCCTATCGAAATGCACACCATAACCCCAATGCTGCTTTTCTTTGTCCAGTTGCTCCTACTCCATGCTTCCCCATCAGTAATCTGCAAGGCAAGGACAGACAATTTATTTGGCAAGCACAGAGAGTTGGTGATGATCTTCGTACTTATTCAGAAGAACATATAGAGGAGCAATGGTTGTATTTGAGCCACTGAGTATAATAACTCACTGTCCTTCTTCTTGACCAGGCTTCGGGCGAAGAGCAAGCAGATGACGAGGAAACCCAGGGCCAAGGCTCCACCCAGCACGATGGCCACAGTCTTGGCTGTCTGCTGCCTGAGAGATGCACAAGAGCCAGTCGACATGTCAAACTAGGGATGAACCACATCAATCAATTGGAAACACTGCATATCTCCGGTAAATCCAGAAAGGAAAGGTTAAAGGTCCTAGTGGAAAACAACTTTTCTCAAAGACTGAATGGACAGATGCATAAACAAGGGCAGGAGTACAGAGGGTTCACTAATCTGTTGCCATAAACAACAACTATACAAAGCATGAACAGTGCAATGGAGCTTTCAGTAATGTGCATCCCCTAAACTGATCTAATAGAACAAGTAGGGGAGATGACAAACAAGTGCAGTCCCTGTCTGTCAATTCTTAAGCTGACCAACCAAGCAAGAAAGGAACAAGATCATGCCAATGTCTCCATCAGAGCTCCACTTTTAGTGACATGGGAATGATACGCTTCTAATAAATCCTACATTCCTACCTACTACCAAATACTGGACCATGCATGTAAGGGGCTTAATCTAATGAATGAACACCTGAGCTGAAGAGGGCACTAGTAATCTATAGAGAATTGGTCCAAAATCTGAGCACAGAACACACAAGGCGCTCCCTGATCCCTATCAATCAATTCCCTGGGACAGCTAAACAACGAATCCTGCCAAGATCCCACCTACACACGTACAAACAAATCCACCGACAACTCATGCATCAACTAGCCAGTAGCCAGCAACACCAAGCACAAAAGCAAGTGCTCTACTAAATTTTCACGCTAACCCAAATTTGAAGCAATCCATCCGTTGCACAGATTGTATCGATCACTGCTGTAAAGCACAACCGACACTGAATGTGCAGGCATGTCAAAAGAAACTGAATGTGCAGGCACGAATTTGTGAGATTGAATAACCCAATGAGCCGCATTTGCCCAAATTTGCAAACCCAAGCAATCCATATCCGTTGCTCAGATTGGATCAGTGCCGTGTGAGATTGAATCAACAAGCAACACGAATCAGATTGGAGTCTATTCAAACTAGTGGAGTATAATCTACAACTGAATGTGCAGGCAGGGCACAGATTTGAATCAGACTGCAGCTACAAGGTGAGGGGAGGGCAGGAAAGTTGGTACCTCCTAGGCCGCCGCCGCCGGCACGGGGCACGCCGTGTGGGTAGTAGCTGTAGGTAATGTAGCACTTGTCGAGGTAGACTGTCCGGAGGGCGCGCCGCCGCACTCGACCTGGACGTGCTGCACGGCCTGGGTGACGCAGGCGCTGCAGTCGGCGGCGGAGAGGTCCCCCTCGCACTGCGCGAGCGCGTACACCTGCTGGTAGCTGGTGGCGAAGAAGCCCCCGGCGCTGGTCCCCACGCCGGCCTCGAGCTGCGCGAAGGCGGTGCCCCGGCGCACCTGGAGGTCGCCGCCATCCCCGCCGTCTCCCGAGCCGCAGGTCTTGAACAGCATCTGCACGCCGGAGATTTGGGGGAAGCCGGCGACCTGGTAGAGCGCGAGGCAGCCGTTGAGCTGGACGCGCGCGGCGACGGCGGCGCCGCAGAGGCTGGACCAGGAGGACATGGCGCGGGAGACGCAGGAGGAGCAGTCCGGGCCCGAGAGGTCCCCGCGGCACTGGAAGAGGCCGAGGACGGAGGTGGAGGAGCCCGAGGCGGCGGCGGAGGAGTCTTGTAGAACTTGGCGAGGCGGATTGCGCGGAGAGGGAGGAGGAGAGGGCCGCGACGGTGGCCGGCGGCGCGCCCCCGGGAAGGTCTGGTTGGCGCAGCCCTTGTAGACGACCGCGTAGAGGTCGGCGCAGGAGACCGGCGGCGGCGGCGGCGACGCGAGGAGGAGGAGGAGCAGGAGGAGGGTGGTGGCGGCGGCGGTAGGCCGGAGGGGGCGCGCCATGGGAATGGCGCCCGTCGAGCCGGCGCTCTGGGGATCGATCTCTCGGCAGACCGCCGCGGCTCACTCCCTGCTTTGTCGCTCTTCTGGTGGAGCGGTGGTGATGGCCGAGCTTCCTACTCTCTCTCTCTCTCTCTCTCTCTGCTCCTGTGTCGTCAGGTGGCTCCTCCCTGTTGTTTATTTTCAGCTGGCGAGACCAGAGACGTTAATGGGGATGGAACAGGAAGAGAGAGCACGCGATTTGAGTGAGGAGGAAACAGAGTGATGATTTGTTGCGTGCACGTACAGCTCGGGGACTCCACTAATACTAACTATATAAAAGCACAGCAGTTTAGCGAGCTGAGAGAGCTCGGGGTACTATTCCTACGAACAGTAAGAACTGTTCATGAACAGTGTTCTACAGTGCTTTTTCTTTTTCTTTTTTTGCGAATTTTTTTCTCCCAAAAATTATATCGAAGAAATATATGCGCGTCGACGAGTAGGTTTCATTCCCCGAACGGTTTCAATTTTTATCGACTCTAACTCCTCGATTTGATCTAAATTCGCACAAACATACAAATTCGCACAAACATTTGACGAATTTTTTGAGAAAAGTCCCCGCGTTGAAAAAATTTGTCAATTTTTTTGCAGAAAAGTCCTCGAAGTTGATTAACTCTAACTCCTCAATTTTTAGATCCAAATTCGCACAAACATTTGACGAATTTTATCAAATGTTTTGCAGAAAAATCACAGCAGTTTAGCGAGCTGAGAGAGCTCGGGGTACTGGTCCTATGAACAGTAAGTACTGTTCGTTAACCGTGCTCTACAGTACTCCTTTTTCTTTTTCTTTTTTGCGATCCCCGTGTTTTCCAAAAATTATATACATGAAAATATGCAGGTCGGCGAGTAGTTTTCATCCCCGTCAACGCTTTCGAGTTTGTTCGATTCTAACTCCTCAATTTTTAGATCCCAATTCGCCCTACATTTCATTTCGTCAAATTCGAATTTCCTTCAATATTTATTATGTCATAATAACAAAACATTTCATACGTAAAATTTCTCTTAAAAAACGCGGCGTGCTCGCCGTGCACGCTGCCGCCATTGCTGACGCCATCCAGACATCGTAGTGGGCCCCACACGTCAGCAATTTATTCTTTTCCAAAACATCCAAATTCGCACAAACATTTGACGAATTTTGTCAAATGTTTTGCAGAAAAATCACAGCAGTTTAGCGAGCTGAGAGAGCTCGGGGTACTGGTCCTATGAACAGTAAGTACTGTTCGTTAACCGTGCTCTACAGTACTCCTTTTTCTTTTTCTTTTTTGCGATCCCCGTGTTTTCCAAAAATTATATACATGAAAATATGCAGGTCGGCGAGTAGTTTCCATCCCCGTCATCGCTTTCGAGTTTGTTCGATTCTAACTCCTCAATTTTTAGATCCCAATTCGCACAAACATTTCATTTCGTCAAATTCAAATTTCCTTCAATATTTATTATGTCATAATAACAAAACATTTCATACGTAAAATTTCTCTTAAAAAACGCGGTGTGCTTGCCGTGCACGCTGCCGCCATTGCTGACGCCATCCAGACATCGTAGTGGGCCCCACCCTTCAGCGATTTATTCTTTTCCAAAAAAATAGAAAATGCTAAATTTCCTGACAGGTGGGTCCAGTTTGTTTAGACAATTTCCAGAAAAAGGATTAATATTGCAAAATCAATAGTTTAAAATCTAACCATCAGAAAAATATGAAAAAATATTGAAATGACCAGAAAAATACATGCTTGCTATTTATGGCGTACGATCAAATTCCAGATTTGAATATTTCAAAATTTTGAATGCCTTCCAAATCTGATCATTTAATAAACGTAAACATAATTCAAAAATTAATACAACTTATATTTAGGTACAACCTAAATACATTTCCTCTAAATAAATGGAGTTGATTTTAAAAGAAACTTATATAGTGTATTCCCCTGATTATGAAGCTTAATTAAATATCTATGTCAAACTACAAACATATTTGAACATCTAAATTTGCTAGAAAATTTACAGATACTCCACACGACAAATTACGACAAATTTTAACATTTTGAATCAAAACGTCCACGGTGGGCTTTACTAGGTGATGGAATATAAGAGCTGCTTTTATTTAATTTTGACGATTATTTTTTAATGATCTACAAAAGATAAGAGAAATATGAAATATTCCGAGTATTGTTTGAGCAAAAGCAAAAGATAAAAAAAGGAAGTACTGTTTAAACAATGTTCCAATTCCTTAAACAAATGATAATGGAGAGTCATTTTTTTTACAATACTCCAGACATTTCACATCTCTCTTAATAATGGAGTCATTTGTCTAAAAAAACATAAGCAATGTTCCACTTTATAATAACGAAGTCGTTTGTCTAAAAAAAATCACAAATATTTGGAGTATTATTTCAGCAAAGGAAAAAGATAAGAAGAATGTGAAATGTGAAGTATAACAATAACTTCAAATCTATCCGTCGGAAAAATATGACAAATATAACAACATGAACAAAAAAATAAACGCTAGCTATTTATGTCGTATGATCAAATTCCAAATTTGAATACTTTAAAATTTTGAATGTATTTCAAATCTGAGCATTTAATAAACATAAACACAATTCGAATATGAATATAACTTATAAATGCAAACTTTTTTGAATTCCAAAAGATTTAAATCCAACCAACTTTTGAATGTGTACAATTTCAAATTTAAATTATTTACACCGCTGTACTTACAAATATGAAAAAAATATCAGCATGGCCACAAAAAAAAACGCTGACTATTTATGGCATATGATCAAATTCCAAATTTGAATATTTTAAAATTTTGAATGCATTTCAAATCTGAGCACTTAATAAACACAAAAAAAATCAAATATGACAAATATATCAACATGAACAGAAAAATAAACGCTTGCTATTTATGTCGTACGATCAAATTCCACATTTGAATATTTTAAAAATTTGCATGCCTTTCAAATCTGATCATTTAATAAACGTAAACATAATTCAAAAATGAATATAACTTATAAATGCAAACTTTTTTTCGAATTCCTATAGATTTAAATCCGAACAACTTTTGATTGTGCACATTTTCAAATTTAAATTCTTCACACCGCTATACTTACAATATGACAAAGCGAGTGTCCCCGCTCTTGCTTGACCGCACCTCCTGCTGCGCCTCCCTATTCACAGCAATAGCCTCCTCGACTCGGCTCCATGTTGGCTAGGACCTCCACCTCGAGCCCCAAGCTTGGCCACGCCTCCTCTGTTTTTCTCTGCATCCGCTTCGAGTCTGGTGTGATGATGCTGGTGTGATGTTGCTGCCACCGACAGAATGGCTGTGGTGCTGCCACATAATTACTTATCTACAAACAACCCATATGCATACAAAAAAACACGACCATCCACTTAATATACGATACAATACCATCAACAACATACACTCCCAGTTAAAACAATCAACAACAACATACACTACTGATAAAAACATTCAAAAGAGTTGCGGCGTGACGCCGCACGAAATTCCACTAGTTTATGTGTAAGGTTGGTCAATAACACTTGTGCTGATTGTGGTACTGTCTTTCGAGCAATACTGTCCAGATATATAGTTCTAGGAACTCGTTATGGAACAATGTAAGCAAATATTAGTGTAGCAGAAAATGAGATCAAAGTAAGATATTGGATTCATGTTATAGGGTATGTTGTAGTTATGCGTCTTCATTAATCCTCTATACATATGTTTTGTGAGAAAATCTACATCTTATCTATTTAAGATGAGCATGCATATACAGTACATAGGATATTGTGTGACTAATTGACAGCCGCATCTTCAATTACACCTTGAGTTTCTGCTCTGCAATTTCTAACAGAAGTTCTCATCCATGTCATTTGTACCTTACCAAAATTTAGGTATGTCTCATTGGTATGATCAGACATAGTTGACAAGAGATCATGACATACCCATATTGGATATTGCTTTCAAGATGTCAATCAGGCAGGTCAAGGCATCAATCTCGCTTTTTTTAGGCTTGTCATCACACTTCTTTTATATGAGTTTTGCAAGTTCTAATTCTACAAGTCATCCTTGGGATCAAATCTTATGTATCATCCATGCACTCCATGATAAGGACACTCTGGTAGGGGATAAGTAAACATAATGGGCCAGTGGGGACATTTGCTACCGTCAGTGTCGTTCTTATAGTTCCATGCAACATAGTACTACGCAAGGGATGTCAGAAAATGAACAAATATATGCAAAAATACAAGCAGAAGAGGAAGATGTGACAGCTTGATATGAGTCTGTGGTTTGTTGAGTGGTTTGCTACACCTGATAAGGTCCATTTTATATTGCGTTATGAAGTTTGCGAAGTTAGGAGAATATGCTCTAGTATAGTTGCTATAGACCACCATTATGGAACTCGGCATCTTTGGTTGTCTTGTCATATTGTGATGGATAAAGAAGAGTTTAACTGTGACGCAATAAACTGAACGGATTTAATGTGAATTGGCTGTCTTCACTATGAAAGGGATGGAACTTCTGTAACCAATTTTGACCACATCTCTTAAGTTAAACCTGTTTAGGGTTATTTTTCATACTGTACTTAACTTTGTGATATAAGGTGTTGATGCCTATGATAATTATCTTATTATACTTTGTTTGCATCAAATTATCTCTATTTTGTTAGATAACATTACTGTCTTCCTTGAAAGTATTTTTCCATGTTGTATGGTCTAGGTTAACTGCCTAAACAAGAAGTTTGCCTAAAAATCATGCAGCCAAACTTTAATACCTTTGACCTGAATTAATTAATATGTTATACATATATATATAAGAAATTTGGGACGCTCTATTTGGCGCCCACCCTGTTTATTCGCAACCGTACATGATTTTTACATCACGTAATTTTCTCTTGTATTGAAAGTCTAGGAGAAAATAAGAAAATATAGACATGATGTAAAACTTTTTTACGCGACGTAAAATACCCAGTTTTGTGGTTTTTTTTGCTGTTATGACACATAAAATGCATTTCCTATGTCGATTTTGTTGTTTTCAGTCAATATGAACGTAATTATTTGTATACCAAACATAAATTCTGAATATAACGACGTAAGAACATATCGGATGTAAATTAATGTACTATGCACCCTCGGTGCTGAAGGTACCGAATAGCATGTCTATAATTTATAATGTTTAGGAAACAATAATGACATTTAATATTATAATTCAACGAATATTTATTCTGATAATCTAAAATTATTGTTGAGGACCGCACATTTCTATCTGAAATGATCATGTATTTCTGAACAGATGGAGTGCGGAGCGTTACTTGGTGAGATACTGAGATGGACGCCTCTCTTAAAAGCTTTTGACTATAGCTATCTGGCTAAACCACATAGGATTTAGGTGCAGTAGAGAGGTTAGGAAAAGCCAAATAGGTCATCACTTCCAGCGTCCTGGAAAGCAACCATAGAGTTCACTGTAAAGCACATCATATTCAGTTAAGCATGCCATGTTTCGCGCTGTGATTGGTGTGGTTTACTTTACTAATACAGCTCGGCAATATGAGCGCAGAGAAATAATGCAGTGGACCTGCCCAACTCAACCACGTCTAGAAATTCCACCTGAAATATAACTAGGCACAAACTAATTATGTTTAAGTTTACTGAACGATTTGAATTACTTAAACTTTTTCTACCTTTTCCTTTATCATGGATGTTGAAGAATATGATGCGTAGCACAGTCTGCTGTTGTTCATTGTCATCCCTATGATAAAGGAAGAAATATCCTTTCGCCAGACGTTTGATGCAGCTGCCTAAAAGAGGACAAGAGCTGTTAGAGGTGTGTATGGTGTGACGGCTCTTATCACAGCCCTGTCTACTACCAAATAAGACAAACTTTTGGTGGTTTGGCAAAAAAAAGTTGATGCTTAGAAAGAACTTGAGAACACAATATCAATTTTGGTTGCCAATTGCATTTCTTCAGCCTAGAGTGCGATTGACAATTTTGGTTATCTATTTACTTGTACCATACTTTGAGGTTCTCTTTATAAAACATCGAATAGTTTTCTCTCAAAGATAATAAAAAATGTGCGTTATCACGTACTTGTACAATAATAAAATCTCCTATAGCATTTAGAAAGGAATTAAGTGGTACTAACGGAACATAGGGTTTCCGTACTCATGCCCCTATTGCCCCTCTGTTCAGTTTTTTTACTTGCATTGCTCATTGCTCAGGCCGGGTGTTCCGGTTAACTGAAAAATGAGTCGGGTAATTCGGGTTTCAAATATTTTGGGTTTACAAAACTGACATCCGCATTTTAGTCAGAAAATTAGCTACCCGACAATTCGGGTTAGGGTAGCCCCGAAATGCCCGAAATACACAGCAGTGAAGAAAATTGACAGCAAAAAGTATAGTTTGTACAACAATTCCGCACCATTTCAGGACATGTATGCCTCATTTAGACATCACTAGCTAAGTGCCCACGCGTTGCCACGGATCTGTGTGTGTGACACTCTCAGTAACATACACATCCACTTGTTCGAACAAAAGGGTCATCATTCCAGATAATTTTAAATGCTTAACGTTATCCTTTCGAATACATAATCTTAATTCTATATAAATACCTGTGTGTTTCTATGGAATAAAAAGGAGCAAACTGAAAAATTAATCTGGTAGAGAAAAATGATAATTTTATAGTTGGAGTCCTCAGAAACTATTTGATGAACCAGAGACTTCTATTTAGGTAATAAAGTTTTTTTTTCAACAGTTCAGAAACCAAAATCATGACTGACTACTTAGAAGACTGAAAGCTAGCAGTTCCTGGATCTTTCAAAAACTAAGGAATTAGCACACTGCTCTGTCCCTCCTGCATGTTAAACGTGAAACACTTGGAGTGATGGATGCTCGTATAGTTTTTTATTTATAAAAAGAAGTATCACCGTACCAAAATTATGTATACACGTATCAGGAGAGCTCACATGTGTACTCCATCATGAAAATATCAGGTTTTTAAACAAGGCAAATCAATATATCATCGAGTAGTACAGTATAAATATTGTGTTATTCATTAAGCGTACTCTTACCTTAATGTAAGATCGTTTCTTTTCACTTCCTTTTGACACACCACATCTCTAAAGTTCCCAATATTTAAGCAGCTTTGAGGGCTCTTACGCCTGAATGAATACAGAATAAAACCGCATATTCATGGTTGAGTGGTAAGAGAAAATAGATAATAAGATACAGAGGAACAAATAGCACGAATTTGATGCATTCATTACCAATATGGAGAATATCCAAATAGCACAATATTTTCACACCAAACGCTGATGACACTAAGAAAAGTTCATTCAGTGATGAACTAGGGAGATTCTTATAGTGATTTGATGGTTCAGTCATAATTGGCTCTCTGCATGTGGAATTAATCTGATGCACGAGATGATATTAATTCTGTATTCGAAATTTTGGAGACATTGGATATAATATGTGGAGAAGACGGAATGACCTATAAACTTTGCCTAGTCTTAACTTCTTCTTCTTCAGTCTAGAGTGGCTGAAAATTTGCAACGGCCTTGAGGGAAACAAGGAGGACTATTGTTTTGTTGTTTTTGATTTTTTCCTGTGGAACTGGATATCTACCTTCTTATTAGAGCACCATGATTAATGGATAATGACTGTAACGTGCTTAATAACGGCTACCGTAGTGCAGCTAAGCTCGAAAAAGAGTTTCTTTGACACTAGCTCGGTGTACTTTCAGCCACTATATACTGTGACGCTCTTTGTTGGCCACAGGTAATCACCGCCCCCAACTTTCCAAGGAGTCCACACGCTCCAACGACTTCCTGCTGATTACTAGCTTTACTCGTGCTAACAGCAGCAGACCTTTGTTTACGCGGAGCCAATTTCTTGTACGTTGGGGCTCCACATCACTTTAGGTTCTAGATTAGCTTTACACGACGGGACAGTAGATTACTTGCGCATCACCAGGGAATTTGGTTTGGTGAGATACGGGGAATGGGAGCACGGAATATCGGAGATCCCCTCCCTCCTTTTCATGATTCCCTTTCTTCTTTTTTTTGATTTTTCATACTTGTATTCATACTCCCTCCGTTCCAATTTAATTGACTCGCTCTCCACCAAATGTGGATGTATCTGGACATGTTACATGCATAGATACATCCACATGTGATGAATAGTAAATCAATTAAAATGGAACGGAGGGAGTAGATAAAAAGGAGGATTACAAAGCCGGATACAAGCAAAGAACAAAACGAGAAGGATACAAAGATCGTCGCTACTGCAGCACGCCATCTTCAACCACGAAGAACTCCAGCACGGTCGACCTCCAACGCCGGAGACGAAGGAGAAAGCAGCCGCCCAAAGCTCACGCCCATGGAGCAGAAGAGCTCCTTGCCCGAAGGCGTTGATGAGCCGCAACAACCACCAGCCCCGAGGAGCTGGATCTGAAGACGAAGGTCGTCCATCGGCCGGGGGCACGCCCCAAGCATCTTCTGCCCTGGATCCGGGCCTGCGCCGCACCACCTCGCCGGAGGTGGCCAGATCCACCACCAACACACCACACCACCACGCAGTAGCCGCCTCGCACCTCCTCCTCCGGCCACCAGCCCACTCGTCACCAGCCTGCCACCGACGCCGGAAGGAACAGCGGCAGGACAGGGACGCATCTGCGGCTTGGGAGCGCCGTCGAGGACGACGCCATGGAGGGGAAGCCGCAGAGCTGCAAAACGACGACGCCGGCCACCCCGCCTCCGCCGCGCCGCCCAAAACCACCTTATCTACACGCCGGAACGCCGATCTGGGGATTCCCCATCCTCCCGCCGCCGGAGCGGCCGGCGGAGGGTGGGAAATCCCCAGATACGCCGGCGGCCTTCGGGAAACGCCGAGTCGCCTCCGCAGTCGCCTCTCGAGCACTGTAGAAGAGGAGGGGATTCCAGAAATTGACAGAGTGAGAGTATGGCTTATCTGATTCCCTTTCTTTGACCTGCTTAATGGAGGAGCATTGACTGTTCACGATCTATCGAATGAAACCTATAATGATGTTCAGGGAGCATTGACCAGTTGAGGTCCTGACCAGGAAATAGAAGTGATGCATGGCGAGGGATGCAAATTTCGGTCATTTTGGTTCACTGGTTCGGCTCGCGTTTCTTGTAGTCCATGCTTAGCTCCTGATGCAGTGGTGCTTTGATCTTATACTTCATGCTTAGTTCTCGATGCGGTACTTCTTTGATCTTGCAGTCCTTACTTCGCTACTGTAGTTATTTGATCTAGTAGTCACATGGTTACCTCTATGCGCTTCAAAGGGCTAAGAACATGCAAATGTAGTGGCCAGCTGCATTGTCGGCCTTCATCCTCACTAGGATGGCCGAGCTCGTCAAGGATGGGCTTGATCTTGACAGGGACATCAAGGACAAGAGTTTGGACATGATTTACAAAGATGTTCTCCTTTTCTGCGGCGCCACGGTGACCAACACCCGTTGTACAATCATCTCAGGAAGTGGAGGTATAGGTGGACACATCTCCGCAATTTGGCACAAGCTGAAGGAGTGGAATGGCGTGAGGAGTCTAGCACTTTCTTCATGGACAATACAGCATTCCTCATGCATGTCACTGTAAGCTTCCGCAATTCAGCTTATTCAGTTCTTCCTACTCTCTACTTGATTTGTCCTGGGATAATAGTTCCATCATTTCAGGTTCACCCCAAGGACGAGTGCTTCATCAACACGCTAATTGAGAACTATGACCAGATGAAGATCATCTTCGGCAAACCGCGTGTGCAGAATCCTCTCGCGGTGAACACGCTCCAGCTTGCTCTTAGCTACCTCATGGATCGTGAAGAGGAGTGTCTCACCTATCTTGCTGGTACTGAGGCAGGCAGGAAGAAGTAGTACTACTCCTACTATCGCGCCCTCTTCCAGGCGATGGGGTGATGATGTTGTTGCTGCCGATGTGCTTTCTGTCATGCCCTCTATTATGTCCCCTAGTATGTAGAACTTCCTAAAACTGATGCCAATTTGTATATTTTGCGAAGCGCTATACTAAACCCCTCAGATGATGAGCTTGTGGTGCGAGGCGGTATACTAACCCCTCCTCAGATGATGAACTTGTGGTGCATCACCAGCAGTTTTTGTGCTGAATTTGTGATGCACCATCTATTTTTCTAACTACTCAGGCATGTTTAGTTCAAGCCTATGATTCCCTAGAACATTGTTGGTAACTTTGGTATGTTCACCACTCAGGAAACAAGGTAACCACATAATGGCATTTGCATGTAACCAAACACCATGAAATTAGCTCTGTGAGACGCACACATGCAACCAAACACCGAGTGCTTAAAATCTTCACCCAGCCGAACAGCCCTGGCTAGAACATTGTTGGCAACCAAACGAGCTGCACAACATAGCTCAGGCCACGTTTTTCCAGGGCCAGACTGAGTTGGGCCATGGATACGAGAGGCCCAAAATCGATGCGAGTAACCAAACATGCCCTAAATGCTCGTGGTGTGTCTAGGTAATAGCATCTCCACCGGCATCCCAAATCACCCAAAAGTTCTTAATAGGTCCGGACCAAAATATCGATCCAGCGGCAATTTCCATTTCCCGTCAAAATTGTACAACACATTCAAGGCCAATTCCATGCTAGACCCTGCTCGTTGGCGCAGGACATGGCCCCCGAAAGGCGGGGAATCCTCTCCACCGGAGAATCCATACATCTTCTCCAACGAAGAATTCATCATCCACTCAAGAGTTTGAACGGCCAGCCGGTTACATCTTCTACTTTGAGTGCAACTATACATTCTCGCGTGCTTGACACTTTTAGCCCAGGGATATCGATCCAAACAGGAGTAGGCTCTTTACTGGAGACTCCCGGGGTCTGTATACATTCTCGTATGCTTGACGTTGTTAGCCCAGCCGACCGTGGTCACAAGTCTTTATCTAAATAGATATTCATTAGCAGGTTACGGAACACCAGCCGACGCTCTCTTTGAGCAAAATCATCTGTCGACGTGGTTTTCCTACGAGGTAGCCTTGCTAGAGTGGCGGGCCGGCGGAGAAGCACCAACTGTAGAACGCCCTCTTTGAGCAAAAGCATTATTCTGCGTGGATTTTCTACAAAGGTGCCTTGGTAGAGCAGTGGGTAATCTGGCGGAGCAATAGCGCATGTTGGATGACCTCGATGCGCCGGCCATGGACCAGTCAGTCATGAAAACTTACGTCGTCAAGCCGGAGTCCAACGATGAAAATGTCGACTGGGACGAGCAGGCGAAGACTGGCGAGGAGGAGGTGTCACCACCGCCCGTCAAGCATCCACCGAGGATGAGTGGCTGGGCATGTGGACACCATACACGCTTACATGTACACCTGTGACGACGATTTAGGGTTTTAGATTAAGTTTAGTTTAAACTTGTATTGAACTAAGTTTGTATAAATTTATTTAAATTTGACCATCTTTTATTCCTTTGATGCATTTTAGGGTGTCATCCGGGCACCAGCCCATCGGTCCGAACAAATGTTTGGACGCTCACCAAAAGTACAATATTTCGAGAGTCCCGACAGTTTATAAGGGACACCGTTGGAGATGCATTAAGCCTAGCTAAAGCAGAGCACCTGGTGATCGAGCAGCCAGTGAGTTTATCACACCACAATGTTCGCTAGTACTCCACTTTCACTTAACGGTATGCAGTATATGTAAAGCTGGGTCCTCGTAGCAAAAACAGAGGCGTGCCCTGCCCCAGCAAGAGGTGAACCCACAGCGCCTCTGTTCTTCTCAGGAGCACCTCTTTCCATGGACTTGCAATGTGATTCACTAGATTCGAACGGCGCGCACTTGTTGGTTCTTTTAATTTTTTGCCCGTGGTTATCATATTTTATACAGATTATTAAAATGATGTTTTATATCCATATGTATAAGCAAAGCAGGATGATAATATCAATCATGATATTATTATCATCTTATTTTGTTTATATCCGTATTATTATTTTTCCTACACATATTATCCATCTGTGCCTTCTTCCAGCTACCTGTCGTCGAGAACTCAATTGTCCAGATGCCTTGTTCTTGCTTTTTTTTACACCAGAACATTAGCTGCACCTTTCAGTTACGGTGACCACACTTGGAATGAAGAGCCAAAGAGATCGCAATCGATACTTGCCTGTAAATAGATCATTAAGAAACACCAATGCTAGATGCAAGTAACAAAAACAATACTGAGTCATGAGGTTTCTAAAACACCATTAAATCACTGACAGTTAAGGAAAAAGGGGGGACTGGTCCAAACCTAATAGAGTAATAGGGTAATTTAAACCAGACAATTGTCTAGACAATGTTTGCTTATGGGGAAAATGCATAACACACTAAAAAGTAGGAGAAATATTCCAAAGCTCAAGTAGCATGAAGAAAATAGGGGCGCATCGTGCCACCTGGTGTCTAAGTTAACCAGTGATGGTTGAGCTCCCTGTTAGAGGGCCATTTGTTGAGACAGATGTCGTGAATTAAAAAAATAGCATTGGGGTCGTCTAACGCTCACAACGATTGCATCTATACTATAGTCTCACAAAATAGAGCTGACTGCAATATTCATTATTCAGGTCAATCACAAAAGCAATGTCGACATGATACATCTTAATTTACATATATCCATGTCCTTTTTAAGTGTCGCTACACCTCCCGTATTTGGATGGCTTTGAAGAATTGGTTTGGGCTACATGACTTGGTACCAGGTGATTGCTTTACCGGGCCTGCCACTGCCCAGTTCTGCCTGAAATAGATTCTTAACATCAAACATAGTAGTTCATGCATGTATAAATGATGGCATGTACACACAATTATATGCAGCCACATGGCCATGTCTACATGTACAGCGGCAGTAGTACTAACACAAATACACTTCTTCATGGATATGCATACATATATCGAGAGAGGTTCATGGATGATTGGAGAGGTTAAGAGCAGAGTTCAGAGGCCACCTTAGCAGATGTTGGAGAGGTTGGCCTTGAGAAACTTATAGCTGCCGCACACAGAGGACCTGAGCTGGGCCTGCAAGTGAATGCATCACACTTCACCTCCAGGTCGTCCTAAAAAATGCTTCTAATTATTCAGAGAACAAACATAAAGTCAGTATGATAAATGAACTAAGCATCTTACTTCTCAGGTCCACTATCGAACCATCGATGGTGTTGATAAACAGTAGCTCAACTACAGAAAAGGGTATTCATTCAAGGAATAACTAAACATAGAAATTTAAAACTGCATAAGCGAGCGAATTTGAAAGATGTAATACCAATTCAGAACACATGCATGAACCAGCATTGCGGGTAAAGATGGTACGAAAACAATTTCGCATCGCTCAATGATAGCCCAGCATTGTTTTTCATTAGAAGATAAAATGAACTATTAGGCTTTCATACCCAGTATTGAAAATGCAAGACAAATCACAGAAATACAAAGAGGCATCATAATCAAATGAGGAAGACTTTATTAGAATAGACTGATACGTCTCAAACGTATCTATAATTTTTGATGTTCCATGCTTGTTTTATACCAATTGCTACATGTTTTGCATCTACTTTATATCACTTTTATACATTTTTTGGGACTAACCTATTAACAAGATGCCGAAGTGCCAGTTCCTGTTTTCTGCTGTTTTTGTATTCCAGAAAAGCTAGTCTGGAAATATTCTCGGAATTGGACGAAACTACACGGGGGTGCCTATTTTTCCAGAACACGCCTGACGGAGCGAAGGAGAAGCAGAGGAGGGCCACCAGGAGGCCACACCACCAGGGCCGGGCCCCCCTTCTGCCGCGCCCTGGGGTGGTGTGGGCCCCTCGGGGGTCCGCAGCCGCCGCCCTTTCGCCTACTTATTCCCCCCGACGCGAAAACCCTAAGTACCTGAGCAAATATCCACGAAAAGTTCCAGAGACGCCGCCGTCGTCAACCCTAGCTCGGGAGGGTTCAGAACCTCTTCCCGGCACCCTGCCGGAGAGGGGAATCGTCACCGGAGGCTTCTACATCGCCATGCCTGCCTCCGGAGTGATGCGTGAGTAGTTCATCCTTGGACTACGGGTCCATAGCAGTAGCTAGATGGTTGTCTCTCCACTTTGTGCCATCATGTTTAGATCTTGTGAGCTGCCCTACATGATCAAGATCATATTATTGTAATGCTACATGTTGTGTTTGCTGGGATCCGATGAATATTGAATATTATGTCAAGTTGATTATCAATCTATCTTATATGTTATTTAAGATCTTGCATGCTTTCCGTTACTCGTAGATGCTTTGGCCAAGTAGATGCTTGTAACTCCAAGAGAGAGTATTTATGCTAGATAGTGGGTTCATGTCTCCGTTTAACCTGGGACAGTGACAGAAAGTTCTAAGGTTGTGGATGTGCTGTTGCCACTAGGGATAACCTAACGATGCTATGTCCACGGGCATATGTGTTTGTTTACATTACGCACTTTACTTAATGCAATTATCCGTTGCTTGCAACTTAATACCAACGGGGACTCGGATGACAACCCGGCGGTGGATTATTAGTCATAGATGCTGTTGGATAACGATCTATGTATTATGTCGTAATGCCCAATTAAATATCATAGTAGTCAACATGTCATGTATATGCATTGTCATGCGCTCACTATTCGTCAATTGCCCAGCTGTAATTTGTTCACCCAACATGTTAGTTATCTTTTATGGAGAGACACCACTAGTGAACTGTGGACCCCGGTCCATTCTTTTACACTGATTAAACAACCACAAACTGCAAACTGTTCCTTTTTCATTCTCTGCAATTTAATACTCATTTTCCACACCATACGTTTAATCCTTTGTTTTCAGCAAGCCAGTGAGATTGACAACCTCACTGTTTCGTTGGGGCAAAGTAGTTTGATTGTGTTGTGTGCAGATTCCACGTCAACAGTCCAGACTCCCTGCGACAGCTATTTTTCTGGCGCCGTTGACAACCTTCTGAAGAGTTGCTGCTCCTACTGGTTCGATAACCTTGGTTTCTTTCTGAGGGAAAACTTGCTGCTGACTACATCATACCTTCCTCTTGGGGTCTCCCAACGAACGTGTGTTTCACGTCATCAAGCTATTTTTCTGGCGCCGTTGCCGGGGAGACAGCAGTCTTCTGCAAGGGGAGTTTCACGCTTCCAATCTCTTTACTTTGTTTTTGTCTTGCTTAGTTTATTTTATTTTATCTTGTTTGCTTTCAATTATCAAAAACACAAAAAAATTAGTTACTTGCATTTAGTTTATTTTCAGTTTTGTTTTCTGTTAGTCATCATGTCTAGCTCTGCTCCTTTTTCCGTAGTGCCACCTGTGGGAGAAATTATTACTTTTAGGCAGAAAGGTGGGGAATCCTTTAGGAATGCCTGGGCGAGAATTTTGGAATTGCACAAGAAGGTGCAACCTAAGATGGACTTGAGAGTTCTTATAAAAATTTCTACCATGGTTTATTTTCTGCTCTAGATACCATGGTAGGGGAAACCTTTTCTGAGATTGATTCAATGAAAGCTCATAATATTTTGAGTGGTTTGGCAATTTTTCCATGGTGGATGAAACTGGGATATTCTCTAAGCTAGATAAAATAGAAAAGTCAATTGATGATTTAACTCTGAGCCATAATCTAAAGAACAACCTTTAGTTGAGTTAAAAAATGATTGGGAACCATTCATTGAGATTAATATTGGTAATGAAAAGTTCCGTGCCTACTGTGATCTTGGTTCTACAATGTCCATCATGCCAAAAATGGTTTATGATTTATTAAAATATGATAATATGGTTAGTTACCCTGTTTTTCATTTTCATGCGGATGGAACAATCATAAAAAGTATAGGGATTATTAACGATGTTAAGGTTACTATTCAGAATAAGACTGTCCCTGTTAATTTTATGATTCTTGCAAAATCTCCTGGTAATATTGTCCTTGGAAGACCCTTTTTAAAGAACAATGGAGTATTTATTAATGCAAAGTATGGGTTTATGAAATTCAATACCCTATTAATCGAAGGTTCTTCTTTCCAATTAAGAAGGACGATCCCACCGAAAGGTTGGAGATTTCAATGTCTTTGGTAATACTTGATGCATGCTTTGTGCCTAGCTAAAAGGCGTTAAAGAAAAGCGCTTATGGGAGGCAACCCATTTTATTTTTCTGCAATTTTTCTTTTATTGAGTCAAGGAGTTTGTTTACTTCTGTAGCAACTCCTTTGTATCTTTATTTTCTCGCATTGTTGTGCCAAGAGTAGCCTCTAATGATAAGATGATGCTTAATTTTGATTGCTGCGCAGAAACAGATTTTTGCTGTTCACTGTACGAAATTCCTAAAATCACCAGATTGTTAAAAATCTGAAATTTTTGTGCGTAATCTTTATGAATGTCTGAAACTTTCATTAGTTCAGAGTTTCTCGATCTGAGCGTCGTAAGTGCCTCGAAAAAATTCGTCTTTGCGGACTGTTCTGTTTTAGACAGATTATGCCTTTTTATTTTTGCATTCTCTCTTTTACTAGTGTTGAGTGAAATTCTTTTTTGGGTGGAAGAGCTTCACATAACATCAGTGGCTGTAGCTAATGTTTAAAGTAACAAATCATATTGCGTCTTTACAGAACATGTGAATTTTTGATTATGCACTAACCCTCTAATGAGATCTACTTTGAGTTTGGTGTGACGGAAGTTTTCAAGGGTCAAGAGAGAAGGATGATATAATAGGATCAAGAAGAGTGAAGAGCTTAAGCTTGGGGAGGCTCCCATGGATCTCCCCAGCATATTTCAAGAAGACTCAAGCGTCTAAGCTTGGGGATGCCCAAGGCATCCCCTTCTTCATCGTCAAAATTATCAGGTCATCTCTAGTGAAACTATATTTTAATTCTTTCACATCATATGTGCTTTTCTTGGAGCGTCTGTGTGCTTTTATTTTCAGTATTGCATTTTATTTTCAATAAAGCTTGACTGGACCCTAGCATTCTTGATTGGGAGAGAGACACGCTCCGCTTTTTCATGAGAATACTCCTATTCTTCACTTATATTTGTTGAGTATTCATATCTAGCGCTGTTCAGCTTTTAGCTCTTGTTTTCATGTATCTCTTGTCAGAGCTATTAGCTTTCTTTTGTAGAAAGTACTCTCTTGCTTCACTTATATTTGTTTGGAGAGTTGATGAAATAAATTGATTGGTGTTTGGTTGGTTCAGAAAATGTTGCATGTGGTAATTGGTATAAGGAAAAACTTGCTTAATCTTGTAGATCACTAAAATGGATAACTTGATGCTTGTCAATTGTTTTGAGTTAACAAGTAGATCATGATTAAATTGTGCATCACATGAGTTAAGCCTATTAGTGAAGAACTACCGTAAAGCTTGTTGAAAATTTGGTTTGCATCGGTGGTACCTCTAAGGTCTAGATATTTTCTAATAACAGGGTTTGGTTAACAAGGAAGACGGTATGAAGTCTTATAACGTTTGCAATATGTTTGTCATATAAAACTTGGTGTACGGGTTGATATTCTTGTTTGCTTACATAACCTTGCTAGCCTAAACTCTGTACTGAGAGGGAATGCTTCTCGTGCATCCAAATCCTTGAGCCAAAATCCATGCCATTTGTGTCCACCATAACTACCTATATGTGGTATTTCCTTGCCACTCCAAGTAAATTTTTCATGTGCTACCTTTAAATTATTCAAAATGTTATTATTCCCTTTTTGTGTCAATGTTTACTAGCTCATGAGGAATTAGTGTGGTTATTCTTTATTCTATTTGTCGAGTGGACTTTTACACCTGGACTAGTGGCATATACATCCGCTTATCCAATAACTTGCAAAAAGAGCTGGCAACGGGGTGCCCAGTCCCAATTAATTACAACTTTAACCAATTAATTCTCTTCACACTTTTGCCCTGATTCATCAGTAAGCAATGACAAACAGTGAAATACCTGAATGTGTGTAAACCAAAGAGAAAGAGGGATGATCTGCCTTGCTGGTAGAAATAACGTCCTTCATGGGAGCCGCTCTTAAAAGTCCGTTCGACAGGTAGAATACTGTTCTCACCCGCTACCATTCGTTGACAATTAACAAACACCTCTCAAAAATAGATACTCCTCCATGGTATGTGATTGATGGAAGGCACCCGAGGATTCGGTTAGCCATGGCTTGTGTTAGCAAGGTTGGGAGGAGTATCAAATATTTTATGCAATCTCTATATGCTTTCAAAAACCTAAAAGCTCTAGCACATGATTTAATCCCTGCTTCCCTCTGCGAAGGGCCTTTCTTTTACTTTTATGTTGAGTCAGTTTTCCTATTCTTTCTGTCTTCCACAAGCAAACACTAGTGTCAACTTTGTTACAACATGCGTTATATGCAATGTATTGGACTTGTTATACTACTTTGTGTTGACAATATCCATGAGATAAATATGTTGAAAGTTGAAGCAAATGCTGAAACTAAATTCTTCCTTTGTGTTGATTAAATACCTTTTTTAGAAACTATTGCTTTATGAGTTAACACTTATGCAAAACTGTTTGATGCTTGTCTCGAAAGTACTATTCATGAAAACGTTTAGCTTGTGTGATTCATTGTTTACTCATTATCTATTTGGTAGCAAATTATAGACCATTGACTTGGATCACTTCATTCATTTACATGTGCCTTGCAATATTATATGATCAAGATTATGATAGTAGCATGTCACCTCAAAAATTATTTGTTTTTATCGTTTACCTACTCGAGGACGAGTAGGAACTAAGCTTGGGGATGCTGATACGTCTCAAACGTATCTATAATTTTTGATGTTCCATGCTTGTTTTATACCAATTGCTACATGTTTTGCATCTACTTTATATCACTTTTATACATTTTTTGGGACTAACCTATTAACAAGATGCCGAAGTGCCAGTTCCTGTTTTCTGCTGTTTTTGTATTCCAGAAAAGCTAGTCTGGAAATATTCTCGGAATTGGACGAAACTACACGGGGTCCCTATTTTTCCAGAACACGCCTGACGGAGCGAAGGAGCAGAGGAGGGCCACCAGGAGGCCACACGCACCAGGGCGCGGGCCCCCCTCTGCCGCGCCCTGGGTGGTGTGGGCCCCTCGGGGGTCCGCAGCCGCCGCCCTTTCGCCTACTTATTCCCCCCGACGCGAAAACCCTAAGTACCTGAGCAAATATCCACGAAAAGTTCCAGAGACGCCGCCGTCGTCAACCCTAGCTCGGGAGGGTTCAGAACCTCTTCCCGGCACCCTGCCGGAGAGGGGAATCGTCACCGGAGGCTTCTACATCGCCATGCCTGCCTCCGGAGTGATGCGTGAGTAGTTCATCCTTGGACTACGGGTCCATAGCAGTAGCTAGATGGTTGTCTCTCCACTTTGTGCCATCATGTTTAGATCTTGTGAGCTGCCCTACATGATCAAGATCATATTATTGTAATGCTACATGTTGTGTTTGCTGGGATCCGATGAATATTGAATATTATGTCAAGTTGATTATCAATCTATCTTATATGTTATTTAAGATCTTGCATGCTTTCCGTTACTCGTAGATGCTTTGGCCAAGTAGATGCTTGTAACTCCAAGAGAGAGTATTTATGCTAGATAGTGGGTTCATGTCTCCGTTTAACCTGGGACAGTGACAGAAAGTTCTAAGGTTGTGGATGTGCTGTTGCCACTAGGGATAACCTAACGATGCTATGTCCACGGCATATGTGTTTGTTTACATTACGCACTTTACTTAATGCAATTATCCGTTGCTTGCAACTTAATACCAAGGGGACTCGGATGACAACCCGGCGGTGGATTATTAGTCATAGATGCTGTTGGATAACGATCTATGTATTATGTCGTAATGCCCAATTAAATATCATAGTAGTCAACATGTCATGTATATGCATTGTCATGCGCTCACTATTCGTCAATTGCCCAGCTGTAATTTGTTCACCCAACATGTTAGTTATCTTTTATGGAGAGACACCACTAGTGAACTGTGGACCCCGGTCCATTCTTTTACACTGATTAAACAACCACAAACTGCAAACTGTTCCTTTTTCATTCTCTGCAATTTAATACTCATTTTCCACACCATACGTTTAATCCTTTGTTTTCAGCAAGCCAGTGAGATTGACAACCTCACTGTTTCGTTGGGGCAAAGTAGTTTGATTGTGTTGTGTGCAGATTCCACGTCAACAGTCCAGACTCCCTGCGACAGCTATTTTTCTGGCGCCGTTGACAACCTTCTGAAGAGTTGCTGCTCCTACTGGTTCGATAACCTTGGTTTCTTTCTGAGGGAAAACTTGCTGCTGACTACATCATACCTTCCTCTTGGGGTCTCCCAACGAACGTGTGTTTCACGTCATCATAGACCAACGGTCAGAACTCAAGTATCTGTAACCAGAGAAGCTGAAAGAGCCATCTGTAAGAAGTACAATGGGCATTGGTCGGCAAATCCCCACCTAAAATAAGTCAGTTAACTGCTACCCTTCAGAGCTACTTGATAGCTAAACTGCTCTTTCCCAGCGATCAATGATGAATCATGATTTAGACCCAGAGTTCAGCCATCAAACAAAAATAAATGACAGGTCCATACCATGATAGATTGATGGGCACTCAAGTCCTCATTTTGGCATTCGGCTTCTTAATCTGTTCATGCAGAGGCAAAGGCGTGAAAAAACTTTGTACTATTCCAACAATTAAAAGAAACAAAACATTCCCATAGATAACTAAGACAATAATATGCATTGGTGGTGGCACATAAACAAAGTACTATCATCAAAGGTTTCACAATTAAGATATATGGTAATCAATCAGTCCACAAGTTCGAACAGTGAAAATACAGTGGAAGTAAATTACAGGGTTGTAAGATAAACAATATCTAGCTAGGTGTTTGGGATAACTGAACAAAATTAAGGCACACAACTTGCATCCTAGCAAGGGAGGAGATGATACATTTCCTGGGGATGAAGAAGTAAAATATAGCTCACGTAGAGCTTATGACCTTCGTTGTGGCCATGATAATGCTCGTGTAAGACCTCGACCAGTGCATCTCTGTCGCTAGGCCTGAACCAAACATATTTTCGGATTTACATAGACCTGTGTTTCATGGTTTCAGATATTAGATATCCCATCAACCCTAGGCACAAGTAACACATAGTTAAGGCTGTATAGAAGGAATGAAATCATCAAATGAATATTATTTCCTTCAAGAAAATGTAAAGAAACATTCTACTGTAGCAAAGCTTGATTTAACTCTTTACCAAAAAACCAAACCAACAAATTACAGCTCAAAACAGAGAGGAAAAGGTAGCAAATATAGAAGCACAACCTTTCAAAATGGAAAGAGACATCAATACTCGATTATGTGCTGCCTAAGTCAGACAACTTCTCAATCACATAGACCCTCACCAAAAAAATGTATTCATAATTTCATCAAGCAGATGGTGCAACTAAAAATGAAAGGTGGAATGGACTATCACATGAGGTGATGAACCTACCTCTATAGTTGATGGACTCCAAATCATGCCAGCCAGATGAACAAAATGACCTGCGGCATTCCAGAAATCCACATCGTCTAAGCTGAATTGCTGGCAAAATGGAAGCGTAAGTCATGTTTAAAAATCTAATGAACCAAATTCAATATTCATAACTTTTGTCTAGACACAGATCATGAAGTACTAAGATATTTGTTCAGTAGATCATGAATGAAAATGTGCAGCTACACAAATATAACATGAATCCATAATACAAAAGCAAGCATGAACAACTCGCAACTAACACAAGCCATACAAATTTAAAAGCAAGATTAACACAGGTCATCCAAATTTTGAAGCAAGATTCAAGAAAACAATCAAGAGCATGTGGTAGTTGTACCTGATGTGGCTCGCTCGATCTGCATCAGCACTGTCACACCTGCCTTTTATCCCCACAAGCATGGATTGTCATGCTACTTTCTGAGCCGCTGTAAGAAGAGGAGGATCGTCAGTTACACCCACGCACAGACCCATGAAAACACAGAGAGGAAGACACACCTGCAGGTCAAAAGCACCATCAAGGTTCAACCCCCAAACACCCGGCCTCATGCTGGCGGCTACATCCAAGCTGTGAGGGGTGTCACATGTTAATTCTTTTAATATTTTGCCCGTAATTGTGGGAGAATAGGGCATCGCAACAAATATAGTGCAAGAATAGATTATCTCAACCAAGCCTGATTCCCAATTGAATAAATTATGTGGTCATCAAGCGACAAAACACCACCTAATTATCGACAGAGATGACATTACCACTCGTGGGAGAATTGGCATTTGTAAGTACAAGAATAGGGCATCTCAACAAATATAGTTTATTTTATTTCGATTTTATACTTCTAAAATAAAAATAAAAATAAAAATAACTTTCATAAAGATAAAGTGTGTGCTTAGGATAACTTGGCAAAACACTGAGTAAGACTGGTATGATCATGGGCATCCAATGTATGGGCACGCGTCTGGTTCCATCAACCTCCTGATAATGCTAAATACTGTGCAATATCACTACGATTTCATGGCACCAAAATATGCATAAATATTGTGCAAAGCAGTCTCAGTTTGACAGAAAATCATTTAGAAAACAGTTTGTTATCGGTATACCTTTAGGAAAGAATGGAGCATCTCAATGAGCTCATGTCTTTAGCCCAGTCTTCACATCCAAGTTCCTGCTTGGTCATGAACATTGCAGCTAATATCAGGTTGAATGGCAAGAAAGTTCCAAGATTCGAACGGCACGGCAAGCAAATGAGAAAGACATGGAGGGATTGGTGAGAACATGTGTATCAACATGCGTCAGCAGCGAAGTGGCACAGATATGCCTCCCCCCATTTCTATTTATGGCATGCTATAGCCAAAATGTAGTGTCAGCTAGAATAAAATGATTAGATGCAACTAATTACAACACAAAGAAGGTAACTGACCAAAAAATAGCAGTGAGTTGTAAGGCAAACAACATGAACAAAAGGTTGCTATTTTTGCAATATGTGTAAAAATGTTAAAATAAAACGGAGATGCACATGGAAAAAGCATGCGAACAATTAATTTGACCTACACAGTAGGGTAAGGTGGAACTAATATATTATATATGTCAAAAGGGGGAACCAAAAGGCCTCACAATCATAATCATAAATAAGATAAAGGCGTACATATTATGCAAGAAACCTATAGCTTCATGGCAGCATGGTCAGATGATAAACTGAAAGAGCGCAGAAACCCCAACACAAACATCACTCGCATACAATCTCTCCAACATATATTTGAAAGGAGAGCATGACCTCATATAAAGTTTGGATGCAATGAGAGCCAAAAGATGTGATCAGGTGATGTACGTACATACACACACACTGTAATCCATACGAAAAAATCAATTTCAGCCTGCAGTTCATTAGACCCACATATGAGCACCACGTGTTTGCATGAACATGAAATAGAACCATAAACAAATATGTACGTCACAGCAAGATCATTCAAGTAGCAAAAGTGATGTAATTTGCAAGAAGATACATATCAGAATACGGAAGCCGTGATTGAAGGAAAGTCACAACCATCCGAGCATAATAAAGAAATTGCAACCATCAAAAGCGTGGCAAAGAGAAATCAATGATCAATGTAATTACATTCATTCAAAGCATAACAAAGAGAAATTAGCTAACTTCACTCTTCTTTTGAACAAAAAGTTAAATGACATCATCCATATAAATTAACACTTAATTTCAGAATGAAAAGAAACTGGTGGGTAGGGAAAATACCAACTCCTGATCATATCATACCTTAAGGATAGATGTGGTATTCTTTAAATCGTAGAGTCAATTAATATGAAAGAAGTGGCTAAATTAACTGCTAGCAAATAGCGTACAAACTGATCACTCGCTAGTATTTTCTGCAAAAAATATAACAATGGTAAGTCAGGTTACCTGGACGTATTTCATGGGACATAAATTTGGTTTCCCATTGAAACACAAAAATGAACATGGTATGCAACTACACATACATAACATGGAATCATAGGTTTCAATATAAAATCTATCCATTCTTATTAAACTGATAGAATGTCTCTGAAATGTGGAAGTAAACTCTCCAGCAAGGATCTGAATGCAACATGGCAACAAAGATGATATCAACATATGTGACCAGGCGCAGGGGAAAGGCTAATGCTTCATTACCAAGAAATTCGAGAGTAAATTGAATGCCAAAGATCATATTCATACAGAAGAAAAAGAGAATCAATCCTTCTGAAATATTTAATAGCCAAATGAAACAAATTGACGCATATGATGCCTTTATAACTATCCTTCTCTAGGAGCAACCTTTACGTAGATAGTTTGTATGGATTTAGCCATGCATGCATTCAATCAAGCATCCTTTTAACCCGGAATGCTATGTACGTGCAAGACAGCTACTTGTAGATTGTTGAAGAAAAATATATCTTTACAATATCCAAACACTATGTACATCTAAGAATAATATCATGGACACTGAGTTCATTTAGAAGACGCAATAATTACCTTACAAAAAGATTTGACCGAGCAAAAGGCTTGATATGCATGGCATTTTCCAACTCACCATCACACAAGGGAAGATCACATTAACTATTTCCATAATACACCCTTTGAAGGCCAGAAAACAACACCTTCCAAAGAGAAACTATTTGGGAAGAGAAGGCTCTTTTATGGGCAGAAACAACCATTGTACACAACCAGGCAACAATAATCAACGGCTCGCTGCCTAAGCCAGTACACTTTCAATTACATAGACCTACAAAAAAACAATTGCTAATTTCAGCAAGCAGAATATTAAAATAAAATCTAGCCTCGTCAAAGATAAACCACAAAGCATGATAAATAAATTACTTTCCTTAGACCTGCATCAATTTTCAATTTTTGGTGGGAATACGAAGGGAGATGAGCAATAACCTGGGGGTGAAGATACAAAAACCATGAGCTTGTAGCTGCCTTGTTCTCCTATTCACAACACACTTTTGGTGGGGATACGAAGGTGGGGATACGAAGGAATATGAGCAATGAATTTCTGACGCTCTGAAACCACCACTATGCACCACATAACTGAATATCCTCCAGATCTGTATATTTGCGTCAACCCTGCAAGACAAGTATAGTGCGAAAGTTTAAAGTAATCATACTCTGATAATTTCAAGTACACAAAACGTAGCTGAACCCGTATGCAAACCATTGACAGAAATAATAAAGAGAGAGAGGAGAAGAAAGAACAGAGGACGAAAATAGAAGAAATTGAAAGAACCTCACCTGCGCTGAACGCTCCTTGCTGCAGCGAGCCATCCGTGGCAGTCAGCTGGGGAGAAGGGGTTGTGGAGGCCAGGGGCGAGGCTAGCGGGCTGCTGCCTGCTGTCCGTCGTCCTCCCCCACGGACCGGGTCGTGGAGTCTTGCTGCGCTCGTAATGGGGAACGGAGGCGGGGCTGAGGACGCGGGAAGAGGCCAACGAGGCGGCGCCGGCGTCCATTGGGTATTCCTTGGCGGCGGCGGCTGGCTGGACGGCGAGGACTGCTAGAGGAAACCCTAGATCGGCTATTCTTGACTTGCACTGGAGAGGCGTCGCGTGGAAAAGAGGCGTTGCGACCACATACCACGCTGCCGGCCACCATGGAGCTGCGGACGCTCCAGCGGAGGTCAAGCTCCTTACGTGCGGCAGCTGTGCGTCGTCGCCTCCGGCTGCTTAGAGAGAGATAGGAGGTGAGACGTGATAGAGAGCAGAGACGGGGAGGGAGAGGCCACAAGGGCATACCTGCGGGCGAGCACAACGGGGATCGACCGACATCAAGCGGAGCGTCGACGGCGCGGAAGAAAACACGGGAAGGAGATGGCGCGGCGGGAGGGTCGAGAGGATTGGGGAGGAGCGCAGCGAGCGGGATTGGGGAGGAGAGCGCGTGCGCCAATTGGAGGCTGGCGGCTAGGGTTTCACAGTGGGGGGATTCGCTTTTATACCGCAGGTGTAAAATGACTATTTTGCCCATAGAAAATGGACGAGTCAGATCGACGCGGGTTTGGGTTCTCGGATCGGACGGCTCGCGGTGGCCAGTCGTCGAGGAGAAATCAATCTGTACCGAATTTTCCAGCCATCAAGTCTATGACCGGTGGGACCAAGAACCGTAAAAAAAATTCACCACACGATCGGACGGCTGAAATTGCATCAAGTTTCTATAGAACGGTGGAGAATTGCTGAGGCTGTGAGAATCGTTGGTCTCTACCCAAGGATGTTATCTTTAGATGAGTACTTCCTCTGTTACATATTAAACCTCACTCCAGTCATCAACTTGCTCGCAAGGTCTCCGACTTTGTTGCATACAGTATATTAAAAGCGTTTTTCCAAACGGGTGCTCCTTTTACCAGTTGCATGCAAACTGCAAAGTAGAAAAGAAAGAGTGGCGAAAGCACGAAACTTCCTCCTCGATCTCACTTTTGACTCGCTCAGCTTACCTCTTTCGACGACTGCTTCTCCAGCAGGTGCAAACTATGGTGGTGGCTTTAACTTTTGCCCACCATCAGCATGGACGATCCGATCTTCCTCGAAATGTCATGCGGTGGAGGCCCGTCCTTTTGCGATTTTCCCCAAACAATCTCTTCCTTTCTGGTGTCTGAGTGCATGCGTGGCGGTACCTGCTCGTTTCTTTTTTACATTTTACCAAGGATGCTGGGGACCTTTGTTCTTGAACTTTGACTACGAGTAACACGACATTAGAGCATCTCCACCGACGCGTCCAATAGAGCATCTGGCAGCGGTGTCGGACGAGTGCTATTGGGAGCGCCAGCACATGTTGCCGCTCTATTGGGAGCGGCTCGCCCCACCGCTCGCTCCCAATAGGTTTTTTCGGAAATAATTGAATCTAGAATATAGACGAAACGACGTTAATTCACTGAATTCGACGGACATTTAACAAACTTAAACAAAATTTGACGCTAACCACTCTCTCCGTGACGACCGCATGCTGGCAAGGAGGAAGAAGGAGCCACATCACGCCTCGTACTCCGCGTCTATCACGGCGTACCCGTGCGGCGCCGAGATGGAGTAGAATGGGTCGACGCGCTGCAACCTATGACAAGTCCGTTCACTGCCGCATGATGTAGTCGAGGCGGCCTTCACGCTGAGCCGCAGCGCTACCGGCAACTTGACGACGTTCAGCACCGACCCCTCCCGTAGCTGAACGTCGTCTAGCACCGGTATGTTGTGGCGGACGTGATCCTCCGCCACTCGACCGACATCGTCGGAGGAGGCACCACGCGGGAGGAGCTGGCCGCGCCGGCCGCAAACCCAAAAGACGGTAGAGGTATGCGGTCGTAGGCGATGGCGCTCGGGACGAGCTGCCCTGCTCGTGGCGCCGCATCTCACGGGCAAACGGCTTGCCCATCATCCGCTCCTCGTTAAGGAGGCGGCGCTGCTCCTCCTGCTCCAGGCGTTCGGGGGCCATGGCGCGCTCGCGCCAAGCACGACGATCCGCGGCCGATAGCTAGCGGCGAGCAAGCACCTCTTCGGTCATCGCCGTGCTGCTTGTGGTTGCCAGACATGCCACCTCTCCCTCCTCTCCAATCCTCGATCAAACTAGCCTTCCCAGCAAGAAAACGTAAGCTAAGATTTTGGTGGGATAGGAGAGGTGAAGTGTTGTGTGGAAAGGAGAGGTGCGTCGGGCACCATTTTAAAGCCGGCGGGGAGCGGAGGAGGCTAGCGCCGCATTAACGCCGCCACTTGTTCGTCTGCCACGCGCATTGACGCCGACGACGCGTGTGCGCCACCGCCTGGGCTTCCAGTGTCTGCGCCTGCCTGGGGAGCCGCTGCGTCATTACAACGGGCATACCGGTCACAATAAATCCGCCTGCGGCCGCTTTGTCGCTGACACGTCGGTCCCGCGCTTCTGGATTCGACGTGGCGCGTGTTGTCGCGGTTGCCGGCACACCCGCTTGCCTCCCTAGAAACAGGGCGTGGAGGGTTGCCAGACGCTTTATTGGGTGCGCCAGCAACTTTTGGTCTATTGAGCTCACCGCTGGGGGCCGTTTTTGTGCCGGTGCGTCCAATAGACTTATTGGAAGCGATATTGGGCGCACGAGTGGAGATGCTCTTACTTGGATTTTTCACGTGATCAGGTCCATATGTTACTATGTGCTTAGACATAGACAATGTTTTGAGCAATGCCTAGACATGCATGTACTTAACGGTTAGAAAAATGACATGAAAAAGTAGAAGGATATACTTGGACAGGACTCCTGAAACAACATGAAAGTTGACCGTGCTAAAATGTGCTTACTCCGTTCCATAATACTCCCTCCGTTCTAAAATAGTTGTCTTCCATTTGTCCAAATTTGGATGTACCTAGACATGTTTTTGTGTATAGGTACATCCAAATTTGGACAAATGAAAGACAAGTATTTTAAAACGGAGGGAGTATAAGATATTTTAGAGAGCTTAGTGTGAACTAGCTAGGGAGTAAAATGAGTGAATATAAACAGTAAAACGCGTCTTGAGAAAAGCTAGGAGTAACATAGAGTGAATCGGGAGACCTTTAGGGCTCCATGCATGTGACGTCCAGTTGGCGTGCATGGCTTAAGGCATTTGGAACTTGCCTTTGGCAAACGAAAGTTTCTCAACCAGACGAGACGAGCGTTAACAGTGGAGTGTGTACCTTTTCCACTTGCCGTTAGTATCATTCATTCTACAGTACTTTGTGGCGTTGCCCCTTGGCCCTCTTCTCCTCCTATCCTAGTAGGACAAATTAAAACACGGCGACATGATTCATTCCAGGGGTCGACGCATGGGCCATGAACTACTAGCAACCAAGAACATACTGTAATACACAGAGGAGCTATCACTAATGATTGTCCTCCCTAACGAGACATTTTGTAGCACGGCCACATGATGGAGATGTCTGGGGATCGATCACGAGAACTGAACTTGTCTCTATGTCGACATCATGAAGTGTGACACCAAAAAAAAAAAGAACTTAAACCCAGTAGTAGTAGTAGTGGCCGGGTTGATGATAGCATGAGAAAGGAAAGGAGACCCAGGAAAGGTATAGTGAAACTATAATCTGGAGAGAGCAAGATTATGAAGATGATGATACGATGATGTACAGTCACAGTTTCACAAACATAGAAAGAGATAGTGGAGTAGTAATGATTTGCTCAGGAGCTACTGGTAACCCTGAAGCCATGACCCAGTCCTGGGAAGATCGATCTCTGCAGGGTCACTGAAACATTGAACAAGGAGTGGGTGAAAAGCGGAGGAGGGGGAGTTAACTCAACCCCTGCACCTGCGCGCGCATCTCTAACTATATGAAAGCAGGCCAAATCCGCGGCCTCTCCGCGCTCGGTCTACCGTGCTTAGCAACAGTCCGCACTGGTCACTGCTACAGTGTTGAACAGTGCCCGCCGTTTTTTTTGCAAAAAAGTCCCCGGGTTTGCCTAAAATCACCATTTGGTCCTTGCAGTACATAGCTCCTCGAGAAGAAGGACCTATCTGTAATTGAACGAAAGTCCAGGTTCTTTTTCATAAAAACCCACCACAACCCCCTCTCCCTCCCTCTTCTCACGCGTGATGCCGGAGCGCGCCGCCGCCGCCGACGCTCACCGCCGCCGCTGTGCTGCACTCCGGACAAATCGATGGCAATGGCGAGCTTCGCCGCCTCCTCCTCTCCCTCCTCGCCGACAGCCGCCTGCCGGAACGCCGTGAGTTCACCGGAATCGACCTCGCCGTCGTCGGCATCCGCCGCCACTTTCGTACCCCGCCGGCGACGCTACGTCCACCCAGAGGAGGCGGCGCCGCCACCCCGTGCACTCCGCGTCGAAGCGCATCCAGCGCGCCCACTCGCACGTCTTAGCTCGCCGTGTCGCGCCGCCGCCGTGCTCCACGCCGCCGCGGCCATCCCACGCCATTGCTGACGTCATTGCGACGTCAGTGTGGGCCCAGGTTGTCAGCATTTTTCCTTTTCACGAAAAAAATAAATAAATTGAAATTCCTTACAGGTGGGCCCCTACTACTCCACACAAATTCCAGAAAGTAAAAAATATTACAAATTCAATAACTTTAAATTTACACACCAACAAAAAAAAATATATATATATAGCAAAATGGTCACAAAAAATAAATGACGACTATTTATGCCATACGATGAAATTTCTAAAATTTGAATATTTTAAATTTCAAATATCATTTAAATCTAACCATTTCCGTAAACATAAAAAGAATGTTAACATTTCCAATTTTGAATTTTCCCACATAAACGCTAAAAATATTACAAATAAATCAACATGAACACAAAAAAAAAATGTTGACTTTTTATATCATATATAATCAAATTTTAAATCTATCCATGGAAAAAAAATGTATATCAAAATAACCACACAAAAAATGCAAACTGTTTATGACGCACAGTCAAATTTGAAATTTGAATACTTTCAAATTAAAAACAACTTCCAAACCTGGTCATTTAAAAAAAAAATCAAACCTGGCCATTTAAAAAAAAAACATTCCTAAATAACTTCTCAATATAAACAATTTTTGAAAACTAAACATTTTTAAACATAACCATTTTTTTGAATTCCAATAACTTTCAAACCTAAAAAATATATATTTTTGATTGCACACATTTCCAAATTTAAACTAATGCTCATATTGGTTAACATTTATAGATAACCATAATATAAAATTATGTCAAAATAAAATCTCGATCATTTCAATTAGACTAACATATTTACAGGTGATATAACTTAAAACTTTCTAATTATGCACCTAAATTTAAAAAGCACCTAGACAAATAAATATTTGGAGAAAATATAAATTCATTTCCTCCAAATATAGATTGAATTTTAATTGAACATAACAAATGCTCATATAGTGTATTACCGTTTATTGTTAAGTTAAATTCAATATTTAAAACAAAACTCAACATATTACAAAAAAGAAATAATAACTACTTATGACATACGAACTTTCCTAACAATTTCAAAAAATTGTCTAAATCTGTAAATTCAATATTTTTTTAACCTACATCTCCATACATATATTTATGCATATTGCTTTTTTTTAAAATAAAAATATTACAAATAAATCAACATGAACACAAAAAAAAATGTTGACTTTTCATATCATATATAATCAAATTTTAAATCTATCCATGGAATAAAAATGTATATCAAAATAACCACAAAAAAAAAGCAAACTGTTTATGACGCACAGCCAAATTTCAAATTTGAATACTTTCAAATTAAAAACAACTTCCAAACCTGGTCATTTTTTAAAAATAAAAAAAATCAATCCTAAATAACTTCTCAATATAAATAATTTTTGAAAACTAAATACTTTTTAAACATAAACATTTTTTTGAATTCCAATAACTTTCAAACCTAAAAATATATATTTTTGATTGCACACATTTCCAAATTTAAACTAATGCTCAAATTGGTTAACATTTATAGATAACCATAATATAAAATTATGTCAAAATAAAATCTCGATCATTTCAATTAGACTAACATATTTAGAGGTGATATAACTTAAAACTTTCTAATTATGCACCTAAATTAAAAAAACACCTAGCCAAATAAATATTTGGAGAAATTATAAATTCATTTCCTCCAAATATAGATTGAATTTTAATTGAACATAACAAATGCTCATATAGTGTATTACCGTTTATTGTTAAGTTAAATTCAATATTTAAAACAAAACTCAAACATATTACAAAAAAGAAATAATAACTACTTATGACATACAAACTTTCCTAACAATTTCAAAAATTTGTCGAATTCTGTAAATTCAACAATTTTTGAACCTACATCTCCATATATTTATGCATATTGCTTTTTTTTTAAACAACCACGGTTTAGCTAATGACACAACTACACATATCGAGGCAACCAAAACTTACTTACAAAAATAAAATTACGGAAAATGCATAAAGCTATAAAATTCATATCTTCTGATCCATAGTTCACAAAAAAAAATATATACCCAAATTTGTACAAAAAATTAAACCTTCACAACTAACACATTGTTTCATGCATGACTAAACAACTTTAAAAATAATAATTAGAAAACCTAATGCAACCATTTTACACCAATTATGCAGTGTGTCCAATTTGTCATAATTTTAAACTTTTCTAACAATTTCAAACATTTGTCTAATTTTGTAAATTCAACAATTTTTGAACCTACAATTCCATGTATTTATACATATTGCGTTCTTTTTTTTTTACAACCACGGTTCAGCCAATGTCACGCCTACACATATCAACACAACCAAAACTTACTTACAAAATGTATTATCCATTAAAAAAATACAAAACATTAAATTTATCACGAAGAGCGCGGCGTGACGACGCGCAAAATTCAACTAGTTGAAGGTGAAGGTGAAGCCTTCCCGCTGCCGCTGCGCCTGGTGTGATGGGGAGAAAAGATCCTGCATGCCCCTGCACCACTCCACCACGCAGAGGGCGGAACAGACGATCGATGATGCTTTGAAAAGACGCACAGCATATATGTCTTCTGATTTCGGTTCACAGCCCATTGGCCGCCTTTCAATGCGAGGTTCAGAGGCGCCACGGCAACTCTTGGCAGAGATGTTTTTCTTGGGCAGCTATGCAAGCTCCGGACGGAGTTCTGTTTTATCTCCGCAAAGATCTCGCTCTGTTGGAAACTCTGATGATGACGATTCTGGTGTCGGACCAAGGTTATCATTTCCTCCTGAAACGCCACGGGATACCAGCCCGGCATGCAACACGCCTTCTTCTTCTTCTTCTTCTTCTTCTTCTTCTTCTTCTTCTTCTTCAAGAGCGGGGACAACGGTCAGCTTTAGCAAAACAAATACAGGATACTGTTGAAAAATTACACGTTGTCTGAACGACTGTCCTCCTACCACTCCTGCGTTTCTTGTTTCTGTCTTGTGACCTTAAACCTGCGTCCTGGACTCCTGGCGCGAGTGTTTGTATCACTAATTAAGCGAGATCCAGTGCAGCTAGTGCCGCCTCGAGTTTGAATATTACGAATCTCGCTGCTCATGAAGCTGAGACAGGAATCTTGCCCTGAACTTCTCCGGACAGAACTGGCTAGAGTCTTTCACCGGGAATGCTCATGCTTCTTCAGGCAATGTACCGCCTGTAGATTCCTTCTTTGACTCGTGGTTCCTTTGCAGCTGATGAGTAGCTTCGTCTTTATAGTGACCTCATGCCACGGTAGACATAAAGGTGACAGCTCGTCAGATCAGATCATTACAAGAGCGGCTCTCTCCTTATCCCTTGCTACAGTGTGCCTGTGGCGATAAGGAGGCGACTGCGAGGCGAGAGTTCCGCCGGCGAGTTTGCTGCTCCCCTCCATCTCCGACCGCCGTTTTTCGGCGCCGCGAGGTGGGGGGAGCCTCGGCTCCATCCGTGTGAGTAGGTTAGGTCCTAGGGTGCTAGGTGTGCGTGCCCGCTCGGCGTCTCCGGTGACGGTGGCGGTGGCGCTGGTGAATAGGGCGTTCGTCCTTCCCCTCCTTCCCCGTTCCGGCCTCGTCGCCGGGGAGGCAGTGGAGGTCTTCCGTCGGGCGTGGTTCTTCGTCTGTGCTTCTCCGGCCGGCCGTGGCGGCGAGGGGAGGAGCGGGTGGAGCTCGGCGTCCCGTTTTTGTTGCAGGTGGTTCTGGTGGTTCCCCTCTTCGACGACTCTGCTCTGGATGGCCTTGGTGGACAGGGGAGCAGCGTTAGGAGGCGGTGCGGTGGTGGTGGTGGTGGACCTAGGCGGCGCGGCGCCGGCTGGAAGTTTGGCGGAAGCGGGGTGTGGGTGCCGTGGTCGTACGCGTTCAGCGAGTTTCGGCTCCGTCGCTCGGCGGCGGACGGCTTCTGCGACCTTCTACATGCTGGAGCGGCTCCTTCTTCCCGGGGGTTGGAGGTACGGCGGCGCCGCCGTCGCCTAGGCGCTTGGGGAATGGTTTAGGATTCGTCTGTCTCTTCTTTGACTGCTCAGGGTGCTCTGTGCACTTTTTCGGGGTCCTCTTTGTAATTTCTGTTTTCTTTCGGACTTTTTTGTAAAAGTGTGCTGAGTTGTCTGAATATATGTGGCGAATCCTCCTCAAAAAAAAGATCAGATCATTACAAACTTTTGGACGTGGCAAGAGCATTTCCATGTTTCAAGAAACATTTTTTTTTTTGGTCAAGTAACATTGTTAATCTGTCCCGCTCTCTGAATTACACGGCACTAGACATAGACGATACTTGGGAATCGCTACTCATGTGTCATCATGTGTAACCGGAAGGCACACAACTGCATGAAAACAAAGCAGGATGATATTCAAATGTCGCTTCACTACACGCATATGGGGTGTTTTGAAGAGTTGGATTGGGCTTCACGACTTGGCGCCGGGCGATAGGCTAGCCTTCAACACCGTCAAGGAGTGGTGGACACGAAATGGTTATCAAGAGAGGACCGCATAGAAAGGCTATGGCCTCGCCATGCTTGTTGCTTGGGAGATATCGAAGGAGAGGAATGCTCACGTCTTTAGGAATAAATTTTCGACCTCCACTATGCTCATTGCAAAGATAAAGGAAGAGGTGACGCTTTGGTGCTTCGCCGGTGCTAAAAACTTGTGTAATTTGATGCCGCGAGAGTAGTTGTTTTATTTTGGGTGTGCGATCGCATGCCCCGGCTTGTAAGACCTCTCTAACAAAACTCTTCTCTTAATCAATGAAAATGGCAAATCTTTTGCCTTGTTTCAAAAAAAAAACATGATAGGAAACAAAATTTATGCGCTGGATTGCTAAGATAAACGACGGATGGTGCATAATAATTTGTAAACAAAGCGACAAAAACATGAATAACTTACACCAGTACGCGATGTCACCTCGAAAATAATGTTAGGTTCATACATTATTTTTGTGGTGTCTTAAATATATGACATGCATATTTTCCTTCAGACATCATTTTATCTTCTTTTTTCGTATATTTACAAACATTTTTCTTTGTCCGTAATCATTTTTGCACAATCCAAATATGTCATATTTATGCACAACCTGAGCTCTTGTACACACAAGTTGTGTGTACACCAAAGTTTTGGTTCCCAGATGAAAAAAATCCCGAGGGGGCTCGGGATTCCCGGTCACCGCGGTAACCGAGAAATCCGGATGGTTACCGTACAAATTTGAAAATCAAGTTTTATATACAAATTTTGTCAGGAAGAGGTATGTACTCCCTCCGTTCCAAATTAGATGACTTGTATTTGTCCAAAAGTGGATGTATCTAGACATGTTACAAGTTTAGATGCATCCACTTTTGGACAAATAGAAGACATCTAATTTGGAACGGAGGGAGTAGGTTTTAAACGCGAACTGAACACAACTTTCGTACTTTCCTAGTGGCGTATCGGTATGAACCTGTTCTGTTCATTAGTGTATACTCCTGACTCCTGCGATCCGGCTCCGAGCAGCAATTCCGGCGTCGCGCGCGGATCAGGATTCATTCTGCACAGCTCCTCCGCTCCACTGGGCAGAAAGCCCATGATCTGTAACTCGGCCTGCTTAGGATATGGACTTCCAGCCTGCGAGGTCAGAATTTGGTCAGCCCGTGAGCAGGAGTGCCCATATTCGGGTGGGTTGTTGTGCTGGCCCGTTCCGAAGCAACAGCTAGCAGGTTCGACTGTATTTTTTTTTCGTGATTTTTAGCTGTACAGAGGTAACAGAGAGCAGTTTTTGGCTGTGCTGAGGCTACCAGAGGGCAGTTTTTGCTGTGCATTACATGGAAAATGTTGTATTTGAACATAGCAAACAGAAATATAGAACGAAATTCTAGTGGCATCAAGTCTCATACAAGCATAAGTTGAATGGCGGTATCACATCCAAAAGCATCACATGTGCAAATATATCTAACATGGCATAAACATCACCAGCCTAGAGCAATGGCGGTAGCTAGTTCATCCGTCGCCGCTTGCACGCGATATGCAGCAACTAGGGTGTCAGGACGGCCGCCCGGATCCGTCCCGCTCCAACTAAAAATACGCTCAACTAGCTTGCTATCAACTTGGTCAGATTTAGCTACTCCCTCCGATCCGGAAAGAGGGTCGCCGGATCGAAGGTAGTATTTTTAACTGAAAGCTGATTATGCGGGATGCCCGCATGCAACCCTAACTAGCTGGCTAACTGAAACCATGCACCGGCTCTGCTGGAAATGCTAGGCAGCGGTTGTGCGTGCGACCCATTGACCGGGACCGGCGGTCAAAAAATGTCATCGATGGCCGTGGCGGTTTTGTACTCCAACACCAATCGGCCGTATTCGTTTCAGTCTTCACAAGTACTCCTGCAAAAGCACCCGTACATGAGAACTTGCTTGTGGCAAGATGGTTAGGTGGGCGGTTGTACCCCCATTCCACCAGAGTTCAAACCACAGGTTTGACGCTGTTGTTTCTCATTTAAGGCGGAATATTTTTCAGTGGGAGGCGACGTTCCCGTCGACAGCGAGGCACCCGTGGTGACTTCGTCAATCTCAAGACTCGACCCGCAGACTTAGTCTCTCGGAGGTGTTCATAGAGATGAGTGTGTGCGCGTGTATATGAGCGTCTGCGTTGTACTGTGTTTCGCAAAAAAAAAAAAAAAAACCGTACATCGGTACATATGTGTGTGCCTGCAGAGGAGCAGGTAGAGCAGCAGTTAGTAGGAGACAACACGGCGGACGCATGCCCCTCACCTGCGACATCGATCGCACCTCCTTCACTCTCCAAGCAAACAAGATGGCAACTCTGGTTTCCACTGCGCCGATAGCCAAGATGCCGCAGCCCGGTGGTGGCCTTACGCCGGCCGCCGGCGTCCTCGTCTCCATCGCTGTCTTTTGGCTTGTGCGGGTATGCACTCCATCGGTTTACTCAAGCTCTTACATCAGATCTGCTAGTATCTGCTTGCTGCTTGTTCTTGCAAATGCAAGTTTCTCTCGATCTATCCAACCAATTTTGCCCCATATGTTTCAGTTTTTCTCCAGTGTGTCTACACGATGCGGAATCTGCACTTGGTTGGATGACTACCCTGCAGCACGGTATTCCTTCGATTTTAGCACCTCAACATCTAACACTTCCATAATTTTTCCTTGTGATTGCTTAATTAGCTGCTGATGTAGATTCCTCCTTTGTTCACTTTTTTTTGCCGGGATTCCTCCTTGTTCATTGCAACAGTAGTACTACTACTCCTGACGGCCACATCGCCCGCGGCACCTTGCACGGCGGACTGGCATTGGCATCTGGAGCTATGATATGGTAGAATTACTTACATTCTTTTAGGGAATAATTAGTTACATCTAAACCAGCTTAGGATCAGTACATTACTGTGTGTATTTGCATCACTTTATCTTTACTATTAAATGAGAATTCGTACGTTGGTACGTCTCCCGTTTTCTGCCATCTGCCCGATTTTCTCGATCTATCGATCGCGCATTGTCGCTAACATGGGCCGGCCCAAACTCTCCCTCGTTAGCACTAATCGCGCAATCTATACATTACTAACTATATCAAAGGAGGCCGGATCCGCGGCCTATCCGCGCTCCGTGCACTGTAGCATCTACAGTGTGCTACAGTGTTGAGCAGTGCAGCGGTGGGCCCCACATGTCAGTCAGACAGTGCGCCGGCGTTTTGCAAAAAGAGACAAGCGAGCCAAGATTTTGCCCCGCAGGCCTCCAGTTTTACGAGGATAGGGACCTATTCGAAAATTGAGTAAACCTCAGGGGCCTCCGTGAAAAACCACCGGCACATCTCCCCTTTCCCCTCTCTCTCCCCTCGCGCCGCCGAGCTCGCCACCGGCCGCCGCGGTCGATGCCGCCGGTTCGCGCCTCCCCGATCAGATTGAAGCCCACGCGGAGCTTCCCCGCCACCGTCTCCACCTTCTCGCCCAAGATCAGCCGCCGGGACGCCGCGGAGCCGCCGGATTTCTCCCCGCCGTGCTCGCCGTCCACGGCGACAGAATTGGTCGCCGCCGGCCGCTCCGGCGACCAAAAGGTCCGCAGCGCCGCCCCTCCGGATCCCCTCCAGCTCCTCTGCTGCCTCCGCACGGTCCCAGGCCGGCACGCGCGCTCGCGTGCTCGAGCGCGAGCTCGGCCGCGCGGCCACGGACGCGTCTGCCGCCGGCGGGTGACGTCACGCGTTGACGTCACCGCGGCCCCAGCTGTCAGCCTCTCCCGCAGATGCTTCCAAATAAAATAAAAAAACCTGGGCGTGTGGGACCCGTCTGTCAGTAATTTGACAATTACAGGAAACGATGAAATTTGTAAAATTCAAAACTTCCAAACCGTAGGTCAGAAAAATACACATAATATACCAAAATTTGCAGAAAAATGAAATCTTTGCAACTAACACATTTGCATGCATGACTAAACAACTGTAAATAATTGCACTAACAAGAACTAATATATCATTTTCATACTAATTATGATGCTTATGGAAAACATTTCAAATTGCTGATTATTCGCATGTATTTAAAAAAAAACCTAATTCATTATAGATATATTCTTTGAGCCATTTCCGAATGTATTATTTGAGTCTTTCCCAAACATTTTCACGTCGAACCTGTAAAATATTATTTGAATCTGAAACTTAATCAAAACAACAGTTACTCACAACGACACGTCGGTATTTCTTTTTTCTAACGGCAGTTTGATCGTTGCATTTTCACGCTGACGATTAAAACCAACAATCACGCGTTCGCGATGTCAAACTATAAACATATGTGAACCCTTGAATTTGCTAAAAATGTGCAAATAATTGAGACAGCAAATTATGGCGAATTTTAACATTTTAAATCACATCATCTACAGAGGTCTTTACTAGGCAATTGAATATAAGAGTTGCTTTTTTAAAATTTAGACGACCATTTTTCCCTAAACTACAAAAAAAAAAAGTGAAATAATCCGAGTATTGTTTAAGTGAAAGACAAAGATAAAAACGGAGTTGCTGCTTACGCAATGTTCCCACTCCTTACACAGATGATAATGGAGTCATTTTTTGTTACAATGATCCAAACATTTCACATCTCTCTTAATAATGGAATCATTTGTCTACGAACCATAAGCAATGTTCCAATTTATAATAACAAAATCATTTGTCTAAAAAAACACAAATAGTTCGAGCATTATTTTAGCGAAATAAAAAATATGAGAAATGTGGAATGTGAAGTACAACAGTACCTTCAAATCTATCCATCGGAAAAATATGACAAACATATATATGAACATGAACACAAAAAATAAATGGAATTTGAATTCTTCACACCACGGTATTTACAAATATAACAAAAAAATCACCATGAACACAAAAATAAACGCTTGCTATTTATGCCATATGATCAAAATTTAAATTTAAATATACCAAAATTTTGAATGCCTTTCAAATCTGGTCATTCAATAACCTCCGCCGCGAATCAGTTGCTGGGACGGCCGTGTCACGGCGACTCCCGGCCCCCTGCGTCCAGCCGCGTCTGTCGCGCCCAAATCAAATTCTAAATACAAGATGCTTTACAGAAGTTACAACAGTTTATGCGTATTGTTTTACGGTATTTAAAAAAAAACAAATTTAAAAATAGACCATTTTTTAGATAGTTTAGAACACTTTACATATACTGTTTTACGGTATTTAAACCGTTTTGCAAAAGTACTAGATGCCGCGAAATCAGTAACTTCAGCTATATCCACCAGAATTTTTTTGAAAACATTCATCAAAACGATCAAAAACATAATGCACGATACAATTACCCCATTTATATCATGAAGGAAACAACTGTTAAAAAAAACCCGAACCAGATGTTGAATTGATCATTTATTGAATATGAAAAAACTAAAAAAATATTATTTAAAACATTCAAATGCCTTCAAAGTCCACCAACAAATACAAATATATTAATTAAGAAATAATTTTCTATTCAAATATACTCATCCAAAAAATTATGAAAACACATCAACATAACTACACACAGAACATGCTAACATTACGTGCCACATTGCAAGAATTCAAATTCGAAAATTTCAAAAAAATTGCCTTCCAAAATATTTCCCCGCACTACAATTTGCCCAACATTTCGATACCATACAAACAAACTTTCCCTAAATTACGAATGAAATTCAAAAGAATATTTCTAATTTCAGTTAAACAGTGACGCCAACATACAAACATGTTTGAACATTTCACACCACCAAACACTAGAATATTGCACACAACATATAATAAATGCCCACACAAAAAAAATACTAACTATTCGTAACAAAAATAAAAGCATGTTTGCAAATTCCAATTTAGCAAACGTTTGGCCAAATAAAAAATGCACATAACAATCTCACCAAGCGTGGCGTACAGTGTTCTACAGTCCCCCGATCCGCGCCGTCGCGCGTCGATCGGACGGTCCGCAGAAGCCGTCCGTGACGGTTTCGAAAAAAAAACCCTCTCCAAACGATAAATCAACCCGCAGTCCACACTTTACCGCACACAGGGACCTGGGCGCAATTCCCGGAAACTTCGAGGGCCTCCGTGCAAAACCATCCGCAGATCGATCCCTCCCTTTCTCTCTCCCGCACGCGACCCCAGGTCGCCGCCGCCGCGCGTCCTCAGATTATGAGTTTAAAATTGAATTCACAAAATGCTCAAACAATGTATTCCCTCCAAGTACAATTTTAAAATTGAATTCAAAAATGCTCAAGCAATGTATTCTCTCCGAATATTGGGTTCAATTAAAGTTCCCTCCAATTATTAAGTTAAATTTAATATGTAGGATAAGACACAAACATATCATAACAAACCAACTAGGTTAACATTTACAGATAATATACCTAAACTCGCTTCAACTATGCGATTCAATTTACTAAATGCTTAAAGTAAACTTAAATCTCTTTAAATATTATCTTAAATTTAAATACCGCTTTATTACATGCACATTTCAGGAAATCTCAAATTCTTTTCCTCCAAAGATAAATTGAATTTAATAGTAACTAATACAATACATCTCCTCTAAACAAGACTCTAAATTACACATTTACATCGAAATACAAACATAATATTTAGACATAACCATTATATATTTCCTTCAGGTTACTGTAGCAGCTACAGTAAGCACGGTAGAAATCTGCAGTGTTCTACAGTTCGCGGTGGGGCCCACACGTCAGCCTCACAGCGCGCTGACGATTTTTGCGAAGAAACACACGGGCGGCCGAAAATTCCATGTTCTTCACAGAAAAACCGGCTCCAGGGACCTGTTTGCAATTACACGAAACTTCAGGTTCTTTTTCGTAAAATTGCCACGAAGCCCCCACCCTCCTCCTTCCCTCTCCGGCGACATCGCAGTCGCCGGCGGCGCCGCCGACGCGCGCCCGCCGCCACGCGCCTCCGCGTCCAAATCGAAGCACAAGGCGGGCTTCACCGTCCTCGCCTCCACCTCCTGGCCGCGCGCCGCCGGCCGAAATGCCAGATCCGCGCCGGAATCGCCGTCGGCGGCGTCGGTGCCCGTCGCCGCGTCCGCACGTTGCCGGCGCTGTTCCGGCGACCGCCGGCGACCAAATCGTGGAGGTGCCACCCCCTCCAGGCGTCCCGCGACGAGGCGCATCCGTAGCTTCCAGCGGCGCGTGCTGGGACGCCGAGACGCGCCGCCGGCGACCTCCGCGCCGCCGCGCCCGCTCCGCTCGCCCATGACGTCACGGAGACGTCCATGCGGGCCTGGGCTGGCCACACGGGCCTGGGCTGCGCAGAGGGATACGTTGCTGGGCTGGGCTGCCACCTCTGCGGCCCGTTCGTCCCCTTTTTTTTCACTTCCTGTTCTATTTTTCCTTTTTCAAAAAACTTTTATTTCTTTTTTTATTATTCCCAAAAACATCTGCAATTTCAAGACACAAATTTAAATCAGACCAAATGAAATTCTTCGAACTTTTAACAAGTTAAAATCAACATTTCAAAAACTTTGGTACAAAAAAAAAAACTTCAATATTCAACTTTAGCAAGCTAAAATCAACATATTTATACAACTTACATAAATAAAATCTTCAATATTGAATTTTCAAAAATCCGAGCAATTTCTAAACACAGATTATCTTTGCATTTCAAAAACTTTCATCTCTCTGCAATTTTTAAATACCACTTTTCGAAATTTTATTTTCAACCCCACATACGCGCCATTAAAATATAAAAAAAAATCCAAATACACAAATTATATATTCGTTTAACTAAATGCTCATATAATGCACACCTCCTAATTACGAAGCAGAAAAAAAACAAATATTAATGCTATCATATAAACATAACCAAACATTTAAATTTACTAACTATTCGAAGATACCCTACCATTTTCGGAAAAAAAAAACGATTACCATTCGGATACAATTTAAACACAATTTCTCCAATTACATTTAAAAATCGTACCAACATACAAACGTACTTGAATATTTCAATTTGCTACGTATTTCGATATTATCTAATACAACTACAAATTAATTCAAAGTAATTTTTTTAAAGCAACAAAATAACCATTCCAAATACTGTGGAACATTGCCAAAATTATTGCGAATCTTGGAAATTTAAAATCCTACATATTTACATCAATTTACAATATATGGATCCTATAAGTCTCCTTTCAAATCAAGACGAATCTTTAAAAAAAAATAATAGTACCAGTAAATGAATTTCTACAATCAAAATTGACTTCCTCTAATTTGATGCATTCAATTTTATTACATTTCATGCAAATGGATATATCTCTACAAAATCCCATCTAGAAATAATGAAAGAACACAACAAAATGCTCCGACAAAACAAATAATAATTATTTACGTCAGAAAACACATATTTTTAACATTTTAAATTGATGAATATTTGATGAAAACCCTACCGCACTTCCTCTTTGGAACAATTTCCAAAGCATGAAAATATTTTCAAAAATACCCTCACAACAATAAATGATGATTATTTATGCCGGACAAAAAAAAACATACTTACATATTCCACAATCTTTAATATCTTTGGAACCTGCTCATTTTATAAACGCAATTTATTTTAATCTTAAAAACACCCCAACTTCAACAATTTCAAAAAACTAATCTATTTTTAGCTGCAAGTTTCTTTCAATTCCTGTAATAAAAGAGTAGAACCAACAAAAAAAAATTCTATAAATACCCATTGCCAAAATATAAAAAATATATGAAAATAGTAGAGGAAAAAAAAGGATCACCTATTTTCCACAAAAGACAAATAAATTCGAACAATTCAAATTGCCCTACATGTGCACAATTTTATGAGAAAAGCAATCATATTTCACCATTCCAACTCAAATTACAAATATCAATATTTTCATAGTATCATATGACTTCCAAGTCTCCTGATTCCGCAACCACTACGACTTGAAAATGTGGACATTTCCAAAAATTGAAATTCACCACATTTCCCCTGGTTTTTTTCCCCCGAAAAACTTTCGTACCTTCCGAAATACAGCTTCAACAATTTTCAGATCTGCACAACTTCAAAATGTAGACATTTTCAACATTTCAATTCCACCACATAACCACATCATACAAATTTGAAAATTCCAAAAAAATTCGAATCCTTCCAAACACATAATGCATTTCCTCTAATTACGTAACTACATTAGATATCTATGGCAAAATACAACCGCATTTAAACATTCGAATTTGGAAAATATTTCAAGATAATTCGAATGCATTTTCTCTAATTACATTTAAACATTCATAACGCAATACAAATATGTTTGAACATTCCAACTTGCTAAATATTTTTATATTTTTAAAAAAACTAAAAAAAGAAAAAAAAATACTAACTATTTATGCTAAAATACAAACATATTTGAACATTCTAATTTGGTCAATATTTGGATGCAATATAAATAGATTTTCCCTAATTGTAGAATCAAATCCAAAAAATATGCATTCCCACTAATTACATACTTACGGGAAAAAAGAAGCATAGTTAAGCATTTCCTCTAATTATGGCTTGATTTTAAATTGAAATTAATAAGTGCTCAAACAATTTATTTCCTCCAATTATTTAGTTCAATTAAATATTTAACACAAAACACAGCCATATCATACCAACTCACCTAAATTAATATTTACAAATAATATTACTGAACTTCCTTCAATTATGCAGTTTAATTTAATAAATGTTCATCTTGAACTTAACTCCCTCTAATTATGTGGTCAAATTTAAATAATGCTTCATTCCATTCACATTTAAAGAAATCAAAAATTTGTTTCCTCTAAAGATTATTCAATTTAATAGATGTTAACACAACATATTTTCTCTAACCAACAAGCTAAATCACATATTTACGGCGAAATAGACACATAATATTTAAACATAACCATAATATATTCTCTCTAATTATGGTGGTTCGTATGAAAATAATGAAAAAATAAAACCATATTTAACCACTCACATTTGCTTAACATATTTGAAAATAATATAACTTAAATCCCTCTAATTATGTAGTTACATTTAAAAAAATATTGTTTGTATGAATATTTTCAGAAAATACAATCACGTCTACTCTAATTATGAATTGCTTCCAAATTGAATTCCACCTAACTACATTATACAAATTAAAACAACCACATTCCCTTACAAAATATATACCGCAAATAAAAAAACAAACAAATTATTACAACATATCCTCAGCAAAGGCGCGTCGTGTCGCGCGCTAAATTCAACTATCTAAATATTTGAATATTCTACAAACTATATAAAAAATGTTCGAACGAATTACTATCTACTCATAACAAAATAAAAAACATGTTTGTAAATTGTATTTCGCAAACATTTTAGCGACTTTTCCTGATATTCCACAAAATATGACAAGAATGCTCCCAAAAAATAACCGCAACATACTTATAGCGAATTACAAATATATTTCAACGTTTCAATTTCGCCAACATTTCTGACATCATACAAACAAACTCACAAAAAACTCACAAAATATGACAAGAATACTCATAAAAAATGCTACCTATTCATGACAAAATAAAAACATGTTCCAACATACCAATTTAGCTAACATTTTGGTTAAAAATATATATATATATATATATATACTGCACACAAAAAAAACATCAAGGGCGTGCCGTCACGGCACGCCAAATTCAACTAGTCTCTACCTAAAAGAAAGAAGGCTTCTTCTTCTGCCGATTTGCTTCCATCGACCCGCCGCCAGGGTCAGCGGCCAGCCGTCGCTCCTTCTCGCGCAGCTGCGCGCCGACGCCACCGGCCGGCGACCAGCCGCAGCGCCCCGCTGCCACTCTCCTCTTCCCCCGAGCCTCTTATCCTCCACCCGACCGTCGCCTCCCCGTCTCCTTCCCTCCAGTGTTGAGGAGAACATGGCCGCGTTCTGGGAGGAGGATGCAGACAACGCCGACGAAATCTTCGTCTTCCAGTGCCTCCTTTGAAACCGCCGATTCCGAAGGCATCGACGAGGAGGCCACCCGCGTCCGCATCGTCGTGCATTTCACCTTGAAGATCACTCCTCCATTCATCCCACGCGCTGTCACCCGATCAGGATGCACATCCCCACCCCCACCCATGGAAATTAGAATACATCTCTTCCTAAACGCATCTGATTTGCAACTCGTTATTGCTCTTCTCTTTACAAGACATTTGGGTATTTGCAGTTGAAGACATATGAGGCCACCAGCCAAAGCAGTAGGAAATAGCTGTCGCGGTCTTAGGAGCAGAGCAGCGGTGCTGGAAGCAGATGGGGAGGCAGGCAGCACCGCCCGAACACCATTGCATTCTCATGCTGCACCGCCCTACCAAGTGCGTATTTATGTTGCTCAATCTTGATTATACTATCCAGGTGAACGACCTTGCCGGTGGATTCGGATGCGTGTTGAGATCGTTGGGACACTTCCTCATGTCATGGAGTTCCCTTTCTTGAACGACTCCACCTTACTCATTCGACCGATTCGCCGTTGTTGACATTGGTTGAGTTTCGTCTCCGAGCATCATTTTCTTCTTTACCAATATTTTTAATTGTCAGGGAGTCCCACATGAACAAGATGATTACTTATATGCATGCATTAATATATTAACCAGGGCCAGTATATCAAAGAAGAAGATGAACATCAGACAACTCAATAAGTGCATTTGCGATTTAGGACTGAATCTAGACTCAAAGAGGTAACTCTGAAATAATTCAGCTAGGAACAGGTGTTACCTTCGCATATTCTTTGCTAGCTTATTTCCTAATATATTTTTTACAAATTACATCTCACTGTAGTGTGCTCATATCTACAAATTTTGTTTCAGGAGCATACAAGCGAGACAAGATCACATCACACTGCCCTCCAACAACTAATGCAGAAGCTCCTAGGCTTTCAAAAGGAAAAATGGCAAGGTATTCATACAATGCTTACTGTTAATGTGCATAACGTATGTGTAGTGTACTAATGTTACCATGTATATTGACGTTGTGAGGAAATGAAGACCGAGGGTTGAGTGGCCAATTGTTGGAGTTTAGATCTACTAATGCACATGCTGACATGATAATTGAGATATACATGGAAAATTATTAATATTAATTTGTGGTATTAGTCTGCTCCATGGTTAGAGGTTCATCACATGTAGTCAATAGTTAATGTCGTTGAACTGATTAGTGTAACCTTTTTTTGCTTCAGATTGTTGTTTCAGCAGGCGCCACATTGAAGTCATGAAATTGACTTATGTTATGTGATGGGCCCTCTTAGCTCTTGCATATACGCGTGTGATAGACTGTTGGTTAGCCTGCCTAGCAGTGTCTTACATTCTCTAAAAACATGATAACAAATTAAGTCAGCATATACGACCTATGTTTTTATTCGCATGCCCTGTAACTCCTTTGGTTGATGCAATCTGAAAGATTATTTACAAGGTTATATTTCCTGATGGAGTGCACTCAATTATCAGTTGAAGGGAGATCTGGATATCATAGAAGATTATTGTTCTATCCATGGATACAGACCACCACCTATGATTAGAAAAGAATGCTAAGGTTTCGACTTTAGTTACACAAATCACTTCTGCCTTTCTCTCATAGGTCCATTTGTGTTGGTCACCTATGATTAGAAGCCGTGGCAATGTTTACGGAAATAAGAAATTGTTGGCATAGTGTATGCATCTCTAAACCCATGAGAAGGAAACTAGATCTATTATCATATTTTGATGCTTGCTGGTGCTTTATTTTCAGTTAACCATTTTGATAGATAATTACGGAGCCTGCAAGACATGATATGTATTGACTAACTTGTTACCCCATCCTCATTTGAAATATTATTGGTATCCTACAAGATAATGCCTAATTCAATACATTGGAAACAAAAACAAAGTAGGGATAATTTCCGAGGTTCATTTATCTGTCTGTGTGAAAATAATGGAGTTATCCTATCAACCATTGAGAAACTTTTATTTAGTTTCAGGTTAAAGATCCGGGTTTCGGTGTGCCATGATTTTTTACATACATTAGAGTGGGATTTCTCCTAGGGAAGTGACTGGCTATTGAGTGTGGTGTATGACTTGACCTCTCTTTGCATATTCCATTCTTTATTGATGTATGAAGCAGGGACTGTTGCACTTGTAAATAAGATGGTAACTACCTTTTCCCTAAATTGGTGAGAGCATCAAAGTCATAAGTTATGTGAAATCATGTAGTTGCAACTCTTTTAGGTAGTCTGGTTGTGCTATAATCTCATTGAGTCTCTACATATATTTGTCATTATAGTTTTTATGTGCTAGAGGTTGACTTATGGCTAAATTGTTTCGTTTACAAGAACCTTTGTTGTTTTGACAGTTTTCATTGTCTATGTTGTGAAAACATGCAGTTACAACTCTTTTAGGTAGACTGGTTCGTTGGAGGAGAGGGCTCCAAGGACACAGAAGCATGACGGGAGGATTGCAATTGATAGCAACAACACAGAAGCATGATTGGTTTGAACCGGAACTTGCTTGAGGTTGCAATGGCAGAGGTTGCTTATGCACTGCCTCGTAGCTAGGATGTGCCTAGATTTTAGTAAGAATAGAAGTTGCGATGACTTTGATTGAGTAAGCATTTGTGATGATAATAGGGAACAAGTTGATAACAATATCAGTAGGTTGACGTGCTAGGAATATACATATGAGAGTTCATGCAGGGTCTTCGATTTGTGTTACTAAAGCTGTTAGTCTTTGACTAAGCCGCACCCAGCCCGAGGCACTTGCGACCTTTGGAGAGTTTGCTGGCAACCCTTGTAGCTTCTTTTTCAGTTGTTTCCTGGTAAGGCTCATTGTTACGAGTGAGCATTTGGTGACTGGGGAAAGGAGCATAAGCCACATGTGGTTGGCTGACCTTGCTAAAAATGAAGTAGAAGGCGAGAGGGCGAAGAGCCAAAGTTCATCAACTCACTTTCTGCACTGCACTAGGGGATGGTATAGCTGCCCTTGGCGGTAGGACTCAACGTGTAGCCTCCATAAGCAGGCCCGGCCTGGGGGGTGGCAGGAGGGGCGGCCGCCCCGGGCCCCCAAAATCAAGGGGCCCCCAACGCCAAGTGCTAGGTAGCTAAGAATGTGCAGTGGCGGAGGAGCCGTCTGGCGGCGCCATTGGAGCAAGGTCGTGAGTTCTTTCTCACAAAGCTCGTTTCAAAAAAAAAGTTCTTTCTCACAAAGGATGGAGACGACCGAAGCGTTATGTTCCTCCCATAGTGGACTGAAACTTGGGCTTTTCCCCTTCGCTACATTGGGCTTTTTCTGGGTTAACTTGGGCCCTTTTGCTCTAGTTAGCTTATCAATGGATTATGGTGGGGTGGGGCCCTGTAATTGACACGGTACAGAATCTCAATGGGACGTAGGGAAGAAATGCATAATTTGAAGATATTAGATGCGAGAGTTAAATATAAAGAAACACATAGTACCTCAAAAAATAAAAATACATGCACTTGCTCGAAGGTCCCTACATGTCAAAACTTTGACCGTCATACACACCCATACTTGGCTAGCTAGTTAATCTGCTAGAGGGTTAGACCATGGCTTGGAGAATAATAAAGAGAATGAGCACACAGGACTAATAACTCTAAGGCCATGGCTAGATACGATTTAGTTCTCCACTTGATGTAGCTCGTCCACGGCGTTGTTCGACTGTTCCGCACCGAGAGCTAGAGAACACCCATCGTCAGCCCTCACGCTACTTCTTTTAGTGTTTATTGGTAACATTTCATATGTATATACAAAAATTTATTTACCAAAAAATGTACATAGAAATTATTATTTGATACTTCTGAGGGCCCCGAATTCTGGTTTCGCCCCGGCCCTCCGAATTCTCAGGACCGGCCCTGTCCATAAGAAATAAACACTAGAGAAGCCCTACGCATATTTATTTATGTTTAGTGACAAATGTAATAAAATAACATATTTGTACAGACACTTCATCTACGCAAATCATTGAGCAAATGTTCATCGCACATGTTCATGAATTCTACTGATCATTTGTCGTAATTTCTGTTAGGAATATGCAACTTGTATTCCATGGGGGCCAAAGGCCACAATATATAGTACATGTACAGGTGACAAATATGCAGGAAACCCCTCATACAACGGGGAAACTATACAGGTATACATGGACACATAATATAACTCTAACACCCCCCCCCCCCTCAAACTCATGGTGGATCCACAACACTGAGTTTGGAGAGATAAAATCCATGATGCGCTCTAGTCTGGGCCTTCGTGAAGAAATCCGCCAACTGCAACTCGGAAGGCACATACTGAAGAGCAATAACCTGATCCTGCACACTAGCGCGTACAAAAGAAGCATCAACACCAATATGCTTGGTAAGCTCGTGCTTCACTGGATCACGCGCAATACTGATAGACCTGTACTGTCTGACAAGAGGGTAGTAGGTGTTGTAACAGGAACACCAAAATCCTCTAATAACCATCGTAACCAAGTCACCTCAGCCGTCAAAAGAGCCATAGCCCGCAACTCTGCCTCCGCACTCGAACGTGACACTGCAGTCTGTTTCTTCGTCTTCCAGGCAATGAGAGAACCACCAAGAAAAACACAGTAAGCAGAAAGTGAACGGCGATCCGAAGGATCACTAGCCCACGTAGCATCCGAATAGGCCTGGAGCTGTAACGAGCCGGAACGGGGAAAGAAGAGACGGTGTGACATCGTGCCACGAAGATATCGTAGAACACGAAGAAGGTGACTATAGTGAACAGAAGTGGGAGCAGAAACAAACTGACTCAGAATATGGACAGGATAGGAGATATCCGGACGAGTGACTGCAAGATAGACAAGACTCCCAACAAGATGACGATAACGCGTGGGATCAGATAAGGGATCACCATCAGAAGCACGAAGGTGAACATTGAGCTCCATAGGAGTCTCAACAATACGCTCATCACTAAGAGCAGCACGAGCAAGAATATCCTGGATATACTTTTCTTGAGAGATAAAGAAACCATCAGAGGTGGAAGAAACCTCAATCCCAAGAAAATAACGAAGAGGACCAAGATCCGACATAAGAAACTGCTCACTCAGACGTGCCTTGACAAAGGCAATATACTCTGGGTCGTCACCAGTGATGATCATGTCATCAACATACAGAAGAAGAAGAGTGCGACCACGAGGAGAGCAGTGAACAAACAGCGCAGGATCATGAGCACTGGAGAGAAACCAGCAGCTGTGACCACAGAAGCAAAGCGCTCAAACCATGCACGAGGGGCTTGCTTAAGGCCATAGAGAGAGCGACGAAGATGGCAGACCATGCCATCTGTAACAGAATACCCAGGTGGTGGTTGCATATAAACCTCCTCACGCAACTCACCATTAAGAAAGGCATTCTTAACATCAAGCTGAGACACGGACCAATGGCGAACAGATGCCACGGCAAGAAGAGTCCGAACAGTGGTCATGTGAGCCACAGGAGCAAAAGTCTCATCATAATCACGGCCATGCTCCTGCTGAAAACCACGAGCGACCAGACGAGCTTTGTAACGCTCAAGGGTCCCATCAGAGCGGGTCTTAACCTTATAGACCCACTTACATGTGATAGGACGAACACGAGGAGGAAGAGGGACAATCTCCCACGTACCAGTGCGCTCAAGCGCAGCAATCTCCTCAGCCATGGCAAGCTGCCATTCAGGATGAACAACAGCCTCACGATACGTAGTCGGCTCTGGGACAGCCGACACACTGTAGGTAGCGGGATTATAGAAATCAGGTGAAGGACAAGGCCGAGTACGAAGAGAGTAAGTCGGCTGAGACGGTGCACCAGAAGTAGAGGGTGCATCAGATGACTCGGTCACAACACGTGGACGACGAGTATAATAAAAGGAAAAGTAGGATGAGAAGGAGCAACAGGAGAAGACGGAGACGGGGAGGGTGAAGAAGGCGGCGACGAAGGAGGAGAAGAAGGCGGCAACAAAGGAGGAGAAGAAGGCACCGGATCAGGGGGAGGAGGAGGAATATGAGGGACATCGGGAGGAGAATCAGGAAAAGTAAGAAAAGAGAGATCCTCCACAGTAGAGGTCGAGGAGGTCGAGCGTGGAAAGAAAGGACGAGACTCGTCAAACGTCACGTCCCGGGAAATACGCATCCGACGAGCCACGGGATCCCAACATCGATAGCCCTTATGCTCATCACTATATCCGAGAAAAACACACTCAACAGACTGAGCGGTTAGTTTGGTGCGTTCACGAGGAGCGAGGAGAACATAGCAAACACAACCAAACAGACGCAACATGGAATAGTCAGGAGAGCGATCACATAGTCGCTCGAGAGGAATACCACCCTGAAGGGCGGCAGAAGGCTGAATGTTAATGAGATAGACCGAGGTAGAGACAGCCTCAGCCCAGAAATGTGGCGGGAGAGAAGAAGCGATCATCATCGCACGAGCAGTCTCTAGAAGATGACGATGCTTACGCTCAGCAACGCCATTCTGAGCATGTGCACCGGGACAAGAGAACTGAGCGAGAGTGCCCTGCTCAGCAAGAACACCACGCAAATGCTTGGAGATATACTCACCAGCAGAATCAGCACGGAACACACGAATAGGTGTAGAGAACTGAGTGTGAACCATGGCAGCAAAACGCTTATAGATAGAGAGAACCTCACTACGAGAGGACATAAAGTAAATCCAAGTGTATCGTGAGTAATCATCTATAAAAATAATATAGTAGCGATGACCCCCTTTCGAAGCGAAGGGAGCCGGACCCCAAACATCTGAATGAACGAGATCAAAAGGACGCTCGGACACAGAGTCACTATGAGGATATGGTAGCTGAATCTGCTTACCAAGCCTACAACCCAGACAATCCAAAGAAGCGTTTCCGGAGACAGACCCTAGAACACCACGATGAACTAGAGACGAGAGACGAGAACCACATAAATGGCCAAGACGATGATGCCACTGCTGAAAAGAGCTGGTGGCTGCGGCAACCTGGGTCGAGAGACTGGCGGCGGTGGCAGCGGAAGGAAGACGAAGCCAGTCAAGCTCCCATAGACCATCATGGCGTCGGGGGCCAGCACCAAGCAAAGCGCCCGTACAACGATCCTGAACAGAACAGGAATCAAAGTCTAGAGTGACCCTACAACGAGAATCGACAATCTGACTACCAGAGAAAAGCTGCATGGTGAGTCGAGGAATATGAGCGACAGAAGGAACATGAAACGCGGGACTGCTAAGAGTGCCTCGACTAGCAACGGGGATGGGAGTACCATCGGCAGTACGAACAGAGACAGGAGACTCGACAGGTCGAATAGAGCTCAAGGCGGAAGAATCGTAAGTCATATGAAAAGATGCTCCAGTATCAAGAATCCAAGGGGATGTACCTGAATGAGAAGAAGGTGGTCTCTCGGTGCCAGAAAAGTCAGTCGCAGAACCAGCAGAACCTGTCGGTGAAGAGTCCCAAGTAGCAAGCAGGCATCGGAGTTGCGCGATCTCACGCGCAGTGAAAGACGCCACTGAAGAGGTCGAGGTAGATGCGTCAGCCAAGGAGGACCAATCATCGGAATACGTGGTAGCCACATGGGGAGTCGAAGGAGAGCGGTCACAAGTGCGTGCACACGCCACGCGAGGAGTCGAAGAAAAGCAGCCAGAACCATGTGCAGAAGCCGCGAGAGTCGACGTAGAGCGGCGAGTCGACATAGATGGAGTCGACGTAGAGCGGCCACAACAGCGGGCAGAAGCCCCGATAGTCGGCGTAGAGCGGCGAGTCGACATAGACGAAGTCGACGTAGAGCGTCCATAACTGCGGGCAGAAGCCGCGAGAGTCGACGTAGAGCGGCGAGTCGACATAGATGGAGTCGACGTAGAACGGCCTGCAGACGTCATCGAGGGAGACGACGAAATAGGCGACAAGTACCGCGGAGGAGCACCAAGCAGAGACGGAAGCTCGGGACAGCAAATAGGATCAGCAGCAGACAGCGACATTTTTTTTTTACTTTTTTTTTTTGAAATCAACCGAGGAGAGAGAAAATAGATCTCAGATCAAGGCAGAGGCTCACGCACGCACGGGAACGCAGCAGCTGCCGATCAAGGCAGAAGCTCACGCAGCTCACGCACGCACGGGAACGCAGCAGTCTGCAGCGACAGCAGTTGAGGTTGGATTGGTCCTCAGCCCTCTCTGCTCGCGTGGATGAAGTCAACGCAGCTGAACGAAGCACCCATGCGCGCGGACCAAGCACGCAGACTGGAGGACCTGACGGGCCGGCGGCCGGACTAGAGACGGCGGGAGCAGCCGGGGACGAGGCGGCCGGAGACGTCGCTGGAGCGGCCGGGGACGGGGCGGCCGGAGACGGCGCGGGAGCGGCCGAAGACGGGCTGGCCGGAGCGGGAGCGGCCGGAGACGAAGAGAAGGTCGGCCCGGAGGAGCAGCAACGGGAGGCGGGATCGAAGAGAAGATGCAGCCCGACCTGGGATGCGGGAGCGCGGGGCTAACGCCCGTGGGCTGGTGGATCGGCGGCGGGCGGAACTGGACGACGCGCTCAATCTGGAGTAGCAGCGGAAGGATGAAGAATCGATCGAGACCACGAGCGGATCGGAGATGGAAAAAGGCGATCAAGATTGGATAGGTAGCACGAGTTGCGCGTGCGGAAAAAAACGAACCCTAAACCTGGGCTCTGATACCATGTTAGGAATATGCAACTTGTATTCCATAGGGGCCAAAGGCCACAATATATAGTACATGTACAGGTGACAAATATGCAGGAAACCCCTCATACAACGGGGAAACTATACAGGTATACATGGACACATAATATAACTCTAACAAACACAACTTATATTTCCATAAGTATGTAGCTATTATGTTTACACATGTGGTGCAAAACAAATTTGAGGACCCGTGGCAACGCACGGGCATTCAACTAGTAATTCTATAAATTACTTGATCGGTGCAGGTTGGTACACCCTCTGCGGAATTTGCAATACAACACTGGGTATGTCAGGGCGATGCTCCTCTTGATTCTTGTACCAGGGATGTCCGTCTGCACCGGGTGCCCCTCTTCTAGCTTCGGTATTAATTTTGCTACTTCCTCTTTTTCGTATCCGTGTATTGATTGTTCACATATAAAAACACATCCCAACACAAAATTAACATGTTGTCCCTCCATGGTACTACTCAAAGGTTGTATATGTATTTTCAATATAGAAAGTATTTATCATTGCCTTGTAACGCGAATATTTATCTATTTGCAAGACAAAATACACTATATGTTTCGTAAGGAGTAGCTTTGTTTCCTGGATCCTCTTGAAAAAGAAAAGAAAACATAGCATGATATAAAGGAACTTTAGTTTGCTTCAAGCTTGATAGTATACATTCATCTCTGAAAATGGTGTTTCCATTTATGCAGTCATGAACTTACTGTCCTTGGTCCGTATACATTTGTGTGCGTATATCATACACACACCCATATTGTAAATAAAAAAGACTACTTCCACATTGTGTAAAAAATGCACAAATGCATGTTGTGAAAACTAGTAGGCTGTAGCGTGGATCCAATATCAATAGTGTATGCATTTCAAATTATGAAATAGCACAAGTTATTTGCTCTTTTTTCTCGAAAATATGCCTATTGTATCATTGCAAAACAAAAGCAATAACCAGTGAGGAACTTACATTTTTATTCACTACAGATCATACTGTCAACTCGGAAGGCGCGCTTGAGTTCCCCTTATTCCATACAGACCACCTATGTGTCCAGCAACATATTGCTCGTACGATGTCAACCAACAGCATTGTCGAGGCGGATCTTCCATCGACTTGATACACAATGACAGCATAAACGACTACCGCTTTCTGATGCCCATTAAGCTGGGCACACCACCGGTATGGAACCTCGTCTCAATTGACACCGGATCTCCCCTCTGCTTTGTTCAGTGCGAGCCTTGCACTCTCAAGTGCCATGATCAAGAAGGTGTAGGCCCAATATTCAGCCCCAACGGATCCCAGAGTTTCAGACATGTGGGGTGCTCGGAACCAGTCTGCCACACGGTCCAGTCGGTGCTACATATACAATCCAAAGCATGCATGGAGATTGAAGATACTTGCCTTTACAGTGCGACATACGGAAGAGGATCCTACTATTCCGTCGGCAAGCTGGTGACAGACACGATCGCCATTGGGCAGGATGCAGCTTGGACACCGAGTACGATCAGCACGAGGCTGGCATATTCGGATTTGGTGCCGCCCCATTTTCTTTCATTGAACAAGTGGCGCCACTGGTCGGCTACAAGGCTTTTAGCTATTGTTTCCCTAGCGACATAAAGAAGACAGGATACTTGTCCATTGGGGATTACAAGCGTATCAGCTCTACTTCTTATACTCCCCTGTTCCTGTCTCAACAACGGTCACAGTATGCGCTGAAGCTGGATCAGGTGGTTGTCGATGGGATCACGATGGTCACAAATCACTCGGATATGATCGTTGACTCTGGGTCTAAATGGACATCACTGTCGGCAGCTACCTTCAGCCAACTTGACATGGTAATAACCAAGGCAATGGAACCTTTGCAATATATCCATACTGATCGTCGGGGGCCAGATTATATATGCTTTGAGGACTTGGTCCAATTCAAGCAGTTGATCAACTGGTCTGCTTTGCCCGTGGTGGAGCCGTCATTCGATATGGGTGCTACACTGACCCTGCCGCCCGGAACACATTCCATTTCCTTAAGGAGTTTGGACTATGCACGTATTTCACTAGGGGTGAAGATGCCGGTGTGCAAGTGCTGGGGAACATGATGACACGGTCGGTCGGCGTCACCTATGACATCCAAGGCGGTCGATTCGCGTTTCGGAATGATGACTTCTGATTAGTCCCTCCCATGTGAGTATGACCTCTCTGTTTTTCTTGTATATGCTTAACTGCTAGATGAAATTGTCACTGGCAGCAAAGAACTGTCACTGATGCATCCTTCTTGGGTTAATGTCTTTTGTTACAGCTAGATGAAATGGACGTACGGCGCAGGGTGGCGCGTTCCTCTGGGACATTGACCACTGACGCTGGTCTCCTGCTAACTCGTTCATGGCTTCGTGTGTTATTGTTTAGAATAGGAATACCATTAACTGTAGCAACTCATTAAGGTCTAGTTCAGCCCGTGGGTACTGATTTGCTCGTTAGTGAAGAAAAATACACCAATTAATCTCTTCCAGTGTTGCATTCCTTCAGAGTCTCATAGCACTGTGGTCCGTTAAGACCTACCAACTGAGGTGCAAATTGCCTCCGCGGCAGCTGCTGAGGATGATGATACCTACAACCAATGTGGCGGGCAATTTGCATGGATAGCTTCTTGTTTGGCATCGAATACATGTGTTTTATTACTTGTTCATCACATTCAGTTAAATATACGAAGCAGATTCAAGCGAAGTAATAATCTTTCCGTTATGCTTTCGGGTGGCTTGAGTAACAGTGCTAGAAAATCAAATGTCAGTGAGAAAGATGGTGATTTTGTTTACTGCTTGTGGTGGGCTAAAATTGTGGGCAGTAGAAGTAGATGCTATCTGACAGTGACCATTCCCGTGCAAATAGGTCTTCTGAGGGTTAATTGGAATCATGACACTGTAACTTTCAGTAGTCGGAAAAATGTCCCCAGCATAAGCTTATATCGAGATGTAACAAAGAGAAGGTTACAATGAGGGTTATAGCATGGTAAAGATAGTTCATAAAGGTAAAACGACGATGGAATGGAAATAAAAAGGAGAGGTAAACAGGCTCGCAAGCAGATGATATTTATTGAAGAGGTACCGTTCTTTTTTTTTTGAGAACACAGTACAACACAGACGCTCACAAATACGCACGTACACTCACCCCTATGAACGCACACACGCACACCCTACCCCTATGAGCACCTCTGAAGAACTGAGCCGGCAAATCTTGAGGTTGACGAAGTCACCACAGGCGCCTCGCTGTTGACGGGCACGCCACCTACCACTGAAAGAATAGCGCCGGATAAACCTGAAATAAATCCAGGTAAATGCAAACGCCCATGCCAAGTCTAGGACTTGAACCTGGGTGGGCTGGTTCCACCACAGGGAACCCAACCATCAGAGCCAAGCTCCGTTTGCGAAGAGGTACCGTTCGATCGTACTAGTTGTAGATTCTTCATAACGTTGCCTTCCGCCATAAAAGAAGCAGTATCAATGCATCCTGGCTGTCCAAAAACAGGGGACGAATTCAGTTAAAAATAAGAAACAGGGGACGAATAGACCTTCAAAATTTTCGGTAGAGGGATTTCAGCTACTGACAAAGAGGAAGCAGCTAAGATCAAGGCTGCTCATTTGCAGCTGCCGATGAAATATGTGACGAGGAACTTCAGCGAGAGCGACATCAGGAAGTACCAGTGTTCACACAAAGGCAGCAGCAGTCCCCGGCGCAGCCACAAGTGGCAGAAGCTAGCTCCGTTGACACATGATCTCTGCATTTTTTTGTTGCAGATTTAGAGTGTGCACATAAACTTAATTTGGCATCGAGTATCTCCATGCCATATGTTTTATATACACAACATTCCATCATGATTTGGGGTGCTAAAATTTCAAATGTCATTGACGAAGATGATTGTTTTGGTTTTTGTTTTACTGTTGTCGGCTTTGTTAAATTCTGGACAGTAACAGTTTATGAGATACTGATACAACACACCACCTCGTCTCTTTTTGTCTTCACTAAAAGGTTCAGTATATTTCCTGCTTGAAATATTAAATTGATGCTATATTGCAGTCAAAATTCTATGTATAAAATAAAATAATCATTAATTCAGTGTGTGTTGGTAGCAGTAACAAGTTGTAGTGCCAGATGTTAAGGTATAATTTTAGTTAAAGTGAGGTACGAATACCAAAAAAAAACTGAATACTCCAATCAGAAATATCAGATCACCACAATCCCATGATATACAAGTCAAACATAGTATACAGATGTCAACTAGTTTACAGGAGCATCAGTTCCTGAACGCATTACCAGACTGAACAGGTGCTCCAGAAAGGCAGCAAATAGCAATGAAATCCGAGATATTTACCAAAAGCAGCCATATCAAAAGCAACAAAAGATTTAGATTACTTCAAATTATAAGATCCATGATTGCCCTGTAAATAAATTTACAAAACAGTACCGCATGAAAAATAAAAACCAAGGGGAAAAAAATAAGCATTGATGCCCAACAGGCCAGCAGACAGCATATATATGCATGAAACTGGAAAGCTGATCGAACAGAGCAAATAGTTAGAAATGAACATCCAAGAGCACAGTACATGATTTTAGAAGAAACACATCATTAAACTATCATCAAGAAATTGTTAACTAAAAACTTGACAAATTAATTCAGAATCGAAGCCACATTAGAAGTCTCAACTCTACAGCACCGCACTTTCCTAAAGGGGTGCCCTTTTCTACTCTGCTAAGATAAGCATAGAGGAACTGTGACAACTACCAACATATCTGTAGTTTGGACATCAAGAGCGCAGACTGTTTCGACAACTGCCAACTCCGAAGCAACCGACAAAAAAGGTAACGAATCAGCGGACACTCTCATTGTTTTGTAGCAGGTTTAGCAGCTACGAGACTGTTCAGGTAAGATTCACTTGGAACGAGGCTGCTGTGGGAGTTCAGCACACACAAGGCCTGTGTGGCCTCTGTTTTCGGCGCAACAGCAACGTCGCCAGATTTGTGGTTCAGCTGACGAAGCCCAGGCCTCATCTGAGCTGTCGCCGGAGTGTTGCCGCGGTGCGTCTCGCCCCCCTGGCTTGCCTTTGTTTGGGCAAGTAGCTGGCTCTGCTGCAGAGACTGAGTGCTGACAGGCTGTTGCACAAGTGGTGGGTTGATGTTGTAGTCAGGGACGCCAAGATCAGATGCTAGGTTAGCGAGCGCGGCCTGCCATGATTTCTGGATAGCTGATGGGTCTTGTGCGCGCTGCGTTCCCTGAGCTGTTCGCGCGGTGTACTGGCGAGCCTGCAGTCCAGTAGCGGGTGCTCTGTTTTCAGAAGCCTGGAGTCGTGCCACTCTATTTTGAGCAGCCTGAACCTGAAGCTGTGCCAGTGCCATTTTGGTTTGAGCAGCCTGATGAAGTTGTGCCACTCTATTTTGAGCAGCCTGAAGATGTGATGTTGGACGAACCTGGACCGGCGCGGCAAGAGAACGCTGAGTAGGGAAACCATGAGTAACAGTAACGGTACGTCCTGGCAGTCCTGGTTGTCCTGGTGCTCCATCTCTTCCTTGTGCTCCATTCATCCCATGCGGTCCATTCCTTCCTGGCAGTCCATTGCTTCCTGGTGCTCCATTCCTCCCTGGTAGTCCATGGGCTTGTCCTGTCTGAAGTACATGCGAGGGTGCTGGACGCCATGGGACATCGTTAGGAACTGCACGGTTCAAACTGTAGCCATTTGGGGTTGCAGAAACTGTAGGAGCAGTCGCAGGCCTTTTGGATTGTTTGGCCGGGGTTTTTGTCCCAGGAGCTGATGCTTTCGGCAGATGGACGGCCCGCACCACATTCTGTGCAGATCTAACAGATGGATGCAATTGTTGATTTTGGACATTACTTGCAACTGGAACTCTCCCCGCAGAAGATTGGTTTACAGTTATCCCCAGAGGTCCAAATGGCAGTGGAACTGATACCTGACGCACTGCATATTGCTGAGAGCATGGTGTTGTTGTGCTTGAGAGAGACAATTTCATCACACTTCCATGATTAGATGGTGCCAGGCTCTTGCGTTTGAGTGATTGCCTCTGTTTGTTCCATTTCCCATCCTTATCCGTAGCATGACAATGATCAGTAGGTAATGAACCTTTGCCCCATCTGGGGCATGGAGCAGGAGAATCACAAACATAACAGTGGCACTGCATTGATTCAGAAAACGCAAAATATGGTAATGCATCCATGTTGCAACAATTGGCATTCAATATAGTTTTCACAATTTGATCAGAGGAGACGAGGATAAACTAACCATAGTGCAATGATTTGCATGAGATCCAGTTCCGAAAGGCAGTTTAGCACATAAGTGGCGTGGATGCGGGAAATCCCTGCATGCTACCTGAAAAAAGAAGAGGACTGTAAGACAATATATATAGTTGGTTTAAATTGGGAGCTTTGAGATGGCTCCTGGATGCAAAAGTTTAACAATTAAATATGGAACTAATTTAAGGAAACATATATATATATATGCCATGACAATCAGTGGGCACCTCCATATCCTTGAATAATCACTAGTTTCATCATCAGCATCTATAGATATGACATGCATATAAGATAAAAATGTCTAGGTTCACAAAATTCTTTGCTTTCACAGGAGAATTACTAAAGTCATCGCCAAGGTACAATATAATCCAGCTAGATCACACAAAATTTAATTTTTCAATAGCAATGCATGTAATACAGTAGAAGTCGTCTGATGGAAGGCAATCCGTAGTATTCAGATTTTCAGAATAACAGTACCATTGCAATACAGGTCGATTGCCTACCTTCCCCTAATAGCTTAATATTTAAGGTGGTGACTGATGCACAAAACTAAATTAAGTAGCAGACACAACTAACATTGGAGTCGTGCAGCACGGATGGTTATTACCAAATCAGACTTGCAAAGGATTAATTTGACAAGAGCAACAAAATAAGTGAATGCAGCAATCAAGTAAACTTTGGTTCTCAACTAGATTCAGAGGAACAAATTTATATACAGGTGAAACAGAAATCTGCATAGATCATAAAAGGCCTCCGAAATGTCAATAGGGCCCATTCTTGTCTACAATCAGTCAATGTAATGCATATAAGAACTGACAAAACAATAAGCATCAAGAACTGACAAAACGACATGTCCATGTATCTAATGATGAGAACTGATCTTTTCAAAAAAAAAATGATGACGATTGACGACAATGCATGACTCGAACTGCACCAGCTGGACAATGCAAAAGCGCAGAACATGTAACATTGGCAACGACAATGTATGACTTGAACCGCAACAGCCGGTCAATGCAAAGCACAGAACATGTAACATTGGCAACGACAATGTACGAATCGAATCGCAATGTGGCAGCACAAAGGATGTAGCACTGAGCAAGAATTCAGTACCTCCCCTTTCTCCCCAAGAACCTGCAGCTCGTCTTCAGACCCACCAGGCCTCTTCTCCTCCTTTGGCGCGACGACAATGAGGGCCTTGTCAGGGTCACCATCCAGGATCACGCAGTCGTCGTCGTCGTCAGCAGCAGCAGCGCGGGCACTCTTCTTCTCACCCTCCAGAGTCGCCAGGAAGTCCTGAATCCCCACAGAATCGTCTAGTAAACCCTCCCCAAATCCACTGAGGTCGTCATCATCAAGCAGGAGACCCGAGACCCAGTCGAGGGGGTCGTCGGCGGGCGGCTTGAGCGCAGCGAAAGGAACCTCCATCTCGTCGTCGGAGTCGATCTCGATCACCGCCGCCGTCCCCATGATCCGGCCCAAAACTCTCGCCCCCAAAAAAACAGGATTGCGCACTGCAAGAAAAGGCAGCAAACGATTAGCGGGGAGAAGGAGGATGGATGCCGTCCGGCTTGAAGGCTCGAAAGTCGAAACCAAGAAAGAAAGATGGTTTCTTTCTTGGGAGGGCGCCGCCGAGCAGGAAAAAAAAAGGCAATCTTGGTTCCGGGAAGAGACAGGGTTGCCTCTCCCCTGGAAAAAGCGGGGTTTTGGTTTGCTGCTGCTTACCGGCAGGGGAAAGTCGAGACGACGGACGGCCAATGCGGCGGCGGCGGGGAGGAGTTCTTGCAATGCAACTGGAAATAGAGGGAGGAAACACGAAATTGAGAGCGATTCTGAACCCCGCGGGCTCGATCAGGGCAAAGAACAGGGGACGGAAAAGCAAGATAAAGGGCAGGGCGGAGTTTACCTTGGTGGCTGGGCGGGCTCCGCGAGGGGGGTGAGGAGAGGAGAGGAGACGAGGAGGCGGCGATGGAGACGGGAGAAGAAAAGAGAAGGCGACGCAACTGCCGCGGCTCGCTCTCGTGAGATCCTGGTTGTTGCGCCCACGCGCACACGAACGGGGAACGGGAACGGAACGGGCGGACTAGCAGCGCCAGCGTGGGCCCTACCACTTACCGCGTGTGATTTTTTCCGGGTAAAAACACAAGCTTTGAGCGCCCACGCTCCCGGCTCCTGCGATTCGTTGCTGCTTTTCCGTGGGGTGTGGACTGGTGGTGAGGGCGTGGGAAGGAAAAAAATTGTGGAGGAGTGAAATTAGTCAATTATCAATGCAACAATTATTCATTACTCCAACAAAGAAAATATTGGATTAACTTTTTACCATGTGTTTGCACATCTATGATATATTTAACCCCATTTAAGATTCCTATACCGTTTCTCAAAAAAAAATTGTACACCTCATTTTACCCTCTGGTTGTTACTTGTGGAATTTTACCGGGATGGGCATTTCGCCGCCCATTTTGACCCACATGTCATATCCATATAACTGGCGAGAGCTGTCAGGGGCATAGGCGCTAAAATCGTTGGGCGTGTCTCGTCGGGCCATATCCCACAGATGCCCAAACTCGACTTGCAAGAGCCGGCCTAGCAGTCGGTGTCCCTTCTCACATGTTAATGTTTGCGGTTTGGGTACAAACCTGATTTCCTGCAAGGCAAGGTTTTCTTGGCGGCTGAAGATACACAAAGGAATTTTCCGCTTCCCATTTGACATCCGGTCACGAACCACGCGACATGGAAGACTAGCCGAGCAGAACTAGGCAAAATGCTAGGCGAGGTAAAATGTGGCACAATGTAACAATTAGAGGGTATTTCAAATATATCGACAAGTAAAAGGTGAAACACTTTATGAAAATTATTACAGTGCAATCTATTTCATGTTTTCTTTCACCCCGGGGAAGAGAACACAACAAGATATACAGATGTCGATAGAAGCAACCCTCTTCCGGGAAATGCCATTCGGGATATACGTGCATATGCTTTCACTGTCCAAAACACATTTTGAAATGTCAAAAATTCCAAATATAAATTTTGAGTATACATCCCGACATTATATGTTTGTACACAAAGTTTCACGAAAAAAAGATATTTTTGTGGCATGTGTTAAAAAAGACAAAAAAAAATGTATCGTGAAAAGTCATTTTGTAACACCCAAATCTGTCTTTTTTATACAATCTACAAAAATGTCTTTATTCTACGAAACTTGGTGGGTGATGCTGAAATTTTGTTGAAATATTAGCATATAACAATTCCAGAAAAATCCCTAAAGGCCCATGTTGTCATGCGGTCAATTGAAATGTTTGTCTTAATGGAAAATAAATATGAGTTGAAACGTCTGTCTTAAATGTTCTTAAGTACGGGAGTTTTCAGAATTCATTGAGAGCTGAAACCTCCGTATTAAGTGCTATTAAGTACGGGAGTTTCAGAATTCATTGCGATTAATGGAGAATGAATTTGAGCTGAAACGTTTTGTCATAAATGCTCTTAAGTACGGCCGTTACCAGTCTCTAAATTCTCCTCTTAATAGCGTGTATTTCCGTTGGACTTCGGTCTGCGTGTGTGTGCCTATATAAGAGAGGTCGCTCATCTCAAGCGCAGAACACAACACATACATCTGCTCGCGCCGCCACCATCGTTCCACATACTGTTGCTGTCATCCCTGATCCCATCCCGTCCACCGCGTACACGGCTGACGGGAGAGCAGGCCTCCGAAACTCCGTCTCTCCAGATCCTGTACGGGAGAGGGGCGATTAGGTTTTTGGGGAGCGTCTCCTACGCGACTGCTCGCTCCCGTTCATCTGCATCAACTACGTCTGCGTCGTCTTCTTCATCACCATGGCCACCGACGCTGACAAGGCTGCTGCTGACAAGAGGATCGCCGACGAATCCACCGCCTCTGCTGCTGCGGCCAACTGGCCTACTGGAGGGTATAATATGTTTATCCCTCTTCTGATTATTTTCACAGTACTAGGGATATGCGTAGATGTTTCTACTATCTGTCTAGTACGTAGTTTTATCATCAAGTTTCAGTATGTCATTAGCACTACTTTTGTCATGTTCATGATTTATTATTGGATTAATTTAATCGAACAATTGCCTATATACTCAACAGGTGAAGATAAAACATTTGTATGTACCACCAAAATATTTTGTTGAATTTTTTTGACATTTTAAAATGCTTCTAAAATTTATTTTTCATAGTGGGAATATCTAGTCTTATGTGCCAAAACACCGCCTCCCCCTCTCTTCGTGAAATTAAATCAACTTAAGAGCAACTCCAACAGATGACGATCAACATAGGAAAAAAAAACTCCAAAAGATGATGTATAGTTATATGGTGTGGTAATTTTTTTACATTATGCACCAAATTTTAGCCATTTGTGTTTCAAATATACATCACCGAAACAACAGTCGCGAAACCAAAATGCATCCGCGCGCAGCCCACCTGCTGCACTGAAACATCCACACCGCCATCGATTATGGTGGATTATGAAGGATCCACGTTGTCGCGCCGATTATGTCCGAATCCACCGCCCCCGCACCGGCTGCAACAAGGTTGACCTCCCTCGCGTAGCCATCTCTTCTAGCAGATTCTTGTCGAATCCACCGGGGCCGCTGGCGGATCCACCTTGCGTAGCCGATTCCGGCCTAAACCACTGCCCCTGCACCGGGGATGACCGCCGCTACTTCCAGAGCAGCACCGGCCTAAATTTTCATGTTCTTTTCAAATATTACTAGAAGGGGATGGCGCGCTTTGCTTCGCTCAAAGGTAATATCGCGGTGATCGATACATGACATGCTTGTCTGAATAAAATTAGTCGATCATACATACATGATCAGGTACAGATTCATAACCATATAATGGAAAAGTAACAACTTCAAATTTCTTAATCTCTGAACGAGGCGAGCCCTACGCCTGGTGCATGGAGACAATGGAGTCTTAGCGAGACGGGGTTGGTCAAGGTGCATCCGGACGCAGAACTTGCATGCACCGCTCGTGCGCGTGCGCGTGCTTGTAGGGAAGGAGGAGGCAAGCTGAGGAGGGGAGGAGAGGAGGGCTGCTCGAGCTGCTCGGCCGAATCTATGGACAACCAAGAAGCGATGGTGGCCGCGTGGGGGGAGGAGAGAGCAACACAATCCTCAAGCTTGAATCCCTACTATGCCTTCGAGCAAAGGTGGTGAATTCACGGCGTAATCAGTAAGAGTTGTGATGGAACGGCCATTTCGAGGCCAAACCGATGGCAGAGGAGGCTGCACGTTCACCAGAGAAGAGGCAGGAGGGCAACATGAAATTTTCAATTAGCAGTTGGCGTGTCCACGTTGCCCTTTTTCCATATAGCAGCAGCCCGAGTGTTGTATTTTGCAGCACAAGATGTTTTTTTGTACTGCACTAATTAAATTTGGACAAAATTTATATCAAATACAGCTATTGGAGTAAGGTTTTTTTGGTCTCAAATGTCCTAAAAAGTAGTTAAACGCTAATATATGGAAGCTATTAGAGATGGTTTACGAGAAGAGCGGTTTCTGCGATAGTTAAAAAATTCATCGCTAAATTTTGTCTAGCTGAACCAACAAATATTATTATTCTATAAATTTGGACAAAATTTACATCAATTACAGCTGTTGGAGTAAGGTTTTTTGGACTCAAATGTCTCGGGCCAGCTGGATTTGCCGATGAGGCCACCGCAACAGGGACAGTGACCAGGGACGGATCGGCGGAGCTCATGGCGGCGCTTGGGCCAGGAACGCGGTTGGCCGGAGTAGGGGAAGACGATTCGATGGCGGCGGCGGAAGGGGAGTGGTGGTTTCTGAAGGAGATATGCCCTAGAGGCAATTAATAAAGTGATTTTATTTGTCATATCTCAATTGTTCATAGTATGTTTTTATACCATGCTATAACTGTATTAAGTGGAAACATTAATGCACGTGTGGTATGTAAACAACCAGGTCCCTAGTAGCCTCTATTTAACTAGTCTGTTGGGCAACAAATGATCAAGGTTTCCTGATCATGGATAATTACGTCGGTTGACAACGGAGTCATGTCGTTAGGTGAATGATGTGATGGACATACCCAAAAGATATAGAAACGTAGTGCTCATACCTTCGACTGTGAGATCATATCAAATCGCTGCTTCTGGAAGGTGCTTTGATTGCATTAAACGGCATGTCTTATATAGCGTGACAATAAAGGTGACACTTTCGGGTATCCGAAGGAAGCAGTGGAGGCGAGTGATCAAGAGCGGGATTTGCCAATCCACATAGCAGGATAGATACTCTGGGCCCACTCGGTTAGATTACATCAATGAGCTTGCAAGCATGTGACTAGGTCACGGGGATGTAATATCACAGACGAGTAAAGATATATTTGTCAATAACGAGATCATGCTCGGTAATCGTGATACCGGAGAACGATGCTCGGACAATCTAAGTATCGCCAGGCAAAAGGATGAGACTAGACGTCTAAAGGTTCAAACGATAAAAAGACATTTGTGGACACACAAGGGCTATCATGGGTATCCAGATCCCGCTGTTAGTCATTGATCGGAGAACGTGTCTCGATCATGTCAGGAGTGATCTCGAACCGTAGGGTAACACACTTAAGGGTATGTGACATTTTAATTAGATTGGATATGAGAGAAAGAAACTGGAGAACTCCGGAAGTGTTCCGGGACATGTCCGATGTTGATCGGAGGCAACAAAATATGTTTCAGAGCCCGAATGAATTAAATAATATGCATTTAATATTAATAAGTGTTATTAGTGATTAAATATATTTTTATTTAATTAATTTCGAATTTTTAAAGGCATTAAACCTAAATGGCCCTTAGAGGCCCATTAGGGGAAAAACCCCACAGGGAAAAAGGGGAGGAGGGCCAGCCGGCCTAGGTGGGCCACATGGGGTCCACCTAGGGCCGGCGCAGCACCCCCATGTTGCGGCTGGCCATGTGGTTTAGTCCCATATGGCCAAGCCACCAAGATGGGCATCCTCCCTCCACCTATATATATGGGTGCCCCCATGCCTTGAAAATCCATCCTTCTCCTTCTTCTTCTCTCCTACCTTGAGCGTGGTTCCGTTTCTGAATCTGCATACGAGGAGAGAAGTCTCTCCACTATACGCACACCGCCGTGCTACTAGATCCAATCTTCCGCTTTCGCTGCTCTGCTGGATCTGGAGCCCGGAGGTCGTCATCTACACCGTACGTGTGTGGAATTACGAGGTGCTACACGGGTAGCACTGGAAGTTGTCTTCTTCCTCTTCACCACGTTGAGGTCGGCGCCGCCTTCGTCTTCGTCGCACCAAGTTCTTCGCCACCTCGAGGTCGGCTACGTCGTCTACTTCGACAACGCTTGTTGCGGGAGCGTAATCCCCGCTATCGGTCTACAAGGGTATGTACATCGATCCTCTCCGTTACGGTATATCTGCATAGTAATAGATCCAGGCTAGTTTATGGTTATCGTTGTTAGGAAATTTTTTGTTTTCTGCCCACGATTCCTTTCAGTTTCGTGGGCTGAATGTTCCCTCCCTCCAACGAAATGAAAGGATAGGGTTTGCCCCACGGGTCGGCGGCCAAAACCAAAGTTTCGAGGTTCCGCGGGCCGAATTGCCGGGCGCCCTCAAAGACGTTTACGGGTCCGTGGGTTTTAAGGGGACTGCTATGTCCGTTTTTAGGTTCTGAAACCGGTTATTTTAAGGTTTCGCGGCTTTTGAGGGCTCTGTTAGAGATGCTCTAAAAAGTAGTTAAACCCTAAAATATGTAAGCTATTAGAGATGGTTTAATAGAAGAGCGGTTCGTAGATTCATCTGCGATGGTCAAAAAATGCATCGCTAAATTTTATTTCCATCTAAACCAACAAATATTATTATTCTAACCTTAATCTGATATACACCAATGTGTTTAGCGGGAACCAATGAGAGACTGACACGTGGTTCAACCTCCAAGCTCCAATCCTAGGGAGGTAGAGATTTTGGTTTGGAACACATTATTTTGGTTTGGAACTTGGAAGTATGCAATCAAGTTTCAATGGATGCCCTATTTTACATCATCCAATTGTGCGAGAACAAAATTTGGTGACCTAAAAACAAAATATAGTGCCCTAAAATATATGTCTATTAGAGTTTGCTCTAATTAATTTGCAGCCAATATCCATATACTAATGTTGAATTCATGCATCATTTGCCGTCAACCTCTCTTGTAGAAACCAAACTTGAGAGCCAAGTTGCCTTCCTTCCAAGGGATATCGTTGGAGGATGGATGCGAAGCTAGGCCGCCAAGTTTGGCCCGGGCCGGATCGCAGCCGTGCCGCGTGACCGAACCAACTCTGCAGCATCAGCTGACACAGACAAGCCTGCCGTGGACCTGACAAGTTTGCACCGGCAAAACTGGGGAGAGAAAAAGGTCTCTCTCAAGTGTGCTGCATATGGGTATTGCTTGGCTTGACCGACTAGCTGGTCAAGGTCAACAAGAGAAGAAGACTCGCCTAGACGCAAACACTGCCAACATTTTCATCCGAAAATAGGACATGTGTAAGCGTGTGCGTTTGCACCGTAAGAAAAAAAATTCTCTACAGTTACTACTACTTAGTTACTCACGTACTGTAGAAGGTGAATCGTGGCCTCATGCGGTGCCGGTGCGGGGCAGATATAACTGCATCAGTTTTATTTTTTGAGGGGAGATAATTTCACTAGTTTTTTTTAGGGGGAGCTAATTGCAGTAGTACTCTACTCCAGTAACCATGGATGACTGGTGTTGGGCCTGATTACGCGACGCGGCGGGTACAGAAAGGCCCCAGATGGCCCACTACCTCGTCTAGGTCGCACGGCCCATTAACTAAATGAATGCACCGGGAAGGAAGGCAGATCTAGGGTTCTAGCCATCCGCCACCATCCTCCAACTTTGGTCTGTGCTCCCCCTGCCGTGCGTGAGGACGGAGAGGAGGCAGCGGCAGCGGGCGGCAACGGGAAGCACAGGTCAGTGTTTCTCAACGTACAACTCAGGTTTCGGTTCATCGATTAGCTCCAGATCATCGCCCGCGGCTGCCAAAGAATTAGGCCCCTCACATACTAGCTAGCAAACATGTCCTCCTCATTCGCATGCCCTCTCAACGAATAATGATTTCGAAATGCTACTAATATTTCTACGGTGGGATGCGGTCACGCATTATTCATGCTACTTCTTCAATACGCACAAAGATACTCCATTTGTGACTGTATCTATCACGCCATTTGGAACTGTGCGGTGTTTCAGATGACTGTTATTTTGGTGTCCTCTTCACGCCATTGGGATGTATTCATGGGGACTCACTGTGGATTGGCCTGATTTTGCATATAAAGTGTATGCTAGCTTCTGTCCTTGCCATGTTCGAAACTAGAGCATGTCCATCATCTTGCCAGAAAACATGTTGCCCCTTGCCCGTTACTCGTAACCTCAGCAAGAATTTCTGATTAAAGATGGTAGGTGTGGCGCCCCGACCCCGGTACTATACAAAGATGTTGTGTGTCACTGGTCATGCGATACAACCGAAGGTTACTGGGCACACCTCTCCCAGGCCAGAACCTCTGGCAGGCGTTGCTCGGAATTGATCATCGGCAACACAACACTTCGATTGATGCCATAACACAGGCACAACTATCAAAGTATAATAGAGAGATCAAGACTGCAGAACAACTGGCACATCACAGACTCTACGACTCAAAGCAATATTACATAACTTGTTTTACAGTACATGGTAATATTACAAGCAGAGGTCACATGACCCAACATTACATCATTCAACGGAAAGCGGATATGTTGCTATTCAACAAGATAGCAAAAGGCCTAAGAGGCCAGAAAATAAGCAACGTAGGCTACATAACCTACAAGTTCCAGGCTGCCACCTGGGAACCCCAAACTACTCGTCGATGTCAACGTAGAAACCAGCGTCGGAGTGAGGGTATTCACCTGAACCAAATTAAGCAAACATGAGCACCGAAGGTACTCAACAAGACTTAATTAACCTAGTATATATCTGCCTGTTCAGAGAGTATGTATGACGGTTGTTTTGCATAAAGCCAACTTTTCAATAGAGGCGGGGAAAAGTAGAAGTCGTCTACTTAGAGCTTCTTTATAAAAGGGATAAGAGAGCAAGTCTAGCTCTAATATTCATTATTTTGTAACCACCAACTCGTCAACACCACCTATCAACTAGGATACCCCCCTCGACACCCTTGAGGAAGCACCCTTCAACCTTGGTCAACAGTTTTACGATTATGTTCAAGTTCTCTATGATCACGTGTCCATTCCCAAGTCGTCCATAACCGCGGACACGGCTTTTCGAAAAGATTTAACCCTGCAGGGGTGTACAATGTTTACCACACGTATCAACCGACTCTTAATGCCACATGATTAGCACAATTCCTTGATATGCCGGCAGAGGGTGGTTGACCACGACCTTTACCTTGGTTGATTATATTCCATGGGCCATCCATAACAGGGAGCTGCCGCCATTACGCGAGATGGCCACCTCGTGACGGTCCCCGTTACTCTGTCACAGGAATCAAGATCCGTGTTCGTCCATCACTAGATCCCTGCCAGGCCCTATCCTTTCTCATACTTTTTAACCCACACGCGAATGGAAAACCAAACTACGTGTCCCATGGGTACAACCAACCAAGTTAGTTAGTCGAGCAGGGTGTTAGGCCCGCCACGTGTGGATGTACGCTCAGTCTTGGTTCAAGAGGCGAGAACCCAAGGTCCTAGGTTGGCAAGGACGAGACAAACCACCACAAACCCTTGTGGCCTCTCATCCATTGCCTATTTAGTCAAATTATCACCTGCTCACATCCTTTCCACGATAACATGATATACTAGGTTCATTCGCAGCTCTGATTCACCAACCGGGTGGAGTAGAGCGTAACAAGTAAATGACTAAGCATAGCAGATATAAGGCTTTGGCGGTAAACACACTTCAAAACTATGGCTGCTAGGAACAATGATTTAGGATATCTGGGTGATGCAAATATATAGGAGACCTCTATATAAAGACCAAAATACATTGGAACCGTATGCAAGTACAAGAGTGAAATACTTCGAAATCATATATGGGCAGATAAGAGGTTATGCTTGCCTTGCTTCTTTGATAAATAACCAATAATAGATAGTTGGCAATATATGTCTCTTCTTCTTGGCTTGATCGTCAATTGATCGAGTATTCGCCATTGGTGTTGTCGATCTTGTCTTCGGATTCGCGTTCTACCGATAAGAACAAACATCGGAAAGAAAGAGAACAATCAACACGTGGCATAATGCAATGTGCATACAAACATGTATGACATGGCAAATTAAATTATTGAAGTAGACATCTAGTCATGGAGATCATTTTAAATGGAGCCAAATGCATTTAGAAATACCATTTGGAGAAACTCCATAAATCCATATTTTGGGTTATTTTGTTCTCCTAAATAAACAGGGTTTCAAGTTGATTAACATGCATGAATTTTGATACTAATAGACAGGTTACAATTTTCTGAACATTTTGATATATAATTTGTATTTTTCTGAGTTACGGATCGAAAGATATTGATTTTACAAGTTGAAACCATTTTCTGGAAACAGTAAACAGCAGATACGAACCTGGTCTTTTAAACTCTCTATACTGCTCTCATTAACGTTGTAAGGCAGCACTCGGTTCAGAGGTTCAGTAGTGTAGTCGATATACTGAAAACAACATCTAGTTTCAAACACTAGGCTAAGCTGAAGGCTGGCTGGGCTGTAGCTTTTCTCCTAAAAACCTGAACATACGTACTAACGTACAACTAGTATTCAGAGAGCTAACATCTTTCATCTGTTGGTTTAATTTCGAATCTAGCATGGTTCAGTTTGGCAAGGATCTCAACAACAGGACAGGGGACTTAGCTTAGCATCCCGTCCAGGTTACCAAACTGCAAGAACTGATTCTCTGCTCCTCTCTCTCGATCAAACTGAAGTCTGTACCGTAGCTCTTACTCTCTTGCTAAAGTTACAGGATTGGTTGTTTATTTGGTCTGGCTAACTAATTCTGTGATGAACATATTCAGAGAAAAAGACTAGAGATAGCTGAAATCTGAGAAGAAGGGTGCTACATAATTTTATCCAAGAACCGGCCCTAACATGAACTAGCAGATCTGGAGTTTTTCTCTTCCCAGCTTAAACATTATTTTTACTTCTAGGCATCAGTGCATCGGACAAGAGAGAGCTAATCTTAAACAGGAAAAGTAATTGTTTGTGGGATCCATACTAGCTGTACCTGAACTCAAAGGTACAGAAAATAGATCGGAGGTGGATTGGTATTTTCTTCTTCTCTCCCTCGTTGCCCCCCCTGATGCTCTGGTTGCTCTACTCCTCCTCGACCCCAGCGACTAGACCTGCTGCTTCTCTCCCAGGCGCTTGCCCTCCAAGATGGTTGCCATGGTCAGCTAGGTCTTGAGAGGCTGGCTGGTTTGGTTTGTTCGAGTCTGATGGGGATGAGGATGGGTCGGGTGGTCTTATCCTCTGCAGTTTCTCACGGCGGCGGCGCGAATCGCGGCGGCGAAGTGACGACATCGGCCTCGACACGCAGCTGCTTGTGAAGATGACGACCAAGGGGAGTTGGGCTGGGCTTTGGTTGACTAGCACATACAGATTCGGCCCAAAGGTCAAATTTGGGTTTAAACCAATTTTAGTTCCTGTTTTATGTTATCAAAACATATTTTCTATTTTGAATAGGTTTGGGATTCCAAACTGTGCAACCGAATATGAAATATCCAGTGGCCTTCCTAACATATATTAGAAAGTCCACATGTTTTTGTTTAAAGATTTTAAGACCTTTTGGGTAATTTAAAAATTAGAGGGAGGTTAAAGAAGTTTAATCAATTTTCAATTCTAAATCTTTCTTGGGGAAAATTACATGATGCATGCTATGCTCATGAATGCACATATCAACTCCTAATCAGGGTTAGCTAAACTGGGATGTTACAAATCTACCCCACTTATAAGAATCTCGTCCCGAGATTCCTAGGTAGGAACATCGTGAAACTCTTCACCGGCTTCCCTTCAAGTGCATCAACTAACTCACTTTTTGGGTAAGAGGGAATGACTCTGGAAAGATTGATCTTCAAAAGATCGAGTATCTCATGGTTAACTCATGGAAGGGTGTTTATGAACAACACTTGAGCTGATAAGCATGAGACATGTCAAGGTAACAGAGGGAACAATAGAAGGTTCAAGTTGATATACAACGGTTTTCAAGGAAAGATTGAGACCACGAACTTTCAAAGGTAAACCTCAAGTAAATGGCTTGGGAGTTACTTGACGCTGAAGTCCACTCTTTTGTTAACCAGAGGACCAAGACGACAAGATGGTGCGAGAAACATTGATGGGCTACACCCTGGGAAGTGATTCGTAGAGGACACCTGAATGATGCAAGAGGACAAACCTTGATCTCTAGAACCGTAGTTTCTTTATGCAGTCTGATTGCAAACTACGAAGGAAGCTCTTTTCATCCAAGTCTATCAGATTCTTGCGGACTGTCATGTTGTCACTTGACGCCACCAGGATGAACCTATGGATTCAAGACCATATCAAGGAAAGGCACTTGCTCAGGCTTCAACCTTTTGGCATAACAGGACGCTTGCCACATGATTAAAAGTCCGGATCCCTGATGTGACTGACAAATTCACACAACGTGAGAGTTGATTAGAACTTTAGGTACGGTCAAAGTCAAAGGGAACACTGATCAGTGACATGTCTAAGATCACCCATGGAGTTGACTTCTTCCTGATGTAGTTATTGCCGCGAGATAAGGGTTGAAGGATCGACCAAGAGAGATTTTGAACTTTGCATCTGTTGTTCTCCATGATATTCGAGATATCAATCTTGAGCTTCTGAATAGCCTTCATACGTGATCAAGTGAAAACCAGACTTTAAGATTGGGAACATACCATAAGGAGAAACTTATAGAATATGTTGCACAAGACCCTCATGAAGAGTGGTTGTTATTGTCGAATCAAAGATTATGGCATTAGGCCTTCCGGCTAATTGTGTCAACCACTGCATCAACCTTGCCGGATTTTCAAGAGACCTACGTCAAAACCTTTGCAGAACACGAACCATCATTTCTGCTTGAGATTCAGATCTGGTTAGGTGTACAGATATCTCAGACTCGGCATGTCTGAACAGAAAATTTGCAACGGATACCACCGAGATAAGGCTGATAGATTCTCAAGTTATGGACTACAACGTCAAGCTCTGAAAGTTGAGCTGGATGGCGAGATTCAGGTGGTCACATCTGCAAAGAAGCAATTGCATCAGCATGAACTTCTTGCAACAAGACGCAATTGAGTCCTTGTTGGGAAACATCGAAGAAGATAAGGAAGTTCTTGAACATCTCTTGATTGAACCAAGTAGTCAGTGGCTTGGTGTGCATAGAGGACTTCCAATGAGATGGAGGTAGCCAAATCAAAGTTAAGGAAAATAGTAGATCCATGAGAAGTTACTATCTGACTTCAACACGTTAGAACTAAACTTAACAATCAGGTGATAACGTGGTAATACTTCCAGAACCACCGAAATATCTCAGTCTGAGAGGAGTCTTGCCTTTCAAGATAAACGATGTGGTCTTGAGAGCTTCAGCGTGAACCTAACTCTTTGACCAAAAATATGTACTGAGCAAGCGGATTTGGCAGCACACTTAACCTTGACTTAGTGATTGGGTAACCAATCAAGCAAGAAGGACACAAATGTCCTTGCATTTCAAAGCAATAAGAATTGTTAAGAATTTCAGATGGCTACATCAATACACACACCTTGGGATCTCGAGCATGAACAACTCAGAGGGAGGCGAGTAAAGATATGTAGGAGCATCACTTCATCAATAAGGCCATGAAACTCAGCATGACCTCTTGATATACAAAAAAAAATGTGATACTCTAAGTAGAACAAAACAGAAGCTAATGAGGCCTCTAAATTATGCGGATAACACCACCTTGACCTGGTCCTAGAAATGGACTAGGTACTGGAGTTTGTTTCTCCAAACATCCCGAAGTGAAAGGTTCTGATGGACCACAAGAGTAACATGCATTAGAACTCCAAGGCACATATACAACTTGGCTGCCAACTAGCAGACAAAGGTCCGAATGGAACTGTAGATGAGGATCCTCCTCGGAGAATCTTGAAATCATGGTGGATGCACAGGGTAATACTCTTGTGTAAGACCCATGCTAAAACAAAGGTATAATAGATTCACGAACACATATGCGAGACTTGTAAAGATTTCTCCTGTCGTGATCCATTTGGTTCCATGCAGAAACCTCTGGCTAAGAAAGAGTTAAAGTAACCTCGACCGATGAAGTGTGGTAAAATGATTGAACATTAACTCATAGAACAACATAATGGAACTTGGTTTAAAGGTCAGCATCATGTACTGATAGCATGATCTCACATGGTTAAGAAACCATATGATTCAATACACTGCAAACCAGCACAATCCGGGACCTTAGGTTCAAGTCCAAGGGTTAAAATTGGTAGGAAGGAGTAATTACTAACTGAGTGTCGCGAAGGCACTATGATGTAGTAATCACGACGTAACTTCGAGAAGCCATACAGAGCTTCAGAAGCACCAAAGCAAAGCAAAGAAGACATCCGAGGTGAGAGCAAACCTCGAAGCCTCGGATAAGACGATGTAAAACACACAAATCTGGCGGATCGTGAAGGGAGGAGATCTCTCAGGTTAAACAAGAGAAAGACGAAACTCAGAACACACACCAGACTTTAGAGAACACATCACTAGGTCAACGGGTTAAGACACGACCTGTGCTCGAGGCACCTAGAGGTTGAAAGACTAGTAGAGATAGCCAAAACATTTTCAAATCAACTAGAGGTAAGGTGACTCAGAATTAGAGCGATACCAGATAAGGAGTAAAAAGAATCCTAATGAGATTTTCACAACTCATTTTTAGTTCCAAAATAGTTTTCACAAGAACTAGACTCAACATCGACCAAGCAGAAAGGTTTCCTACAGGCAGTCCTGCTCTGATACCAAAACTTGTGGCGCCCCGACCCCGGTACTATACAAAGATGTTGTGTGTCACTGGTCATGCGATACAACCGAAGGTTACTGGGCACACCTCTCCCAGGCCAGAACCTCTGGCAGGCGTTGCTCGGAATTGATCATCGGCAACACAACACTTCGATTGATGCCATAACACAGGCACAACTATCAAAGTATAATAGAGAGATCAAGACTGCAGAACAACTGGCACATCACAGACTCTACGACTCAAAGCAATATTACATAACTTGTTTTACAGTACTTGGTAATATTACAAGCAGAGGTCACATGACCCAACATTACATCATTCAACGGAAAGCGGATATGTTGCTATTCAACAAGATAGCAAAAGGCCTAAGAGGCCAGAAAATAAGCAACGTAGGCTACATAACCTACAAGTTCCAGGCTGCCACCTGGGAACCCCAAACTACTCGTCGATGTCAACGTAGAAACCAGCGTCGGAGTGAGGGTATTCACCTGAACCAAATTAAGCAAACATGAGCACCGAAGGTACTCAACAAGACTTAATTAACCTAGTATATATCTGCCTGTTCAGAGAGTATGTATGACGGTTGTTTTGCATAAAGCCAACTTTTCAATAGAGGCGGGGAAAAGTAGAAGTCGTCTACTTAGAGCTTCTTTATAAAAGGGATAAGAGAGCAAGTCTAGCTCTAATATTCATTATTTTGTAACCACCAACTCGTCAACACCACCTATCAACTAGGATAACCCCCTCGACACCCTTGAGGAAGCACCCTTCAACCTTGGTCAACAGTTTTACGATTATGTTCAAGTTCTCTATGATCACGTGTCCATTCCCAAGTCGTCCATAACCACGGACACGGCTTTTCGAAAAGATTTAACCCTGCAGGGGTGTACAATGTTTACCACACGTATCAACCGACTCTTAATGCCACATGATTAGCACAATTCCTTGATATGCCGGCAGAGGGTGGTTGACCACGACCTTTACCTTGGTTGATTATATTCCATGGGCCATCCATAACAGGGAGCTGCCGCCATTACGCGAGATGGCCACCTCGTGACGGTCCCCGTTACTCTGTCACAGGAATCAAGATCCGTGTTCGTCCATCACTAGATCCCTGCCAGGCCCTATCCTTTCTCATACTTTTTAACCCACACGCGAATGGAAAACCAAACTACGTGTCCCATGGGTACAACCAACCAAGTTAGTTAGTCGAGCAGGGTGTTAGGCCCGCCACGTGTGGATGTACGCTCAGTCTTGGTTCAAGAGGCGAGAACCCAAGGTCCTAGGTTGGCAAGGACGAGACAAACCACCACAAACCCTTGTGGCCTCTCATCCATTGCCTATTTAGTCAAATTATCACCTGCTCACATCCTTTCCACGATAACATGATATACTAGGTTCATTCGCAGCTCTGATTCACCAACCGGGTGGAGTAGAGCGTAACAAGTAAATGACTAAGCATAGCAGATATAAGGCTTTGGCGGTAAACACACTTCAAAACTATGGCTGCTAGGAACAATGATTGAGGATATCTGGGTGATGCAAATATATAGGAGACCTCTATATAAAGACCAAAATACATTGGAACCGTATGCAAGTACAAGAGTGAAATACTTCGAAATCATATATGGGCAGATAAGAGGTTATGCTTGCCTTGCTTCTTTGATAAATAACCAATAATAGATAGTTGGCAATATATGTCTCTTCTTCTTGGCTTGATCGTCAATTGATCGAGTATTCGCCATTGGTGTTGTCGATCTTGTCTTCGGATTCGCGTTCTACCGATAAGAACAAACATCGGAAAGAAAGAGAACAATCAACACGTGGCATAATGCAATGTGCATACAAACATGTATGACATGGCAAATTAAATTATTGAAGTAGACATCTAGTCATGGAGATCATTTTAAATGGAGCCAAATGCATTTAGAAATACCATTTGGAGAAACTCCATAAATCCATATTTTGGGTTATTTTGTTCTCCTAAATAAACAGGGTTTCAAGTTGATTAACATGCATGAATTTTGATACTAATAGACAGGTTACAATTTTCTGAACATTTTGATATATAATTTGTATTTTTCTGAGTTACGGATCGAAAGATATTGATTTTACAAGTTGAAACCATTTTCTGGAAACAGTAAACAGCAGATACGAACCTGGTCTTTTAAACTCTCTATACTGCTCTCATTAACGTTGTAAGGCAGCACTCGGTTCAGAGGTTCAGTAGTCTAGTCGATATACTGAAAACAACATCTAGTTTCAAACACTAGGCTAAGCTGAAGGCTGGCTGGGCTGTAGCTTTTCTCCTAAAAACCTGAACATACGTACTGACGTACAACTAGTATTCAGAGAGCTAACATCTTTCATCTGTTGGTTTAATTTCGAATCTAGCATGGTTCAGTTTGGCAAGGATCTCAACAACAGGACAGGGGACTTAGCTTAGCATCCCGTCCAGGTTACCAAACTGCAAGAACTGATTCTCTGCTCCTCTCTCTCGATCAAACTGAAGTCTGTACCGTAGCTCTTACTCTCTTGCTAAAGTTACAGGATTGGTTGTTTATTTGGTCTGGCTAACTAATTCTGTGATGAACATATTCAGAGAAAAAGACTAGAGATAGCTGAAATCTGAGAAGAAGAGGTGCTACATAATTTTATCCAAGAACCGGCCCTAACATGAACTAGCAGATCTGGAGTTTTTCTCTTCCCAGCTTAAACATTATTTTTACTTCTAGGCATCAGTGCATTGGACAAGAGAGAGCTAATCTTAAACAGGAAAAGTAATTGTTTGTGGGATCCATACTAGCTGTACCTGAACTCAAAGGTACAGAAAATAGATCGGAGGTGGAATTGGTATTTTCTTCTTCTCTCCCTCGTTGCCCCCCCTGATGCTCTGGTTGCTCTACTCCTCCTCGACCCCAGCGACTAGACCTGCTGCTTCTCTCCCAGGCGCTTGCCCTCCAAGATGGTTGCCATGGTCAGCTAGGTCTTGAGAGGCTGGCTGGTTTGGTTTGTTCGAGTCTGATGGGGATGAGGATGGGTCGGGTGGTCTTATCCTCTGCAGTTTCTCACGGCGGCGGCGCGAATCGCGGCGGCGAAGTGACGACATCGGCCTCGACACGCAGCTGCTTGTGAAGATGACGACCAAGGGGAGTTGGGCTGGGCTTTGGTTGACTAGCACATACAGATTCGGCCCAAAGGTCAAATTTGGGTTTAAACCAATTTTAGTTCCTGTTTTATGTTATCAAAACATATTTTCTATTTTGAATAGGTTTGGGATTCCAAACTGTGCAACCGAATATGAAATATCCAGTGGCCTTCCTAACATATATTAGAAAGTCCACATGTTTTTGTTTAAAGATTTTAAGACCTTTTGGGTAATTTAAAAATTAGAGGGAGGTTAAAGAAGTTTAATCAATTTTCAATTCTAAATCTTTCTTGGGGAAAATTACATGATGCATGCTATGCTCATGAATGCACATATCAACTCCTAATCAGGGTTAGCTAAACTGGGGATGTTACAGTAGGCAGCTTGAATTTTGTTTGCAATTTAGGACAAGCATCCTTCTTTCCTTGTCTGGAGAGACTGGAAAACAGCCTGCAGATAGTTGGTGTTTAATGTGATTGTAGAATTCCCGTTTATTTAGATACCACCACACCAAGAGTTTTGGTTCAAAACAGGGTAAAGATTGCTAGGAAGAGACTGGAAAGCAGGCTGCGCATAGTTAGTGTTTAATGTGAATGTAGAGTTCTTGTTGACTTGCATACCACCGAACCAAGAGGTTTGGTTTAAAACAGGGCATGTATTGCTAGGAAGAAGAACTTTGTCCTGTACATGCTTAGCTGCTTGTGTTGTGATTCAAAACTATTTAACGATGTCCATCAGGAAGTTCTTCTAATTGTTGATAGCATTTTGATATCTCTTAGATGGGAGGTGTTGTGTTTTATGCACCAGCCTATTGCTGCAATTTTGGGTTATCTAGCATTTCTTAGCCTTATGGTATGTCTATATTACAAATAGGATTACAAGTCAAGCGACCCCTGTCCTGCAGTCGCTACTTGACTGTCGACTCGGCTCATGGGTCTAGTTGAGCGGTTGATCGACTAGTAGCCGACTACTCTCTGAATTTGAGTCTAGTGACTAAGAGGAAAAGGCACTGGGAGGGATAGTTGGACTCGAGCAATACGACGCAGGTGACCACAATGCTCTCCTCCCCTGGGTTCTGTTCCACCACCCGCTTCTGCTCCTCCCCTAGGTCTGCTCCTCTGCTGCCTGCACCTCCCCTGGCTCTGCTCCTCTGCCGGCTTTAGCATGCCACCAAGCCGTAGCAGCAGTTGAGTAGTTTCTCCCCTGTTCTCCTTCTCCCATTGCTAATTTGCTATTGGCTTTCAAAATTTCTTTTCTCTAGATGCAATTGTCACGGTCTCAGGTTTCTCTCCACTTGTGCCTTAAAATTTTATTTTTGTATACTAGTATAGTGGTTAAGTACTAGGTATTTTGTAGCAGGCATGTAACTGTGAATGTCTGAATTTTTCACTTACACGTACAGTTATTCGGTATTTATCATATCTTAGCCTTATGGTATGTCTATTACACTGTTTATTAGTTCAGAGTAATGATTGTAGGCAAGTAAATGAGGATTTCTGAATTTTCTACTTTATTTATTATGCGGGGGACATTGTTGGATCAGTTTCGTGTTTGTTCATGGATTGTTTATGGGGAAGTATGGACCTTCTCCATGTGATAAGTTTCCTAGAAGGCGGACTAACTTACCTTGAGTTTACTTCAGTAACCTTTTTTATTGCAGGACTCCCGTTGGTTCTTCACTTTTGTTCCACTAGCTACTGATAGTAATAATTTCCTAATAGATCTGCCATATTTATTTATGCTAATTTTTACTGCAGATCTGATAAAGAAGTAGCATGGCGACACTTAAAGATGTGGCAACGCGGAAACCTATTCTCGCAACAATCCGTCTCTTAGTTCCCGCTGGAGCCGCCCGTCCTGCACCGCCCGTCGGACCAGCTCTGGGTTTCTACAGGCTCAATCTGATGGCGTTCTGCAAGGATTTCAATGCGAGGACACAGAAGTACAAGGCAGAGACTCCGATGCAGGTGACCCTGACCGCCTACAAGGACAGCACCTTCGAGTTTGTCGTCAAGTCGCCCTCCGTCTCGTGGTTCCTCAAGAGAGCGGCAGGCATCGAGCTTGCAAGCAGCCGGCCGGGCCACAGCATTGTGACTTCCCTCTCGCTGCGCCACGTCTACGAGATCGCGAAGCTGAAGCAGTCCGACCCGTTCTGCAAGCACATGTCGCTCGAGGCCCTGTGCAAGTCCATCATCGGCACGGCCAAGTCCATGGGCATCGAGATCGTTAAGGATCTCTGACGGGCTAGCCTTGATCTTAGCTGTGTTGCTTTGATCTGCAATTGTCTAGCTTTATCTGACCTGGGTGAAGGTATTAGGTATCAGGTTGCTTTTAAAGGGTCGATCCTTGGTAATCATGGCCCCGTTTTTGTGATCAGTTTATATGTGACTCTTTTCTTGGAATGCGGCCACTCCGGTATGGTTGGTGAATAATAAGTTTCAGCATTTTGTGTACTGTCTTTTGGAATACTAGATGCGTAGCACTGAACTTGCTGTCTAACTGGAAATTGCAACTTCAGTTCCTCCCATGTGAGGATATTTGCTTCAGAAGCAGACATTGTTGTTATGAATTCTGTTTTGGGTATCATGTGGTGCTTTGATCTTCATTTGTCTAGTTTTATCTGACCTGAGAGAAATTAGGGTATCAGGCTGCTTTTAAAGGACGTATCCTTGGAATCATGGCCCCTTCTTTGTGATCATTTTGTATGCGGTGCAGCCATTCGGAGATGGTTGGTGAATAATAAATTTCAGCCTGTGTTTTCTTGATCAATCTGTATGTGACACTTCTCTTCAATGCAGCCGCTGGAGGATGGTTGCCTAATAAGTTTTAGCCTGTGTGTGCTGTCTTCTGGAACAGATGCTTTGCACTTAACCTGTTGTCAAATCGAATGCTTCGCACTGAACCTGTTGTCTAACTGGAAACTGCAACTTGAACGCCTTCCATGTGAAGGTCAGAAGGTGTTTGCCTCAGAAGTAGTCACTGTTGTACTGAATTCTGTTTTGGCTATCGTAGGCTTGAAGTTTCTGTTTTTATATAATGCTCCTCTCCACCTATTGAATAGGTGTAGGAGATTGGACATGTGTAATTTCATTGTTATTGTTACATTCTTGAGATGCGAATATATTGCTTCGGTTGAAGCTTCTCAACTGAACCTGCATTACTTATGTCACAATTTGTTTGGTTTGATCAACTGATGGTTGTCTACAAATTTTGATCATTCCATTCAACACAAAACACTGTTCTGAATCTGCACTTAGCTAGAGTAGAAACTACCGAATCATGATGCTATGAGACTTTGAACGAACGCAACACTGGAAATGACAGGAATCTTGTTCACTACAGCAAGCAGTACACACAGGCCTTGATGAGTTGCTACTCGCAATTATTGGGTATCTACTCCAGTACTGAACCAAGAAGAACATGAGCTCCTATCAACGTCAGGTTCAGAGAGGCGGATCAGCTCGTCGCCGAAGCCATGGACGGGTTAGCATTGGCGGCGGCGAACCCGACGTAGCTCATCGTCTCTTCGGGCCCGGCGCCGCCGTCGTCTTCCGTGTCCCAGAGGAATGCGGCCTGCGCGGCGAGGACGTGGCTGTTGTGCGGTGACGCCCTGGCAGCCCGGTCGAAGTAGCTGGAGGCGCGGTCCTCGTCGCGGTGCACCTCCCACACCAGCTTGGCGTACTCCGACAGCAGCTCGCCGTCGTCCGGGTCGGCGAGTATCGCGCGGGAGTAGTACTCCTCCGCCCTCCGCCGGTCCCCCTTCACCTGCAATTGGCATTGGCGCCGTCAGAACGGCCGCACATTTTGTGTCGAGATCTGAAGAAACTGGCATGCCATGGCGACAATGCCGTATGAAGGAAATGCAAGGTTACCTGGTAGAGGAACTGCGCGCAGTTCCTGAGGAAGAGGCCGTTGCAGGGGTCCTCCTCGATGAGCTTCTTGTAGTGGGCCTCGATGCCGGAGCGGTCCCCGCCGCCGGAGGCCACCAGGTAGCCGCCGCTCCCGCCGTCGTCGAAGCCGCCGCCGTCCGTGCTGAGAAGGCCCGAGCCGAGCCGGTCGATCCCGAGGCCGCTGGCGAGGAACAGCGGGTGCTCCTGCGGGATGTACGTGCTGCCACCGCCGGCGCCGAACATTCCGAAGCTCATCTCCTGCTCCGCGTCCTCATCGTCCTCCTCCTCGTCTCTGCAACCGTCTCGGGCCGTGAAGGACTGGATCGTCTCTAGCGGTCTGGACCGGTGGTGGTCGTCGGAGCGGCCGCCGCACAGGGACGAGAGGTTGCCGTCCGAGCACGCGCGGCGTAGTCCGCCGCCGGCGCCGCGCGAGCGCTCGTGGTCCGAGCTGCCTCCGCCGCCGGTGGACAGGCTGCAGGAGATGGGCGGCGGGTGGTAGGCGACCGTCGGGGACGAGTCGGCGAAGTGGACGGCCGGGGAGTGGTTGCCGCCGCAGGAGGACGCGTGCAGCGCGCCGAGGACCGGCGTTGACGAGCTCCTCACCAGCATGGCTCCTCTCCTCTCTGCCGCTGGCAATGGCAATGGCACCGGCACGAGCTGCGGACCTTGTTGACACTTCACACGGTACAAGTCCCGGAGTCGGAGCTACTAGACAGTACTGCTGCTGACGGTGGTGGTTGGAGTGCGCGCCTTCATGATATATGGACGTGCGTGGGCGCGTGATCGCGTGGAGGGGAAGGGGTTTGGGTTTGGCGTCCTCTGGCCGGCCATGTGAGGCACGGCGGCGCATGGGTTATGTGTGTGGGGACTGGGGAATGGACGGACGGTGGTGGTGGCCTCTGGCCCGACGGCCACACGTCCGGTGCGCGGTATGGAGGTGACCTTTCCGGCCGTGTTGTCTTGCGCTTTTGGTTGCTGTCCTCGGCACCTAGCTAGAGATTGATAGAGATGATGACGCCGCCGAGCTTGGTTGGAATCTTCCGTGTTTAGCCGCGCGGTATTGGTGTCATCGGAGCTATCGGCCGGGTGGGATATAGCAAGTTCGTGGGACGCCGTGATCGGGTGGGTGATCATTGGCCATTTGGTGACGTCTACGTGAGGCAGTGTGTGAGCAGATTTCTTTTACAAATATGACCCACTGCCTAATACATTTGTCAAAATTGACCCATCGAAAAATTGTCAAAATTGACCCTGGTGGGAGGTAAAAAAGCGAAATGTGTCTTTCCACCGACATAGATGGCAGAAAGTGACTTCCTTCAAACCAGTTAGTGGAAAGCCACGTGTTGCTTTTTCAGCCGGTGGATAGTGGTTTCAACAATATGGTTTGCCGCAGAACAAAGTGACCAACCGCCAGCTCAGACGGCGGATAGTTACTTTTCGCCATCTGTGTTGCGGAGGTACACGTGTCGCCTTTTGCACTTCCTGCCATGGTCAGTTTTGCAAAAAAAAAAAAATCGGCGGGTTACTTTCGACGAATGTATTGGACAGGGGTCATATTTGTAAAAATATATATATGAGCAACACCTACCATGTCAATGCTACAACACGTACTGCAGTGATATTGTTTTCAAAATACTGCAACATTTTTATTTTTTTCTTCCCAGTTGGCACGCCAAATAATAGTGTCAAAACAAGTTGTCAACATTTTGTTACAAGCAAATTTTTCCATTTTTTCAGTGTTAGAAATGAGTTTTCTTTATGATGCAAGTGCAAATAATATGGTGTTTGATATGGTAGAAAATTAGACCAGGTTAGATGTCAATTCCCAAGTACTCCATATTTAGAATTTTCTTGCTTTCTAACTATTTTTCCCATTTAAATTAGTCTCGGTCCAAAATAATTTAATTTTGAACTACTAATAATTTTATAGTTTGCTCCTAAAATTTTCAGAAATCATTTTAGGGTACCTAGTAGGATTATATGAAATAGCCACATAGGGTCGATTTTGACCTCGTTTGAAAAAAAATCAAGAAATATGTAATCCTTCGACATGGAGTTCCATTATATGTAATAGTTATTAGGAAAAGAATAAAAACGGATTTTCCATATTACAAAACATATTCGCGATCATATAGTATGAGAATTGTAAGCGGTTCATTTATTCGCGAGACGCAATTTTTTGCAGTTAAATTTGTACAGGCCACCCGATTTCTTGTGTGATGGGTTTGCAAGTTCTTTTTGTGTTCTTAATTCAGTAACAAAAAATAAGCTCACGTACAAGCAAGACACTTGTCCTGTTTCTGAAAGTGCTTGTCATTGTTATGCCAAATAGACTTCCATTCATGAATGAGTGTGACACCGTCGGTCTTTGGCCTGCCTGAACTCGGCCCCTTTTTGGCATTCCTTTTACAGGTTATGTCCTCCTCAGTCTCAGAGTCATCCTTACTATCCTGTGAATCAAAATCATCGGTGTAATACATCTACAAGAACATGGGTAAAAGGATGGATAAACAGACGAATAAAAAGATGCCTCATATGACGAGTGCACACCATGAACTTCCAAGTGTCAGAACTAAAGGATCAAGAGAAATGTATAACCAATGTTGTTATACATGTCAGTAGGCCATTTAGACCAACACTCGAAATGATAATGCACATGAGTCTAATCATTGGCACAATCAATGGAACAAGCACACACGATGTAAGAGTCAATCTAGCTATCCTATGAAATGATGTTTCACAACGATGACTCTGATTCAGAGAACAGTAGCGTGGCCCTGAGCCTGAGCTTGATAGAATCTACAGACCGACGGTGCGACGCCGTCGATCTTTGGCCCATTTTTTACATTCGTTCTACAGGTTCGGTCATGCTCAAGCTCAGTGCTCAGGCTCAGAGTCAACCTAGCTATACTGTGAATCAGAGTCATCGGTGTAATACAATAGAAGCCTCATATATCATTGCCAAAATAAGGCAAAAAGAGTACCTAAAGACCATGTACTAATACAAGCACTCAAATTGTATATAGTATAAGGTATTGTAGATACTCTTTTTCCTTTAACATGACATGGTTTAAATCATCGGCCTATAGTACATCTACAAGAACATGGGTAAAAGGATGGATAAAAAGATGCCTCAAATGAAAAGTGCACATAATGTGAAGAAATTACGATAGAATAAATATGTTGGATAAAAACATACCATCCTGGTGTGAACCTCTTCTGGGAGAACTACGCCAAACTTCTTGTTCATACAGTCGGGGTAGCCACAACTCTCACACATGTGATTCATTATTTGCTACAACATACATTACAATTAGTCCAAATACAAATATAGGAACTTCTAACATCTATCTTAACTTCAATCTAACTAAATCATCAAATGCATCTAAATAAAATAACAACTGTGGTAAAAATCGCAACTAAGGTAACAGCGGATCCAAGTGCATAATGAAACGAAGCCTCCTTATCGATGGCATATCTCCTAATCTTTCTAATCTTCAACCGGTTTGCGTCCATCTTCTTTTTGTGATCATACACAACATCGGCAACATGCAAGTCCAATACCATTTTCTCTTCTTCAAGTTTCTTCAATTTTTGTTTCAATTCATGATTTTCCTTTTCAACAATATCTAACCTCTCAACAACAATTTGCAAAGCGCTCGGCACATCCGGTTCACATATGGAACCCTAAATAAAAAAATCTATGTCAGTTTTAATCGGCATATTACAGGAAATGAAATTACTAGCTAGGTTTCCAAAATAATATACCACGTCTGAAAACTCCATATCATGCCAGCCGACGGAATTCAAAACCATCTTCAATGGACACTATATATATATCAAACAATGCAAACAAGCATTTCATCAAACACTTATGTGCAGGGGGGCAAGGGGAGGCCGGGGAGGGGCTGCAGCAGCGGTGCTTACAGAGGGAGGACGGCGCGCGAGGAGCTTGTTCCGTCGATGCAGGAGAGATGGACGGTGTCTGCACCGTCGGAGATGGAGAGGCGGCGGCAGATCGAGGAAGCTCATGGAGATGGAGAGGCGGCGGCGGCGCAGGGCGACCTCCTGGAGTGTGCGGTTGACGGCGGCGACGCAGGGAGAGGGAGGACACGGCGGCGACGCAGGGAGAGGGAGGAACCCTAACTGCGTCGCAAGAGAGAGAGAGGCCGGCGGGCTCGCGACCCGCGATCTGGCCGGCCGGGTATATATATATATTTTTTACAAACGACCATGCCGGATTTCATTACCAAAGAGATAACGGAACAAATTCTGGACCCAAAAATAAAAAGAAAGAAACAACACGACACCAAGGCCAACACAAGGCACCACCTGACCCTATAGGTTTCAAAAGGAGCAAACAACGTCTCCAACGTTACTGATAACCCACAAGTATAGGGGATCGCGTGTATCCTTTTCGATAAGTAAGAGTGTCGAACCCAACGAGGAGCTAAAGGTAGGATAAGTATTCTCTCAAGTTCTATCAACCACTGATACAACTATACGCACACTAAACGTTTACTTTATCTAACAAATAATACTAGAGTAATAGTACGGGTGTATGAGAGATAGCTTTGCGAGATAATAAATACAATAAAGTAAATGTTAGTGCTGCAGCAATAAAATACACTAAGTAACCATAAACTAATAGTACCATGAGTGTGGAAAAGTGGTGATAATTGTGATGGCTTAGTCCAAGATTAATTAGTGAAGATATCGGGTTCATTGTCTTCGATGCAGTTTTCTATGTGGGAGAGGTTAAATATACATGCACTCCACTATTTGGGATTACAAGTACTATATGATTGGATTGTTAGCAAACATCCGTATAAACTAACAATGCATTAAGGTTTCCCCAACCATAGCCATAAGTTTATGGTCCTCTTACTCCCATATGTGCAACTAACCGGTTCGAGTCCTCAGGTTTCTGTCGCTCCGGCAGGCCTACCCCCTTCGTTTGCACATACTACTAACCCTAGGGTGTTGACCAATGCGCGCACAAATATAATGGATACCAAAGGACAGTACCATATCAACATACAACTCTAATGAACCAAAGACATTCAACCATTCAATCTAAGAACAAATAAACTACACAAACATGACATAGATCATAGGATAATAACTTATAGCATCAAACATCATGTTTACATAGAGCGGTACAGAGGTTTGTGGGAGGATGAACCACTGAATACAAGGAGGAGTTGGTGATGGAGATGGCGGTGAAGACGGTGAAGGGGACAGCGAGAGGCGCAGGGCGGCGGCGGCGCCGGCGGTGGCGCGGGAAACTCCTCCCGCGCCGCCGGCATCAAGGGGAAGCGCCGCCCTTTAGCCCCCTTCTTCCATGGCTTCTTGGGAGCCCTCCCCCATGGAGATGAGGTCCATGGGGGAGGCAAAAACGTGGCTTTGGTGGCTGAAAATTCGTGGGTATGGGGTGTTGGCCACGACCTAGGTTTCCTCCCTTTATATAGCTTCTCGGATTCCCGTCATCCCATCTAGGGTTTCGGTAAATCGGGTTTATCTCGGCCGTCCGGACTCGGATTTGGCCGAATTTTATGTCCAGATCCATTAGGAGAAAATTCCCTGCAACTTTCGCGACTAGACTTTTTCCGTTTGACGTCGTCTTCTGTCCGGTACGGGACAATCTTCAAAAAGAGTTTTCAGACAGATTTCAGGAAAGTCCCAATTCGACTCCAACAAGGTTTCCTCTTGTATTTTTGATAATTCCTACACATCAAAAAGCAAAACAAGAACATTGTGCACTTTTACAACTATTAATAGGTTAGTCCAAATAAATCATAAACTTAATATAAAAACAAGTGTCAAAGGCATAATATTAACATGAAACAATCAAAAATTATAGATACGTTTTGGACGTATCAGTTACCCACCAAGGGAGTAACTAACCTAATCCACTGCAAACTTCTTATGCACTTAACCAGAATCTACAAACACCAAGCCAAAACAAAAGGCACAACTAAAGCAACAGAACATCTCTAACATCCAAACTGTCAAGAACACAGGACTCCCAGGCGAAGATGATCAGCAACTTTTCTACTAGTTTTCGACTGCAAACATCCAACAATCTTCAAGTTTCCATCTCAGCCACATCTTCTTTAGCTTCATCAATCCTTGCTCTCTGTCCCGCCACTGCTTCCTGAGCCTTCAGTGCATTGTCCTGGATAATCGTTGCGCCCTCCTCAATTGTTTGCCTGACTCCATTAGCTTGAAGGATCCCTACCCAACTGGCAACGTATCTTCTGGGAACATGTTGCTACTTTTACCTAACTGGCAACGTGTCACCCGAAAAGACGTTGCCACTCTTACGAAACTGGCAACATGTGCATTGCGCACCCGTTGCCACTAGTGAAAGGACAAGGATGTCGCCTAGAGGGGGGTGAATAGGCGATTAAAACTTTTCCGGATTAGGCTTGATAATTGTGGAATAAAACTACGTGTTTAAATTAACAAGCCAACAACCTAAATAAACTAGGCTCACCTATGAGCACCAACAACTTATGCTAAGCAAGACAAGCAATAAGGTGATAGCAATATAGAATACTTCAAGCACGAAGGCTATCACAATGTAAAGTGCGTAAGTAAAGAGCTCGGGTATAGAAATAACCGAGGCATACGGAGACGAGGATGTATTCCCGAGTTCCTCCCTTTTAGGGGAGTACGTCTCGTTGGAGAGGTGTGAACCAACACAATGGTTCAACAACCACAAAGGTTTCACCTTCTTCTCCGATGAACCGCACCACAAAGGTTTGGTTCACCTTCCACTATCGGAATCTTTCGAGGCGGAAATCCGGAGCCTTTCAACAACGATCCGGGGCACAACCCACAACGGGATTGGGGGCTCCCGAACAGCTACAAGTGACCACACAAGGGTCTCAACCACCACACGGGCGTCTAGGGTCCAAAGACCCAAGAGTAACAAGTTCACAAGCTTTCAACTTCCACGAATCCTAGTGGAGAGCACCAACCGATGCAACGAAGCAATGGCAACAGCACAAGGTTCAAATCCTTCACTCTCGAATCTCACCACAAGCAACTAATGCTTATGGGGGGAGAAGAGAGGAAGAACAACGAAGAACACAACAAATGGAACTTCAAGATCAAGATCTACTAGGTTTCCCTCACTTAGAGGAGGAATGGATTGGTGGAAATATAGATCTAGATCTCCTCTCTCAAATCCCTCAGAGATGTGCAAGAATCATGGGAGGAATTGAGAAAGGGGGCAAGCTTTCCAAGGTCAACAATGGAGGAGAGAGAAGAGGTAAAAACGTGCTTGGAAGAGCTACCCCTTTGGGGAAGAAGGGGGCCTTAAAAAGGCCCCCAGAAAAACGAGCCGTTGGCTACAGATTCGTGACGAGCGGTACTACCGCTGGAAGGGGCGGTACTACCGCCAGAGCGGTACTACCGCTGCAAGGAGCGGTACTACCGCCAGCGCGCTCCGCGCAGCCGCAGGGTCAATGGTCAGCCGCAGCCTCATCCGCGCCAGCGGTACTACCGCCCGTAGTACCGCAGTCGGTACCGCACAAAGCCTCCGAGGCGTGTCTGGAGCGGTAGTGCGGGCGGCACTACCGCCGCTTCAGGCTGCGCGGAATCCCAGGGCGGTACTACCGCTGGCAGTGCCGCTGCCAGTACCGCACATTGCATCCGAAGACGTATATCGGCGGTACTGGGAGCGGTACTGCCGCTGAGGCTTCCCAGCCCAGGGCCAGCGGTACTACGCCCGTTCCGGCGGTACTACCGCTGGCAGGATTTCAGCCTGAAACCTGAACTGCGATAACTTGTGCAAGGAAGCTCCAAACGAGATGAAACCAACGAGGTTAGAAAGGTAACGACAAGAGATTTCCTAGAAATATTAAGGGTCACAATATAGAGGAGATATCACACATGAGAGGTGTGAACCTTATCTCGAGGAGGACGGTAATATTTACAACACCGAGAACGCAACAAGTTTTCATCCGGACTCCATTATCTATGATCTTGGGTTTGCTCCGAAGATAATCACAAGCATAACAAGATCATGCATATACACATCATAGTCCATCATGTGAGGAGGATAACACAAGAGGAGAGTTTTACCTCTCTACAAGAGACGAACCGGTAAAACCTCCAACATCAAAACACCACAAGATATTCAAATGAAATCCGTTTTTGATGAACTCGAGCTTGGTATGGAGATGAACACAAGATCTAAATTCTCACATGGATAAAAGCCAAATAAGAACCAAGAAATATGATATGCCAAGTATGCAAAGGTTTGAGCTCTCCACAAAGATGCGATCAAGTTACTCACTTGAGAGCCCCTCTTGATAGTACGCCGTCTATCCTATAACCCGGTCTTCAAACTAACAATATGAGACCGGTGAAATAGAAACCCTATCAAGATCATACCTTTGTCTTACGCATTCCACTTGAGCTAGATGATGACGATCTTGACTCCCTCAAGTTGGAACACCTTTCTTAATTGTGCTTGCTAGCACATGCTTGATGAAGGCTTCTTCAAATGTTCCCCCATACTCCATTATGGGAGAGCCTTGCTAAGCTCCGTTTCACAAAGATGATGTCTTGAATCCTTCATTCAAGACATACTTGCAATATGCTCAACTCTTCACATGACCATTCTTCATATAAACCCTTGAAAAGAGCATTGATCATCATGTAATCTTCTAGAGTCCAACACATGAACTCCAATCTTTACCTATGGACAAGATCTACAAGTATATCTCAATGCAAACATTAGTCCATAAGGATTGTCATTAATTACCAAAACCATGCATGGGGCAACACATGCACTTTCAACTAGTTTTATCAAGGCCCGGTGGGCTCGCAAAAACTACTGGCAATGTCTCCCTCAACTTACACGTTGACGGTGTGGAGATAGTAGCAACGCGGTTTACTAATACGCGTTGCTACTATCTACTAACAACGTGTATAGACCTGTACACGTCGCAAACAGGATGTTGCCACTAGCCTATTTCCTACTAGTGATACTTGCTGGTGGCTCAAATCTGCCTGCGGCGGGACCAACGAAGGTGAGTAATGGATTGATCTCCCTGATGATGATACGAATGGGCACGCCAAAGTTGGTAATTTGAAAAGTGCTGAGCTCTTTGCTCATGTTAAGCCGGTTCATGGACGGACCTTCACTTTCATTGCGATGTGGGTGTTCTACCCATTCAACGGGCCAGCGACCATAAAGGTTGGCCTCACGAGCTTTTCGCTACAGAAGGTCGGCAGGCATACGGGAGACTGGGAGCATTTCACACTCCACGTGAGCAACTTCTCAGGAGAGCTCTCGTGCATCTACATCTCGGAGCACGACGGGAGTGGATGGGTGGACGCATGCGACCTAGAGTTCATCTCGGGAAACAAGGCGATCGTCAACTCATCGAGGAACGGGCACGCGAGCTACACCCACCCTGGCTGCTACGGGTGAATAGGTCCTGTGCGACGTTTTTTCACCAAATTGGATGGGCAGCGATGTCGTTCGCCTGAATAGCTCTGTCGTGACATATCTGTGAGCACAAATTGCTCTGCTGTGACATGACCTTAATTGCAATCAGTTAGGATTATTTGGAACCGGGTGGGACCCACAACTTATCCACGTCAGCAACGACCGTTATATTCTCCTCCCCTGCGCGCACATCCTCCCGAGCCTGTCTTCTTCTTCTCCGGCGACGCATCACGGCAACGTCGGTGAGAGATGTCGAGCTCCGCTTGACGCAAACAGAGAAAATTAAGCGCACCCTAAACTGAACGGAACGCGAATTAAACATAGATAACACTGATCCATTACATATTACGGTTGCCCACATATTACACACGGAGTTCGTCAATGGCTCATCGGATCAAAAGCACCCAAGCCACATGGAGTAAAACTAATTACATATAGGGGGACGTCAACCGCAAGCTCCTACCCCTAATATGGATCCAAAATTGGGCTAAACCGGAGCCCCAGGGGTGCGGCGGCGATGAGGCGGCGGCGCCGCTCAGTCGGAGTCGGAGTCGAAGAACCCGTCGGAGTCTGAGCTGGAGCTGAGCTCGATGACGGGGTGGAGGGATTCTTCGATCGCGGCCTGGAGGCGGCGTTCCTCGAGATCCTTCTCCATCTGACGGCGCGCCTCCTCCTCTGCTGCTGCTGCTTGCTGCGCTGGATCACCTCCTCGGTGATCCAGGCAGGTCCTCGTCGTCGGCAAAGTCCCGGGCAGGAGACCGCGGCGCGGTGGGCGGTCCTGCTCCTCCTCTTCCCTTTTCGGCGGCGGCAGCTGTGCCGCCATGGAGGAGCTCCGCGCGCCGGAGGAGCTTCCATGCTCGTAGCGGCTGCGGCCAGCGGCGGCCGCAAACTCCATGCGGCGGTCGTACTCGACCACCTCGCGGCGGGCGAACGCAGGCGGCGCCGTGGCGCCGTAGTTGGTGTACCTGCACGCGCTGTGTTTTGGACCTCCGTCGGAAGCTGCGCAGCGCGCCCGAGCGGGGTCAGAGGGCCGCCGCTTCCGCCCGTTCTGCTCCTCGTCGGAGCGGTTTCCGCCACCGGAATGGCCACCGCGGCCGGTGATTGAACCTCCCCTCCTAAACATCGGCGGTCGGCGGGGCTGGATCTTTTGGCGTAGGTCGATTTGATCGCCGGCGGCGAGCAAATGGGAGCGGCGGCGAGTGTGGGAAATGGGGGAAAATAGCTAGGTCACGACATCGTTCGTGGATAAGAAGGGAAACAGGAGGCGGTCAAAACAGAAAAACCGTTTGGGCCGTGGCGTTGGGTCGTGGAGTTGGGCCATGGCGGCGTTCGGCCATGGCGAGGAGGTCGGAAAAGGAAAAAAACACCGGTTGGGCCTTAGTTGGTTGGGCCGTGGCCTATGCGCGTTTGAAATTCATAAAACACTCCAGCCAAAAAAAAATACACCAGCCAATCAGAGCGCAGAACAAGAGTGGCGCGGATCGGGGGTTTCCTTCTAGAAGGCATGATGGACGGCCAGGGTTAAATCAAGTGATTTTGGGGTTTCGGCTGGGTCAACAGGATTTTGTGTGGGTTGACCAAATTAGGGTTTAGCATAACTAATTAAAAAAATCAAAAAAATGTTTGAAACTTCATTTTGGTGTGACTAAGAAGGATCCAGGCTTAGTTTTTCATTTTCATGTTTGAAACTTGTTTAAATGTTGGTCAAACTTAGATTTGACCAATTTCAAAATAAGCATAAAAAATTCAAAAAACATCAAAAAAAAAAAAAGGAAAACCTGTGCACATGGTCTTAGTATGTCATACACTAACAACTCAAGTTGATAAACGAGGTCTAGATACATTCAAACAAAATATTCATGTATGTAGTGTGAAATCTCAAATCTCAAACAATGAACTCTCAAATGTGAAGAGAAGTGGTTTTGGGTGTGGAACATGAAATTTTCAAAAAACTCACAAAAGCTTCATTTTGGTGTGACTAAGAAGGATCCAGACTTAGTTTTTCATTTTCATGTTTGAAACTTGTTTAAATGTTGGTCAAACTTAGTAGTTTGACCGATTTTAAAATAAGCATAAAAATTCAAAAAACATCAAAAAATGGAAAACCTGTGCACATGGTCTAGTATGTCGTATACTAACAACTCAAGTTGATAAAAAGATCTAGATACATTCAAACAAAATATTCATGTATGTAGTGCGAAATCTCAAATCTCAAACTATGAACTGTCAAGTGTGAAGAGAAGTGGTTTTAGGTGTGGAACATGAAATTTTCAAAAAACTCACAAAAGCTTCATTTTGGTGTGACTAAGAAGGATCCAGGCTTAGTTTTTCATTTTCATGTTTGAAACTTGTTTAAATATTGGTCAAACTTAGGTTTGACCGATTTCAAAATAAGCATAAAAATTCAAAAAACATAAAAAAAAAATGGAAAACCTGCGCACATGGTCTTAGTATGTCATGTACTAACAACTCAAGTTGATAAATAAGGTCTAGATACATTCAAACAAAATATTATGTATGTAGTGTGAAATCTCAAATCTCAAACTATGAACTCTCAAGTGTGAAGAGAAGAGGCTTTGGGTGTGGAACATAAAATTTTCAAAAAACTCACAAAAGATTCATTTTGGTGTGACTAAGAAGGATCCAGACTTAGTTTTTTATTTTCATGTTTTAAACTTGATTTATTTATGATTTTGCAATTACACCATTATTATTGAAAAGAAAATAAATAATATGAAAATTAATTCAATAAATAGTGGGACTTCACAATGACACTATATAGATAGAACACAAATCTAGGAAATTTATTTGGCTTATTTAGATATCGTGGATAAAAAAATTGCTTAGAAATGGGGCTGTTTACCCTACCTTTGGAGCTCATTTGAAACACATTTTTCAGTACTTAGCAAAAGGCCTCGGATTGATGACCTAGTTAGATCAAACAAGTGCATAATAGTTTGAAATCATTGCAACATCCAAACTTAGCAGAAATACCATGTAAAAGTTTGAATTTTGATTCAAATTTGAATTTTCATGTTTTAAACTTGTTTTTTAATATTTTACAATTAAACCATTATTATTAAAAAGAAAGTAAATAATATGAAGATTAATTAAAAAATTGTCCCAGTGCAACATCTTAATGGATGAGACAACTCACTATTATAGATTAATCTATAATAGTAAGTTGCCTGACCCACGAAGCTACTGGACTAGAACGGAATAATGTGCAACACGAACTTGGGTGGGCAAAGTGAGGCATCAACCCTTTGCCACTAGGCTATGCCTATGTTTGCGACAAATCTATCACCATTAGGAGGTAATAGTTACAACCCTCCATCTCACAACTGAAGAAGACGAAGAACAATAGGAACACTAGAGTGACAAGGTGAATTCATTTGAATTTGTTTGGCTGATTTAGACAAGGTGAAACAAATTGTTAAGAGTAACAACATCTTGGTAAGAGTGACAAACATTTTGGTAAGAGTAACAAATATTTACATTTTGGTAAGTGTAAATAAAGAAGTAAATTTTCTTTGAGTTAAGACAATTAAAACATGTGCTAGCTCTTTGCATTTTACATGGTCCCATGAACAAAAATGGGACATTGGTCTGCACTCTGTTAAATGACCGTTAACTGAAGAACAAACACTGTATTTGACCGTTAACTGAAGAACAGACATTGTTTACTGACTAATGATCAGCACATAGACAACTCCAAGAGCAATCGCACATAAATAAAAAATTGCAGCCATCAGATTGTCCTGCTTCTTCAGATCGACAAGTTTCTGTAGCAGATTGTTCATCTTCTTCAACTCGGTCTTCACTTCCGCAAGCCCATCCGCATTCTGCACCGTAGCAACCCCCGTAGCAGATCTCAATTGCTCCACCGCCGACGGAAAATTGGGGCCATGGATCTGCCCTCCTTTTCAATCCTCTTGATGTCCACTCGAAATGGTCGCATGTCGGCAGATCTGAAAATAAGAAAATATGAACCCTAATTCCCAAATCAGATGAAAACCCAAAATTGAGGAAAATAAAACGAAATTGGGAGAGGGGAAACTCATATCTCACCTTCTCTAGCTCTGGTTTGCTCTCATATTTCACGTACTCGCGCCCGGCGTTGCTATTCTTGTCGCTCGTGGTGACTCGCCGCTTCAGGGGCGCCGTCCGTGGGCAATCAGGGCACCTTCCCAGCGGCATTGGACCGTAGCTCGGCCATTTACGCTGGCAGAAGCGGAGCTCGACGACATACCTCTACCGCCGGCGTTGCTGCCCGCTGTCGCCGGAGAAGAAGGGGGACGAGAGGATGGGTTGGGCTCTGGCACGGCGACGAGATGGCTCTGTTTTCTACCAGCTGATGAGGTGGGTCCCGCGGTCGGAGGTGCTCCTGTGGGTCCTTTGCTGATGTGGATTAGTTGGGGTCCCACCAGGCTCACATAATTCCAACCCTAACCTGTCCCTTGCGGTTAAGCCCCGACTGTCGCACGAGAGCAATTTAGCCACGAGATGGCGTCGCACGTGAGCTATGTCAGGCAACGACGTCACGTTTTGAACGATTACGTGAAACGACGTCACATGGGAGCTATTTGACCGGCTGCTACCTCCAGCACTCCGAGAGGCTCGGCATCGGAATGAAAAACGACGTCGCGCAGAGCGTTCTGTTGGTTGATTCGAGCACATGTCTGAAATCATCTATGCGCGGAGTACATGGGAGGACACGATGCGGTGGTCGAGCCGTGCTGTCTGCAGTACATGAGGGAGTGGGGCCCGATCGTGACGTACAGGACACAATGTTTAGCATCCTTCCCTTCTTTCTCCGGTGGAGGCGATATTTGATAGCCTCCCTGTGGAGCTGTATGAGGAGGAAGGCCTGACCAGACCGAAGGAGAAAGATAACTGGGAAGGTGATGACCGGTGCTAAGTCACGATATCTGGCCCAGTTACTATGTGTAATGTTGCCTATCTTGTCTGTGGCTTTCCACAAGAAGCTAGCAGCAAATGATGACCGTCAGGGTCCTTCCTCTGGCCGTTGTGGAAGACAAGTATGGTGGATCGTTGCCGCCTCCTGGTTGTTGTCCGTGTTCACCCTCGGATAGACAGGGCCGGGCCGGCAAAATCCAGGGCCCTGTGCGAAACATTAAAATGGGGCCCTATCTCACACAAAAATGAGCTAATGAAAAATTCTAACGAACAATTCTAATGTATATAACATAAAATTATTATAAGGAATAATTGCAAGTGCTTTAACTGACTGATTACCGGATGACGCTTGTGATGATTCTTTTCTAATAAATCTGTCCATGACACCTTTTTGAGAGTTAATTAGATCCTTTTTCTTTCCAATTAAGCTTTTGGGCACCAAATTCATATTTCCCCATGATGACTAGAACTGATCCCTAGTGATTCTTTCCGAAACTTAATTAATAGCTGAAGATCCGAAGTTGATCAGCAATATATAACTGGAGAATAAAATGTTAAAAAAGGACTCTGTACTCACTAGGCGGCAGCTAGCTGATCTGTTTTGGCGATCAATAGAAGTCAAAAAGAAGAGGATTGTCGCCGGCGCTGCAACCAGTTGATCGCCGATCGATTTTCATCTGGTCTTGGCCTCGTCCATTCATTCTGGACTCGGACGCGCTGGTGCCTGGCGGCCTGGGGTTTCCTTCGCGAGCGAGGGAGCGAGCCTGTTCGTCTTCGGTTTCGCAATAGCAAAGGCGGTGCCTGGGCGATCGACTCTACTCCACGCTCGAGCTGTTGCCTGTACCACGATTGAAGCCCACGATGGACTCCACTCCACGCGCATGTGTGCGCGGGATTGTAGCAGCGCCACGCGAGGATGCGGCCCAGCGCCCAGGTAAAGCCCAACTCAGTAATTCTAATCAGATTTCGACCTGATAGCTACACAGGCCTAGATGAAAAATTGGGCCCCCCAAAATTACGGGCCCTGTGCGGCCGCACTGGTCGCACATGCATGGGGCCCGGGCCTGCGGATAGACATCTCAGCCTGCCGTGTAGTACGTTGGCCTGGGCCAAACCTCTCATGATGGGGGCACTGCTGTTTGGCACCCGAGAAGACCTGGTACGCATTAGCAAAGGCCTAGTGTTTTTAAGTTGCACTAGCTGCCTAGGACTACTAATTGGTACTAGAAGTATGTGGCAATGAACATTAACCATTTCATAAACCTCTGACAAAACTTTAAACTTTAAGCTCAATAGTACTAGATTTCTAACGTAGTGTCATTAGACTCTGAATTTTTAGTGGTTAAGTTTTCAGTACCAAAGGTTTATTAATGTGTTTCTTCATAGACCAGGTGCTTTGCTCTTGGATGTTCATTGCTGCCTGATTGCTCTGTTTGATCAGGTTTCGTAGTATTTGTGCTGGGTTTCAATGTTTTCTTTGTATTTAGCGCTCAAGCAAGTATCTTTTCACCAATTTTATTAATTTATTTACAGGGCAATCGTGGATCTTACAGTCTCCAGTAATTAAAATCCTGTGTAGTTGTTTCGCATATGGCTCCTTCCACTAAAGAGCTTCGTAAGAGCACCAGTCCCAAATAGTATCTCGCGCGCCATTCCTTGGATGTGCTTGCGATCTTCACAACTGAGCAAGAACTGAAACTGGAGAATAATTGTCCTTGGGAACATCACTGAGAGTTGAGACATTAGAAATTGACTGCACATTGCAAAGGATGTGAACCATCAACCCAACTAGTGCAAGAAACCGATTGTTACCGAAACGAATGGACTAGATCAGTTACCATGATCTGAAATAGCAGGTGAAGCACCAGGACGCCATGATCTGAAATTCTTTGAAATGTGGCCAGTTCAGCAGCAGCAGGGCAGTGAGATCGAGAGAGAAGGAAAAGCGGAAGGCAGAGAGGTGAGAGCTGCTGACCACCGACGAAGAGGTTGACTGCAAGGAGGAAGGGGGACATCCGTTGCATGAACACCTTCTTCGCCTCCGGCGCTGCCGTGGGGGCATCCGATGGCTTGGTCTTGGGTTTGCTTAGGCTTGCCGTGGGCGGCCATGTCGACAGCAAAATTCGATGAGCAATAGAACGTGGATGTTCATTTGGGGTTTCGGTATGCGGCTCACTCTCACTGACTGCTGTGCCTTTCCCCTTGTGAGTTTTCTTCTTTATTTTCTTCCATACATCACTTTCATTTTGAGTAGAATTTAGAGGACAAGTGCAACTGTATTGATAAGTGGCAAGACATCGTTTGGATGTATACGGCGTATGGACAAAGCTATATCCTAACTGTTGACGGTTAGCCCAAATATTACGCTTATGTTTAACTGCCAATTTATGCTAACGCTCCCCCTTGGTCATTGTAAGTACGAGAACATAAGTTGGAGCTGCAGATGCTCGTCTATACTCTATACTTGTGCCATAGTTTGCTAAGATCACCGGTAATTCCGCAGATAATAATAAAAGGTTTTGTATTTTTACGGATGTTATAGAAAACAATCAATTGAATTTACCTGATTATTGTATAGGAGATATGACTTTTGCCAGAAAGCTAGCAGCAAGGGAAAGCGGGGCAGCTCAGACAGCTCTCTACGGGAAAACAGATAGTTCCCGACGGCCAGAAACCGTCGGCAAATTCAGGAAAACCGTCGGCATTGATGAATGCCGACGGCATATACTTATGTCGACGGTTTTTGGCCGTCGGCTTCTTCTCCGTCGGCATAGAGTTAATATACCGACAGCTTTTTATATGCCGTCGGCATACTCCGCAATGCCAACGGTTTTCTCAGGCCGTCGGCATACGAAGTAACAGAAACGGCCGTTTAACGGCATCAGAAAGTTTACCGACGGCCAGGCCGTCGGCATACAACCGACACGTGGCAAATCCTGGTTAAGTTCCGTCCACCTGTATGCCGAGGGCAAAGCTGCGGCACACCTATAATATATGCCGACGGTTACTTCAAGAACAGAACCAAAAAAAAATATTAGCCAATAAAATGCTAATTACAAAGAAATGATTCAGCTACAGAATTTAGTTTCAGCCACCAGCTGCAATTGTTTCAGCCACCTGTCAAAAGCAAGAAAATTGTTCAAGAAACAGCTAGAACAGGCAAAAAAATGATAGGACCAAGTTAAAGCAGCTAGGAAAGCATACACATGATCTAGAACTATATAACATACACTTGGGTGACCATATGACCCCAAGAACACCATAGATATAACCAAAAATTAAATCCCAGCAGGCAAACATGTGTAGAAGTTATGTATGGCATGCATGAAAACCTAAAAACAAACTACAGTAAGAAAGGAAAAATGTAATAAAGCTGGTGCATAAATTGTCTGAAATAGGAAACATTCGGAATAGGAGCAAAAACAGGAAAGAATTACATCCATAAATCTTGTACTGCCTAGTGCCTACACATTCTACAGGAAAGAAGATAGATATTTAGCAAACATACATGAAGGGGAGAGACCTCACCGGCAGCAGCAGCTCGGAGTGGTGGCTGGCGGAAGGAGCAGGTGGCCAGAATTGTGGCCGGCAGCAAAACCTCAGCAGCCTGGTTCCGTCGCCATCACCCGCGGCGGGTCAGTCAGCAGCAGCTCGCTAACACCATATGGGAGCAGCAGGCCGACCTCACTGGACACAAGTGTTAAAGGCAGGAGTTAGTATCAAGTCAAGAACTTCCAAAGAGATGAAATACTATTCAGCAGGGCAAAAACTATAAAGGAGCAAGTATGATCAGCTAGTACCAACTAGCTGTGTGATTGCAAAACAGAGGAAAATTCAGAAACATGTGTAGGAGTTATCTATGTCATGCATACGTAACAGATTACAGATCATCATAACCAGCTGTTGTGTATTATCTATACATATACCACCAAGCAGATTAACTATGGATATCTGTCCCAGAGAAGAAAAATCAAAAGAAACAAGTATAAACAGCAGCACCTTACATACACATTTGTTTTGAGATAAACAACACCATATCACATGAACTAATAATTCTCTTGTTGTCCATTTTGTGATTACCAGAACATAGCGATACAATTTGATTGAGCACAACCTTTACTAGTCTTTAATACTTAAACATTTTGAGATCCATAGCCAAATTAATTAAAACCATTTCTTGCACCACACAGTGCAGGTGCTGCTCCACTAGTTTGCTAAATTTACTAGAGCATGAGCATCAACCAGCTAGTAGCAGCAACTAGTAAATAGCTAGCTAGGACCATCATTATTGCACAACCAACAGGACACTATCAAAATTCTTAGTGCTACCATGTACCATAGATGAAGAACTACCATGTATTGTAGACGAGGAACAGCGGCGACCATGTCAAAGTGAGCCCAGCAACTTATCTAAACACACGGAATCACAGAAGTCCACCCCTGCCATGTGTACTAATACAATAACACCTTTCATGCTAGTTGGCAAAGAAAATAGTCACAAAGAGACACATAACTAGAGCATATGTGACTGGATGAACATCTCAACGAAATTGAAGAAGCTCTTCAATATCAAATCAAGCCACTAATGGTGCAGCTACATATGAATGATATTTCTGCATATACATGTGGTGCTTCCTAGTATTCAGCCATTCAAAAATGTAATATAATAAAAAGGCAACACGGTTTTACATGACCAAATCCTCCGCTGATTCGTATTTTTGACTTGGAGCTGAATTAGGAAGGGGAATGGATGACGGCGGGAGCTTACATAGCAGCGAGCGACGAGCCAATTTGAGTACGGCCGGCGACGCGAGACACAGAGGTCGCAGCTCCGGAACGTGGAAGACGCTGGCAGCAGACGCTCGGCCTTCAGATCCGGCGCGTCAAGGCGCCAAGACGAGCACGACCTGCAGGGCGAGGAGGACGAACGGCCACGGAGGCTTGCGCCGGCGTCGTCGCCGTCCTGGTGGCCGAAGACCCGTCCCCGTTGTGCATCACCGCCACCACCAACCCTAGGACATGCGCTCGCCGCGGTCCGGCCAGCTCGACGGAGCGCCGCGAATCAAAGCACGCGCGCGCCGTCGAGCAAGCCAGCCGCGACGCCATAGCTCCTGGGTGGCGGCGCCTCTTGAAGCTGGGTTGACGAGTTCGATCTGAAGCGCGAGGACGAGCGGTAGCAACTGGGGAGAAGGGGCCGACGGTGTTGAGAAAGGACAGGGAAGGGGAGGCGGGGCGGCGGAAGTAAGGCCGGGCAGGGGAGGGGAGGAGAGGCAGCGGCGCCGGATTAAAACGGGAGAGAGAGAGGCGGTCGTGTTCGTGTGTGCGTCTGCGTGCGTGTGTGGCGTGAGTGCGTTGCGTATGTGTGGTGTGGGTGGGAGAACAGAAAGAAGAGGGACCAAGATGAGAGGAAAAGAATGGAGGCGGGGGTACGAATAGAAAAATACCACGGGGCATTAGGGTTTCTGCCAGGGAGGTGGGCTTGGGTTGGGTCGGCCGTGCAGGCTGGGCCGTGGTTACCTTTTTTTTCCAAAACAATTATTTATTTATATTTTACGAATGCCAAAAAAGGATTGTTTTGTGAAAAACTACTAAATATTTGTTGCAAGATATGACCATATCAATTTTAAAAAATATTATACCATTTCATACACAAATAACAAAATAGTTGTGTGTTAAAATCTCTCCATCCCTGTCTCGTCAAAAGACAAATTCATGCCGATTCGGTTGGAAGGGGCCAAATTTGAAGTACAAGTGTTTCGTAGTTTGCTCATAATTTTTTGAAAAAGTAATTTATGACCTAGTATCGATGGAACATAAAAAACTTGGATGAAGGAAAAAGTTTTGACAAAGTGTTCTTAGAAATAAGCTATCATATATGAAGACTCATGAGTTTCAGGGCAAATGACGAATGTTATGGCCTCATTCATGGCATAGTTTGTTAAAATGATCTCATATTGTGCATAACGCGCATCTTGGAATGTAGAACAATGTTGCCGAAGAAAGTTTCCATTTATTTGCACAAAAAAATCATTTTGCATTTTTTGAGTGCCAAAATGGGTTTTTTTGTGAAGCAACTAAAAAAATATGGTGCAAATTGTAACCCTTACAATTATCACACAAAGTAGTCCATATGTGATGGATAATCCCCAAGTATTAGGAATTTTCTCGCTTTCTACCTAATTTCGCCTATTTAAATGACTTTATGCCGATTTTTGAAAGTAATTCAAATTTGAACTACAACTGTGTGATAGTTTGCTCTGATATTTTTACAAAAATCATTTTAAGGTACACAAGTAGTGATTATAACACAAACCATCGATAGTTTTGAAAAATTTGACCCCTTTCAATGAATGGCCATGGCGGCCATTTTGACATTTTTTTCGAAAAAATCAAAGACAGTGAAAAATACTCAAAAAAAGAAATCCTTTGGCATGGAGTACTTTTTTGTGTACTACTTTCTAGGGAAAATAATAAACATGAGTTTTTACAAACTTTTCAAAAAAAATCATTCACAAAAAGGTCTATCATCTATAAACATGTATAGGTTTCAAGCCAAATGACCAAGTTATGGCCATTTCCATGCCATAGTTTGTGATAAAGTGCCCATATTTGACACATAGGTGTATCTTGGTATGGGAAACAATGTTGCCAAATTGAGTTGTCAAATTATTTTTAGAAATATCATTTTCCATTTTCTAAGTGCCAAAAATGCCTTTTTTTGTGAAGCAACTACAAAAAATATGATGCAAATTGTAACCCTTACAATTATCACACAAAGTAGTCCATATGTGATGGATAACCCTCAAGTATTAGGAATTTTCTCGCTTTCTACCTAATTTCGCCTATTTAAATGACTTTATGCCGATTTTTCGAAAGTAATTCAAATTTGAACTACAACTATGTGATAGTTTGCTCTGATATTTTTACAAAAATCATTTTAAGATACAAATGTAGTGATTATATCACAGAACCATCGATAGTTTTGAAAAATTTGACCCCTTTCAATGAATGGCCATGGCAACCATTTTGACAATTTTTTATGTACACAAATAGTTTGCTCGTTATTTTTGTTAAAAATCATTTTTACGCACACAAGTAGTTATTTAATCCGAGATACACCAAAAGTTTGACAAGATTCAACCTCTAGATTAGAACGGTCGTGTCGTCAATTTTGATCGCATTTTGAAATCGACATAAATAATTCAAAAGAAAAAAATAAATGGAACATTATATGTGACCTAGCTTCGGGGAAAAAATTATGTATGCAAATATATGTGAGCACAATATAATTGTACTTATAAATGGTGCATATATATGTGTGTAAATGTATTTGAACACAATAAATAATTATGTATGCAATATGTTAAAACAGAGAAGCAAATAGAGAAGATAACGAAAAAGGGAAATCTGTCAAATGGGCCGCCCACTAGAAGGGCATCCACGTGATCAAGCGCACGTCTGCTAGCAGTGTGCAATTATGTGTGCCTAATGATAATCTAAATGACTAAATAACAAATCAAACTGAAAAATGAAGGACATTTCGACGTCGATTACGTTTGTCCTGAACTCAACAGGCGAGTCAACAGCTTCTGCCCAACTAGTTCTGAAGAGCTGCTGATATTTGTCCTGAACTCAACAGACGAGTCAACAGCTTCTGCCCAACTAGTTCTGAAGAGCTGCTGATATCGTCCAGTAGACCAAGCCCAGTCTACATATCCATTACATAGAGGATCAGGCACTTCAATCTGATGCCAGGAATATAAAATTTTCAACTTTATTAATCATGTTATTCGCTTCCTTTTTCCCATTAGGCAAAGGGAGGAGCACTGCACAGTTGTTATACATACATCACAAGCATCAGAGCTTGGGTCAATTCCGCCAACTCCTCCCATGGTATTCGCCTACAGCGTTCCCTCGTATGGAATCCATGGTTATTCAGGTCAGGGAACGCCCCCGGTATTCTTCCTCCGGTTCATGTACCTCTCCCCTTTTCTTCCTGTCTCGCGTCGCCCTATGGTGTCGCTACTTGCTTCTATGGTGTAAGTAGGCTTGTAGATTCGGCTACCTTACCTCCCAGCCTCTGTTCTTGGTGGGGAATTTAAGCTAAGCCTCTTCCTATATACAGCTCGACCGGGTGGAGTATTCGGATACTAGCTGCATGAACATGGAGGATTTGTCCTCCAAAAGCCTCTGGGGTGTGTCGAATTCTGTGATTTTACCTGAAATAAACAACACAAGATAGATTCACTGTAAAGGCTGTTGTTCCAACTTTGTGTGCATCGCAAAATTGACCGTCAAGGAGCATGTTATCTAACTAGGAGTGGAAAAGTTTGACTTGGTTAATGTGTGAAGTAGCATGTACCGTCGCTAAGCACCAGGACTAGGTCACTGTCGATGACTGTCGGGATCCTGTGTGCAATAGTACAGACAGTGCAATCCTCGAATTCACTGCGAATAATCTTTTGAATAAGATTATCTGTAGCTGTGTCCACTGATGCCGTTGCCTCATCAAGCACCAAAATTTTCGCCCGCTTAAGTAGCGCCCTACCCAGTGCAATAAGCTGGCGCTGCCCCACACTCCAGTTATCCCCATTCTCAAGTACTGCAATGGCACCACAAAATACAGGAATCATATAACTTCTCATCAGAACGTGCCACACCTACTCTCAGAAGAATTGCTCGTCTATTTCAAAGTTAAACAAACCTGGACTGTCCAATTTTTCTTCCTTAGAGCGAATGACATCTCCTAGCTGGCATTTTTCTAGTGCCTGAAAGAAAAGAGTTCTCTTCCATAAGGATCATGACAGGTTTAACACGAGGATATCATAAAAGTGACCAGGACATACCTCCCAAATCTCGTGATCAGAACGCTCTTCAAGAGGGTCAAGATTCATCCTGATAGTACCCTCGAACAACGTAGGGTCTTGCGGGATGATGCTCAACCGTGACCGCAGATCATGAAGGCCAATTGCAGAAACATCGATGTCGTCGATGATAATTTTCCCTGCACTAGGTTCAATCAGGCGGAAAAGAGCCTGAATAAGAGTAGATTTACCACTTCCAGTTCGCCCTACAATCCCAATCTTCTTCCCTCCAGGAAATATACAACTGACTCCATGTAGAACAAAGGGAAGATCATCCTTGTAGCGGACCTATCGTATATTTAAGAAAAGCACAATAAGATGCCGTAAATAAAATTGAAGTATGTTCTTCAGCTTAGGAGAAGAAACGATAGATTGCACATGAGTGGTCATTATACATAACGAAGACCAAAGGAATGAGGTGACAAATAAATAACTAACGGCTATAAGTTTACCTTGAGATCAATCAATTCAATGTTTCCATTCTCAGGCCATGAGGATGGGGGGCGGCAAATCTCAATAATCAGTGGTGCTTCACTAGGAATCTTGCAATACTGATAAATACGCTCAACAGAGATGATTCTGTTCTCTAATTTACAGAAGCTCAATATCCACCTTGACATCCGAGCATTCAAGTTGAGTCCATATGTGACAGCAAGCCCCGCCATACCTATCAATTGGAAAGCTTGTTCAGATTCAGAAGTATATTTAATTGGAAAAATAAAAGATTCACACTAAAAAAAAATGCATGTTTCTAGTGCACCTAACAAGTGAATGCTTTGGTGAATCAAGATCATAAAATAAAACAGAACAGCATGTGAGACAGCAGATAAGACATACTTGGTTCAATCGTTCCAGGAGGAAAGCTCACGAGTATTGCCATGCAGAAAGCGAACACAAAAGTCGAGAGCAACTCCATTCGCAGGCAGAGCCATTCAATAGCTGCAAGACTGGAAAATAAAGGCCGAGAAAAACAATCAAGGAGGTAAAGATTTCTTTTCATGAATCTTTTCTCTTGACCAAACCCTCTGATGGTAGCAGCACCAGCAATTGACTCACTAAACAAATGGATCACTGGAGACTTCTGAACGCTCAAGATCCTAGTCAGTTCCCTCGATGAAGCAATATAATATCTCTGCAAATTTAATGTAGTTATTAGTAAAACCCCACTCTGAGGATTGTCATGGTAGCAAGGACATCCATATCTATTGTGTGATGACGATCTTTAAAAAGTCTTATTGGTACTCAAAATCATCAACATATCTAAACCATAGGCCCTGCGCTTTAAGAATTAGCTTAATTTACATGTTTCAATTCTTTCGTGCTGAACATAGCATCGGTTTTGACAGAGGTAGCCAACATTATGTGTACTTTCTTTTATTGATTTATTTTGGGTGCCTAACATTGCTTAACTATTTTATTTGCATTATGATAACCATTGAAGAAATTAAGGATCCGAGGTTAAGGTCAGCACTACAGAAAACCTGAAAGTTTAGCAATGTACCTGCATCCACATGCATCCGATTGCCATGGGAACTATAAGAAACAGAACTTGCCATGTGACTTTGCTCATGACAGCAACGATTCCAAGGAGTTGAATTGTTGTTGATGCAAATCCCCCTAGCCTGAATGCTATATCAAGGTCCACAACACTTTGATCTACAGAAACCTGATATGAAGTATGATTGAGAAAAATTTAGAAAGTGCAAATTATAAAAGGCACACACAATATTGCCAAATACAAATTAGGAGCAAGAGCGTGATCTAAACTTACCCGATTCAGAATCCTTCCAGATGGTGTAGTATCGAAGAACGACATTGGCGCTCGAAACACACACCTTAGCATTTTTATAAATAGCTTCTGAGCAGCTGCTAAACCAAATGTAGCTACAAGAAGGCTTCTCACAAACACAAACAATGAACTGCCAAAAGCAAGGCACATATAAACAACGAGAAGGACCACGCTATCAGTCTTAGGTGCATCTCCTTCTGTTTGCGGGTTCGCCCATGCCATCCACCAGTTACTGGCAATCTGAAGAACTTGGAACATGGTTTGAGCCAAGACAATGAGTGGTATCAATGTACCTTTGTAGGCTTCCCCCATGTATGACATATAAACATTTAAGCTAACTCTTCCTCGCTCCCTCTCCTCCTCTTGAACAGTACGCTTCTTCTTACGCTCTTTACTCTTTTTCTTATCCTTTATTCCGCGTGGACTAGACGAATTACCATTTTCAGATACTTTATTTTTCAGGTTATCGATATTGCTAACACTGGGTGTCAACCTTTTATTAGGAACAGAAGGAGTGACATCTCCATCAGAATCTTCAGAAAAATCCATTGTCTCGATAGCTTCCTTATGAGCAGAAACCAGAGCACTAAAATCAGTTCCAGCTTGGAGAAGATCATCATATTTTCCAGCTTGGGTGATATGACCATCCTTAAGAACCTGCACCATGACAAGAGCAAAAATGAGATATTAAGAGCCCATTATCCCATGAAGTATTATACTCCCTCCGTTCCGGAATGTAAGGCGTATAGTTTTTTGAGGAAAATTCCAAAATATAGGGTGTATTGCAATTTCTGCATCAGAAAATGAGTTTCAATCCATAACGGAGAGATTTAAACGATTGTTTTCAATTTGTGATTTTTAGGGACTCCTCTCTCCAAAAAAATCCAGAGTAAAATGAGTTCACCGTAGGCAAAATTCACACGTCTTAATATTCGTGCAAAAAACTATACGCCTTACATTCAGAAACGGAGGGAGTAGAAGATAATGCGCTTTCATGCAAAACCTGTTGTATTACTCTCAACAGGAAAATATGGATCAATAACATGACGCACTGAACAACTCGATGAGGTATTAGAAGCTTGAAGCAGAATATCTATGTGCATAAGCCACTAATGTATTTAGATTGCGAGAAAAAAATTATTACCAATATCAAGTCAGCAGCTGGTAGGAACTCCACTTGATGGGTTACATAAATTACTGTTTTGGTAGCTAGTGCGCTCAGTATATAGTCCTGCAACACAAAAGCTGACATGTTACGAAGCAGAAGAAAATCTTTAGAAATAACTAGAATAAGGCAACGCCGGTACAGACCTTAAATAGATCACTCCCAGTATGAGCATCAACAGCACTGAATGGATCATCAAGCAAATAAATATCAGCATCTTGGTAGAGTGCTCTCGCAAGCTGCACTCTCTGTTTCTGACCTCCACTCAAATTAATGCCTCTGTCACCAATGACGGTCTGATCTCCGTATTGGAGCAACTGGAGATCTTTCTTCAGGGAGCAAGCCTCAAGAACTCTCTTGTAACGCGGTCTGTCCATTGGAGTGCCGAAAAGAACGTTCTCCTCAATATTTCCAGACTGTATCCAGGCAGTCTGAGGAACATAAGCTGCTGTACCACTGACCCTGACCTGAATATGGAGTAGAAGGAAAATGTAATTAAACTGCCATCGAATTTAGCATCAACTTTTTTTTATGCATGTACTTACTTGACCACACAGTTTGGGTATCTCTCCAAGTATACATGACAATAGACTTGATTTGCCAGAACCGATCACACCACAGACTGCTACTCTCATGCCTCTCACCACAGTAAGGTGTATATCAGAGAGTGTGAGGGTTGAACCAGATGGATTCCAGGAGAAACTAGCATCCTTAATATCGATTGCGTTGTCTGTACTACCCTGTGGAACACTTATTGTTGCATCATCTGGCAATTCCTCTTGCCGCAAAAAGTGGGACAGCCGGTCCAAAGACACCCTCGTCTGAGCAATCATGGAGATGAGATCTGGGAAATTCCTGAGAGGCTCTTGAAGGATCCTAAATGTTGCTAAAGCAGAAAGAACACCTCCGGCAGTGAGCTCGCCACCAAGCAATATGCAAGTACCGAAAGTTATGACCGCGACAAAGATTGGCGAACTCCAGAAAACGAACGTAACCGCGGCCTGCGAGTACAGAGCCCACTTGAGCCACCTGCATTCCACGTTCCTCATCTCTTCTAGCATCAGCCTGTACCGGTCCTCCCAGGCCTGCAACTTAAGAATCCTCATGCTCTTCAAGCACTCTGAAGTCTTGCGCATCCGCTCATCCTTTGCTGCCATTAGCTTATCTTGGTAGTGCTCTTGCAGCTTGGCCACAGGGACCGAGGCAGCGATCGAAAGCGTGGTGGCTACCAATGTCGAGAGCGTGGCAATCCCGACATTCTTGTAGAGGATGGCGAGAGCGAGGACGATCTGCAGTGGAAGCATCCATATGTCATGAAAGTACCATGCATAGTCCCCCACCCTCTGCACATCAACCGCCATGTAATTCACAATCTCACCGCTGGTGTGGCTCTGCTTCGAGGCGTTGGACAGCCTGAGACCCTTCCTGTACACCATGGCGGTCAGCCCGGACTTGACATGGATCCCCATGACGTCCACACCCAGGTACCACTGCCGAGCAGTGAGCGTCTCGACCAACTTGGAGACGAAAAATACGGAGGCGAGGATGTAACCTTCGTGGGGGAAGGCGATCTTGCCACTGAGGTAGTCCACAAAGTAGCTGATCAGGTACGGGCCGACATAAGACACGACGGTGTTCACCGCGGCGAACGAGCCGTTGATGGCCGCCTCACGCCAGAAGGACCTGAGTATCGCCCACGCCAGCGACGGCTCCTTGCCAGGGCACTCGGCGCGCTGCCGCTCGTAGTGGCTGCTCATCGCCTTGTAGCAAAACTTGGAACGATCCTTGTGAGCCAGCAAGGGTATGTCGGCCAGCTCGAGCGGCCTCTTGGCCCCGACCGAGAGCAGCGGGCTAAGCCACGAGAGCGTCGCGAGGCTGAGAATCCCGGCATCCCGTACGGAGTCACCCGCAGGCATCCGGGCTCCTCCTCGGCATCTCTCCGCTGCTGCGCGCCGAGCAGCAGCGGATCGTGGAGCACGGCGCTGTCGTCATCACTGAACTCCAGCTCCACGCCGCTGGAGCCCATCAGGCCGACCAGGCAGAGGAACCCGAGAGCCGGCAGCGCGGCGAAGTTGGCGGCGACGTGCGCGTAATCGGGGGAGCCGTCGGGGTCCATGAGCCGGCTGGAGTCGTCGTAGGCGAGGGCGAGGGAGAGCGCGAAGGCGAGCACCCACCAGACCCTTACGAGCGCCGGGAACCTGCCCCAGCCGCCGGCGCGCGCCCGCGTGGCCAGCGCCAGCAGCGCCGCCCAGGCTAGCACCTGCACGCCCGGCAGCAGCAGCGCCTCGGCGGCGGCGAGGCGGGGCCACGCCGACGCGACCTCGTAGCCGAGCGCGGCGAGCTGCACTAGCAGCGCGTAGGCGCAGCAGGCGAGGGCGGCCCCGTACCAGGCGCCCGCGGTGGGTGCCGCCACCGCGGCGTCGTGTAGGCTCCCATCGCGGGTGCGGCGGGGCGGCTTGAGGCAGGAGGCGCAGCGGGAGGCGAGGGCGCGCGCGCCGCGGAGGAGCAGGAGGAGGAGCGCGAGGGCGAGCAGCGCCGCGTGCGCGGCGGCGGCGGCGGCCTCCGCGACGGGGAGGGGCTGGACGAGCGGCATTGGGAAGAGATCGGGGGCGTCAGGAAGAGGAGGAGGGGTTTAAAAGGCATTGGGGGCTTGCCACGGCAGCCTGGCCAGGGGCGGTGAGGTGGGCGGCCGAGCTCTGGGGTCTGGGCGGCGGGCTACGGGCACGACAAAGGAGGGTTTTTGGCCGGTACCGGCGGCCGGGCTCCCCGGGATTCGGTGGATTTCGGCAGAATGCGGCGGCGGCCCACGCACGCAGGGGCGGACTGACTCTCGCTAATGAATGCTCCCGCCCGCGGTCCGACTGCTACGTGTGTTCTTCGTCGGCGATCTCTCTCTGTGGCTCACCAACCCTGCGTGTCGCTGGTGCGGCGCCGCGTGGTGTGGTGGTGGAGATGCGGTGAGGTGAGGAGTAGGTGAGGTGGAGGTCGAGGAGGGGATTTGGAGGATGGATGGGCGGCTCGTGGGAGAAGAAGGGTAGGGATGATGCGTGTTGTGCAGCTGTTTTTTCCGATTTTTCACTACGGATTTTGGCTTTCAGACGGGACGGGATTATAAAGAGGAAGGAAGGAGAGTTCCGTGTGGGCTTTTCCTCCTCGCCGGTCCGGAACCGGGACCCCTTTGGGGATGCATAGGTTTCTATTTATTGCGTCTATTAATTACAACAAAATCTTGTCCATGTCAAAAGAAAAGCTACAGTTGTTCCACATGAACACACTGGTTTGTTTGAAAACTGCGAGTTTAAAATTTTAGAATAATTTCACAAATCTTGCATCGTTTCATAATTTCTTCAATTCGTTTCATAATTGCTTCGGAGGCGGAGAGGAAGAGAGACTCGACGGCCCGTGACCTCGGATGTTGTGTAGCTTGGCGGTGCTCTTTTCAATGGTGATGGTGATGGCGCTCAACCAGGTAAGTTTTCTTTTCGCACCTTGGGCATGTGATGGCCTCGTCGAGGAGTGTGGTGATGTACATTATTGTCGTCTCTCTGGGACGACAAGGTTAGGTTTCCATACATGGGTTGTGTCGATGAGGCAATGTTGACGATGCATTGTTCGTTTTTTTTTCTGGATGTCGGCCTGTGTCAACGACACTTCTTCTGAACGCAAATAACATGTGCAGGTTCACGGGGGCTGGCCACAACTGCGAATGTGGATCGAGAGGTTGAAGTGCCTCGACGGTAACTTCTTCTCCGGGAATACAATAATCTGGTGCACTACTTTGGGATATCGAGCAACATAATCTGCAATACAAGAATCTGGTGCAACATCTTCAGGGCTAATATTTTCAATATTTGTAGGGAGTACAATGGATCCACACACAATTGTGCTCAATAGGCAAGGCAGTCTTCACGTTCTAAGCTTACCTTCTCTTTTATGAATTCAGCTTAGAGAGATATCTCCATCCCAAACATGTATGTAATCTCTTCTATTCAGTCTATAGGCAGTGTATTCCTCTTTGAAACCTGCTTATGAGCTGAATAAAGCTCTGTCGCCTCCCATTGTCCTGAAGAAAAAAATACCTGAGTATTCTTGGTTGGAGATTCGCCGTAATGTTATGGTTGTTCACCGAGAGACCACGCTCCATTTCCATTTACAAGGCGCACGATGCTTTCAAGATTTGCGTTTGACAAAGAATTAGTATAAGTAGATGAGGATTACTTGACAAACACTTTATATTAGTAGAAAGTGTTTTTCAATATGAATGTAATACTCGGAAAGTCGTTTATACTCCCGAGCTCCAGTGATCCCGCCATTTCAAAAAAATAAAAAACATATTTAAAAGTTTAAAAAAATATGAAAAAAACATGCATGGTCCTACTTATATGTCCTATAATCGTGTAAAATATCAATGCAAAATACTTTACGATTTGAGCTACACAAAAAAGATAAAACATTTCTCTTTTTTGTGTAGCTCAAATCATAAAGTATTTTGCATTGAGATTTTTCACGTTTGTAGAAAATATCAGTAGGAACATGCATGATTGTTTTCAGAATTTTTTGAAACTTTTTAATGTGTGTTTTTTTTTAAATGGGTGGGATCAATGGAGATCAGGAGCACCAAATCTGCACTATAAATTCTATACACAATAATTGAGATATTGCTGTTTTCTTGCCAAAATATATGTCGTAAAAGGCACACACTTTACAAATACTAGGAACGGAAAGAGTACAAGAGTAGAAAGAAGTGGAGCACCGTCTAGCTGATTCTTTTGACACCTGCTTTGGTACTTGGTAGTGATGGGCAAGAGGACGAGGTGACACTGATATGGGCTATACAGTTTGTTGCAGAGTGAGGAACGTGCCATTGAAAATGTTGGAAGTCTCACCTAGGAGTAGAAACAAACAAAGCATACACCTATGCATGAGACTGTGTTTACAGGGTCATGGAGGAAAAAAGATGCTCTTCAAAAAAAAAACTTTCAAGGAAAAAAGTCCGGCCGAACACTCTGGGCGAAGCCAAACGAGAAACATAGCGTGGTACGTGGCACGTGCATGAGATCATGCTGCGCACCAGGTGGATGGATGGGACGGACGGAGCATCCGCGCGAATATTTTTCCATTGCTCAGTGCGCCGTGACCGTACGCGCGATAGTCTTAGTGTGGAAGTATTTTATAGTCGTCGTCGTCCTCGTCGGCGACGGCGAGCGGCAAGCCAGTCAGTGGCCACTCAGTGCAGTGTGCGCCGGCCGGCCGGAGTGTGCTCGCTCACATGGTGCATGTGCCGTCTGAAGCTTTTATTCCCGGGGAATGTCTCGAGCAGCTGTCGTCGATTTGTTTATTGCCCTTCGAAATAAAGAAAGTGGTGATGGATCTTGGTTCTCGATCTGCCTGGGCTCAACACCTCAACTCGATCTTTATTCCCTAGGATAGATAAAGAATAGGAGTACGTGTTACATTAATTACACTTTTGGTGACAGCCACTGGTGCTCCGTATTATGGTGTACGTACACACGTACAGTACGTTCTCACGTCGACCTAGTCGGCTGCCGGATTAATTAAATAGTGTGTGATCGTCCCATGGACGCCGCACTGTTTGTGATTTCCACGTACCACCGGTCTGCTTACAGCGTCTTCACCCTGCTTGACGTGTCTGCCACACCCGAAAGTACTAGTCACTATTGTTAAAAAACATGCCAGAAGAGGGCACCTAGTTTCGCAAAAAAAAAAAAGGCCACAGAAAAACATGATACATGAGTTTGCATACACACAAAAAAACTTATGAGTGGGTCGCTTTTGAATGGGCAGCCCACTCGATTCATTTTAATGTCCGTATCCGACGTCTATGAACGGGTCGATAAACTTGAGAGTAAGCTCGAGGGTGGCGAACAGTTTTCCGGACGTAAAGAACCGACGGGGCTGACCGCTCAGGTGTGTGTCCGAACCCTATTTAACCTGTTGGATGCTTTGAGAATGGCAAAAAAAATAAAATAATACATTTTAAAATTAAATTTGAGAAATAATACGTGTTTTTGAAGATTTTCAGAAATAAAATGTTGGGTATTCACCACCAAAACATAACTTTACTGTGCAGGGGCAGTTCCGGCATGCTTAGTGGGAGAAAAAAAAACGCACTTACACCCGGCAGTTCCGTCTCGTTTCGTCCTCCATGCAAAGCGGCGCTCTACATATCGTACTCCCACTACAATAATACACACGTACATACGTGGCACATGCATGAGCTCTCATGCCGTAGGCGTAGGCGCACCAGGTGGATGCGCGCCAATACAATAATACTACAATAAACAAATTGTGGAACAGACAGAGCATCGGCACCGCACGAGGGGCTGCCATGTTTTAGAACCCGATTCCCGATTCCAGTGCGCCGTGGATTCTCGATCTGCCTATATAAACAACTCTCTATGTATAACCAAAGAAATGATTATTCCACTTGTGTGGTGGTGACAGCTGTAGTGTGTGATCGTCCCATGGACGCCGCACTGTTTGTGATTTCCACGTACCACCGGTCTGCTTACAGCGTCTTCACCCTGCTTCACGTGTCTGCCACACCCGAAAGTACTGGTCACTATTGTTAAAAAACATGCCAGAAGAGGGCACCTGGTTTCGAAAAAAGAAAAAAAAAAAGCAAATGAGGACACTTCTTCTGAACGCAAATAACATTTGCAGGTTCACGGGGGCTGGCCACAACTGCGAATGTGGATCGAAAGCTTGAAGTGCCTCGACGGTAACTTCTTCTCCGGGAATACAATAATCGGGTGCACTACTTTGGGATATCGAGCAACATAATCTGCAATACAAGAATCTGGTGCAACATCTTCAGGGCTAATATTTTCAACATTTGTAGGGAGTACAATGGATCCACACACAATTGTGCTCAATAGGCAAGGCAGTCTTCACGTTCTAAGCTTACCTTCTCTTTTATGAATTCAGGTTAGAGAGATATCTCCATCCCAAACATGTATGTAATCTCTTCGATTCAGTCTACAGGACAGGCAGTGTATTCCTCTTTGAAACCTGCTTATGAGCTAAATAAAGCTCTGTCGCCTCCCATTGTCCAGAAGAAAAAAAATACCTGAGTATTCTTGGTTGGAGATTCCCCGTAATGTTATGGTTGTTCACCGAGAGAGTAAACTGCGCTCTACCACGCTCCATTTCCATTTACAAGGCGCACGATGCTTTCAAGATTTGCGTTTGACAAAGAATTAGTATAAGTAGATGAGGATTACTTGACAAACACTTTATATTAGTAGAAAGTGTTTTTTAATATGAATGTAATACTCGGAAAGTCGTTTATACTCCCGAGCTCCAGTGATCCCGCCATTTCAAAAAAATAAAAAACATATTTTAAATTTAAAAAAAAATATGAAAAAAACATGCATGGTCTTACTTATATGTCCTATAATCGTGTAAAATATCAATGCAAAATACTTTATGATTTGAGCTACACAAAAAAGACAAAACTTGAAATTTTGAAACTTTATATTGTTCACTATACTCAGATATGCACATTTCTCTTTTTTGTGTAGCTCAAATCGTAAAGTATTTTGCATTGAGATTTTTCACGCTTGTAGAAAATATCAGTAGGAACATGCATGATTGTTTTCAGATTTTTTTGAAACTTTTTAGTGTGTGTGTGTGTGTGTGTGTGTTTTTTTTTGAAATGGGTGGGATCAATGGAGATCGGGAGCACTAAATCTGCACTATAAATTCTATACACAATAATCGAGATATTGCTGTTTTTCTTGCCAAAATATATGTCGTAAAAGGCACACACTTTACAAATACTAGGAACGGAAAGAGTACAAGAGTAGAAAGAAGTGGAGCACCGTCTAGCTGATTCTTTCACACCTGCTTTGGTACTTGGTAGTGATGGGCAAGAGGACGAGCTGATACTGATATGGGCTATACAGTTTGTTGCAGAGTGACGAACGTGCCATTGAAAATGTTGGAAGTCTCTCTCACCTAGGAGTAGAAACAAACAAAGCATACACCTATGCATGAGACTGTCTTTACAGGGTCATGGAGGAAAAAAGATGCTCTTCAAGACAAAAAAAAAACAGGAAAAATGTCCGGCCGAACACTCTGGGCCAAGCCAAACGAGAAACATAGCGTGGTACGTGGCACTGCATGAGATCATGCTGCGCACCAGGCAGGGGCGTACCTACATTATGCTAGCCGGTGTCACAGGACACCAGGTGAAATCCATTTTCTTTATTAAATTCTATACATTTCTAGCCTATGACATCCCTAACTCTTGGTGAAAAATCTGGTTGACACGTACAGTGACACCGGTTTGATTTTGCCCTGGGTCTGCCCCTGGCACCAGGTGGATGGATGGGACGGACGGAGCATCCGCGCGAATATTTTTGCATTGCTCAGTGCGCCGTGACCGTACGCGCGATAGTCTTAGTGTGGAAGTATTTTATACTCGTCGTCGGCGACGGCGAGCGGCAAGCCAGTCAGTGGCCACTCAGTGCAGTGTGCGCCGGCCGGCCGGAGTGTGCTCGCTCACATGGTGCATGTGCCGTCTGAAGCGTTTATTCCCGGGGAATGTCTCGAGCAGCTGTCGTCGATTTGTTTATTGCCCTTCGAAATAAAGAAAGTGGTGATGGATCTTGGTTCTCGATCTGCCTGGGCTCAACACCTCAACTCGATCTTTATTCCCTAGGAGTATTCTTTATTCCCTAATATAAAGAATAGGAGTACGTGTTACATTAATTGCACTTTTTGGTGACAGCCACTGGTGCTCCGTATTATGGTGTACGTACACACGTACAGTACGTTCTCACGTGTCGACCTAGTCGGCTGTCGGATTAATTAATTAGTGTGTGATCGTCCCATGGACGCCGCACTGTTTGTGATTTCCACGTACCACCGGTCTGCTTACAGCGTCTTCACCCTGCTTGACACCCGAAAGTACTAGTCACTATTGTTAAAAAACATGCCAGAAGAGGGCACCTAGTTTCGCAAAAAAAAAATAAAAGCCACAGAAAAACATGATACATGAGTTTGCATACACACAAAAAAAACTTATGAGTGGGTCGCTTTTGAATGGGCAGCCCACTCGATTCATTTCAATGTCTGTATCCGACGTCTACGAACGGGTCGACAAACTTGAGAGTAAGCTCGAGGGTGGCGAACAGTTTTCCGGACGTAAAGAACCGACGGGGCTGACCGCTCAGGTGTGTGTCCGAACCCTATTTAACCTGTTGGATGCTTTGAGAATGGCAAAAAAAATTAAATAATACATTTTTAAATTAAATTCGAGAAATAATACGCGTTTTTGAAGATTTTCAGAAATAAAATGTTGGGTATTCACCACCAAAACATAACTTTACTGTGCAGGGGCAGTTCCGGCATGCTTAGTGGGAGAAAAAAAAAACGCACTTACACCCGGCAGTTCCGTCTCGTTTCGTCCTCCATGCAAAGCGGCGCCCTACATATCGTACTCCCACTACAATAATACACACGTACATACGTGGCACATGCATGAGCTCTCATGCCGTAGGCGTAGGCGCACCAGGTGGATGCGCGCCAATACAATAAACAAATTGTGGAACAGACAGAGCATCGGCACCGCACGAGGGGCTGCCGTGTTTTAGAACCCGATCTGCCTATATAAACAACTCTCTATGTATAAACAAAGAAATGATTATTCCACTTGTGTGGTGGTGACAGCTGGTGATGCGTATATATATAGCGTACTGGTGGAGCTGTAGTACACCAGTGGATGTAGTCCATGTATGATACTCTCTCTATTTCACAACGTCAGATGTTTTAGCAAGCTAAACCTAAAACATCTTAAGTTGTGAAACAGAGCGAGTAATTGACCAATGTGATTATTGACACTGTTACATCACGGACCTGATCGATCGTGCTTAGGCCTTCTACTACAAGTGGCTAAGAGAAAAGCACCGCATGGAAACGAAACGGGATTAGATGCGGTCCATCAATTTTTTCCTAAAAAAGGAAGGCAAGAAGGTATACGATATATAAAAACCACGGTACGTGCGTGACGCTTTGCTGCTAGACCAATGGTGACGGAGAGTGCATGTCGGACCAACCGATCGGTCTGCGTCGTTGCATGAATCGATTCTAGCTACAATTAATTAATTCCGTGATAAACTCACCCATCCGACCGAAGAGATAATTAAGATTAACTTGCAGAATATGTACACTTAAAGTTGTAATGACTTTGTTCGATGCGATTCGGTCGCTTTCACATGATATATTAGCTTGCTCAATGCGATCCATCGGTCGTAATCAACTTACCAATGGCCAGTCAGGATAATACTTTAGGTTGCATACAGCAGCAGCGCCTCCCGAAACTGCCAGTAGATTCGGCTTAGTGTGCGTATGTAGTGGCATGCACAATTCAAGTCCACTCGATCGGCACTATACTAAAAACCATGCATGTCGACTGCGGAATAAACCACTGTGGCTGCCGAAAAGCGGTAACGAAACTGGAAAAATCCCGTTAAAAAAAACTGGAAAAGCAAACACTTTCGAAGTCTTGGGATGATGGAAGAGATCGACGTGTAAACGATCAGAAATCTAGAGTGCGATGCCGGGCTGCTGCCAGCGGACGCGTGTCTCCCCGGCCAGTCGGAAAACACGATCATGGGCGATCGAGACAATCGTCGTATAGATTCTCCCTGGCAAGCAGGGCTCCAGTTCCATCAGTATCGCCGTGCAGTTGCATTGCATCCATGGCATGCTACGTCGATCATCGCGGTTCCCTCCGGCAGCCGCCACCTGATCGGAGGAAAGAAAGTTTCCTCCGACCGCCGCTGCCGCTACCCCGTCAGTATGTGGAATAAATCTGATCGTTCCTCCCTCTTCTGCCTGCCACCATGCATGCCTGACGTCGACGTCGAGTTAAATACGTACTACACAGTAATGAAGGGAGAACTTGCCCTCTGTCGTCAACCAGCTGGTAATTGATAAGACAATTTGCTAGCTGTGGCCGCATGTATGCACGTGCATGGTGTTGCCGTACATGTGAATACATGTAGCTGGAGAGAATGATCCGAGAATCCGGTCGGGTTCGGTATGCCGATCCAGGGTATTATATAAAATACAACCATATACAGTACAGTACAATAATTCGTTAAAGCTAGCAACAACTACTAGGAGGCTGATGAAGAGAAGGAGAACTTGAAAAGGATCAAGGAAAGCTAGAGTCACATATGCATAACACTATGACAAGTGTAATTAAAAAGCAGTTTATATATATACACTTGGTTGTTTCACAAAGTCATGCGGCCTAATTATTACGTATATCATGAACCTGTTGGTGTCCCAACCAAATCTGACTATCTCCATACCAAAGATCCAACAGGCTAGCTAGCGTGCTCGATATCTATCTCTTCGATCGATGGAGCATATTTTGTTCTGGGGCGACGGAATCAGCAAAAAGGTCACCACGTTGGAACGTGGCTTTTGTTGGACAGGGGAAACTCCGTGAGCTACTGTCGCTTTATGTGCCTGCAAATTTATGGCATTTTATTTTCTTCAAAGTTTGCAAGGCACGTGTGCGGCTGCATGGCTCCAGCGTGTCGCGATCCCAGAGCAGAGCACGTGGGCGGCGCGCATACGCAGCTGGCGCCGACTTCCGACGTGGACCGGCTTGTAGAGGAAAGCTAGCTAGCGACGGATGTTTTTTTTTTTTTGAGATAAAGGATAATATGCATTAAACAACAAGGGAAGTACAGCACAAGCACACATCCACACTCTGGAACCATCCCGACGGACAGCGGGCTAGGAAAAAAGCAGAAAGGACCCTGAAGAAAAGAAAAAAACAAAGAAGCCCCTGACGATCCTTCCGCCTGACCGCCGCACCACTCGTCGCTGTCGACCACCGGCGCCGCCGGAACGCCGCCGAGGAAGAGAAGCACGAGGTCACCGCGAACCCAAAGCCACCAGGAGCTCGATAGCAGTAGAACTGCGTTGGAGTACCGCAAGAGACATCCGACGCGGCCGCCGGAATAAAGCTCCGTTGAACGAACATCGGCGGGGAATCATCCCCGAGCTCCTGCCAGCCCGTCACCGCTGCCTCCGGCCAGGACCAGAGCACCAAACGACGACGTCCACCCAGCAACCACCGATCCACAGCAAGACTAGCCGCCGGAAACACCAGAGCACCTTCAACACCAACCTCTACCAACCGCACCACCGCGAAGAAGAAGACCTCCCCGCAAGATTGGAAGGAAGGGACGGTGCTCCTCCAGCACACATAACCCAGCAGCCTCACGCCGACGAAGGAGGCGTCGACGACGCGCCGACACCAGGCCCGGGGACAGGAACTCCACTTGACGAAGACGACGACGCCGGAGCACCGTCCTCGCGGGAGAACTCCCACGAATCCATCGCCGCCGCGCGACGCACCGGCGAGAGGGGGCTGGATTCGGAGAGACCAAAAAGCTGAGCACGCCGGCGCCGCCCCAACCCAAACGCCGCCGCCAGCCACCACCATCCACACCCTATCTACAAGCCGGACACCAGATCCGAAGTTCCCCACCTCATCCATCACCACAGCGGGCGGAGAAGAGGAGGAAGAACGACGGCGGCGCCGGAACAACGTGGGGAACGGACCTCGACTCTCAAAATCGCTTCTCTCGACTGTAGCACGGGAGAGGAGAAGAGAGACGTTTTTCCTCAATCTCTGTTTCCGCTAGCGACGGATGTTGATCGCGACCTTCCTCTGGCAAATCAAATCGAATGAAACGGAATAAACTTCCTCGGGCAAATCAAATCCATAATTTTCATCAATTGGTGAATAAACACCAAGTTAATTTTCTTTCACCGTATCTTGAAACGTAAATAGTGTTATAAATAAAATAGAAATAAAGGTGAAGAAGTCGATCGGTAGAGGATCGAGCGTTTGTTTTCGCAAGGAGAAATGGACAAGCGACTCTGCCGTTCCAAAATAGGCTTTGGAGGGAGGTGAAGTGCAAGTTGGCTTTTTTTTTTGTGTGTGTGTTTGACGGACCGCAACGGGACTTTCGTCGTATGCATGTACCGTCACTCTCTAAGCAGTTTTTCAACGTCCACGTACACGTCGTGACATTTTCTTACACACGGAAGCTAAGAAAAACCATAATTGCTTTCAATGATCACCTGTGGGTTTGCAAGCACAGAATTATGCAGGGTAAGTATACTTTATACTTATAGGATTTGCAAGCACAGATTAGGGTGATCCTATCGAAGGAGCTTCGGATCTGCGTGGTCTACTGCTTGCTTGCTTTCGGCCTTGCTGCGCCCTGCGTGCAAGCGACAACCGACGCGGAGTTCTTGTTCATGTTTAGACGACCTTGCCTCTTTTTTAGCCTTTGATCGATTCGATCGAACAAACCATCAGTTGTACGAGGGGAGACACCGTCGCCGCCTGGACTCTGGAGCATGCTGCATGCGTAGTTGCGTACGCGGGCATGCCAGGCTGGCGCGTGCGGGACGGCTAGCGCTGGCCCAACAGCCTAGCCTGATGCACCACGTCCGACCGAGCCTGATGCACATTCACGTATCGGATGGTAAAAAATAAATCGTCTTGTATTCCTGTGCACAGGGGCGGAGCCAGGCCCCAGGCCACCCTGGCCGTGGCCCTGGGCGTGAAGGCTAAATCCTTTTAGCAATGTTCATGACTGTAGCAATTTACCTTTGTTTAGCACTAATTTGACAGGTTTTGCCCGGGGCGTGGCTCCATCCTGGCTTCACCACTGCCTGTGCATCAGGGTACGTCCATTGAGCTCCGCCCCTGCCAGGAAGACGCATGAAGATACGTCCGTCTAGGATCTGGGGCTGATGTTGCAGCTTGAAACAAGTTGATAAACTGGCTAACCAACATATTTAATCGCATTATATATATAGAGAATATATATATCCTAAAGTACCTTTGTGCCTGCGCATGCCAACGTAGACGTAGCACATTCACCAGGGCGACATGCATGTACGCATGCTTGTTTGATTGAGTGTATAGTACTACGTACAAGTGGCTTCCAACAAATCAAGGAAACCGATCGATCGATGGGCATAAATACAGAAAGCCTCAATTACTATATTAGAGCGATCGAGTAGTGTTTTCTAAGATACGAAGTACTCCGTATTAAACAACCAACACAACATCATTCGTACCATTCACAATCACAGGCTATATAGAGGTAGACGATGATGCGCGGCCGGATCAAGCGTCCCTCATGCATTCTTTGCCAAATTTTTATTTCTTTCTTTCCTTCTTGGTTATGATTATTTAAGTGGTCACACTCACGCTTGACCCACGACCGTCAGAGTAAATCATTGTACAGCACATGTACGTGTGCCAGCGAAATAATGGGAAGCCTCAAGATTGAATCGTCGTTGGTTTAATCAATTTGAAAAACCTATAGACGGATCAATTATTTAAGTTGATTATTTTTCAGTTGGAGTCTAGTCGTAAAGCCGAGACAAGGTCGATGTGGAGCGGTTGCATTTTTTTTTTTTGAGGGGATGGAGCGGTTGCATGGTGCCAAGCTTTTTCCCCTGCTACACGTACGAGAAGACAAGGCAACAAACAAGCCCACCAGAGCTGCCGGGCCCACCCTGTCCGGGCCGGACTCAGACAGGCCGACGTGTGCCTGACGTGGATTGTGTATTAAAGCTTGAACCCTGACATGGTTGATGATGATGATGTTTTTTTTTTTTTGATACACGTACTGGGCGCCGTTGCTGCTCGGCGCCGTTAGCCGGCAACGCGTGACTCCCGCCGATTCAGGAAGTGCCTCCAGAGGCAACCTGCGTAAGGCGCGCTCACTGCAACATTGTGCACTGTTATGGAACGAGGCCCTACAATGCGCTCGCCGGCTGATGATGATGATGTTAACGGTGAGAGAGTACTTTGATTTAGAGCAGTCATCAATGAGTTAACCGGTTACAGATGAGCAATCCCCGTTGGTTTGCTCGAACGGAATGAACTGACGAACCGAAAGAGATTTGTTCTGCGAAAACAGTTTGCCCGCCGTGTTTCCAGCTAACCGTTTGCTCCACCCGTTTCAGCTTGGCACGTCGGCTCAGAGCCGGCGTTGGTGCTGTGAAGAAGTACCATATAATCATAATGGGTCCTCGGTGTTTACCCGCTCAGCTCGGGCAATCTTGCGGCTCGATCCTCGTCCGAGGAGAGGATGCTGCTGCTTTCGGATGCTGGAGCTGTGTGTCCGTTTGGCTAAGCCCAAGGGACTGGTGTCTCAGTCCGTGACTGTAGCTTCCAAACAAGATAAAGTTTCTTTGGATATGAGATTTTGTTTTGAGAATCTCTGTGGCCGTCAGTGCAGAAATGCAGTGAAAATTCAGGACCGCAGATGAAATACAGTTGAGTCTAGCTACCGTCCCGACCGGATGATCTTTCCATCTTACGGCCCAACGGTCTCGGGAATAGGGCGGTCTGTGTTTCTTGTTCGTAATTGGCCTCATCACCTTTTTTTTTAGGGGAATTGGCCTCATCACCTGCTCAACTGTACCTCCAGCGTTGCGTCGGCCCGTCAACATGCCATGGACTGAAATCTCGGGTCGTGAGTGGTATTACTTCTTACGGATGGGATCATATCATTGCGCTTGTTCTGCTAAAACAAATTTCATTGCGCTTGAATTACTCAAAAACCTTTTGTTTTTTTTTTGAAACGGGCAAAAACCTTTTGTTAGAGTGAACTGGGCTACTCTCAGCTCGATATGTAGGTAGACACATGACAATTGAACATGGCCATGGTTCATGGAGTTCCCTCGACAGCAGCGGAGCAAACACCCAGCAGAATGTGCAGAAATAGGAATATACATATACGTCATGTTTTTTTAGTGGTACATTCTTAGCGCTTCTTTAGCCGGGCCCTGCTTCCCCTATTTGTCTGCTCGGACAGCCAGCGGTGTCCAGACATTTTTTTTAACCCAACTAGATCCTTCAATGCCACTCCAAATGCTTGGGCCGTCCGACACCCCCAAATTCTATACATATACGTCATTTTTTTGTGGTACATTCTTAGCGCGTCTTTGACTGGGCCCTGCTTCCCCCATTTGTCTGCTCGGACTGCCGGGCAGTGTCAGGACAAAATTCTGAATCCAACTGGAACCCTCAATGCTATCCCAAAATGTCCGGGCCGTGACCCCCCCACTCCAACTCCATCACATATGTAGGGCAGATATGGGGCGGTTCGAACATCTGCCCAGGATGGCTCAGTCCATCCCCACAACAGAGCAAACGCTAACTTATCAACCACCCCGTTTCAGTCCTCACTATACTATCCCCTCCCCTCCCATCAGGTCCAGCACAATGTACGACTCCAGCGACAATGGCGTTGAGCAGGATGGCATCGAGGTGGCACATTCGCTAGCTCTGCGGGGTTTAGAGGTGGCGAAAGGGTTGAGCTCTCACGTTCGCTACGACAGCAAGGAGCACACCATCTAGCGTTCGCTGCAAGACACCGGAGGCTCGAGCTCCGCGTTAACGGTTAGCCACTAGAATGGAGCCGCTGGTCCACGCCAGCGCCGACTAGATCTCCAGGGTCCTCGATGTGCTCAGAGCCGCTCACCCCCTCGTGTCAGCCCTCCTCAGAGCCGGCCGAGATGGATGTCGCCATCGCACTGTTAGAGCGGGAGGCCTCAAAGCCAATGTCGTCCGCCTTGGTAATGAGCAGTCCCCCGCCGTTAGCGGGGATCCCTCTAGTGACGACGGCAGCTCCTTCTTTGATCCTACGTCCTCTTCGAGAAGTCCAACCGCCGTCGGAGATGACAAGGGAAAGGGCAAACTTCGCAGTAATCCTTTCTGGTATTTCCGTTTTTTTATTTATATTTTGCTGAACTTATCCGATGAACTTGTCCATCCGTTTAATCTTCTTTTTTTAGGAACCCCCATCCGTTTAATCTATATATGTTGTCAGATGAAAATTGATTCACATCTATAGAGGTATAACACAATATCGCAAGTCTCCAATGGGCAAGCTACGCTTTTTGGGAAAGATTTCTGGCACGGCTCTGAATTACTTTGGGCAAGTGCTAAGCGTAGCAATCCATTGCTACAACCACCTTCCACATCGTCAGATCCACTTAAATGAATTGATCTGTGCGTCCGATCAATGTAGCAAAAAGGTTCGCGTGTAGCAATTTTTTCCATGCATGTAACATCTCATGTAGCAAAAAATATTTCAGAAAATGTTGTGCCTGATCAATGTAGCAAAAACATCCGGCCGCAACAAAAAAATATTGCGCATGTAGCACGGTGTGTAGCGAAAAAATTCGGATCTGTAACTTGCATCATGTAGCCATTAACATGTTGTAGCACTTTAAACACAACCATGTAGCAAAAACTAACAACATAGGCAACAAATCCCAATTTGGTTGTAGCAAAACATCGGTAAAACATCAATTTTGCAGAAATCAGTGTGGCATTTAGCTCGTGTTTACACAACAAAAGCTATACACTCATGTAGCAAATCACAATGCCTCATGCAACATCGACGAAAATCCCCAAAAGCTGACCTTGGCCATGGACAATGGAGTCGCCGCATGCCCCGATTCAAGCACGTCGGTCACGGATTCCCCACAACGGTGGTCTCTCGGTGCCAGATCGGGTAAATCCCAGCCCAATCCACTTCGGGCGTCCCTCTTCTTCGAGTCCGGTGACGTGTGGGGGGTTCACCATCCATGGAGAGCTCTGCCACATCTTCCCCCGTGGATCTCGAGCCCCCACAGAAGGAAACGTCGGTGGAGCGCGACGCGTTGAGGAGCAGAACCTGTTGGGCACGAGGGAGGAGCTCGTGGCGGAGGAGAGGCTCGTCGCCGGGGCTGGGGCTTGGGGGAGGAGGTCGCCGGCGTGTCTTCCGTGCGGGGGGAGGTAGGCGACAGGTTTGCTGGAGGTAGAGTGGGGGGTGCGGAGGAGAGCGAAGGATGAAAGGAGGAGGCTGAGGGGATGGTCGTATACGCGAGGCACGACTCGACCCGACTGTAGGAACAATTGGTTGTAGAATAGCTTTTTCCATTACTTTGTGACAAATATCCTCGGTTATTCTCTTTTGCTATCGATGAAGACTCTCCCGTCAGTGCTTTGGGCCATATGACTGACTAGCTTCGGCATTTGCACTACCTTTGTCAACCCAAGCCTATGAGGAGATGCTGGAGGTCTCTGAGTTGCTTAACCAAACAGACTTGACCCATATTGAGCCAAATGTGCGTATTTTTCCCTGAGGCAGTTCCAAGTTCACGGCAGCAAAGTTTTACCAATTTATTTTTGCCAAGTACCTTCAGATGCAGCTCTGAATGCAATATGGGAATCAAAATGTTTACCAAAATTACCAAAATCCTACCAAATTTTTCCCTGGGACGTTTAAGTAATGTTTGAATACGAAGGACCTGATGTTACGAAAAAATTGGCATTCGGGGGAAGGTTCCTCTTCGTTCTTTGCTCCCAGGATATATTGGAGACTAGGGATCATCTTTTCTTAACTTGTAAATTTGCCGCTGTCGGCTGGGATTCGATCTCTATCCAATGGGACTGCTCTCTACCCATCTCCAATCGTTTTGCTCTGGCCAAGCAAAAATTTGTGGGACCTTGCTTCATGGAGATAGTGGTTTGTGCTATGTGGAATATCTGGAAAAACCATAATGATCTCATCTTGAAGAAATAGGATTTCGTCCCGCTATATAAATATAGCAACCACATGGTACAACTTTGAGTCCATTGCTGGAGCCAAATAGCACAGCCAAGCCCAAAAGAAAAGAAAGAGAAAAAAGAAGAGAAAACAAGGCCGACATCGACGGATCAACGAAAACGAAAATGACTCGCAACCGTTGGGTCCTCTCCGGAGTATTCCCACCACGATCCTAGCACTCTGAATCGCCGCGTACCAAGCAGCACCTCCAAGAAGGAAGGCGACGACTACGACGCTGCTGCCCGGACTTGTCCTAGGGTTTTCCCCAGTACGCTGACGTGTGGGGAAGAGGTATACCCGACGCCCTCCAGGAAGGAAGGGTGACACTCTCAAGCGTCACCACGTCGGTGCGAAACGGCAGGGATTCTCCCGACCCCCAAAAAACCACATCCCGGATAATCTGTAGCGCTCCACCAAGCTTGCCATCCACCAACACACGCCACCACGGTCTTGAAGTCACCATCGTCGTCTCACCATGGCAAACGTAGCTTGGCCGGCTAGCCGAGATGAAGCAGTCGTACACAAGATCCGACAGTAGCACAACCACGCGGGAGGGAACAACCTCCACCATCAGAGACGGTAGCCGACCGGACGCAACGTTGGAGAGCATCCCTCCAAAGGGCAGCATCCCTCTCTAGAGCGTTGGAGAGTCACCTTTCACAGTGATCTGCTTCTTCATCAACACCTTGTGCCGAGGGCTCTTGTGCAGCCTCTTCTTTATTGAATCTTAGCTATCTTTACCTAGACATGTTTAGTTTGTTATCCTTTTATTATTTACCTCCTTGAAATCCCCCGTGTTGTCTTGCTGAACTGTTTGGAAACTTCTTGTTTCCCTTTACTTTTAGTAATATAGTAGGTTATATGAATTTGAGGGGTGTGACTTGAGGGAGACGCGGACCCGGACATTTCAGCGTTGGCCGGCCTGGTCCACACGTGTCCACGCACACATAGGTGGTCAAATTTATCCAGACGAACATAAATCATCTACCGTCAGGGTTGCAAGCGGGCATCGATCCCGCATAGTCCCGCGTAACATGAGTTTAGTTAAAAAAAGAGCTCAATCTGAGGAGGGCTATTATACACTGACCTAGCTCCTCTGACCATGTTTCTTCAGTTCCTCTAGTTTTGTTTTCTGAGACAGTTCTTCTAGTAGGATCAGTCCCAAAACACAACTTCAGATTAAACTAGACTTTCATACCACCGGCCTAGCTAGCGGGAAAACAGTAGCAAAGCTATATATGCCTGCAGACGCATGTTTCGCATCTTGGGCCATATGTTTATTCATCCATCCGTCCGTGCAGCAGTAACCCCTACCAACCAAAAGCATGATCACCAATTCACCATTGCCACAAGAAGCATCCCACATACATTAAAAATTTGATGTGCGTGCTTAATTAGCCTGGGAAGGTACGTGAGAAGATCGCTCCAGCAGTGGATCCAGATCTCCTTTTCTCCCTTTGCTAGCAGCATGCGTACGTCGATCGATCGAGAATGTTCTGGTGCTTTCGACTCTCCAACGGTGCAATTGTACGCAGGCAGGAATTGTGTAATGAAATATGAGCATTGTGCATGGTGGGGTCGGCATGGCCTCTCTAGATGATTGCTTCTAGGTGGAGAGTTAGGGGTCGAGCAATAGCTCAAGCTGACTAAGCTAACGGTTCCTGAAGTCCTCTGGTGCAAAGTGAAAGAGATTGATGTCCTTTGATACTATGCAAGAACGAATTGCTAGATAGCTTTTGGTGTCCTTTAGCTACAAGAAGAAAGACAGAAGGACTTTGCCCGTAAAATGTGTGCACAGCAAACCATTCTTCACTGCTGGCACTATTCAGACATCCGTCTACATGTTAATTAGTTATTAACAAAATTAATATTTTACAAGAAAATTTTAATACACCCAATATTTCACAAAAGACTAAGATGTCTGCTGAGAAGCAATTTTTTTTACGAGAAAAATATCTTGCGAACCTCAACTTTTTTTTTAGAAATGGGAGCAAAAGCCCCAGCCTCTGCATCGCGATGATGCACACAACTTTTTATAATAATAAAACGAACCAAGTCACAAAGTAGTAGTTAACGTTATTACATCTCAAGGATCAGCCAACGTGGCCAGATGAATCAACCATTTGAAACAAGCTAGCAAAGACGGACTACACATCTTGGAGTTTTCTAGTGTGTTGCCACCCATGCTGGCAGTAGATAGCTCGGACGACCGCCATAAGACGGGCACAACCAGCATCCATAAGGGTGCGATGCTGTAGCGGTAACAGGTAGGACCAAAGATGAATCCAATGCGTATCACGATGAACGACCTGCAAAAAATGAGCAACTCTAATCTTGTTAAACACAACATCATTTCGAACGTTCCATACAGCCTATATAAAAGCACATACACCAATGTGAATACGTGCTTTTGCGAACCTCAACTGAAAGGGTAACAAGAAGAAGTCTTGAAGAAGAGATTTTTTAGACATGAAACTTGTCAGAATATGATCGGATGACGACAAATGTAATGAAACAAAGCGAGGGTATCATCATGTTTAGTGATGTAAAATATATTACTGATGTTATTAGTATACTATTACCATTATTTTTTGCTCATTGTGCCAAATGATATGAAGTATATTGGTGGAAATGTACTTGTATTTTATTTTCCTAACATGGATACTAATTCCAAGATGCATGGCTGTTAGCCATTTGTCATCTTTGGCTCCTTTTATTAGAGCATTTTTCAGCTATAACTTGTGTGGACAGTGGACACTAATCTATGGGCGTTGTATACGTGTGCAAAGAACATCTTTTTGCACATGATTTGTGCATGGAGTATCCCCAACCTTAAACTACAGCCAAGTCTTTTGTGTGGCAAGACATCCACTGATCGATTAAAAAAATCAATATACAAGTGCCACATTAGCAATGCCACCACAGTGCTGTACGCACTACAGGAAAACGGATAGTTGCCTACGGCTAAATGTATGCCGACGGCATTTTGTCGGGGCCGTCGGCATATATGGATGTATGCCTACGGCTTTATAAAAGCCGTCGGCATACGTTTGGCCGTCGGCATATACTTTGTATGCCTACGGCTTTTTAAAAAAGCCGTAGGCATACAAGTCTGCATCCGTTACCAAGCTGACGGCGCCACCCATACGCCGACGGCCACCTTATTTAGGCCGTCGGCATAAAACTTTTTTTTCCAAATAAATAATTTGTGAGTTTATTCAAAACGGTCAAAATGACCGCCATGTCTATTCATTGAAAGGGGTCGAATTATTCAAAACTATCGACGGTTCTGTGATATAACCACTATTTGTGTTACTTAAAATTATTTTTGTCAAATTTTCAGAGCAAACTATCACACACTTGTAGTTCAAATTTGAATTACTTTTGGAAAATAGACATAAAGTCATTTAAATAAGCAAAATTAGGTTGAAACCGAGAAAATTCCTAATATTTCTGGATTATCCATCAAATATGGTCTACTTTGTGAGATATTTGGATGGGTGCCATTTTGCACCATATTTTTTGTACTTGCTTCACAAAAAATATCATTTTTTACACTTAAAAAAAGGAAAATGATATTTATATAAGTAATTTGAAAAAACTCAGTTCTGCAACATTGTTTGTAATATCAAGATACAACTATGTGTCAAATATGGGCATATTATCACAAACTATGCCACGGGAATGATCATAGCTAGGTCATTTGATTCGAAACCTATACATGTTTATAGATGATTGATCTTTTTGTGAAGAAGTTTTTGAAAACTTTGTCAAAACTCAAGTTTATCATTTATCCTATCAACTAATACACATAAAAGAACTCCATGCCAAAGGATTTCTTTTTTTGAGTATTTTTTCGCTTTCTTTTTTTTTTTTAAAACGGTCAAAATGGCCGCCATGTCTATTCATTGAAAGGGGTCGAATTATTCAAAACTATCGACGGTTCTGTGATATAACTACTTGTGTAACTTAAAATTATTTTTTCAAATTTTCAGAGCAAACTATCACACACTTGTAGTTCAAATTTGAATTACTTTTGGAAAATAGGCATAAAGTATTTAAATAGGCAAAATTAGGTAGAAATCGAGAAAATTCCTAATATTTCTGGATTATCCATCAAATATGGTCTACTTTGTGAGATATTTGGATGGGTGCCATTTTGCACCATATTTTTTGTACTTGCTTCACAAAAAATGTCATTTTTTACACTTAAAAAAGGAAAATGATATTTATATAAGTAATTTGAAAAAACTCAGTTCTGCAACATTGTTTGTAATATCAAGATACACTATGTGTCAAATATGGGCATATTATCACAAACTATGCCACGGGAATGATCATAGCTAGGTCATTTGATTCGAAACCTATATATGTTTATAGATGATTGATATTTTTGTGAAGAAGTTTTTTGAAAACTTTGTCAAAACTCAAGTTTATCATTTATCCTATCAACTAATACACATAAAAGAACTCCATGCCAAAGGATTTCTTTTTTTGAGTATTTTTTCGCTTTCTTTTATTTTTTTTAAAAGGTCAAAATGGCCGCCATGTCTATTCATTGAAAGGGGTCGAATTATTCAAAACTATCGACGGTTCTGTGATATAACCACTACTTGTGTAACTTAAAATTATTTTTGTCAAATTTTCAGAGCAAACTATCACACACTTGTAGTTCAAATTTGAATTACTTTTGGAAAATAGGCATAAAGTCATTTAAATAGGCAAAATTAGGTAGAAATCGACAAAATTCCTAATATTTCTGGATTATCCATCAAATATGGTCTACTTTGTGAGATATTTGGATGGGTGCCATTTTGCACCTTATTTTTTGTACTTGCTTCAAAAAAATGTCATTTTTTACACTTAAAAAAAGGAAAATGATATTTATATAAGTAATTTGAAAAAACTCAGTTATGCAACATTGTTTGTAATATCAAGATACACTATGTGTCAAATATGGGCATATTATCACAAATTATGCCACGGGAATGATCATAGCTAGGTCATTTGATTCGAAACCTATACATGTTTATAGATGATTGATCTTTTTGTGAAGAAGTTTTTTGAAAACTTTGTCAAAACTCAAGTTTATCATTTATCCTATCAACTAATACACATAAAAGAACTCCATGCCAAAGGATTTCTTTTTTTGAGTATTTTTTCACTTTCTTTTATTTTTTTTTAAAACGGTCAAAATGGCCGCCATGTCTATTCATTGAAAGGGGTCGAATTATTCAAAACTATCGACGGTTCTGTGATATAACCACTACTTGTGTAACTTAAAATTATTTTTGTCAAATTTTCAGAGCAAACTATCACACACTTGTAGTTCAAATTTGAATTACTTTTGGAAAATAGGCATAAAGTCGTTTAAATAGGCAAAATTAGGTAGAAACCGAGAAAATTCCTAATATTTCTGGATTATCCATCAAATATGGTCACTTTGTGAGATATTTGGATGGGTGCCATTTTGCACCATAGTTTGTGCACTTGCTTCACAAAAAAAGTCATATTGGGCATTTAGAAAATAGAAAATGATATTTCTATAACTAATTTGAAAACTCAGTTTGGCACCATTTTTTTCCATACCTAAATACAACTATGTGCCAAATATGATTTTAATAAAAATAATCCTGTACATTTGTTTTGTAAAACCCTATTTTTAAACTATCTGCTTTTATGAAAATGATTTGTAATTGTAAAATGAAAAGAGCAAAAAAAATGTTTTGGGGGCCAGCCAGCCAGGCCAGCCCAACACCTCCCAGCCCACCTACTCCTTGACCTAATCCCCACACCCAGAGGGCACACCAGCCACACCACACAACGCCATCGCTCCCTCCTCTTCCCCTCGTCATCCCGAGCGCCGCCACTCTCCTCACTCGCTCTCCTTCGATGCGCCTCCCGCCGCCCCGCCGCAGAACCTTCCACCTCCCCCCGTCCGCCTCTTCTCCCCACCCCTCCGTCCCTTCGTCTGCTGCGACCAGATCTCGACGGCACTGCAGCGACGGCGCCATGACGGCTCGGCTGGCGTGCTCGCCGGCGCGCGCGTGCATCGGTTGGACCGTGCGCGCGTTTCCGTCGAGCTCGCCGGACTGCGTCGTGCGCGAGGCCGAGGGAGTTGAGTCCGGTGGTGCACGTCGGTGAGGGTCTGCCGGCCACCAAGACCCGACCAGGGCGACGCAAGCCACGGAGGTCTGCTGATGCCGTCGTCCTCGACGCGCTGCAAGACCCCCGCGTCTCCTCTGTTGCATGTCTCCGCCGGCGCAGCTCCCCACCTGCGCCTCCAACCGGACTGCTGCGCGGATTCCCCATGGCCTGCGTCGCCTGTCCTGCGAGGGCTTCTCCTCTCCTTCCTCCAGGTGAGACTAATCCTCGATCCGCTGCTCATCGATATTGTTAGGAAAAATCTCATCTTGATTTGTAGCTGTACACCCCAGATCTTTATTTATTGTTGTTTTATTTCTTGGAGGCAGAATCTTGAACGTTCGTATGCTAATATTGGCAACTCCTATTAAGAAGTCGCAATTTAGTTTGTTGGTAGCAGTATACTCTTGTGTGCAGATTTAATTCTAACATGACCATATTAATTTAATGTCATCTCATGACCACAATCTTGAGATTAGCAATACTTTCTGATAATTTATAATCCCCCATCTAATTAACTCTCTGTTACAAGATTCAATTCTAACTTGTTATTCATTTATTTGTCCATATATGTTTGACAAAATTCAGGTATGGATCTGTGGACATCTCCAGTGCATTTTTGTGGCCCATTGATGTTGCACCAGGCATGGCTGATTCATAGTTAGAAAGATTGAATTGATATGTTAAGCAACCAATCGGGTGTGCAAAGGTTCTGTTGAAGATTAATGCAAAGGTTTGTTCCTCCCCACATCTAATTCTTATTGAAAGCATTGCTTATAGTTACATTTGAGTCTTCTTTGTACTGCTGAAGATGAATTCGTTGCTGCGCATTGAAACAAACCCTGTTATCTCTCTGGTATCAAAGGTGCCAACTATCATCCTAGGAATGGATGTGTGCCATGGCTGCCCTGGACAGTCTCATATACCATCAACTGCAGCAGTAGTTTACTAAATTTCCTTATTATCTGAACTTTAGTATGCTTTCAAATCAAAGAAATAAAATTAATGATGTACACAATTTTGATAAACATTAACTGAAACTAATAGTGTAGTTTCGGTAACATTGTAGCTCGATATTTGTTTACAATTTGACTGTATAGCTTGTTAGTTCTGGCAAATGGCATCTGGTCTCGAAATACAAGGCATCAGCGCATTCACAATCACCTAAGCTAGAAAAGATTGATTCATTGTTTAACCCACAGGGAACAGAGGATGATGGCCTGATATAGTAAGTTAAACATGAAAATTGCTCCCCTTTCACAATGGTCTTAATTTTATTCTCACGTGCATGTAAATTCTTGGATGAAAGTTTGTCACCCAAGTTCACACTGAACGTCGCCCAGAAAAGTCACCACACAAAGTTTTTCATGCCTAGATCTCCTGACAACCTCCCTCCTGGTAATATACACCATTCATCAACGGTATTCTGTCCCATGGTTTATTTTCGTAATCATTTTTTTCTTAATAATATGAATGATGCAATGTTCAGGCATTGTTGTTGATAGCGCAGTCTGCTATCCAAGATTTTACGAGTTTTACATTTGTGCGCACGCTGGAATGATAGAATGCGCATTGCAACTGTTGAAGTGTGTGTGTCGTGTCCCTAGCTCAGATTTACCAATACACTGGAGAAAATGAGGAAGGCCGATGCTCTGTATTTTGTTCTTCATCGACGACTGGGAATTACTACAGAGAGAAACCATATTTGCCTATCAGAATATACTGTTTTGATGCTACCTCTACGTTTGCATCTTGCTGTATGTTTGATCATAAGCTGGGTTACATCAATGCATTAGCCTTTCATGCAGTGTGTAATCTAACATGGTCAGACTAAAGGATACATATTCTGGCTTTGAACAAAGGATACCTATTCCATTAGACCATTACACTAACCAACATTGTATTAGAGGGCAACTTTACGTGCCATTTTTAGTCCTCCTTCCGCAGTGATTTTGTACCTGCCTTTTTATTTCTCTGCTCAGTTGTGTAATTTGGCTGCTGAGTAATGTTATTGGCATGCACCTGACCGGCGAGGAGGCGCCCCTATGAATTGTGCTAGGCATGCATATTGAATATACTTGTGTTAAAGCTTATCCAATGAATTTATGAAGCCTTGCTTTGCAGGAAGATGAACGTGCTGTGGCGGTCCGTGGTGCTGCTGGTGGTGTTGCTGCTGCATCAGGCGAAGCTGTGGTACTAGCAGATCATATAGTTTGCTAATGCGTGTCCTTGAACAGCTCGTGCTTGACTCTCGATTATGCAAATTCTCGATAAATTGGTCCTATCTACTTTTCTAGCTGTTTTAGCTGTTTCTTGCTTATGTCAGGTGGCTGAAAGTAAATTGTATAGTAGATTAACCATTGTTCAGTGTTATTTCAGTGTGATTTCCAATGTTGAATTGTGTCATTGTAATTAGCCTTTTATTGTTTTTTTTTGGTTTTGCTTATCAAGTATGCCGACGGCTTTTGCCGTAGGCCTTTACTCTGTTTGGCCGTCGGCATAGTTCGTGTCATGAGCCACCAGCTCGTCCCACGTGGCACTGTATGCCTACGGCATTTGCCGTCGGCATAGCTTCAGACGGCGTCAGACGGCCGTGATGCACTTTTTTTTGCCGACGGCCAAGCATTGCCGACAGCCAAAGAAAACCGTCGGCATAGGTGCCATATACCGACGGCAAGTATATGCCGACGGCTTTTCCTTTGTATGCCGAGGGAGCAAAAGACGGCGGCAAAGGCCGTCGGCATACACATTTTGCCGTCGGCATATAATATGCCGACGGCATTTGTGCCTTTGCCGACGGCATTTGGCTGTAGGCATATAGAGTTATTCCTGTAGTGACGTGAACCAAGACACACATCGTAGACAGTGACAAAGTCCGCCAGTTGTACAATAATATCATACTATGTGGTGAGAGACCATAGGCCGTGTGGCTCCTGTCAAGCCACCACTAAGCAAATCGACCTGGAGAGATATCTCCTGACGATGCTTCCAGCTACATATTTTTATCTCTCGGATTTGTACAACAAAGGAGACACTTGGAGCCTCTCAAGCTGCTCATCGGATTTGATAAAATTGTTTAACCGGATGTCGGATTTGATGCGATCTAGTTTGTTTTACGCTTGTGTTCTTCCCCTCCGTCGTCTCGCTCTCCTTTGGGAATAAAGGCAAGAATCATCAGGCTATAAACTTTACAGCATATATGTGGATCGGCTCAAATGGGAAGGAGATCTCTCGATGGAAAATTAGTTTAATTAATGTACACCAATACGATCTTGCATGTTCTTTCATGTACAGTGAGTACATCGATCTCTGCTGGCCATCGGTGAGGCACTGTGCGCTAGAGGAAGAGAGTAAAAACGTGTTTAGTTGTATGCTTGTCAGTGACGTGTCACTTTCATGAAGTTCAAAATAAACACCATCAAAAAGCAAAGTTAGTAACTCGATCGATCTAATCAATCACTATGTACATCAGGAAAACTATCTCCTCCTAGTCGGATAAGTTTTGTCGTGTTTCACCCCGGTCATTTTCCTTCTTTTGGAGACTGAAACTCCTTTAAGACTTTGGCTAGCTCATTCTAGACACGCACACATCATATATACACCACACATATATAGGTGCATTGCATCAACAGCTTTAGCTATACTATATGCTAGGCTTGTAAAGTTTGCATGATTACCTAGATTGCTAGGTAAGCTAGGGTACGTTGACGCCGACTCTGACTGGCCATAGCACAATGGAGTTCAGTTAGTTTCAGTTCACTGCAGAATTCGTCAGATGAGTCGAGTAAGTTAGGCCTGCATCTGGCCTCTGCTAAATAGCCAGGTGTAGGTCAAACTAAAAACAGTGTAGCTAAGCACCGGTCGAAATTCTTTCTCCAGTTCCCTCTGCGTCTGCAACTCTGCATTTTGTTCTTTCGGTGGATGGCGACATGCACAAATGCGCATCCACGCGTGTATATGTTTGTAGTACGATCTATTACAGCATATTATAAAGCGATTAATGCCGTGTATTGCTGGACACCTATGCGGCCTAACAATTAAGTAATCGCAAGAGCAGCAGCTGCTGCTGCATCTTCGTTTCGTCTTCGATCGATTGATCGTCCCGTCCGTCAGTCCAAAAGCTTCAGCAGGAAAAACGGTTGTTTAATCGAGTCTTTTCTAGACCATTTGTTCCTGTCTGGGCTCCTTTTTCGCCGTATGTTTATCTACCTAGCTATCCTGCTGCGAATGGCGGTATGGGTGATCTTATTCTTGCGCATGCAGCGGCAGCATAGAGAACATTCATGATAAGAGATCTGATTCGGAACAAGGTGGATATTACAGGGGGGCTAGCTCGCTGTATAGGTACGTGGAACTGCATACAGATACAAGTAACTAAATGAGTAGCCATTGTTCTAATTCCATATGATTTATCTGTAGTAATTCTTTAAGCCTTGCCTGAGAACTATATAATGATGTTCACGAGGGCTTAAAGTTTCTTAACTTAGTTTGTTCTGTAGGATCGATGCATTTTTATGTGGTTCCTTTGTGTTATATCTAAATAACCCCTTCGTGCGCTGCAGCTCCCAGAAAGGCGATCGAGGGTTAACTCGCCTCCTGCCGGCGCCGCCGCGGATCGATCTCGTCTCTGTGGCCTTAGTGCCATGGTGGTGCGGTGGATCCCGGTAATTGCCGGCGGGAGGGATTCGTTCTCACATGTTTTCTTGTGTTTTGTTAGGGTTTGTGTCCTACTCAAGGAGATGAGGCGGCGGCTACTCCTTGAAGATGGAATAAGGTACTCCCTGCCTAGCCTCCGTTCTGGTGGTGCTTCTAGTGCCGTCGGAGGGCGTGTGGAGGTGTGTCTTCGGCGGATCTTGCGGGATTCGGTCTGTGGTTGTGTTTGGTGGATCCGTTTGGATCCGATCTTCGTTCGTCTTCGTTCGTGTGTCTACAAATTGGATCCTTCTAATCTATACTTCTCTTCATCGGCGACGGTTGTTGTTCTGGTGCGCTGGTCCTGTGGGATCTTAGCACGACGACTTCCCGACTGTCTACTACAACAAGGTTTGCCCGGCTCTGGTGATGACAGCGGCGCGCCTTCGGCTCGCTCTAGTGCTTGTAGTCGTCGCTAGGTGGTCTACGGATCTGGATGTAATTTTTGTTTCTTCTAGATTTCTTTGTACTGCCTTGACAGTTCATGAATAGATTGGAAGTTCCTCGCAAAAAAAAAAAGGGTTTGTCTAGAACGTGAGTATTATTTTTGTGTTCATGGGGCCTGCACCATCTAAAGGACAACCTCTTTGATTCGCATGATCCAAAAAATGCATAGATGGGAAAACACATAGAGGAAAATATATAGGGAAGCGCGAATTAGGGTGGAACAATTTCCTTACCCAAGTCGTTCAAAACATATAATGTTATGCTATAATTATTCATCCAATGGGCCAGACGAAATTTTATATCCAACCATAACCACTCATGTACATATATATGGCCTCTTGATTGTATTCGTTACCTTCGAGTTATTCTCCTAATTTATTTTGGGGACATGCCAACCGTTGTTTTTCATGCCTACTGAATTTGTTTTTACGTCATATTATTTTAATATATAATAAATAATTTGGTATGTGCTTGTAATCTAAGAAGTTCGAACAATGTTTTTATAATTTAAATGAATTTCACCGTCTTAAATTTTTCTTGTGCTGGCGGTATGTTTGGTTTAATCAATACATACTATAGTTGTGCACATAACATTGTTTTTTAAGTTTTCTTCAACGTATCAATATAAAAGGTAAGAAACATGTAAATAACAATAAGAAAGTAATTATTTGCAAATACTAACAAAACTGTACTTTTTCATGTCTCAGTTATGTTAGTTGAATACAGTGTGCACGTGCACAGTTACTGGCCATGAAAAAATGTAGGACCTTCATTTCAATTGTTGCTTGGTAGACGGTTACTGGAAAGCGCAGAAGTAATTCCATTGTTAAGCGCCAAGTCTGAGCCTATTGCTAATACCCTCCCTATGTCTACGGCCTCTTAGCCTACACTATTTGTTTGCAAGTATAACTTCTGTTTAATCTCAATATCTAACCCTACTAATCAATCAACTTGCTATAATTAGACCAACCGATCCTCTATCAATTAGTCCACAAATTTGGCAGCTTTTCTCATGAGCTAATCATGGAGTACGCGGTCACGACAACTTTGGTCAACATTGACCTCCTTTACTCAATATAGCTACCCATTGACCCAAATCCCCAAAATGGTTATTCACTTTGCTGTCAACACGGAAATCCCATGACTTCAGCGGTTCCCTCGTTGGTAGAAAAGATTGTCCACTACACTTGCAAGTTGAAAATTGCAGTGCTTAGCTAGACATATGTTACCTTTTGCTTTGCTTTTTTAGCGTGTTTGCAACCTAGAGAAGTAGCTTTCGTGAGTTAATTAGAGCGATTTAGGGTTTCGGTAGGGTCAAAGCCTCTACCTCATCTCTTTATATACTCGGCAGGATTACAATACATGTATACAATACGTACATAGTACGTGACCGTTCTAATACTCCCCTTCAATCTAAACTAGTACATACAAGATTTAGATTGGTCTTAAAACGGTCAAGCATCTGCCGTGTAGCTGGTTTAGTAAATACATCAGCCACCTGATCATCAGAAGAGATGAACAGAACCTCAAGAGAGCCAGCGGCTACTCGTTCTCGCACAAAATGGAAGTCGATCTCAATGTGTGCTTAGTCCGAGCATGAAAAACCGGATTTGCTGTGAGGTAAGTCGCCCCTAGGTTGTCGCACCATAAAATATGAGTACGCTGGTGAGAAACTCCAAGTTCAGAAAGCAAGGTTCTTCATCTTGTGCATGTACTCCGCCGCGGTCATCTCTTCCTTCCGCAGGGACTGGAGCTGGCGATGGATGTGACACACGTTTGCGCGACTTTGAGCGCCAAACATGGTGTGTACGGCAGACCAAACAGCGGCCGCCGTCTTGCAGCCAATCAGCTGGACGGCAATGTCATCGTCCATGGAGGAAAGCAGGAGGCCCTTGACCTTCTGATCTTGCACCCACCAGCGAGCATACGCTGGATTGGGGACGGAGGTTGCAGCATCGCCGGTGCCCTCGACGATGGTCTCCGCCGGCTTCGTGATGGAGCCATCAAGGAAACCATGGAGGTGCGCCCCGGAGAAGTTGGGCAGCGTCAGCCCACGCCACAGCATGAAGTTGCCGCGGGACGGCGGCCGTCGCGGCGACAGTGGCTATAGGATTGGAGATGAGCGGACCGATGCGATCCGAGAGTTGAAGCGCCGAGGAAGTCATGTCGAGGAAGACGCTCTCGACGGAGGCTCGGCGAGGTGCCGGCGAGATCGATCTCGCGGAAGGAGCATCGCAAGCGGAGGCGCCGTGCGGCTTGATACCATATTAGATTGATGCACTAGCTAACTATCTCAAAAGTCTGAACTGGTCGAAAGGGCTGTGCAATATATTATATTTCTGACATCGTGGCCTCATAGATCATATTTCTGGAGCAATTAGTTAATCATGCAACTCCATATTTGATAGGCCAAGTCTCGTCAGAATCCAAAGTTCTGCAGAAACAACAGGTCTTCGTAGAACTTAGAAAACTCCGTTGTTGTTTTTTTTGGGCGGGATTTCACGAATCGAGCTAGCATCATAAAGACCCCAAAATATAAGAAACATGAATTTAATATAAAACCAGTGCTTTTTTTAGAACTTAAGTGACAGTTTTTTCTAGTAGGTTGACTAAAGTTACAAAAAAAAAGAGCATCTACAATACAACCGCACTATCAGTTTATCTATCATAATATATATTTTTTATTATATGATTTATTCAATATTTTAGATGTTTGTATTTTTTTTATAGTAATTCTTCCCAGCGAGCGATTAACAAGGATTACACAAACCCAGAACACACGCACGCTGAAGAACAGAGGAAGGAAACCCAGTACAACAGCAGAAGCTGGACCCTAGTCTGCTGAACCGCCGCAACACCCGCAAGCAACCTCTTCGACGGAGCCGGAGAGGAAGCAGCCAGGCCGCCGCCACACCCCGGAGAGAAAGCACCTCCACTCTTGTAGAAAGCCGCATGAGCCGTCCGCCGCAGGCGACGGAACCGAGCACGATGAACACGCACGACCATGGCGCTCCTCCCGCTGCCGCCCATCTTCCAAGAACCCTGGACTGAGCACAACCTTCACTTTGCCGGAGCCGTCGTCGAGAGACCAGGCACGCCACGAGCTTCCCCCCTCGCCACCACGGCAGGCCAGGGCACGACGAAGCCAAGCCTTGAGAAACCAGAGCAAGCTGACCGAAGCACTCCTCCCCTCGCCACCACGCCCGGCCGGAGAAGGCAGAACAGTACTCGAAACGCCGACGAACACCTCCAAGAACTACTCGACGAAGCTCCTGTACAGACGGTGGAGCCAAACAGCAGTAGCTGCCGGCACAACACCGACCAACCCCAGCACCCCCACAGCAAGGCCAGAAGCAACCTTACCGAGGCAAAGACGGGGACGAGGGACAAAAACTCCACCAGCCGGTCGTCGCCTCCGCCACGAAGACCGCCCTTGGAGCAGAACAACTCGAAGGATCCACGAATCCCCGAGCACGAACAGCCAGCAGCTCGTCGGCTCCGCCACAGAAGACGTCGCCGAGGTGGCAGAGGAGCTCCAGCACCATTATTCCACCGCGCCGCCGCAAGCACCACCTCTCCAGCGCCGCCGGAACACCCTACCCTACTATCTACACACCTAAGGCGCAGAACCAGGGCCCCTCCACTCTCCCACCGCCAGAACGACGGCCGGAGAGGGAGGAGGCCACCGGTCTGGCCGTCGGCGGAGCAAGACGAGGAAGACGGCTCCCTTTCTCCTCTCTGGGACTGTAGCAGGGGAACGAGGGAAAGGATAAGGCTCGCTTAGATGTTTGTATTTTCTTCTATATATTTGTTCAAACTTAATAAGCTTAGATTTTTTTACTAAATTTGTACTTGTATTTTACAACGGATGTAGTATCTACCTAGCATGAAGACTTAAGTGGGACCCATCAGTCAGCACCCAATGCCAAAATAATAAAGTTCTAGTCAAATGCTAGTGCTATACTATACTCATTAACCCACTTACCCACGAGTGCAGCGATATGGAGGCCGAGCTATATGGCTCTCGTTTTTTATTTTTTTTTTGAAATCTGCACTTTTGTTTGTCCAAAAAATCGAAATAAAAATTCTGTGTGAAGATAATGTTGAGATCTACAGTTGTGTAAAATTTCAGTGAAGAATTCATAATATTTTGGTCTGGGCAAAAAAGACAAATCCGCAGTTCCGGATAGTGAACAGTGTCGAGATTCAAAAATTTGAAAACTTTGCCAGATTTATCTTTTTTGCCCAGGCCAAAATATTACGAATTTTTTGTTGAGATTTTGCACAGCTATAGATCTCAACATTATCTCCACTCAGAATTTTTGTTTCGATTTTTTGGAAGCTCAAAAGTGCAAGTTTCAAAAAATTTAAAAAGCGGGAGACATATAGCTCGGCCTACGTTTGGGGTTTCCGACTTACCCACCAGCGTCACCATTTTTCTAAATACGTTGGTCTGGTCGACTCTTAGTTTTTACGCAGCGTACACGCGTAAAATTAAAGGCAGCAGATCGATAGCCATCAGGCATGTGTGGGATGATTGATCAGATACAGTAGTAAACTAATTAAAGATGCTTGCAAGATCTCATTAACCAGCTAAGAGCATCTCTAGTGGCTCCTCTAAACGGGCGTGTATGTTAAATATACACGTCGGAGGGCAGAAAAACGCAGGAAAACGTCTCCAGCGGAAGGTGTATAGGGGCGTGCAAATTATCCACGCCCATCCACGACGCTACTCGTCGTGGAACTAAACACGACCACGCCACGCTCGTGGAGACGCAAGAAACGGAGCTGCTGCTCTCTCCCGCCCCCCGTCCCGGAGCCAACCTCCATCGCGCCCCAAGCTCGCCGGCGGCCAATCCCCTCCGGTAAGCTCTCTCCCACCCTCCTTTTTCCATTCCCGCTGTAGAGAAGAGGCGCCGGCCGTCGGGCGGCCGCCGCACCGCTCGCCAGATCTGGCGGCGGCGGCGCGAGCCATGGAGAGGGGAGGGCGGGTAGAGAGGGGCTGCGGCCGCCGGCCTGGGGAGGTTGGGTGAGCGGCGGCGGCGGCTTGGAGGGCGGCGGCCTGGGGCGCGATGGAGGAGGGCGACGGGGGCGGCGGCCTGGGGCGCGATGGAGGAGGGCGATGGGCCGGCGGCCTGGGGCGCGACGGAGGAGGGGGATGGCGCTGGGACAGGGGAGGAGGGAGATGGGCGCGGCGGCAGTGGGGGTGAGCGCGGGCTCGAGGGAGGAGGAGGCAGTGGGGAGGAGGGGCTCGAGGGAGGAGGAGGCACTGGGGAGGAGGGGCTCGAGGGAGGAGGAGGCAGTGGGGGTGAGCTCGAATTGCTACTGCACTGCTCGAATTTGATGCACTGCTCGAATTTGATGCTCTCTGAATATATGGATTGCTACTGAATTGGTACTGCACTGCTAGCTCGAATTTGATGCTCTGAATATATGGATTGCTACTGAATTGTTTGCAGATGGTAAAATTGCTGCTGGGTCTAGTACTGAGATGGATTGTTTCCTGTGTTGATTGTTTGCAGATGGATGGTGATGAATGCTTCTTGGACACCATGGGTTTTAGTTACACACAAACACAACCAGAAAGTCCAATTGGAGAGCAAGCAACCCCATCAACTCAGCATCAAGCAACATTTCGGGCAGAGAAAGCAAAATCCAACAAAGGAAAAAATTGGTCTAGTGATGAGGACAAGGTTCTGATAGCAGCATGGGCAAATACAAGTTTGGATATTGTCGGGACAGATCAAAACCGAGATGCTTATTGGGCTAGAATTTCAGAGTACTACAACGCACACAAGGAATCATCATGGCCGGAGCGTAATGCTAATGCAATAAATTGCCGTTACACATTGATCAGCAGAGAGACCTCTAAATTTTGTGGTTGCCTTCAGCAGATTTTAAATAGGGAAGAAAGCGGAAGGACTATAGCTGAAAAGGTATGCCTCTATCTTCTACTTCTATATGTGCTGTGCAATATTCTATATGTGATGTGCATATTTTAACAATACATTTCTATGTGCAGACAAACGATGCACACATTATGTTCAAGGAAATGGATCTTAAAAAGAAAAAGCCTTTCACATTGATGCATTGCTATGTAGAGTTTTCGAAGCATCCAAAGTGGCAGACAAGAGAACTTGAAACTTCTCATAAGAAACAAAAGAAGACCGTTGATGCAAGTCCGGGCACAGCCACCCATGATCTGCCCCTGGTAAACCAAAATAAGCATGCCAAATCCAAAGATCCTGTGAAGCAACTGCTTCCAAGATCATAGTGGGCTCGTTCACATGGCCTTTAAACATGCCATGCCATTTTTTGGGGCAATTTTTCCAACCCCAGTGCATGCAATCTATGCTCCCTAACATACCAGGAAATCCTCTTTCCTCCCCTATTGCAAGTAACCTAGCAATGTCTTGTTCATTTGGAGATCTCAGGTACCTTTCCCCAAAAACTTCACAAACTTTGATCACAAATTTCTTGCAAGACTCTAAATTAGTAGCCTCAGCGGACCTGATGTACTCATCAGCACCATCAGCTGCTATTCCATATGTTAGCATCCGCATTGCCGCGGTCATCTTTTGCAGAGGATGTAACCCAAGAGCTCCAGAAGCACTTCTTTTTTGCATAAAATAACCATCAGAATCATGCTCCCTCTCATGCTCAAGTATACCATCAGCTATGCGGTTGAACAAATTACGGGACATCCTAAATCTGTGCATAAAAATTAAATGAGACAGGGAAATGAAAAATGGGCCAAAGCAGGGAAGTGTACTAATTACGAACCTTCGTCGAAACAAATATTCGGGATAGCGGGGAACTTCTTTGAAGTAGTCGTCCCACAGAAGAACAAATCCGGCATCTCTTCCTCGATCGATTGTCCGACGTCCATGCTTGGAACCACCATGGCGTCGAGCGTTCATCCTCTCTTCCTCCTCGCGCTCGGCGAATGCTGCAAGTATGAGTTCATCGTCGCCAGATGAAGATGACGAAGAACTCATGTTCCAAGAGGATGTGTTCATTGTGTTGCGTGAGAGACGACAGAGAAATCTAGGAGTGGAGAAGTCACAGGTAGAGAGGTGGTCGGGGTGGTTTATATAGACCAGAAATATGGCCGTTGAAAATATAGCCGTTGGAAATATAGCCGTTCGAAATATAGCCGTTTGAATATAGCCGTTTGAAAATATAGCCGTTGGAATATACACGTCCTCATATACACGTCCGGATACACGTTCCACTGGAAAACTTGGACGTGTAAAATTTAGCAACGTGTATATGGACGTGTATATGGAGATATACACGTCCATATTCCCACGTTCCACTAGAGATGCTCTAACTCTCGCGAGCATTGCATTGCATCACCTCCACAACATTCTGGTAGAAGGAGCTAGCTAGCTTTTTGTCAGAAACAGAACAACAATATAATATCCCGATATGGCTAGCCAAGTGGGAGTGGAATTGTTGTTACCTCGCTGTTGGCGACAGGGACGGCACCGTGAGTCGATCGGCTCAACTCAGCTCAGCTCGGGACATGCTCCGTCGTATAAATGGCGGTGCACGGCAGGGAGATTCTAGCTGTCATACAAGCCGGGGACCGGAGCTGGAGCTTCAAACTAAATTAGCCCATAACGGCATAGAAAGATAGCCTATTAGCCGCAGCTAACTATTCTAGTAGCTACTTAGTTAGCGAGGGCATATACAATTATAGCTAATTAAGTAGTGGAATATATAGCTAGGTGTGGCTGGCTTCATGGACGCCATGAGCAGCAGCAGCCTGCAGGTGTTGCAGGGTGGCTGGAGGAAGGGCCCCTGGACTGCGTTGGAGGACAGGCTGCTCACCGAGTACGTGCAGCAGCAGGGCGAGGGCTGCTGGAACTCCGTCGCCAAGCTCACAGGTACGTCATTCTTCATGTCCTGAATCTGCATAGCTATGATGTTGGTGAACTCGATCGTCGATATGCATGATTGTTGATGGATGGTCGTGTATGTGCAGGGCTTCGTCGTAGCGGGAAGAGCTGCCGGCTGCGGTGGGTGAACTACCTCCGGCCGGACCTGAAGCGGGGCAAGATCACCGCCGACGAGGAGACAGTCATCCTCCACCTCCACGCCATGCTCGGCAACAGGTACGTATCCTTCCTCGTCGTCATGCCGGCACTGTGCACCTGTACAGTGAACAGTGCAGTGTTGGGTGCTCGGCCGGTGCCTAACTGAACATTATGTGGCGTGTGTGCAGGTGGTCGGCGATCGCGCGGTGCCTGCCGGGGAGGACGGACAACGAGATCAAGAACTACTGGCGGACGCACTTCAAGAAGGCGCGGCCGTCCAGGCGGGCCAGGGCGCAGCTACTCCACCAGTACCAGCTCCAACAGCAGCAGGAGCACCGCCAGTACCTCCACGCCCTGCACCTGCTCCAGCAGCAGCAGACACTCATGGAGAACCAGCAGCCGCCGATGACGATGATGCCGCAGCAGCGTAGCCCGCAAGAGGAGGACGCACACGTGAACGCGATGACCATGAATAACGGCATGCAGAGCTACTACCAGTGTCCGCCGGTCCTGTCGCCGGTGCTCGACCTCCCGCAGTGGAAGACGAGGACGCGCTGTGGGACAGCCTCTGGCGGCTGGTCGACGGGGAAGACGGCTCCAGCGGAGGCGACTCAGGCGAGTACTAGTGTGTACTGTACATACTACGGCAATGTGTGTGTGCATCCCAGTGTAAATTAAAGACAGCGGAAGGTAGCCAAGCTTGCAGGTTTCAGTTGCTTACCGGCCGGCGAGGTGACCTACATACAAGCATGCATGCGTGCTTAACAGTCTGACGACACAATAAGCATGCGACTAGTTCTTCATGCCTTGTGCTGTATACCTTCTACCCATGACCACGAGCCATGCAATGCATGATCAGGTGGCACTGTATGAACCTCGATCTTTAGCCTGTCACCAAGCTTGTAAATTGTAGCAGCAAATCATGTAATTTTGTTCTGTACTTTCGACATATATAATCATCATGGGTAGTCAGGCACAGTTTGCTTCAGTCCATGGTTTTTCCGGAGGTGATCCAACAAGGCGGTGCAGATCCCTAGCTAGCTAGCCACCTGGAAACATTTCATATGTACACCTTGCAGATGATTCGCTGATATATAGCATGGATTAATTCAGTGATAACATTTCATTAACACATAGTGTCTGAAACCATGTCCGGTCTATGTTAACAGAGTATGTGTGTAGCTAATGCACATCATGCCTAGAGAAAGGAAAAGCTCCTGTCAAGATTACTGTGGAAAGTGTTGGCAAATGCTCCTGAGCCAGGAGAAATGCCTTTTATCTCTGTTTAGTTGCTCTAGTATCTTGAAAAGAAAAACAAAATTACGCCCGTGGTTCTTCAGTTGATGATTTTTCCACGAGAAGAACACAGCAAAGCAGTGCAATCCCAGGCAACATTTTGTAGGCGCACCTTCCAGTTGATAGCATGGACTCACTGAAAACATGCAGTAACAGAATGACTGGGCGATCCATCTACTGTTAACATAATCTATTTATAGCTACTACACATAGTCAATGTTTGGCTTCAGGCAAAGTGCATTCGTTCATGGAGATATTAGGCTCTCCGTGCAATCTGTGCATGTAACTGCATGGAGTAGTATTAATACACTACGGAGTAGTATTTTCCTATAGTTGTGGGTGTGTAACATATGTTCTGCACAATCCTAACAAGGTCACAGAACAGGCATAATGGAGAGACCAAAATATGTCGAAACCACAAGAATAGTCCCAAAGGATCATTATTGCTATCAACGGTTAAAATCTTTTCCCGTCGCCACCAATTCAGGGGGTGAGAAAACTTATGTACAGAACACAAAAACACAATGGATGAAAATACCACAACTTTCAAGGTATGATGACATTTAAATATTTGATAATCCCCTTCCAAGCGATACTCATGTGTACAGGAAACCAGTCATAATTTTTAAACCATATAAACTAGTTGTATTTTTATGTCCTAACATTTTTGTAATCCAACACTCACTAGATTATAAAATAATTAAATAAGTAAATGGAAGTAAGGACTGTAGCAATCAAACTGAAAAAAATGGGTAGAGTCTCTTGAATCAATATCCTAACCACTTCACAAGTTATTGCTGCTGGAGCTTTCCTCATGACGAGGCGACGATGTCAGCCGCTCGGAGAAGGATTTTGTCGGCCTGACGGAGGGCCGGCTGGAGCTTCGAGAAGGGGTGACGGTCGGGGAGCGGTTCAGCATCGCGACAACGGAGGGCACGAGGGCCTGCGAGCGGTACAGCATCTCGACCATGGACGGTGTCTGGTAGGTGTGCATCTGGGTGGTGAGCTCAGTGGAGTCGCCGCGCGCGGTGGCCCTCTGCCACGAGTGCGAGCTGAGGCCCGCCAGCATGTACGCCCTGCCCGACTCGTCGTACCGCCGCCGGCTCTCCACCCGCTCCAGCATCCCTCTCAGCTCCGTGATCAGTGCCAGGCACTGGCTGTCCGAAGATTCTGCTGCTGCCTGCGCTTCCAGGATTCTCACACGCCCTTCCAGGATCGACACGGCCTGGGAGAACGCGCCTGTCTCGGCCGCGGCACGCGCGGCGGACATGTCCTCTGTGGCTTGCACGCGGTGCCACTCACGCTCAACCTCGGGACACATCTTGCAGTCCGCCACACAATATGCAGGCCGATGGACGCTCACTTCTTCGCCATGTACTTGGATGCTCCCCGTGGTAACTGCGTCTCGGTATGTGCAGCTTGGTTTGATCAGTAGAGTCTGCCCTTGTGCAGCTGGGACATGTAGGGTGATCAGAAACGCCCTCTCTTCATCTGCATACAGGTCGCCGATATCAACTGACCCGCTACGTTCATCTTCGGTTACTTGGCTCGCGTAGCTGCCTGACTTGATGGAAGTAAGTAGCACGCCTTCGTCGATGCACTCGATGCCCAGCCGCATCTCCTTGACCACAACACTGAGGAGGCCACCGATACACTGAGCAAATCCGTGTTGGATCGAGCCTTCAGCATCGATAAACGAGAACGTACCACTAGATGTCTCGGCAATAGAATGCATAGCGGCAGAGTCATGATCTGCACCGAAACCAAAGGCGTGGATCTGCACATGATTACCTGTTCCAGGAAGGATTGAAGGAGGAACAAGGGCACTATGGTTTGGATGAACCCCGTCAACTGATGGGAGCGAATACGTGTCTTGACCATCCGAGAGAAGAATGATGCTGCAAACAGGATTCTTCAGCCGCCGCTGCTCGATCACTTTAGCACCCTTTTTTAGCCCATCGGCAATGTTTGTGCCCCCACCATCACTAAGGGAATGGACAGCTTGCAAGGCTCGCATCCGACCGGTTAAGGTCATTCGACGAAGGGGGAAGAGCCTCCGAGCTGTCGATGAGAAGGCAACGACAGACAGACGGTCATTCGGTCCAAGTGTTTCAATGACAAAGTTCATAGCGGTCTTGAGAAGTGCAAGTTTGGCCCCTCTCATGCTACCGCTGACATCGAGCACAGTCACAAGGTCAAGAGGTGCACGGGAGTTCACCGAGTCCAAGGGCTTTGGAGCCTTGAGACGGATCAAGATAGAAAAGACCTTCTGAGCCAATGATTGCTGTATGGCTTGGAATTCTGAATATGTCTTGATTTCAACCGAACCGATAACTGCATTGTATCCGTCCGTGGTTTCCGGACGAAGATCTATGTGCTCGTCGTCATTGAAAATGTCCACATCAGGAGTACGGAAGACCGGAAATTGCTCTTGCAGATTTCCACTGTATGTGTGGGAAAGCCTGCGGACAACGGTCATGTGTCCGTCATCCTGGGGCCAGTTTACTGGGCTGACTCTAGCTCTTCCATGGGTGGCATCTGCAGGTTGAGCTCCCTGGAAGGGAAGTTCTTTCCACTCGGCACGGCATATTGGACAGATATGGTTGCCGTGCCTAACATTTGAAGTGATGCAATGAAAATGGAACTTGTGGGAGCATTCAGCAGTAAACAGGGCTTGTCCGTGGCCTGTCCTCATACCACCAAGGCAGATGGCACATACTCTCTGAAATCAAGAAGGCCAGCGCAAAAGAGTTAGCATGCTAGAATCAGAACTTGCAACTTAACAAAAAACATATCTTCTACCAAAATTAGTAATAAAATGTGCCCTAAATAACTGAAATGTAAACATATCACAAGTTTACAACCACAATAAAGTTGTTGCATATTTTCATACAAGCTGGTGAGTACCAGGAAGACTGCCTGGGGTTCTGAACCACCAGTCAAATGGAAGGGATTCATCACACCAAAAGTAAACAAGGGATAGTTTATCATGCATGTCTTAGAACCAAAATTGCATAGCTGACACTAGCGTACCAGTCAAACTTACTGAGCTAACAGGTGTAGCATGATCAATTGGTTATCATCTACACTGGTGGTTAACTTAACACATCTAGGCACCATTAAAAAATATGAACTGGATAGCCAGGTATGCGGGCAGCATATATATGCAAGCTTTAAAATTCCGAGCGATGAGCACAAACAAAAGACACAGTAGATTAGCAGCACGGGGAAATATCATCCTTTATATAAAGTGTGTTGCATTAGAATAGATTCTTTACAAGTCAAAGTATTACAGCACGCTGCATAAAAGGCTGGCTGCTTGATCCAACTGCAGGGAGCCCAAGACCAAGTCAAATTAGATAGGCCTACCAATCAGTCAAAACACATGGAAATATAAAAAGGCAGGAAAAGTATGCATAGGAAAAGGTTAGCCCATGATGCATAGGAAAAGGTATGCGGCCTCGTAGCCTTTGAACCGGGACTAGTCCCCCCCTCTAGTCCCGGTTCGTAACCCAGCCGGGACTAGAGCCCGATGTGGCTCTGGACGAAAGCCCTTGTTTCTACTAGTGACTACAAGGCATCACAGGTTAAGCATGCTGGCACACAATGCTGCCGATGTTCTTCAATGGTCTAACATATAACTGTATAGCCGTATAGGATGGTAAAAAGCATGAAAGCCATCAGCTGCAGCTCTAACCTTCAAAACTCAAGCCGGTAAAGCCATACCATGGATTTTTCTTATTTAAAATGTCCTCGTAGAAACTTGGAAAACTTTACTACTTGTTGTATCATAAGTTCATAACTTCATAAGTCGGAAAGACTTTTCAATTTGATGATTACCCTGGAACGTAAATTCCAACACCCTATTTTGCTGAAACTTATCTCCTAGGTGGCAGGCGCCGAACTAGTCAAAACAGAATGAGGACCGGAAAAGGATATAAACAATTAAAAGCACGAGGAAACAGTTGGTGACCACACCACACTCAGATTTTTTGGTCTACCGGAAATTGCACGTAACTGACAGGCAAGAATAGCAAACGAATTGGTGTAACTTGTATGTTCAGGCTAGCTTCTTCCTTCCAGCTGAATGGCACGAAATGCTTCGTCGTGGAACAAAAAAATCCATCAATTTTATCTTTGACCTTTTTATACTGCTACGAAAGATCATTATTCAACAAGAAAATTTCCCCTGCAAAAAACAAGGATTTGCAGAAATGGCAAATTCATCTGTATTAATTTTTTTTACGAGACTGATTCATTCAACGGCCTTAGAGTTAACCGATTCAGACGAAAACTGATGATCAAATGGAACACGATTAAAGAAAAAAGAGGATGGAGAAGATTAGACGAACCCCCACCTTGGAGCTGGAGACCCGGCGCATGGAGACGGACGACGACCTCGCCTTCTCCTCCGCGACGGAACCATCCTCCGCCCCCTCCGCCGCTGACGGTGGTGAAGGACACGCCTCCCACCTCGGCGGCGAGGAGGAGGCGGCGTCCTCGTCCTGGAGGGCCCTTTGGCGCGCCGGCACGCGGATGCAGAGCTTGGTGGCGAGCGCGCGCTTGGCCCGGCCCCACGCCGCCGCCATTGGTCCTCCCCGAGGCAGGCAGAGGGAAGGCGCCGCGCGGAAGGAAGTAGGAGGACGAGCTCGCTCGGCGGAGGAATCGGATCAGAAGAAGCGCGGCAGCAGCTGCGTCAGGCAGAATTTCGCGGCGGCCGCGGCTGACTCGGTTTCAGCGGCGAGCAGTTCTTAACAGAGCAAATTTATTTGTGTTTGACTTCCCGTTTTGCGCTCGCGGTAACGGGAGGTTTTAGCACATAACACCACTTGTTGGGGCATTTTTTTGCACAGAACCACAACCACAAATATTTTTTGCACAAAACACCAATATTTGGTGTAATCACTTGCACAGAACACAAATGACCGTGTTTAACAGGTTTGACACCAAATTTCCTTGGCGACGTCGTGTTGGCGCGGGAGCACGACAGCCAGCGCGGCGGGGCAGGGGGGGGGGGGGGGGGGGGCACGAGCCTGATTTGGGCCATAGGGGTCAAGCGCCGCCATGTCGCCGACTTGCCGTCCGACTAGGGCACGTAGTGGAACCCCGCCCCAGCGACGTGCTCCTCCAGCTTGGCTGCGCTGTTTGGGAACGTGGCTGTCTCATAGGGAAGACGGTGGCGCGGTTCACCGTGCTTGGCGGGGTTGCCCTGGACGCGGGCGTCACATGTGACGACCATGGGCACGTCCTCGAGCAGGAATACGCGTCAGCGGGCGTGATGGGCGCGCCGTGCTCGCCGCGGCCATGGTCCCCCTAAGGCAGGGCCGGTGTCAGCGGAGGGTATGGGCTGGCTGCGCTCGCCGTAGCCATGGCTGGGGCGCGGAGGTGGATGCGGAGGCGCGACGGTACGGGCTTCGTTGACATGGCGACGCCGCCGTGGCGTTCGAGACGTTGATGGCGCGGACATCTGCCGGGGCCGGAGAAGGAGAGGAGGGCGCGTCTGGCAGGAGCGGCTTCGTGGTTGGAAAGGCGCTGGCCGGAGCAAAGGGAGCAGGGAGCCGTGGGCAGGAGCGAGAGGAGTAGGGAGCAGGTCTGGCGGCGGCGGACGGTGAGCTGCCAGGTTGGGCCAGACTTGACTAATTGGCTATCAAAGACTGTTAATTAGTAGTTATGTGTTCTGTGCAAGTGATTACACCAAATATTGGTGTTTTGTGCAAAAAGTATTTGTGGTTGTGGTTCTGTGCAAAAAATGCCCCAACAAGTGGTGTTATGTGCTAAAATCTCCGATAACGGGGACGCGCGCTGGGGTCCAGGGCCACCGTGGGGTTTTCACGTCAATGGTGTGAACGGTGAAATGTTCGCGTGAATATATGATTCCCAAATGTTTTTTTTTATGGTCACCGGGGGGTCAAAGACCCCACCTGAATTTTCTCATTTACGATATAAAGTGGCCCAAAGGCCAGATAGTTACATGAGGAGAATTACAAGGCAAAACATCACACAGGTGCGTTCGTGGCGTTCTCACCAAGGCAAGTAAGCCAGGAGTCCGCATCCGCGGCATGTCGCGCGGGCAGCCGGGCGCGCCACAAGTGGGCTTCGTCACGGCAAGCTTTGCGCAGCAGAGGCAAGCTCGGGCGCTGGTAGCGGAAGGCGACCGCATTGCGGTGCTTCCACACGCTCCAGCAGCAGAGGAGGGTGAACGTCGTGGCGGTGGCAGCCCGGACCGCACATGACAAGCTGTAGGCGTGCAGGTTCCGAACGTCGGCGTCCGGGGGGAGAGAGGCCCCGATCGAGGTCCAGAACCTCTTCACGAAGTCACACTCGAAGAAGATGTGGTTCGCCGTCTCCACGGGCGCGGCGCAGATGGGGCAGGCGGCCTCGGCGATGGTGAGGATGTTTTTGCGGAGCAGCCCCCCCCCCCCCCCCCCCCCCCCCCCCCCCCCCCCCCCCCCCCGAGACTGGATTCTAGCTATGGAGAGCAGCCAAGCAAAGAATTGCACCTTGAATGGTGCGTAGTTATCCCAGACGAAGGAGAAGAACGGGGCGTCGACGCCGCCCCAAGTGCGAAGCTTGTAGAATGCCCCGGCATCGAGAGCGCCGGTCCTCTTGCTGCACCGTGTCAGTTCCCAGCAGTCGATCGCGTCCGTGAGCGACACGTCCTGCAGGAGGGCCTCCAGGACGACAAGTTGACGCTGGGCGGCCGTGTTGAGTCTGGGCACGAGGGCCTGCCGCAAGCCAGGACGGAGGACGTCGTGGACCGTGGCGGATTCCCAAATGTTGAGAACTGATTCGTGGGACCCAGGAATTGAGTTCGTCGGTACAATTAGAAACTTTGTCCAGTGCATACCACGCTGGATCGAAAACGACTAAGGCATCATAGTCCAGTCAAATATTTCGAAAAACATAGTCCAGCCAAACATTGGCGTGTCTATTGTCCAAAGACGGCATCGTGCTTGGTAAAACTTTAAGGCCAAGAAATTGTTGGAAGTTTCTCACAAACCATAAATGGTTGAAAGATTTGTAACAGACAACTTCGAACAAGTAACACGTATTTTGGAATACTTTTTCGGCTTGCTGATTCTATTCATTCCGAGGGTAAATTGGTAAGTCTTTACTATTAAATGGGAGTTGATCGTTCATACGTCGCGAGCGAACCATTGCCTCCTATCAATCGCTGCCGAGCAATAAAGGCATACGCCAATCACGTCGCTAACCAGGGGAAATCGGGAGGCAACTCCTCTTTCCTACTAACGCTCGCCTCCCCCGGTCAAAAACTCAGGACGCAATCTCTCCTAACAAAATATCACGGCGCAATCCCTCATGGCCTCATCTCTAATCTCTCGATTGTATGTTGCCTAGCGTAGGTTTGTACCTACTACTATCCTACTCGGCGGCGCGGTAGGCATACGACCGGGAGCACGCGGGGTGGCAGCTCTACTCGTCATGGAACGACAGAGATGGTGATACGCGAGCCGTTTGCATCGACGAGGTCACGGCCGCTCTACTTCGTCGATGAGGCAGCCTGCATCGACTGCCTCAAAATCAAATGCGCCCTCCACGTCGGCTGGACCTTAGGAACCAAGTTCATCCATGGCGCAACAGCGTTTTCACCCAGTAGGCCGACACCCGAGGACGACGCTGCTCACGCTATCTTCACCTAGGCTGTCGACTACATCTGGTACGATTTTCATTCCACTAGCTCTGCTATTTTCTAGAAGTACTATCTACCGTGATCAATTTAGATGGAGTACTAACTACTATTCCCCGATTTCTTTATGCCGGCCATGATTGATTTGACCTCAACTGTCTGTGTACGTATCTCAAAGGTGAATGCCGAGGAGTCGCTGGGCATCTTCACCAAGGTCAACAAGTTCAAGGCGAGATTTCACTAGATTTTAGGAGATTGAGCACAAAGTCCGCGAGGAAGCAATCCGAGGTAATCCAATCCAAGCAAGTGCCGCCCCTATATATGTACACTAGTTGAATTCGGCGCGGCGACACGCCGCGTTCTTTAAGAGAAATTTTATGTATGAAATGTTTTGTTATAATGAAGGAAATTCGAATTTGACAAAATTCGTCAAATATTTGTGCGAACTTGGATCTAAAATTGAGGAGTTAGATTCGACCAAACTCGAAACTGATCACGGGGATGGAACCTGCTCGTCGACGCGCGTATATTTCATGTATATAATTTTTGGAAAACGCGGGGACTTTTCTGCAAAAAATTTGACAAAATTAGTCAAATGTCTGTGCAAATTTGGGTCAAAAATTGAGGAGTTAGAGTGGAGCAAACTCGAATCCAATCACGGGGATGGAACCTGCTCGTCAACGCGCGTATATTTCATGTATATAATTTTTGGAAAACGTGGGGACTTTTCTGCAAAAAAATTGACGAAGTATATATTTTTTGGGAACCGCGGGGACTTTTCTGAAAAAAATACGCGGGGACTTTTCCGAAAAAAATTGACAAAATTCGTCAAATGTTTGTGCAAAGTTGGATCCAAAATCGAGAAGTTAGAGTCGACAGAACTCGTTTTTGGAAAACGCGGGGACTTGTCTGCAAAAAAATTTGACAAAATTCGTCAAACGTTTGTGCAAAGTTGGATCCATATATTTCATATATACAAATTTTGGAGAACGTGGGGTTTTTTTTGCAAAAAAAAAAAACTGCAGTTGCTACAGTGTGCTGTGGGTACTGTTCAACACTGTAGCGGAGAACAGTACCCGCGCGCGCTGTAGCTAGCTACAGTGAATCGTTGTGGGAGCTCTATTCTGGTTGTCGTAATTGACAAAATTCGTCAAATGTTTGTGCAAAGTTGGATCCAAAATTGAGGGGTTAGAGTCGACAAAACTCGAAACCGATCACGGAAATGGAACCTACTCGTCGACGCGCATATATTTCGTGTACATAATTTTTGGAAAACGCGGGACTTTTCTGTAAAAAATTGACAGAATTCGTCAAATGTTTGTGCAAAGTTAGATCCAAAATTGAGAAGTTAGAGTCGACAAAATTCGAAACCGTTCACAGGAGTGGAACCTACTCGTCGACGCACATATATTTCATATATACAAATTTTGGAGAACGCGGGTTCTTTTTGCAAAAAAAAAAAAATACAGTTGCTACAGTGTGCTGTGGGTACTGTTCAACGCTGTAGCGTAGAACAGTACCCGCGCTCACTGTAGCTAGCTACAGTGAATCGCTGTGGGAGCTCTATTCTGGTTGTCCTTAATAGGGTACTGTTCAACGCTGTAGCGTAGAACAGTACCCGCGCTAACTGTAGCTAGCTACAGTGAATCGCTGTGGGAGCTCTATTCTGGTTGTCCTTAATATAGTTAGGTAATGCTTGGCTCAACTAATCTCTTCAGTGCCAGTGCAGGACTCAAGGCAACCAGGCAGTAGAGGAGCCCTTCGGTCTCCTAGACCCAATATATGCATGAGAGGCAAAACTAGGCAGGCTTCATGTATCATAGCAGCTGATTTCTCTTCCTCTTTCATCATCTTGTACGCCAGAGTTCATTTCATTTTTGTTTTCCGGTCTTCTGAACTTTGTAGCCACTTTAACTTTATATTAGGCACGGATCCATCGTCTCTATTGATTAATGATATCTTTACAAAGGATTAGCACAACTAAATTGTATTGTTTTTTCATGTTTTTGTAGGTCGTATGCAGGTTCCTTGTAAGCTACAAAGCATTGTCGGTTGTCAAGGTTAGAGTGGGAGTGGTCAGATAATGCCTTGTCAATAGGGTTGTCTTCTTAAATATATAGAGATAGAATTGGTAAGAGATTCAGCAATGTAAGCCGCTTCCTATAAGCAGCAGAGCGCTTCAAATTTTCTTGTTAAATTGGTTTATTATATTTATTGGAGAAACTAATGTGCATAAATTTATACGCATAAATCTATACAGTAAATTTTTTTAGTTGGACTGATTTATTTTAGTTGTATCAACAGTACTATGAGCTTTTTAACTCCATGTTTTTACTTAAAGATTAAGATACAAATATTATACGCACTATCGACTCGCCTAAATATTTTTAGAAGCAAAATAACACGAAAATCACGGTGGTGTCGCGTTTGTTCTATATGCTAATTGTTCTGTAGCAACCCACTGGGGTATTTAGCTAGCAATTTATTAAAGTTTGATTTTGCTGATCTTTCTCTTGGAATCTTCTGAGCTATTTTTTTTTTTTAATAATGTCTCTTGGTCATAACGAGAAAGTATCCCATGGAAACTGATCTTCAGTGGAAACGTGGAAACCAAGATGTAGACGGTCCGATCAACAACGTGCGTCTTGGATTAACCAACAACATGTCCCATATATTTTGCACAAAAACGCCTGCCTTAGCTATTGCATTTGTGCACAGAACTCCTTTAAAATACTTACCTTGGAGCATACAGCCCTCAAATTTAATACGAGCCGGTTGAGAGGTTTCGTGAGTTGAGGATCTGGATATTCTTGCCAGGGGCGTGGCTGAGCACTAGATTATTGAAGACGTCGAGGAGCCTAATCTTGGTTTTCACTTTTAGCGGCCGCCGTTGTTGACGATGAGCTTTGGCCGACGCTGTTGGGCCCATGAAGCTGGTGCAGAACTTGACGGGATCCGGCAGCATGGCGCGAGCTGCACCGTGAACAAACTCACTGATCCATTCCCCAAGTTTATGATGTGAAATCTTCAAAATCTGCACCGTGGTCATGCTCACTTCTCGGCAAGTCCAACTCTAATTCATGGCGGCTGGAGCATTTGGGGATGAAGGAGTGGTGAGCTAGGTCGGGAAGCAAAAAAAATGGCAGGGTGTTTCATGCAAAAACAATAACCAGATGGGATGGTGGAGAGGAGAGGTCAATCTGGACCAAACATTTCGGATCCAACGGCAGTTTCCATGTTTCCACTGAAGTTGAGTTTCCATAGGATACTTTCTCGGTCATAACAGTGTGACGTTTTACTTGGAACGTCTCAGGTAATGAAAAATAAGTAGTTGGCTCCTTGCTTTCTATGTATAGCTTTTACCAAAATACATTCAGAGAAAAGTAGGATCTTAAGTTTTTGGAATCCTATATACCTAAATTTTCTATATATACACACACGTATTTTTACCTTCAAATGTGTGATGAGGAACAAAATTTGAGGAGCCGTAGCAACGCACGGGCACTCAGCTAGTTAGTGTAACAAACTAGTTCCAACTAGCTAAATGCCCGTGCGTTGCAAAGGGAAACAAATGAATCTATAAGCCGTACGCTGTCACGGGATACATATTGAGCGAATAAAATAGGTGCACTGGAATAGTTACTTGGTTCTTACATATTTTGTGTTCCATAAATAAGGACGAAAAAATAATTCAGAATAATGGTGTGCACGCTTTGGACCTATTGTCATCACAATGGCTCAGTCCAAAATAAACATAAAACTTTCTTTACACGATCATTAGACCTTGAGTAGAACATCCAAAAAATTATAATATGATTTTTAACCCCGGGCCACCGTGGGGTTTTCACGTCTATGGTGTGAATGGTGAATTATTCGCATGAGTACACGATCATGTGTATTTCAGATTCAGAAATATTCAAAATTTAATCGTGTGACTTTTTTTTAAAATGGGAAAGGCTCCGACATCAAGCCAGTCTGCCATCCAGGTGTCATACAACCTAGACTACTATACAGAGGGGAGGCCCGGCCGCCCCTCTGCCCTCCCCACTTCGGCGTGACGCTGACAAGGGAGAAGAGGAGAGGGACCGGGGAGCACTCTCAACTTCAAACGAAAAGGGAGAGGAGAGAGATGTGAGGTGGGAATGAGAGCCTCTGATTCGTCTGACTGGAGAATTGAGTTCGTCGGTACATTTAGAAACTTTGTCCAGTGCATACCGAGATGGATAAAAAATGGCCAAGTCGTTGGAGTCCAGCCAAACACTTTGGCGTGTCTATAGTCCAGAGATGCCATTGTGCTTGGTAAAACATTATGGGCTAGCAATTGCTGGAAGCTTTTCCATGGACCATAAATGGTTGAAAGTTTTGCAAAAGAGCATTCGAGACAAATATTGCTTATTTTGGAGTACTCCTTTTGCTCTCGTTCATTTCAGTCCAAGGGTAAAACGGTAAATTGGTAAGCAAGTGTAATAAACTAGTAGTACTTCGATCGATATGGTCAGTCGTTGTCCATCGGTGGAAGCAAGCACACGACATGATACAGTCCTTGTCCATCGATTTCCTTGACCTCGCTCTACGCACATTGATTCGTCCGATCTTCCGATGAAGTGCAGGCTCATCCCGGTCCGAGTGACAATCGCGAGAACGTGACGAATTGGAGTGACATTATGCGATGGAGACTTGTATTAAATCAGATAATTAACCATCCAAGTGACCATCACGAGAACGTGACGATGTTCCATATGAATCTGCTGATGGATTAGATTTTTTTTCTTCTTTTGTTGCGAATCACTGATGGATTAGATGTTGTGAACTTATGATGCATACATGTCAAGGTCAACGTTTTCTTGTTGTACCCAACAGAAGAGAAAAGAAAAGAAAAAAGATGTCTGGATGCATATATACACCGAAAGAGAATCGACAGAGCTAGTATAGCTTTGACTTGGCCAAGGACGTACGCACAGCACCGCACCGCCGGGTTGAAATTAGCTTCAGCTACAGGCCTATAGCATGCATTAACTTCCAGCAACTTATAGAAAGGACCCTGAAAAGATAAGAAATTGCAAAAAGTCCTTAGATTTTGTGCGGCGGACCACAGATCTATAAAGAAAAAACGATCATGTCCAGCTCCTGCTCCACCGAGCTCGCGATTGGATCCGCCATGATCAACCGTGACGACGCCGGGGACAGAGCTACTCAGGAGCAAATCAAGGCGAAACCGAAGAGCCTCCACACCTGGAGGTAGTAGATGTTCTTGCGCGGCCATCTGACGCCAGTGACCAAGGGGGGGAGTGGCCGCCCTCTGGCCAAAAAGGACGACGAAGAAATCGCTGCCGGGAGTGCACTCCCAGATTATACGCCACATACGAGAACTACCGCCGAAAAACACGCCGCACACAATCTTCCGGCATAACACCAAGTCGAGACGCTATGCAAACCCTAGAACTAAGCCTAGCCGAAACTATACCAAAACTACTCTGTACAAGCTGCCCCCTCCTAACACCTCCAGACCGAGGACGCCGGAGAGGAGGGGAAGAGGAGCCAAGGCCGAGGGCGAGACTCTCAGACGGGGATTAAGGATTGATGACCCGTTTGGAACACGAAAAACGCCAAGGATCGATGGATATGAAAGGGATGATGTGCAGATCACATCACCTACGCCATCGAACATTTTCGCATGTGCACAAGCCCTGTCCAACATTTCTATTTCTCGACTCGGTCAGCTCCGTGACGTAGGTGCCCGCTGGTATCCATGATCTTGACTTGTAACCACAATGTGCCCGAATTGGCAGGACACTGTGTCGCCGCTGGTATCCATTTGTTTTGTTTTGTTTTTGTACATGCATGGAAGACGTCATGGGTTATTGCCATGGCAGCTGGCACGATCGTGAAACGAAATGAAAAAAGGATCGCGAAAGATCAGTTTCTCGATCGGCCGGTCGCATGCACCGGCCCGCGCTGTTCAAACCCGGCGGCGGTAGACTCCTGGGCGGCGGACCGAACTCAACTCCACTGCGTGGGGGAGTCGGTGAACCATGTACCACGAGTTTATGCTGCCGTCAAACGAGGATGACTGACCGAGAAGAAAACCGTGCTCTCCACCAAGCATCCGAGCGAAAACTTGCCCAAGCTAGATCGAACAACAAAAGGCTTGGTGACCACAACATTGGATCCTCGCACCTGTTTATTAGTCTGATTCCCTTCCCCTCAAAAAGAAAAAAAAAAGTCCGCTTCCACAAAAAAGCTACTCCCTCCTGTCCGTTTTAACTGTCGGAAGTACTATGGTAGTACAAAACGTATACAGGGCTCACGACACTAATTTTGGATCAGAGTGAGTATTTATTCGTCCAGTAAAAGTTCAGGTTACCGTCAGGTATTGACGGATAACTTTCCAAACTCTGTAACCGAGGCCATGTCCGGCAATTATGCCGCACAAGTTTAATAGATTGTCTGTGTTCCATTTCAAAAAAAAAAAATCATTACAAAGCGTGCTTCTCTACCATCTAAAAACCCTCAAACTAATCAAACTGCATTATTTATATTTATTTCCTTATGTGCATTCAAATAGGATGCCCTCTCGAGCATTAGGACGCCGCAGACCTCCACGTGGCATGCAAAGCAGCGCCCGCCTCATGTTTTTCAAGTTTTCTCTTTTTTCCTTCTCGTTTGATCTACCTTTTCCGTGTCTTCATTTTTATAGTACACATATAAGATAGGCCTTCCATGACGGCCTTTGGAAAGCAAACTGTTTTCCAAATTCCAATTTTGTTTGTTCACCTTGTTTTTTGCTCATTAGGATAAGGGAATTACGGCTGCGAGATAGGTCACAATAACCATGATGGCCGCTTTTGTCAATCTAGCTCGGATCTTGTCGATGAGTAGTTGGTAATCAACCCCACGTAGCCTCCGAAAATGAAGAGTGTGACCTGACCCGCAAGTTCTGTAGCGACATATAATTTTTTTTCGTGTTAATAAAGACAAATAATCAATAGTGGCATTGCACATACTCCTATCTAAGTACATTTCGCTGTTTAATAAAATTAACAAAAACGGAGACTAAACTGGCACAAAGAAAACCAGAAAAGCTAAACCCACTAGCTACAAAATATTGCTCCTCTAAAGCTGAGAAGAAAATTACGATGACAAATTGCCTCAAATTTCAGAGAGTTTTCAGAACAGAAACGAACATCCTTTTTATTCTTATATTAGACAAAAGGACACAATGGCTGTGGCCATCGACATATCAGAAACAGATTCCAAATCTCTTCGAGTAAAAAAAATGCCAAGTCCAAACTCCTTCGAAATGATTAACAAAAAAAGGGGAAAAGTCATAGTCGAACTCCAATTCTATACTACTATTAAAAGAGCAAACATGTTGGGATACTTTCAATCTTGTCCGTTCATTTTTCAATCAATGATCCAGATTGTCCCGATGTCGAGCAGCAAACACTTTCCATCTTGTCCGTTCAATTTTCAATCAACGTTCCAGATTGTCCTGATGTCGAGCAACAAACACTTTCCATCTTATTAAGCCAAACGATTTCTTCTTTTTCCCTAAGGATCGAATCCTTCGTAAGTTGTGTTTCTTGTCCCGTCGTGTTATTTGTCGCGATCAATACCTCTCCTAGAGTCCCGTCTCGATCGCTACTCGATTTGTGAGGCTAGACCATGTATAAGAAGGACTCGACGATCGAGTGGGCATCCCTATTGACCACGTACAAACGAAAAGAAAATAGCTGGCTTATGTATGTCGGCGTTCCCTAGCAATATTTATTCTACCGCGTCGTGACCTCTCTATATCTTGTATCTCGAGACGAAAACCCTAGGCGGCTGATTCGCTTGAGTCGTGATCTAGAACAATACGAGGCTAGAAGATTGTTGATCACAGCAATAATACTCAGAGGAAGCTGGTCGAGGTGCCGCTGCGCCACCCCAATCTCTTCTAGAAGAACCTTTCCTACGGCCCGCCCGATACCAGCAAGATGCTACTCGTACGGATCCAATCGGGTATGGACGACCAGAGCGAGGAGTAGCACAGGCATAGAAGAAGACGACATCCAACTACGAGAAGTCGCAAAACAAGGTGGATAGCCGAGTCGCGTCAAAGCTGCTCATACGCTCATGGACGGGTTCCGGCCGCTCATGACATGGTCACCGATATCACCAAACGCCCCACGCATGCAGGTGTACTATAACGTGGCATGGAGCTTCCGGCCTCCGCCGCCTTGCATAGTTGGAGGAGAAGACTCAGAGCATCTCCAGTCGGGGCGCCCAAACGGCCGCCCAAAGCCGTTTGGGGCGTGCCGGACACAAAATCGCACCCACTCGCGGCGCCCAAACGCGAATTCGGTCCGGCGCGTCCCAGTTTTGTGTCCGGCACGCCCAGCCCACGTCCTCAACTTGGGGAGGCTTGGGGCGGCCCCGGACGGAAGGAAACGCACGTCTCCGACGCGCGGGCCACGCCTGGCAGTGACACGGCCACGCCCGGCCGTGGTCAAAGGCGTCAAAGGCGCGTGCCGCGTGGCGACGCCTCGTACGCCTCTCCGTCGCGTCCTCTGCTCGCCGGAGTGAATGCGGCGCGCCTTTTCGAGGTGAGCGGCGTTAATGCGACCGCTCTCCGGCCGCCATAAAAGGCGCGCGCCGGCCTCCACTCATCGCCACTCTCGCCCTCGCCGTTCTCTCTCCCTCACCTCGCCGCTCCTTCTCCACTCGAAAACCGCCGCCGCTCTCCTTCTCCATGGCCGGCAACTGGAGGCGCACCGGCGGCGCCGCGGCCAACGGCTTCGCGCCGCGCACCCTGCTCAAGGAGCAGACGGAGGCGCTGCGCGACAACGGCTATTCGGTGCCGCCGGATATGCGCGTTTGCCACGGGTTCGTCATCGGCGTCAACGGCGTGCCGGTGACGAAGCCCCTGACGCGGGCGAACCGCGGCTTCGCCGCCGCGGTTAACACGCACTACTGGCGTGACCTGACGCCGGAGCAGTGTCAGGACCCGCGCTGGGATCCGCGGAACCCGGCCAACCATGGCCGGTACGAGGCGGCGTTCCAGCGCACCTACGAGGAGGACTTCAACCGCTGGGACGGCCCCGGCCCGGCACCGACGGACAAGAACGTCGCCGGGCACGAGGCGTTCTGGAGCGTGCCCGGGCGCACGCTCCAGCTCGTGATGACATCACGAACGGCGGCTCGCTCCTGACAGCGGCGCCCGCCCCTGCTCCGGCCGCCTGGGCACCACCGCCGCCACCTCCGGCCAACCAGTGGGCGCCGCGCGCGACGCCGTCCTCGTCGCGCTCCACGGCGTCATCGTCGCGGGCGTCGTCCTCGCGCTCGTCCTCATCTCGCTCCCGCGCCTCCTCTCTGCTAACGCCGAAGCCGGAGTAGATGAAGGTGAAGGCGGAGCCGGAGCTCTCGCCGTTCATGGCGGAGCTCATAGCGGCGCAGGCGGGGACGAACGACGACGCCATTGCGGCGGCTGTCGAGGCCGCGTCGATGGACGACGTGCTGCCGCTCGACGGCCCCACGGCCTGCGCCTGGTCGGCGCGCGAGGCCGCCAAGGAGAAGGGCGTGCCCTTCTTCGACCTCACCGTCGACGACGGCTCAGGACCGAGCCGCGTCAAGGAGGAGGACGACGGCGGCGCGTGGAGCAGCGGCGGCGTGAAGGAGGAGGTGGACGGCGGCGAGCACCCCTACGCCGCCTTCAGGCGCCGCCACGGGCGCCATTAGATTAGGTTTAGTTTTAAGTTTTTTAAAATTTCGTTCAAATCTCTGTAAATTTTCCTAAAATTTGAATGAAATCCGCCGAAGTTTAAATTTAATTTTTTTAGTTTGGACGCCGCGAGTGGGGATCGAGGACGCCCAAATGGCACAGGTTGTCCGGACGGCGCCCAAATGACACGTCCGGACGGCCTTTGGATGGCCATTTGGGCGCCGCGACTGGAGATGCTCTCAGAATCCGCCGATTTGTACGTCAGACGGGGCTTGTCGTCGCTGGCTTTACCCGCCTAGCACTTCTGCCGGTCTACGCCATGGGACTATGAGTTTTGTGCAAAACGATGCAGACCTGCAGGCTGCAGCTGATGGTTCAATGCGCTTGATTTCTCGCTGTGCTGCGTTTTGATTTGGGACTTGGTAAAATAAGTATCGGAGGCAGATTATTGAGATGGGGATCAAAACATAGGGTTCAAAGCAGAACGGAAAGGTGCAGCCAAGCGACGACGTCTCTGTTCGGCATGCCCATGACGACACCAAATACACACAAATATTTTTCGATAGTAAATTGCTAGAGCCCAAGTAAGTAGAGTTATACACATATTATCCTTGCTAGCCATTAATTAACTCCATCAGCACCTACGACCCTAACACTTTAATTATGGGAGGAAGAACCTCCCATTTTCTCCTTCATCTAATATTTGGTAAAAGATGATGATTGATGTGATTTCATAAATAAGTTGACTTTGCCTAAATAATGAATGTAACGTCAAGTTTCCTTTGATGAACAAACTGATTTTTACCTTAAAAAAGGAAACACGGTGAACATGTTACAATTATAAATTTACACAAATCATGTTCATTAGGAGATTTCTATTATTTCCAACAATATTGTCTTATTAAAGAAAACAAATATGAAAAGATGGAAATCAACAAGAATTCACCTGCATAAGTATTGTTCCCTTCTATTCTATGTGCAGCATTTAAATAGACACGTGCGTTGCGTACATGCCAACTAGTTTTTCGTAAACACCGTCTTCCTGCTGGTTACGTCTTCTGAACCTGCGATCCAGAGGTCTGTGCGTCGTCTCCAGCCTTGGGCTGCTCGGCCGACACCTCTCGCGCTCTCTGGGAGCGAAGAAGCATGGCGCGCATGGCCGGCGTCGCGTACGACAACGTCGCCGCCGTCGCCTCGTTGGACTCTACCTCCGGCACCGCCTCGGCCGACCACGCTGCACCGAGTTCAAGTAGCGACGTGGAGGACATCCTCCTGGCACCGAGTGTTGCAAGCGCGGAATGAACCGTAAACGACGACGGCACCTCCTGCGGCAGCAGCTGCCTCGAGTTGGCGCGCTGCTGCGTGTGCGCGCTCATGCCGGCGAGCATGTACGCCCGCCCCGAGCGCCTGTAGCTGTGCTGGCTCGACACGCGCCCGCGCATCTCCCGCAGCTCGGCGCCCAGCGCCACGATCACGGGGTCGCCGTCCCGTGCGCCGTCCGACTGCGCCACCAGACGCTGCCGATTCTCGAGTATCTCTACTGCCTCCTCGTGCGCGCCCTGCTCCGCCGCCGCCCTCGCCGCGGCGATGTCCGCCGCCGCCTCCACCCGCACGCGCTCCCTCTCCACCTCCGCCGACCGCTCCGCTCCCACCGCGTTCGCCGGCCTCGCCACAAGCGCGTCCTCCGCCGTCACGCTCACGTCCAAGCCGGTCACCGCGTCTCTGCAGCTGAATACCACTTTCACCAGAGCGGTGCTGTTGCTGTCTGATTCTTCCGCTCTTGGCACGGCCAGGAGCAGCAGGAAGCGCCTCTCCTCGTCGGCGTAGAGTTCACCGACCTTGATCGACGCAGCGCGGCCGTCCTCGTCCACGCGGCTCTCGTAGCGGCCGGACCTGATCGAGACGACACGGACCCCGGGATGCACGCACGCGATGGCGATGCGCGCCTCCTGGACCACGACGGAGAGTAGGCCACCGATGCACTGCGCGAACGCGTCCTGGATCGCCTCCTCGTTCTCGATGAACGAGAACGTGCCGCCCGTCGCCTCGGCGATCACGTGCATCGCCGCGGCGTCGTGGTCGTTGCCGAACCCGAAGGTGTGGATCGGCGCCGACCACTCGCCCCCGGTACGCAGGAAGGAGGGCGGGATGAGCGCCTCGTAGTTGGCCCCGCCGTCCCGTCGTGTCACCATGGTGTAGGTGTCCTGGCCGTCGGAGAGGAGCACGACGCTGGACACGGCGTTCCTGTGACGGCGCTCGTCGAGCACCTTGGCGGCCGTGCGAAGCCCCTCGGAAATGTTGGTGCCGCCGCTCGCCGAAAGGGACTCCACGGCGCGGACGCAGGAAGCCTTCCCGGCGTCGGTCATGCGGGCGAGCCTGGTCACGCGGCGTGCCTCGGAGGAGAAGGACACGACGGAGAGGCGGTCGTCGGGGCCGAGGTTATCGATGACGAACCGCATCGCCTGCTTCAGCAGCGCCAGCTTCTGCCCGCTCATGCTGCCGCTCACGTCGAGCACCGTCACCAGGTCCAGCGACGCGCGCGGCGCCGCATCAGTGTCGACCATCCCGGGAGCCTTGATGTGCACGAGCACCGCAAAGTTGTCGCTGGACCAGTCCCTGGCGACGGCCGAGCACTCGGTGTGCGTCTTGACGACCACCGCCCCGTTGGTTGCTGCACCTGCACCTACCGATGGCAGGCTGTCAAGAACACCAGAGGCCGGCTCCACCTGCTCGTCGTCGTCGAAGACGACAACGAACGGACCGACGTGATGGTTGCGCGGCTGGGGAGGCGGCGGAGGAATCGGCTGCGGCGCCGGTGTGGGCCGCACGAACGGCAGGTCGCGCCAGTGCGCGTTGCAGAGTGGGCAGACGAGGTTGCCGTGCGCGACGCTGGCTGAGATGCAGCTGAAGTGGAAGGTGTGGGAGCACTCCGCCGTGAAGGTGGCCTGCCCACCGCCGGCGCGCATGCCGCCGAGGCAGATGGCGCATGGATTCGTCTATGCGCAAACAAATTGTACAACATTAAGATGCTTCGATTCAGGAGCGAAATGTCGGATCGGTGGTGAGCACACACACATAAAACATCGGCAGTTTTCAGAATGTTGCACCAAACAAGTAGAAAAAACTCGGCTTCATCTGTATCTAGCTAAGATGTAACCAAAATTAAAGGAGAAAGAAGGAATTGTTTTACCTGATCAGCGCTTTCCATGCTTGCAATTTGCTTAATGGAAATTGATGCGAACAAGTTAATTAGCAGGGTTGGAGATGAGCCAGATGGTTCATCCGGAAGGAAATTATAGTAGCTGTGTCATCGTCGTGGATGCCGCGTCGTGCTTGACCTCGACTCAAATTCCTAAATAATACAGTACTCCTGTTCTTGCCTTTACGTGTCCTTTGGGATTAAGTCATCGACTTCGCCGCGTCAAGGACCGGAGACCGACAAGGATGGTCGATGGAATAAAGGTAATACCATATTTTTGCTTGGAGAAAGTAATACATATCCGGATCCCTACATTACTTTAACATGACCTGGTCGTGGGAATGACGTTGTTTCTTTCTTTTTTAATCAAAAGTGGAAATACTATAGTAAGAATGACTGTGTCATCAGAAAACATTTCGTTTGCTCGTCGATCTATTGTTCTTGTTCTTTTCTCTTGGAAGTAGCGTGGTCTTACGTCGGAACTCCAAACGACATCTTGCTCGGTTCTCTAAAAAAAATTGAGTACACATTTTTCTGTGACAAATAATTCCAAAAAAAATTAGGTGCAGATGACATCCAAATCTACCACCGTGCAAAATGTTAATGAACAAATCGTTGTATTTTGACCTGGGCGCGGAAATGATGTTGTTTTTTAATCAAAGTGGAAATACTATAGTAAGTACTCTCTCCGTTCCAAATTAGATGACTTCATTTTGTTTAAAAGTGGATGCATCTAGACTTGTAACATGTCTAGATCCATCCACTTTTGTATAAATGAAAGTCATCTATTTTAGAACGGAGGGAGTATGACTTTGTGTCATCAGAACATTCGTTGGCTGGTCGATCTATTGTTCTTGTTCTTTTATTTGGGAAGTAGCGTGGTCTTACGTTAGATATTCAAGGATAATACCGTTGGATTATTAGGCATAATTTACATGATTAATTTCAGAATATAAAGCATGATCGCAAGAGCTACTAACATGTTAATCTCGAAAATACTAGACGTATTAATTAACATGAACAGCAGCAAGACATCTACGAACACAGCCATCGGAACGTGACAAATGTACCGAACAATTGTAGATGAAGTAGTCGTTGGAGCAGCGACGGCAGCAGCTTGAGCGGCGACGGTAGAAGCTCGAAGAAGACGACGTTGGAGACGAGTCGCCCGCGGACCCGGAGAACGTCCAGGAAGTCGAGCCGTGATGAATAACTTGAAGGCAGTCGCGCGGGGCGCTTCCCAAAAATCTTATTCGCCCTTTCCCGTACAGGATCACAAGGACAAGTGGTTCCGGAGACCTGCTGTCCCGTTCGCCGGTGCACGCCGGCGCACGGGATGGAGTAGACTACGGTGGCGGCGTAAGGCACGAGATTGGCAAAACCTAGATTGGTTCGAGAGGTGACGGCGCACGCAGTGCAAGGCAATATATAGTGCGGCTCGGGAAACCCTAACGGGTACAACGTGGGCCAACCACGTCGCACACGTCCGAGTCGGATAGCAGTCCATGATCCGGGAGCGACCCGAACTGGCAAAACTATACGCGTACGCAAAAACTCGTTTTTCCCGAACAGCAGAAATATAGGCATCGGCTCGGCTCATTCCCGTAACCCGCGGCGTGTCGTGTCATGTTGTGACGAGACAGACGGACGGACGGCGGCGGAGGAGGAGGAGTGCGCGGGAGAGAGTCTTCTGTTCTCAACTAGCACACCAAGTGTCACAACACTCCACCTTATAAGGTGGTGTTTGTCTCTTCCAACTTGCAATGTGGGACTAAACTTTAGCACCACATTGCACCTCCAAAATTCTGCCATGCACATGGGCCAATTTGAGATTTTCAGGAATTGCTTATTGGGCTGCCCAAATGGGCCCAAATTCTAACAATCCTCCACCAGATCTCAAATTCCCATTTAGAGATTTTGCCAAACCTCGTTTCTTGTTTATATACCAGTGTTTCAGCAGAGACTGTTAAGTTGAACTTCTGCCTAGAGCTTCAAGCTACATCTACCAGCAACTTGAACAATGGACGAACCTTGAATTGCAAGTTTGGTGCCAATAGACTTCACTCAAAGTCATAACCAGTACGTGGCTGCCAGTAGCCTACCCCGCGGGTGGAGCATATGCGTCATACTCCCTGATCTCTTCATGAACTTACTAGAGATCACCCAAATCTCATAGACTGCGACGTTTAATAGTCGGACTTATATAGGTGTGTTCTTTCAAGATCGCTCCGTAGGATAGCACCTTTGCTACGAATAGCCAACAGAAACACATTAAGGCATATTGCCAACCTGCCTTACAGAATGTGAGAGTTATGCATCTTCTCACGGAGAGGGTTATAAAATAACTCTCCTTAGTTAAACCAGTAGCTTGTTCTTCCCAGGTCCTAATTCACGGGATCTCCGATCACATAGGTTGGGTTACCACTATGGTGTAACGCTCACGGGTCTCAACCCCATCTCCCTCGATGCACTATCTATCACATTACGTGATAGTCCCTTAGTAAAGAGATCTGCCAGGTTTTTGTCAGTTTGAATATAACTAACGGTTATTACTCCGGAGTTTCTCATTTTCCTGACAGACTTCAAGCGTCTTTTGACGTGTCTTGATGACTTCGCGTTATCCTTAGCACTGTTCACTTTCATGATAACCGTTTGGTTGTCACAGTTCATAAGGATGGCCGGTAATGGTTTCTCAACCACCGGCAAGTCCATCAAGAGCTCACGCAGCCATTCTGCCTCAACAGAAGCTGTATCTAAAGCAGCAAGTTCTGCTTCCATGGTTGACCTCGTCAAAATGGTCTGTTTGCAAGACCTCCATGACACTGCGCCACCTCCAAGAATAAATGCATATCCACTTGTGGCGTAGAGCTCATCAACATCTGAGATCCAGTTCGCATCACAGTATCCCTCAAGCACCGCAGGGTGCCCTGAATAGTGAATCCCATAACTCATTGTACCGTTCAGATAGCGCATGACCCTTTCAAGTGCATGCCAATGATCAATACCCGGGTTAGACATGAACCTGCTCAATTTGCTCACAGCAAAGGAGATATCAGGTCTCGTCGCGCTCGCAAGGTACATGAGTGAACCGATCACTTGAGAATATCTTAATTGATCTCTCGTTTCCTTTTTGTTCTTTCTGAGTGTCACACTGGGATCATAGGGTGTTGGAGAAGGCTTGTTGTCTATATAACCAAAACGGCTCAAGACCTTCTCAACATAGTGTGATTGCGTTAACGTAATCTCACTCTCATCCCTAATCAACTTAATGTTCAGAATCACATCAGGTTGTCCCAGATCTTTCATATCAAAGCTCTTTGATAGAAAAATCTTGACCTCATTTATCACTATCATGCTCGTACCAAAAATCAGTATGTCATCAACATACAAACATAATATAACACTATCGCCCCCACCATGGCGATAATATATACACCTATCAGCCTCATTAATGGCATCAGTATGTCATCAACATACAAACATAATATAACACTATCGCCCCCACCATGGCGATAATATATACACCTATCAGCCTCATTAATGGCAAAGCCTGCAGAAGTTAAAGTTCTGTCAAACTTCTCATGCCATTGCTTAGGTGCTTGCTTCAGCCCATACAAAGATTTTAACAATTTGCACACCTTTCTCTCTTCACCTTTTACTACAAACCCATCAGGCTGATCCATATAATTTCCTCTTCCAACTCTCCGTTAAGGAAAGCTGTCTTTACGTCCATTTGATGAACGAAAGATTATAGGAGGCAGCCAGGGAAAGTAGTACTCGAATGGTGGTGAGTCTAGCAACAGGTGAATAGGTGTCAAAGTAATCTTCGCCTTCGCGCTGGGTGTAGCCCTTGGCTACAAGCCGTGCCTTGTACTTCTCAATAGTACCATCAGGCCTTAGCTTCTTCTTGAACACCCACTTACAACCCACAGGTTTGCAGCCGTAGGGTCGTTCAGATAATTCCCAAGTTCCATTAGAAAGAATCGAGTCCATCTCATTATGGACAGCTTCTTTCCAGTCATCAGCATCAGGAGATGCAAATGCCTCTGCAATGGACGTGGGAGTATTGTCCACAAGGTACACAATGAAATCATCACCAAAGGATTTTTCAGTCCTCTGTCTCTTGCTCCTCTTGGGAGCTGATTCATTGTCATCCTTCTCAAGGACTTCCTCAACATGTGGTTGTTCAGAATGATCAACAGATGTACTAGGTTCAGCAAATATCTCAGAAGAAATTCTAGCAATGCTATGCATATCCTTCATAGGAAACATGTTCTCAAAAAATGTTGCATCACGAGATTCCAAAATAGTATCAACATGCATATCAGGTATCTCAGATTTAACCACTAAAAATCTATAGCAAATGCTCCGCTGAGCATAACCTAGAAAGACACAATCCACTGTCTTCGGTCCAAGTTTACGTTTCTTAGGAATTGGAACATTGACTTTCGCCAAACATCCCCAAGTACGAAAATAAGAAAGTGATGGTTTTCTCCCAGACCACTCCTCGTAAGGTGTCTTCTCTTTATCCTTGTTAGGAACTCTATTCAGGACATGACACGAAGTCAACAAAGCCTCCCCCCACCATGCCTTAGATAAACCAGCAGTGTCCAACATGGCGTTCACCAAGTCGGTCAGCGTGCGGTTTTTCCTCTCGGCAACCCCGTTTGATTGGGGCGAATAGGGAGGCGTCCTCTCATGAATAATACCATGTTCCTCACAGAATTCATCAAATACGTTGGAGAAATACTCGCCACCACGATCTGACCTAAGACGTTTGATCTTTCTCTCTAATTGATTTTCTACTTCAGCTTTATAGATTTTAAAGTAGTCTAAAGCTTCATCTTTAGTGTGCAACAAATATACATAACAGAACCTAGTAGCATCATCGATTAAAGTCATGAAATATCTCTTATCACCTTTTGTCAACACGCCATTCATCTCACATAGATCCGAATGTACGAGTTCTAGTGGTGCCAAGTTTCTCTCCTCGGCTGCCTTGTGAGGCTTTCGAGGTTGCTTAGATTGCACACAGCTATGGCACTTAGAACCTTTGGCAATGGTGAAAGTAGGAATTAAACTCAAACTGGAAAGTCTACTCATTAAACCAAAATTAACATGACATAAACGAGAGTGCCAAACATTAGCATCCGAATCCACACTGCCACAAATATGGTTTACTGACTTATTACAAAAATCCGATAATGAAAAGCGGAACAAGCCTCCGCACTCATACCCTTTACCAATAAATTGTCCAAACTTTGACACAACTATTTATTGGACTCCAAGACTAATTTAAACCCATCTCTGCATAGAAGGGAGCCGCTAACGAGATTCTTGTTCATAGTAGGGACATGCTGCACGTTCCTCAGCTGCACGATCTTCCCCGAAGTAAACTTCAGATCTACCGTGCCAACACCACGAACAGAAGCATGTGATCCATTCCCCATTAAGACGCTTGAATCTGCGACCTGATAAGAAGTGAACATAGAGATGTCAGCACATACATGAACATTAGCACCCGTATCAATCCACCAACATGGAGATTGAAATACTGAAAGCACAATCGGTAAATTACCGTACCCATCAGCATTGCTAGCGGTCACGACGTTGACATGCTTTGGCGCCTTCCCTTTCTTGTCTGCACGATCTGGGCAGTCCACAGAGAAGTGTCCGGGCTCTCCACAAGTGTAGCACTTTAGCTCAGATTTGTTCAGCATCTTCTTCTTCTTCTTGAAAGAAGTAGTCTTGGTAGGCATGTTGAAGGAAGGCTTGCTCTTTGCCTTGCTCTTGCCATGGTGAAAGTTCTTCTGCACCATGTTGGCGCTAGACTGACCTTCACCACCTCTCTCAGCAGTGTCCTTAGCCCGAGCCTTCTCCTCAACATCAAGAGACGCTATCAGGTTTTCAACCGATATCTCCTGTCTCTTGTGTTTGAGAGTTGTGGCGAAGTTCCTCCATGAAGAGGGCAACTTTGCAATAATGCATCCAGCCACAAACTTGTCAGGTAAGGCACACTTAGCGTGCTCAAGCTCCTTAGCAATGCACTGTATCTCATGAGCCTGTTCGACTACAGAACGGTTGTTAGCCATCCTGAAGTCATGGAAGCTCTCCATGATGTACAGTTCACTGCCAGCATCTGCTACACCGAACTTAGCGTTCAGTGCCTCCCAGAGCTCTTTGGCATCTGTAATGTGCATGTACACATCAAACAGCTTGTTGCTAAGAGCACTCAGAACGAGTCCCACAAAGGCAGTATTGGTTTCCTTGAACTTGTTCTGATCCTCGTCAGATATAGTTCCTTCAGGTAAACCCTCACTAGCCTCGAACACTTTCAGAGATCGCAACCACAGTGTGGTCATCTCTTAAAGTCCACACCGGTAAACTTGTCCGGCCTCAGCGCATCAGATAGATGTCCCATGTTTAACTCAGGAAATTGCCTATAACAAACATAAGGTTTTTGGATTGTTGGATTATTAGGCATAATTTCCATGATTAATTCCAGAATATAAAGCATGATCGCAAGAGCTACTAACATGTTAATCTCGAAAATACTAGACGTATTAATTAACATGAACAGCAGCAAGACATCTACGAACACAGCCATCGGAACGTGACGAACGTACCGAACAATTGTAGATGAAGTAGTCGTTGGAGCAGCGACGACAGCAGCTTGAGCGGCGACGGTAGCAGCTCGAAGAAGACGACGTTGGAGACGAGTCGCCCGCGGACCCGGAGATCGTCCAGGAAGTCGAGCCGTGATGAAGAACTTGAAAGCAGTCGCGCGGGGCGCTTCCCAAAAACCTTATTCGCCCTCTCCCGTACAGGATCACAAGGACAAGTGGTTCCGGAGACCTGCTGTCCCGTTCGCCGGTGCACGCCGGCGCACGGGATGGAGTAGACTACGGTGGCGGCGCAAGGCACGAGATTGGCAAAACCTAGATTGGTTCGAGGTGATGGCGCACGCAGTGCAATACAATATATAGTGCGGCTCGGGAAACCCTAACGGGTACAACGTGGGCCAACCACGTCGCACACGTCCGAGTCGGATAGCAGCCCACGATCCGGGAGCGATCCGAACTGGCAAAACTATACGCGTACGCAAAAACTCGTTTTTTCCCGAACAGCAAAAATATAGGCATCGGCTCATTCCCGCAACCCGCGGCGTGACGAGACGGACGGACGGCGGCGGAGGAGGAGTGCGCGGGAGAGAGCCTTCTGTTCTCAACTAGCACACCAAGTGTCACAACACTCCACCTTATAAAGTGGTGTTTGTCTCCTCCAACTAGCAATGTGGGACTAAAATTTAGCATCACATTGCACCTCCAAAATTCTGCCATGCACATGGGCCAATTTGAGATTTTCAGGAATTGCTTATTGGGCTGACCAAATGGGCCCAAATTCTGACAAATACCACATGCTGAATGACCCACGTACACTTTTTGTTTGAGATAACAAACTTTTTTTTTTCTAAGAAAAGATTTTTTTTTAGAGTCTAAGAAAAAAATGTTGGGCTTTACGTTAGTGATGAATAGGGTGACGCTGAAATCAGCTTACAAGAAAACAAAAAAAATGCACGTGAATACAATACTATAATTTGTCTGACCACGTGACATACGTGGTATGCAACCAAAAAAAAGTAATTTGTTTGATATGCAACTAGGTGGTATATGACAAGTTCATAAGAAAATACTAGCAAGATTAGAAACACAATTAAGTAAGCTAGTAAAAAATATAAGTAAAGTACATAAATTACCGCAAGGTGGATATGTGATGTAGTTCCCAGAGTTTCTTCCTTTAGAGGGAGTACGTCTCCATTGGAGAGGTATGGCGGCACAAATTTAGCTACACTGAAGAAAATATGACAGCTAACGGAACACAACCTTCAAAATATATGGAACACAAATTTATTGTCCGAGTAAAAAATTATAGCTGCTCTTGGAAAACAAATCAAATAATAATTTAAAAGTAATGGAATAATTCACATTTACAAAAGACGAACATAAACCAGACCATGTGGAAAAATGTTTTATCATACGCGGAAAAAAAAATTAGCACATAAGAAAGAAAATCATAACTACAAGAGCACACATGAAACAAATCAAGATTTTTGATCGGAACCAAACTTATAGCAAATGACCCCAGTCAAATAAAGAGAATTGGGACATTACCCCCATTGACATTTTCTCCTATCTTCTTCCGCGTGCTTGACCTCGGCTCAAATTCCTAAGTAATACTCCTGTTCTTGCCTTTACGTGTCCTTTGGCATTAAGTCATCGACTTCGCCGCGTCAAGGACCGGAGAATGACAAGGATGCTCGATGAAATAAAGGTAATATATTTTTGCTTGGAGAAAGTAATACATATTCGGATCCCTACATTACTTTAACATGACCTGGTCCAGGAAATGACGTTGTTTCTTTCTTTTTTAATCAAAGTGGAAATACTATAGTAAGAATATATGACTTTGTGTCATCAGAACATTTCGTTTGCTCGTCGATCTATGGTTCTTGTTTTTTTGTTTTGGAAGTAGCGCGGTCTTACGTTAGATATTCGAGGATAATACCACATCCTGAATGCCCGTGTGTTCCGCCTCGTATTGCCAACTTCTGTTCATCATTCATTTCAGCGGAACAGATACAGGAGGCGTACGTAGTAGGAGTACAAGTTTACAACAACATGTTGGAGTTGTCGATCTTACATCCAGTAGTAGTACTGCGACAGCAGCGTAGGTAGTACATCAGCAAGCTTGGAGCATCGCCAAATTAAACCGGCCGGCATCCGAATCCTGAAACGCGGCAACTACTACTTTACCCGTTGGAATTGGATCGATCGATCCCCCTACGTTTCCCCAATTAATCTTCGGTCGGCACCATGCAGATCATACATACGTAGCACGTTTACCTTCATCTACGTACGTCGTGCTCACCGGCGGGCCGGCGGTGGTGGGTTCAGTTGGCGAGTGCGGCGGCGGCCTCGTGGACGAGCGGCTGTGTGGCGTGGGCGACGCCCTGCGCCTCGCGCTCCACCTGCTCCCGGCACACCTCCCGCACCCCGGTCTCCGTCATCCTCTTCACGAACGAGGCGAAGCGGCGCCAGTTGTCGGGCTGGAACAGGTCGGGGCCCATGCGGAGGTAGGTGAAGGCCACCATGCGCTCCTCCTCGGCCTTCTCCGCCGCCGTGGCCACCACCTGGTCGTGCGCCGTCTCGTCGTACCGCGGCAGGGCGTTCTCCCGGCGAGCCCGATCCCCGCGTCCTTGGCGGCGTTGGCGACCTGGCGGACGAGCGCCTCGGGGCGGCACTGCGCGTCCTGCGGCTGCTCGTGGTCGCGCATCTCGACGCAGGTGAAGTTGAGCACGGCGCCGTGGCGGCCGAGCATGCGCGCGATCGGCAGGTACCCGTCGTGGTTCCGGGTGTTGTAGTACCCCGCGGTGAGCTCCGGCGCGTGGGAGCGGGTGCCGTAGTGCCAGTGGATGCCCGCCACCTTGACGGAGACTTTGACGCCGGGGACGCCCGTGTAGACCGACGACGAGGCCGAGAGGATCCGCTCGCCGTGCTCCAGCAGCATCTGCGAGTACCAGCTCATGAAGAAGTCGCCGTACTCGGAGCTCCACCCGCCGTCGCGGCGGAAGAAGTTGGTGTCCTCGGGCCACTGGTTGTAGCTCCCCGAGTCCCCCGGACCGGCGTTGCCCCACTCGGGCTTGCCGACGGCCTCGGCCGCCGCTTTGAGGCTGGCGAGCATGTGGCGGTCGTAGCACTGGAACTCGCCGATGCCGGGGAAGGACCAGGTGCCGTTGCTCTCCGGGTAGGACGGGTAGCGGAGCTCGCCGGCGGGGCCCATGCCGACCTGGATCTCGCAGATGGTGGTGCCCATGTAGGGCGCGAGGTGGTCGCGGAAGGCGCGCATGAAGTCGGCGTAGCACTGGATGGGCGTGCGGCCCTTGAGCGCCGGCAGCGCGTCGGCGCCCAGCGAGATGTACTCGCGGTTGCGCCGCCCGCACCGGTCCGTGTACGCCAGGTCCTCGTCCTTGTCCATCTCCTCCAGCACCCATTTCGGAAGCGGGATGCTGCAACGTTCAAAAAAATTGCAACCTTGTCAGTTAACCATCCTGAAACTTTACCGTGCGGAGTAACAGGTAAAGCAACAGTAAGTTGAGAAATCATGTGCAGATCGAGTGGACGCTGGGGGCAGCGCCACCGTCCATATCGGATCACGTACACGTGAAGAAAATCAAAGCTGCGTGTCGGCTGACTTGAGGCTAATTTTCTGGTATTTTTGTTGAAGATCAAAAAACTGTGACCATCCACATCATACAGTTCGAGAAAGTGCGATCCGCTAGTGTACGATGACCGCTTGTGTACGTCACGAGTTGTCCGTTTTTGCTCTCGCGACACCTCACGAGCTACTTCCTGATGCCGACAAGAACATGGATCATAGCCACGAGCATATAAATGTTTTTCTAATTGAGGATATTGTTGATCGTATGATTCATGCATAGGTTTTCTTCTACAGTAGACTGCCAAGTGGCTAAACTAATGGCAATGGGCGGTGGGCAGCACATGGCAAGCCCATAGATTCAAGGAATGCTACTAGCGTCTAATTCAAGAAACAGTACTCAATTTTTTTTGCCATTTCTATCCATTTTCGGTTCATCTAATCATGAATGAAAACAAGAAAAAACTACGCAAAGTTCAATATCATGCACTAGTAATGCGGGCATGAAGAAAATGGAAATGGAGCAAGGGACCAGTAGGTAACCGCACGTACGTGACCGAGTCGCCGACGTTGCCGCCGCACTGGTGGAAGGACATGACGGCCTGCACCTTGAGCCCGGCCTTCTTGGCCATCTCCATGAGCTCGATGTACCCGGCGAAGTTGTACTGCCCTGGCGCCTCGGCCTCGGCGATGCCCCACCACACGTCCACCATGATCCCCGCGGCGCCGGCGCTCTTGAGCGCGGCCAGGGACGCCTGCACGGCCTTGCGCCGGTTCAGCGCGCTGCCGTCCTTGCGCACCGTGTCCAGCGGCATCATCACGAACACCGGCACGCCCACCTTGCGCGCCTCCTCGCCGGCCACGTCCGGGTGCTCCGCCTCGCCGCCGGGCGCGCTGTCCGCCATCGCCTGGTGGAAGTCGGACGTCTGCGGCTGCGCGGGCTCAACCGTCTGCGCCTGCAGCCGGAGGTTGTTCGCGCTGCCGCTGCGGGCCATGGTGGCGCCGCCGGCCGTGGCGGAGGTCGCGAAGACCGCGGACCGCGCGCCCGGCGCCGGCGCCACGGCCCCGATGGCCGCCGTGCCCGTCTGGTGGGTCAGGTTGAGCGCCATGGATGGATGCCGGTCTGGTGGGTCAGGCTAGCTGTGTCGGACGGATCACGCTTGTTACGGCGGACTGAGGGCTGGCCGGGTGGAACGGATCCTGAGATCACCGGCGGAACGGACGGACGAGCGGACCAGTAATGTCGTTCCTCGAAATGGTTTTTGGAAACGGGGGAGGAACGGGTTATGATCTGGACCTAGAATCGACCCAAGGGAAATGGGGCTAACGATGGCAGAGGGACGGAGTGCGGGACGGGAGCTTTAAATAGGGGTCGGCGGCGGTGGACGTGGCGCGTGCACCGCCGGTGAGGGGAACGTGAGGTGGTGGCTGGCGCGGCGCGCGGGACGGAGTGGACGGCAAGACGCGTGAACCGGCCTCGAAGCCACGTCGGCGTCATGGTGGAGGTCTAGGGCGTCCCGATGTGCGACGCGTGTGCATGCAGTAGATGTTTCGGCAGCTTCTACATCGCACCCTATCCCGGCGGCAGCCCCATCCCTGTTTGTTGTTCCGTGTGCAGAGGATGCGTCTGGCTTCCTGCGTTTCTCTCAGCCATGGACGAGGAGTAGATTAGGGGTGTGTTTGGTTCAGTGGCTATGAAAAGTGGTTGGGGGTACCCACAACCACCTGGTTGGTGGTAACCACTTTTTATGTTTGGTTGTGTGGGTTGGTTAGCCAAGTTTTGTGTTTGGTTGAAGTGATAAAAAGTAGTTATGGGTAGCCATGGTTTGAGGTGTGGGTGATATGGTAATCTCTTTGATATGATGGTGAGAATACCCTCACAACATGAGATTAAAGTATGGTTTGAATAATAAGAATTTCAAAAATATAATATATTTTGACATCACGTTCCATTTAGACACGAAGAAACAAAAATTTCAGCACCATGCTTCAATAACGCAGACAATTAATTTCCAAATAGAACATGTCATAGTGAGAGCAGCGTTTTGGAGGAGGAGCTATATGTAGCTCGGTTTCCCAAAAAAAAAATCCACATTTTCTATTTCAAAAAATTCGAGAAAATATCCTACATATAGATAAACTCAAGATCTACCACTAACCACATTTTTCTATTTCAAAAAATTCAAATTTTTCAGGCTATGTACTATGTACTGTCCCGTTTCAATATCTCAAATTTTGCATAGATGTAGATATAAATATAGAGTACTAGTATTGGGCAATATATAGGCATAAGATGGATTATTCCAGCAAGTATTGGGCATAAAAGAACTCATTTCAGCAAGTATTATACATAAAATAACTCAGTTCGGCAACATATGGTAGGGGAAAAGAAACGAGGGAAACAGATAAGTTCGTCGTTTGCGGAGTTTTCGAGAGAGGTGAGCGACCGAAAACTGTTTCACAGGTGATTTTAGCGAGCCCGCCGTGGGTGGTTGGTCTCAACCACCACTTTTTTGGTGGTTGGGCTCAACCACATTTTGGAGGGAATATACCCAAAATATGGTTACCCCCACACACCCAACACCACGAACCAAACGGGGGCTAACCACTTAAAAAGTGGCTACCACTAACCACCTGGTGGCTAGCCACCCAACCAAACACACCCTAGATTAGATGTGGACGTTGTGGATTTGAGCTAGGCAATTGCTTTCCGAATTCTCGCAGGGCTCTGCAGGCATAGGCAGGCATAGCAATAGACCCCGTGAGGCGATCTTCGCAACAGGTGCACGATCATGGAAACATTGGTGGTCATTGTCAGTTGATCGATCACCATGAGTTATTTGCTTCACGGATTTGAAGTGCAGACACTCACGTGCCACGGCAGCTTCTTTTCCAAGAAGATTATAGGACCACTGAAGATAAGTTCGTTCAATTTTCGGCAAATTTGACACGGTTGACCTCTAGCCCAAACTTTAGCACAAAATGAACCTCGGCCGAAACTATTTCACGGGATTGACCCTTTTGAGTAGCGCCCCACGATCAGGCGCCACACTACACAGGATAGCGCCTCGTGATCAGGCGCCACACTTGTTGCCAGCGTGGCGAGCCGGGGCCACGGTGGGGCCCAGTCTGGGGGATAGCGCCTCATGATCAGGCGCTATGGTGCGGTAAGGTAGCGCCTGATCACAAGGCGCTACCCTTCTGGTATGTATCAGCCGCGACGCGGCCGTCCCCAACCCTAGCACTCACTCGTTTTCTTCCAGCCAGCAGAGACATGGCGGCGGCGACGGTTCTCTCTCCCCCTCTCTAATTTTTCACCAAATCCACTCCGATTTGAAGAAAAAAGCGAGGGGATTCCGTCCCCAACTACTTCCCGCAGGTATTCTCCTCCGATCCTCCAATTTTTGTCCAATAAAATCACCCCATTTGGCCTCAATGTGCACGTTTCGGTTCAACCCTAATATCTAGTTGATTTGGATTTTGTTGTTGACCCATGGCATGCTTGTATGATCTTTAGCATTAGGTTATCTGTAGCATTAGGTTTCCCCGTCTGATTGCTTCGATTGCGGAGTTTTGATAGTGTTTCCCCATGTTGCAACCGTGGAGATAGATGATCATCATGTTGTTAGCTTTGGAGTTGAATTGAGCATTACTTGTAATGATAGATGATCATCATGTTGTGTTAAACCTGAATCTGAAGTTGTTAGTGAACCCTTTGATCATCATGTTGTGTAGTATTATTTGTATAGTTAGGTGATATCGTTTTGTGTATGAAATATTGCTCACATATGTTGTAATATGTAGGATGGTGTGGTTACTCGATAATGAGTATGATGCTGCTCACCGGGCCTATTGGATGGCGGAAAAGGGGGAGGTAATAAAATGAATCTTGGTTTCTTTATGTGTTTGATTTTATTTTGTTGCAAATGTGTTGGATACGTTGTAATATTCTATGTCAAATGTGTTATTTGCAGGAGCTTGCACCTTTGAAGATTCGGTCTCATGGGGCTTCGTCGAATGAGATGTCTTACGATGAGCGGTACACTCCGTACATCGAGAGGCTAGGCCTCCTCCCTTTCATCCAACTTGTGAGCCGTTCGACCCCAAGGTTTAACGCGCCCGCAATCACCGCCCTTGTGGACCGGTGGAGGCCGGAGACACACACATTTCACCTCATGACTGGCGAGATGACCCCCACTCTTATGGATGTATCCATGATTCTTGGACTTCCTATCGACGGGAGGCCTCTTTGTATGAGCACAAATTTCGATGGGTGGCGCGCGCAAATGCAGGCCCTTATTGGTATGGCTCCAGAGGAGGTCGAGGACAAGAGCAAAGATAGAGTCCCGGCCGGCGCTACTTACCCGTGGATAGTTTCGCACTTCGCGCACTGCCCCGCCGGAGCAAATGATGATGTGATCCAGACGTATGCCCGCGTGTACGTGTGGTACGTTATCTCTAGGACTTTGTTTGCTGACAGTGGTGGAGTGACGGCTCAGTGGATGTGGCTGAAGGCGCTTACCGTCTGGGACTCGAAGTGGAGTTGGGGTTCTGCTGCACTTGCCTACTTGTACCGGCAGGTAATGAATTGGTCTTTTTTGGTTTGTATTTACATTTCCATTTGTAGAATGACATAACTTGACCGTGTTTTCATTTTTGATGCAGTTGGATGATGCTTGTCGTAGGACACTTGATAAAGTTGGCATTGGTGGTTGTACGCTTCTACTTTCGGTATGGAGCTGGGAGCACTTTCCAGTTGGACGACCGAAAGAGGTGACCCGCAATGATTGGAACGTGGATGACCCGAACCCTCTTCGGCTCCCCACTTGGGCTTACAAGTGGGACGTGGTATCGGATAATTATAGCGACATCAAATACATGTACAAGCAATACACCAATGAGTTCGATATGCTTACCGCCGAGCAAGTAAGCACTTGTCTTTACATGACCCTAGCCTCATGATTTTGATGTTCCTCCTAATTGATTATGTTGTGCCATGTTACAGGTGGAATGGGAGCCTTATGGCAGCGGGTCCGATTTTCCTCTATTGTATGAATTTACGTTGAACCCGCGGTGCTTGAAGGACAAGCGTTTCTGGCTCATGCGCTGCCCGTTGATATGCAATTGGGCGGTTGAGTTCCACTTGCCACAACGCGTGATGAGGCAGTTCGGGTTGTTCCAGGCCCATCCACCTGAGTATCGGTACACGGATAAGCAGATTCACAGGTAACATTGGTTTGTTCTAGTAGATTTTGCTCAAAATTTTATTAGCTGTTACTAAGAGTTCCTTGGTTTGTTCTAATGCAGGATGGACCGGAGAAGACAGAAAAAGGTGAAGGATTGGGACAAGTTCCATGAAAAGTACGTCATCGAGTTCGAGCAATGTTTGGAGAAAACTAGGGAGGGAGGATGGGGCCGGCATATGCCCCATTGTCCAATTGCCTTCAACAACTACTTGCGGTGGTTTCTTCAGAATACTCGTGTGAACATATGCAAGCCGGCTTATGGCGAGGAGATATTAGAAGAGCCCCCCGTCTTTGATGAAGTTGCTGAGAGCCAGTACAACAGGATGGTTAGGAGGGGGAAGCAAATCCCTTTTTCTAGCGTGATCAACTTTGTGGTACGGTCTTCTTGCATAATTTCTTTTAGCGGTTCTTCCTCTCATATTTCTTTCATAACTAGTTGACTTTATTTCACACGCAGCGCACGGAGACAAGCAACATGGCAGAATGCTTCAATAAGGTGCTCAAGGGGTGCGTGCATTGCCCGTGACTGCAATAGTTGAATACACATTCACCAAGTTGAATGAATATTTTCTGAATTACTCACTCCAGATGGACCAACAGATTGCGGGAGACAACAAGCACAATCACAAGTACAAATTCCCACCAAAGGTTGATAATTTCGTGGAATTCGAGTCAAGGAAGGCGGACTCCCAAGTTGCAACACTATTTGATAATGAGGAGTTGATCTACCAAGTAAACGAACCGGGAGGAACCACGGCCGATGATGTCCAACATGGTGGCCGGGCATTCAAGGTATCACTCAAGGATTGTGAGTGCACATGCGGGAGGCCACAATTGCTTCATATTTCTTGCTCGCACTTGCTAACGGCGGCTCGTACTGGACATGTGGATGTTAATCACCCGCGCACCGTGAGAGAGTCCGAGTTCTCTATCGAGACCACGAAAAACACATGGGCTCCTAGGTTTCACCCATTCCTAGACCGATCACAATGGCCGGAGTATCATGGAGTTCAACTATGGCCCGATCCGGCTTGGAAGGTGAACAAAAAGGGAAGACGCAAAACAAAACGTCTAAGGGGCGACATGGATGGTTGGGACAGTGGTGGGAGAGAATGTCGGAATGACCAATTCCAAGAGCCTCGTGTGCACTCTCGTTGTGGCAAGTGCAATGTGGAGGGGCACAACATAAGGAAATGCCCCAAAGGAAGAAAGCCAAGGGAAATGAAGCAAGCACAAGCCAACAAGGTAGTAGCCAAGCAAGAAATAGCCAACAACAAGGAAATCTCCAACATGGTGGGCCTAGCCAACAAGGTGACAATAGCCAACAAGCTCCTACTCCTCGAAGAAGAGGTAGCCAACAAGCTCCAACGCAACAAAGTGTGAGGCAACATGCTCCTATGCAACAACCTCCTACGCAACAAGCTCCTACCAACAAGCTCCTACGCAACACAGTCGTACGCAACAAGCTCCTACACGACGAGCTACAAGGCAACAAACAGTGAGCCAACAAGCTCCAAGGCAACAAAGAGGGAGGCAACTTTGGCTTACAAGAGGCCATGTTGGTTATAGAGGTCATGGTGGTGGTGTAGGCCGTGGCGGTGGTAGGACCGTGAGTATGATAGGATATCTAGCTGGGCCGTATCCGTATGTATCTCCATTTATCCTTGCATTTATGTTGTTTCTATCCATTATTGTAATTTTTTATCGCATATTGTATTCATATTGGAGACTTACTAACTTTCAGTTTATAATGTTTCTAGGTATGGCAGCGTCTCAACCCAACAAAGCAACAACGAAGCTCGTCAATGACTCGGGCGAGAAGGGTGAGAGGCCGGGTTGGTTGGAGGTGGGTTTGAGGAAGGTGAGAGAACAAGATGCGGCGGAGGAGAGGAGGAAGAAGGAAGAAGAGGATGAAGCGGAACGGGCAAGGAAGCAAAAAATGCGTTTTGAGTATCGGGAGTACCAACGTCGTCAAGAGAAGAAGGACAAAGAAGCGGAGAAGCAACGTCACTATGTGCCTTTTATTTTGAACCTTCTTCACATTTCGACTTATGTAGTGGTGAACTTTGAAATTGTATGAACTTGTTGTTATTATGCACTTGCTGTGAACTCTGTGTATTTATAAGTTGTTGCGTGTTTTTAATATTTGATGAATTGTTGCACATTCCATCAGAAAGCTGGCACTTTTCTGTATTTTCTCCAGTTTGGATGCATAGCGCCTCATGGTAAGGCGCTATGCTTCTGTTATTTCCAGACCAACAACTAACAGAGAGCCCATCGAGGGAAGCTGGGGAAAAATCCCAAGTCAATGTGTCGCGCCTTACCACGAGGCGCTATGCCGACTTAGGATTTTTCCCCAGCTTCCCTCGCTGGGCTCTCTGTTAGTTGCTGGTACAGGAAATAATATAAGCATAGCGCCTTGACACTAGGCGCTACCCCACCATAATTTGGCAAAATTTGAAAAATTTACAGAGCAAGGGGAGTATACAGCAATGAACAAAACATACATTTATAATGAAAACATACAACAATTCTACCTATTCATAGAACAACTTAATAATAACAACAACTTCTTCAAAAATTTTAGTTCGAAATAACGACAACAACTTCATGACCACATCATCTAGCAAAGTACCATAATGCTACAATTAGCCACACAATTCTAAATCTCCACACAACTACTCATCACATATTTCTTTCATCCTTTTGATCTTGTCCTTGTTAGCATTATTTGCCTTCCATAGATCAAACAACTGGTACTCTAGCTTTTTCTTCTCGTCCTTAAGGTCCATCTTTTCTTTCTCCCACTGCTGCTCCTTCTCTTTCATGACACCATCTTGTCTACTCTGCACCAATTTCAGCTCAAGAACCTGTTTCTGCAAGAGTTCAATTGTTATCGCCATCTGCTGCTTCATATGATCATGTCCTTCCTCTTTCTCTATGGCCTCCATTCTTGTGTCATTGATGAATTTGTTCACTTCGTCTACCATATAGTTGTACTTCTTCTCAATCTTGTTCTTCTCATCTGCCACCTCATTTAGTAGCTTTGCATTCGCAAGCGTCTCATCAATTCTAGCACCGTTGCTGTCATGATACATCTCCCACAGTCTTCGTAGGGCATTCTTCGCAGCTTCTGGCCATTCGGCATCTACCCAAGACACTAAACCACAGTTCTTTGCCTCCTAGGATGACATACCACAAAATTAGCGATTTTACAAAACCATTTTCAATAGAAATATCTGTTATGACGCTCCTTCTACTTACATCTTCGACAGAACACATGTAGAAACACCGGCCAGTGTCGAAGCTTTCGAATGCAACACACTTCCGAGGGGCGAGCTTGTGGACGCGGCAAAACGAAGGAGCATCCGGCGCTATTCCGAAGAATGTGGGGTCCTCGCAAGTATCAGGGGCACAATCACGGTCGGGCAACTCCTAATAGGTACAAGATATCAAGATTACAAGACCTAAATGGATGAATTGCATTCAAACCTAACCCTAAAAAAGAGGAGTGAAATTAAATCCTACAAAAAGGCTTACCGAGAGGTGCCCCGAGAGGAGGGACTCGCCCTCGTTGGAACCAGACAAGGCATGCCAGTTAGCCATCGTCACGGTGGAGGATTAGAAGGGGGGAGACAGAACCGCCGCCGCCGCCGCCGCCGCCATGTCTCTGCTGGCTGGAAGAAAACGAGTGAGTGCTAGGGTTGGGGACGGCCGTGTCGCGGCTGATACATACCAGAAGGGTAGCGCCTTGTGATCAGGCGCTACCTTACCGCACCATAGCGCCTGATCATGAGGCGCTATCCCCCACACTGGGCCCCACCGTGGCCCCGGCTCGCCACGCTGGCAACAAGTGTGGCGCCTGATCACGAGGCGCTATCCTGTGTAGTGTAGCGCCTGATCGTGGGGCGCTACTCAAAAGGGTCAATCCCGTGAAATAGTTTCGGCCGAGGTTCATTTTGTGCTAAAATTTGGGCTAGAGGTCAACAGTATCAAATTTGCCTCAATTTTCACCAGTTCCACCTGATTCCCAAAGTTCGCTCCTTTTACCCGGTCTTTCCTCCTGCTCCGCCCAGAAGGAATGCAGCGCTCGGCGTGATTGTATGGAGGTCGTTGATCTTGCTTTCGAAGAAATCGAAAACCGAAATAGAGAGCCGATCTCTGAAACCCTGTTCAGGATCATCTATGAATGAAAACAATTTCTGAACAGGTTTGGTACTCTTTGGTTCTGAAACCGCTGGACCTCGCATTGAGTATCAGATCAGCTCAACTGCTCAAATCGATAATAACGTTGTACAAGTTGCAGTGTGCTTGTCAAATACAACATCTCAAGTACAGTAGTATTTTATCCATTGCCGTTTTATGCAGCTACGCTTTAGCTCATACGATACATTGGCCATGCATTCTTGCTCGCTGCAGATGACGGACAGTTGGCTAGACTCTGCCCCTAGTTTCCTGGTGACAAGCCTGCTGGCTGATCATCCGAGGATGCTGTTTGTTGAATAAAAGCTCTAGTAAATTCCCGCAAAAAAAAAATGTTGTTATTAACAGTGGAAACGAGCTCGCTTAAACCCACAATCACGACGAGGATGCTTCAGCGCTGGAATACAACGGTGGTGATTCCCTGGAGGCCCAGATCCGACGTCCACAAAGCGCGCCCCTGAGGATGCTCTGCATTCCCATGGATTCTTCTCACATTTATAGAGTAGATCACCCACCTTTTGCATATATTTTTTTTTGAGGTCAACCTTTTGCATATTTTAGGTTTGAATCATTTTTTGTTATATAAATGTAACATCAGTCCATCCATGAACATGAACGGCAAGTACAAGCAAAACATCACATGATGATGCAGATGCAGCTGGCTTCCATTTCAATTTCAAGCAAAGCTCCCCTTTTACAGTTCGAAGCAACAAGGCACAAGCAGCTGAGTTATAGCACCGTCCATCCCGACCATGCCGCACGCCACCTTGGGTTAGGCAGGTGAGAGATGAGATTGTAGACCGGAGATGCGCCGGTTGCCCAGCCGGCAGACGTGTGCCGAGCTCCTCCGTCGTCTCCGCCTCGTCACCCTAGTGGTCCTCATATGAGGATCAAACCGTGTTCCAGTAGAGCCGCCCAAATAAGCAGCTCAGGTCTACAATCTCATCTCAGTTTGGATTACAGAAGGAGCTCGAATCCTTCTCCACTTCAATATCCGAGTTGCCACCGGAGGCGAACCAAAGCCGCTATATAATCTGCCCAGGGGATCTTCCCGGCAGTCATCATAATTCGTAGGACAGCAGCAACTCACGAGACATCGGAAAACCTCTCCGTCGATGGCGAACTCTCATCTCCGGCGACCGGCTGCCAGAGCGATGGGCAAACCATCCGTCAAGGGCCTCAGCAGTTCGAACCGATGGTCCTCCCTAGCCATGCTGGACTCAGAGGAAGGCGATCAAGATGATTGGATCAGCAAGTTACATGATGACATATTGCTCAATGTTGTCGGGCGACTTGATACCGCAGACGCCGCAAGAACCACCATCCTCTCCACACGGTGGCAGCACATCCCTCCTATGCTCGCCAAAATTTGTTTGTCTGTTGGTTCCTTTGACCCTGAGCATGACAGATCAAAGTTGACATGTGAGGATGTAGTTCGGGCCAACACAAAGGTGCTTGAGGCAACCAGGAGCATGCTGCAAAACAGGACGACAAGTCTATATACCATAAACCTCATCGTCATGCAGTTTTTCTTAGGAGACGGATCAATTAACATTGGCCAGACTATTGCTGACACCATAGCAACACAGAAGTTTGGGTCAGCTGAGTTAAGTCTCTTGACAAAGAAGGAAGGCAAACGATGCGATGATGACGACTTGGTCACTTACGGGAGGCAGCTCAGGTCATTTGTTGATGCTTGTCCAAACACATTCAGTGCCCTCACACAACTCAAGCTAGAGAATACAAGGCTAGGTGAATCAGATTTCCCTAAATTTTTAAGTCCATCACAGCGACTAGAGTTCCTCCGCTTGTTCAACTGTGATGTGGCATCCTTTAGACTTCTTTGCTAGAAGTGGAACACCAGCAACTCCATGAACTTGAGATTATCAGGTGTGATTTGGAAAGGGTTGATCTTAATTGGCTACCAAACCTCACAAAGCTGACCATTTCATGTTGGACCTCTCGTCATGATCCTTTTTCTTTTGGTTATGTCCCACTGCTCCAGACTGTAACTCTGAGTAATACGGCTGTTTCATGGCACAAGATGCTCAAGTTAAGTGAATTGCTTGACAAGACCACTATAAGCGACCTGCATTTGAACTTCGAAAGCGAAAAGATTTGGGTTAAACCTGAAGGTCCAAGAGAGTTATGGCCAGTGTTCCACAAGCTAAGGTTTTTGAATTTGGCTGACATTTCTGAAGAATGTGATCTGGCATGGACGTTGTTCATTCTGGAAGGTGCACCTTACCTAAAGGAGCTATGCTTAAGGGTTTGGGATAGATGTGAAATGACATGGGATGAGGAGGATATGAAGGAGTTTGAGTTTAGCAAGGAGAAGAAGGACGCCGGTTTAGAGTGGGACGCATCTATATCTGATTTAGAGCACCACAATCTGGCTGTGCTCAAGATCTTTGGATTTCAATTGGAAGATAAGTTCGTGGATTATGTCAGCAGTATCATGGAATCAGCTGTCAATCTCAAGGACATATACCTGTATGAGAGGCCAATATGTGGGACATGTAAGCACGAGAAGCGAAAGGACAGATACCCATGGACAAAGAAGCAGAGGGTCTCACTTACCAACAATTTCGACATGGATACTCACCCGCTTTTAAGGATTCACTTCTCAAGTATAAGAGCCTAAAGGATGCTCACAGGTTGCTGGCTAAAGATGCTGCTGTGTTGTCACGTTTTGATATTCCTTGAGATTGTAATGAAATTCAAGATATTCAGCATTGCTGATAGTTATGGTTCTGAAAACAGAACAAAAAAAACTGAAAGTGCAGCTTGCTCACAGCAGCAGAAATAGCAATGTCGTGCGACAGTCTGCACTGCCTTTTCAAAACAAGGTTGGAATGTAGAACCAATATGTGAAGCCGGATGAGGAGATTGAAATCGTGGGCATCAAGTCTTCAATATTTGGCGAGCGTCCATCTTGATTTTGTCGAGAGCTAAACGGTGTGGTTGGTTTTATCTCGTACTCAGTCGAATATGCAAAATTTTAGTTAAGGTATTGGTTTCGCATGATTTGGCTAATAATTTGCACAACGGAAGTGAACAACATTTGGCACCAAGACAAACACATGCCAGAATTTGGGGAAGGGAGACATTGTACAGAAACCAAACATACACTACGGCCAAAAGTATTGTATACAATACAGATTTATTCAGTTAATCTTTAGCACACGATTATTTGGAATATAAATAACGAATGATATAATCACAGACCCTACACACATCTGTAATAGCAAACAGTGCTGACTTAAATTTGAAGCTTGCACAAAATGGTGCAAACATCATTGTTCCTAAACTTGCTTCTTTCTCAAACATAAGCGCAAACTGCTTACACAGAAAGTACAGATTGCAGCAAATTCAAGCAGTTGTGTAGATTTTGCTCACTAAATCGTCTGCCCAGAGCAGTATCAGACCATGGTACGTAGGACATTCATAGCAAGATAAAGAGAATGAAATCGACCACAGCAAATCTTTAATGTTAACCACAGAGAAGTTCAGACTCCAGAGAGCAAAAAGAGAATTACTCAGTACCAAAACATTCGAAACAAGCATAGATTACTAAATTGGCTTATAAGCTGCTGCTCAAGAAACAAGCACACACTCTAGTAACCGCCCTTGAGATCGTTGACCACGTCGTAGGGGATGGGGGTGACGGTCTCAATCGTCGTGCCCTCAACCATGAACCCTGGCTTGGGGCCTGCAGGCTGCCTCTTGGTGCTGATGACTTCGCCACGGGCCTTGGCCTCTGCCTTGAGCTTGTCGTTGTTGATCTTGCGCAGGCGGAACTCCTCCTGGCACCTGGATGGCTGCACATGCTCCACACGGACATGGATCCTCTTCTTGATGATACGGTTACCAACCTGTTGACAAGGAACAAACGTTACAATTCGAGATGTGACCATTGACATGCAGATATAGTGCAGCATATGTCTGTATCAGGACTGGGTAAGCAAGCATTGATTTAGAATGGCAACCCAAGCAAGAAGCTGACAGATATGGAAATGCAGCAATAAACTCTCGGATCAAGGGATGCAAGATGTGTCTACCTAATGTCTAGCAAACAGTACATGCCATCTGATGACAAATGATATACAAACTCATAGTCGCAACAATTAGTTACGGATGCACTGCACATAAATCATTCTAGCATAGAAACTAGCAATGGATTAAGTTATAAAGAATGAATTCAAATAGAACACAGCTTAGATGAAACAAGCTAGAATATGTATGAGCCAGCACGATATACAATATGTAAACAAAACAGATGTGTAGACCTATATCACATTAGGCTTTCCCAACTGCTACTGATACATCATGCAGATGGGGAAGCCAGGATGACGTTTCTTAATGTATGCCCATCACACGTAAAACGTGCGCCACAAAACCTCTCCCGTGGAATACCACGCCACCCCATAGCTGAAGGGGGAAGCGCTCGGCCTAGGGCAAAATTACAACCAAAGAGTTATAATGCATTAACAGCACCATGCTAGGACAGCGAATCAATTCTCAAGCTCAATGATATCGTTGGCAAACTAACAACACACTGTAGGCCATTACAGAAATGTAACAGCTATGCAATCGAATAGACAAACAAGAAATGCCAACAGTTGAATGTGATGCATAGCACCAATACGACTAGGGACTGAACAATTCGTAACAGCCACATATATTAGAGGAAGATACTAGCCGAACAGACTAAGGGATTCGACGGTGGAGCTAATATAGAGAACATAACCAGATTCGTCAAGTAGTGACACCAATCGAGAAGACTCAATCAGATTTATCTCGGCTCCATCCCATCACGGCGCTAGAGATCACAGCAAGGAACTAGCAGCACAGATCTAGACGCCCACGGAGGAAGAACAGAGGGACGGGGGTTATCCATACCTGCTTGTTGATCTCGACTCCGATGGCGCGCTTGGTGACGTTCCAGACGCGGCCGGTGCGGCCGTGGTAGAACTTGTGCGGCATGCCCTTGTGCACGGCACCGTTCACCTTGACGTCGACGTGCTCGCCGACCTTGTAGGTGCGCAGGTAGGTGGTGAGGTTGATGTAGCCCTTCTTGCGGAACCCGCGCGCGAACAGGTCGCGCGTCCGCGACCGCAGCCCGTGCCCCGCCGGCATCTTCCTCTGCTTCTTCTTCTCTGCCTGCGGCTGTGCTGTGCGGTGGCGGCGGCGGCGGCGGCGGGAGTGTGTGCGGCGCTAGCTAGGGTTACGATGCGGGGCGGTGCTGCGTATTTATAAATGGGGCTCGGGCCGTGGAGCCGGGCGTGTAGTTAGGCTGGGCTTTAGTGGTTTCTCGTTGGGCCTAAGATGGGCTTGCACGAGGATTAAAGGTAAACCATCATCAGTGCTATCGTGTTGGGCTGTAAGCCGGCGATTGGACTTGTTACACAGGCTAATTTAATCGGTTTAAAAAAACAGGCTAATTTAATGGATATCGCCATATCGGTAGGCCTCCAACGCATGTCAGTGTCTAGAGCGTGTCCCCGTGCGATAGTATTACAAAGTACACTAAGTAAAAAATCTCAGGAAATACAAAAGTATAGTTGTAGTAACAACCAAAATAGAAAAATATGGATATGTTAAAAATCAAATTACAAAGTACACAACCCGAAATACAAAGTATTGAAGTACAACAAAGTACAAGTATACTAAAAGACAAAGTACAAAGTATAAGGGCTAGCTTGGCACCAAAGTTTTTCTAAAACAGAAGTATTCTAATACCACAGTATTTAAGTGCCTGGCATAGTAATAATTCAGTTTCAGAAATACAGGTCGATGATTGTTTTTCCAATACTTCAAAAATAACACGTTTTAAGAGATACTAAAGTATTGATACTACAGTATTTAGTCACAGCCAAACACACCAAAGTATGTAAAACTATGATATTTTGAGAAACTGTAGTATTATTGAAATACTTTAAAAATATTTTGATACCAAACTAGGCCTAAGTGAAATAAAATCGAACTACGAAGTATGAGTATGCCAAAAACTGAAGTACAAAGTATACTAGAAACCCAAAATACTCTCTAAAAAGTATTTGCTTTTATCGCTCGTTCAATCCACATCCTGCAACCTATGCAGACTTTAGTGGAGTGACAAAGCGGTAGATTGGTCAAAAATGGCCGAATGTTCAAATTTATGTACATTCGCATCGCGTTTCAACATTCTTGTTTTGCTCTCTCTCTCTCGCTAGGTCTTCTCTCGTCGGCGATGACATTTGACAACCGGTCCACGTATCTCGTGGCGGCGGGTCTCGGGGGCCACTGTTAGAGGGCCTTGGTGGGGGATCGACGAGGCGCACCCGTAGGAGGGCCTCCTCTCTACTTAAGCGGTGCTTTGGGTGAAAGGGTATGGCGGGGGAGGAGCATCAGCGGCATAGGGCAACATCGGTTTCGTTTTTTCACCAGTGAGTACCATTGTCTCCTAATTCGTTGTTGCTTCCTGGGTTTGTTTGTTCTCCGATGTTGTCACCGCGACGCAGCTCTCGTACGATCTCCCTGTGTTCAAATTATCACCACCATGGGAGGCGATGCTTCATACAATCTGTCCACCCCTCCATGTCCAGAGTTTTTTTTCTATAGTTTCCGACGCTCTCTATATGGGTAGTTTATTGGACTTCAGAAAGCAAGAGGTCGTAGCAAGCAACAAAATTTTCCCGAGTGAAAAAACACCAAGGTATAAATGCGTGAAGTCCAATAAATAATCCAGAATAAGATGTCGACCACGCAACAGCCAGCAAAAGGAGACCACGCAACTGATGTATTTTCGCAAACTATTGCACGATGTACTGTCCTTTCATGAAGTCAACTTGGTTTCTCGTCAATAAATAAAAACTGAAGTCGACTTGCTAGACTTGGATTGGACGTAGGTACAGACAAAGCCGATTTTTGTGCTTAATTAAAGAGAAAAGACCATCGAGTCCTATAATTGCCCATAAACTCTGGACGGCTGATTACCCACAAGAGCAAGGGATCATCGTAGCACCTCTCAATGTGGAAGTAAGGTATCGATCCGCAGGAGCAAGAAGGAAAAGTTATCTATTCCCTACAACTAAAGTGTCACAAGTTTTAGTTGATTATGCACTAAACAAGTTTGGAGAACAAGGTGGTTGATGGATGGAAGTAACCAAGCAAGAATGTAAAAGTGTCCCAATCCTCTTCAATGCAAGAGGACAAGACAAATGGTAGCAAGCAAAAGCTCTCAAAGAGAGAGAAAGCCCAATCCTCTATGCAGCAAGAGGACAAGCTCAAGTGTGTTTCTTATAGGAACAATGGACATGGTTCATGGGTTCACTTAATCCTCTCTCCCTCATCTACTGTGATTATCATGTTATAGATAAAGTACACACAATTGTCATGTTTTAATGGTAGCTTTTATGACGGCTATATGTCCTAAAACACATAGTTGAAAGAAATACTCATTTGTGTTGCTAGGTCACCCTCGTAAGGCTAGCGTGGTTTCTCTCACTCCCACATCATACTCTTTCTTTTTACCCCCAGATAAAGGATGTTGGGCGGTACTGTGTCACTCAATACCTATGCCGTGTCACATCGGCCATCCCGTACCCACATACATCATACTTCAATATTCACAAAGTATGACAATCAAAAAGCTCCAACACAACGGTAAATGCATAACAAATCATCTCACACCACAATATTCACCACAAAGGTATTACATAGATGACCGTAATCATGTTTAGCAGCTCATACGGTACTAATTAGTGAAGCTCAAGAGAGAGGAGAGATACAAAAGTTACCACCACAAACCCTAGTCCAGGGGGTGGACTACTCCCCCTTCATCATGGTGATGATGGTGGAGAAGTTCTTGCTGTAGATGTTGATGATGAACACGCCGGAGGGGGGTGGAGCCCTCCGGAGGTGATTCCGGCGGCGTTTCCCCCCTCCGATCTTCTCCGGCGGCAGCCTTCTGTCTCTCTGTTTCGTGGTTTTGTGTTTCTCCGCCGCCTCCTTCCAGAGAACGTCGGGGGACCTTTTTTATAGGCGTTTTTAGGTCAAGACGGAGTCGGTGGAGCAAAGATCAACGGCAACGGAGCCTCGAGGGCCAAAGAGTGGGCCCCACGCGGCCAGGTACTGTGGCCGCGTGGGCCACCCCCTTTTGGGCCTCAGGCCTCCGTTTGCTTGCTTCCTTCGCCCACAGGTCTTCTTCCTTCCAAAAAATGACGCCCTAAATTTGCAGGTGATTTGGACGACGTTTGGGTCCCTGAAACATTAAAATACAAAACTAGGGTTTTCTGCCTGTGCAGGGTTAATTCCATAAAAATAGGAAATCATTAAGATATTTCCAAAATCATGATAAAACATTGATATAACCCTTATATGATGCAAATATGATTGGAATATGAGTAATAAAGTGCAAAGTTCATGTATGCATTTTACATGCATCAACATCCCCAAGCTTAACCATGCTCGTCCTCGAGTATGAAGGTGATAAAACTAACATGGACTTTGCAATTTAATACTAACAATGGATATCAAAGATGATTACAATTGCTACATAAGTCAAATGATTCATTCTTCAAAGGAGTAGCAATATGCAAATAGTTTATGAAGTGATATCAAGTATTCAAGACAAGGATGTTCATTGATAGTTCACAAAGTGTAACATAGAAGCAAGTAATATGGACACATGTATGCATAATGATAAGTAGAACATCCTACATGGTCATAGAGTGTAGATGAAAATCTGAATATGAAGGTGGACACTTTGGAAAGATGTATATGTGAGTAGAGGTAAAGCATGCATAAGTTTCATCCAACTTCCAAACTCTTCTACTTAAGTTAATGATTGCAATAAGGTATTCATTGGTGTCAAGCTCTCATTGCCCCTATCATAGCATCTTGAATGATTAAGTTAAGTGAAAGCAAATATGAGTAGTGTGCTTGACAAAGAAGGTTGAATGTCTCATGCCCCTTGAATACAAGTACTTACACCATGTGTTACTCAACTTGGGAAACAAAGCAAGTTCAATTAAATATCATTGTAAGTAATAATAGTATCATCAAGAGCGTCAACTGGGGTACCTCTTGTCCCAAGATATGGAACAAGCCCATATCAAAATGACAAGACAAACAAACAAAATGAACAATCTCAACACCCTTTTTATTTACCATTGGAATAGCTTTTTATTGTAAGGTGTATCACAGAAGGTTCACCATAGTATGTAAGTAAATTTCCACCATGAATGCATGGCTTAGATTGGCCCAGGCGTCTCTCTAACCATTTATACAAACTCATTTAAACTCTTATTTCCACATTTATTTCACATGATAAGCATCCATAACAAAAGCACATGATATCAACTAAATGAGATGAAGAGCATGTTGAAAGCTTGCCATGTGACAGCACATATGGGCTAACTCCAACCCAAAACATTTATCAAGCCACTAACATCATAATCTTAATCACAATGGGTCATGTTTTATTATGCAATAAAAGAAATTGTGCATCAAGTTCGTGAGAGCTATATAACCAACTTTTTCCATGCAATCAATAACATAAACATTTTCATTCAGAGGTAAGATAACACAAACAACATGTTAAACATACTCGGAATAGCATAAAGCAATAGGTAGATATGGTGGACTCACTGGAATAACTTTGGTTGAAGGTGTTGGAAACAAGTTTTTACTTGTTGGATTTTTGGGCTAGCAAAAGGGAGAAAGTTGACCATCTAGATGCATGCATGAGTGTCCATAGAACTAACTAATCCATGTTAAACCAAGTAAAATAACAATCAGCACCAAAACATGAATAAGTGATAGCTCTTCAAAAAGAATTTGCAAACTATTACTCATAAACAAGCTCATGAATCATGCAACTATATGTATCATTAAAAATCAACTCAAACATCCCTTTTCCCAATCTTATAAAAGCATCCAACATATTTCAACCCATATTTCCAGTAGCTCTCTATATAAATGATAGTGTGGTGGTCTCTCAAACTCAAACAAAAACAAACAAAAAGACGCTCCAAGTTTATGCGATAAAGTGTTTCGATCGAAAAACAGAAGTTGGACGTGTGCAAACCGAGAGTGTGTAGGTCCAGCGGGGTTGTCTTCACATCCCCAAGCTTATGGTCTTCACCATCCTTGGATAGCTCTTGGTGCATCTCCTCCAATCCCTGTGAAAAAACTTCAAAACACCGTTTCTCCCATTTCTTTTCTGTGGGGTGCATTAATAGTGATAAACAAATAGGTTCTTGCTGCATATAATCCTTGAACAAAAATTCATATGAGATGTCCAGAAAGTGTATAATGTTGTATGCCTACTCATAAACTCAATTGGATCAAAAAGATTCAACTTAAAAGCTCAAAGCATGCATCAAACAAAATGGGACAGAATCTGTCCAGAAAAACAGCAGCAAAACGTATTTTTCTACCCTACCAAACTTTCTCGAAAAATTCCGAAAAAATTCATGCATACAGAGGATGAAAAGTTGCAACTACAGTTCAAATATGAGCTCATTCGGAGTTACAGAATAAGAATTAAAAATCATACCGTGCACTGACTCGTGCAGGAATAAAATCTCCGAACGCTATAAGCAACTTTTTCAAACCAAAAAGGGTAAAACTTGGCACTTTATTGAAAATTCCAGAACCTAAACTATAAACAAAGTCTCTTGTACAGCAAGAGGACACAAAGAAAATCACACAAAAAATAACCGGGTTGCCTCCCGCAAAGCGCTTTCTTTATAGCCATATAGCTAGGCTTGATAGTTTTAATGATGCTCACATAGGAATAAGATTGAAATAAAAGAGAGCATCAAGAAAAATATGAAACACATTTAAGTCTAACCCACTTCCTATGCATTGGGATCTTGTAAGAAAATAAATCAATAAAGCACAAAGTGACTAGCATAGGAAGGCAAAGCAAGTGCAACTTCAAAATTTTCAACAAAAAGAGAGAAGACTTAATATTTTTGAGATATATGAAATCATGTCTCCCTCTCTCATAAAAACTTTCAGTAGCATCATTGATAAACTCAACAATATAGCTATCACATGAAACATTCTTATCATGATCCATATGCATAAAAGTATCATTACTCTCCACATAAGCATAAACAGTTTCATTAGGAATAGTGGGAGTAAAACATTCATAATAATCATTGTAATCATCATATATAGGAGGCATATCATAATCACAATAAACTTTATACTCAATAGTGGGTGGACTGAAAATATCATATTCATCATCATAAATAGGAGACATAGTATCATCAAACAAGTCAAAGAACCTCCCCAAGCTTAGATGATTGCAAGATAAAGAAACCTCCCCAAGCTTAGTCTAGTGCACACAAGAATAGAAACTTAAGCGCTACGCTCCCCGGCAACGGCGCCAGAAAAGTACTTGATAACCCCCAAGAGCAAGGGATCACTGTAGCACCTCTCAATGTGGAAGTAAGGTATCGATCCGCAGGAGCAAGAAGGAAAAGTTATCTATTCCCTACAACTAAAGTGTCACAAGTTTTAGTTGATTATGCACTAAACAAGTTTGAGAACAAGGTGGTTGATGGATGGAGATGTAAAAGTGTCCCAATCCTCTTCTTTGCAAGAGGACAAGACAAAGGTAGCAAGCAAAAGCTCTCAAAGAGAGAGAAAGCCCAATCCTCTATGTAGCAAGAGGACAAGCTCAAGTGTGTTTCTTATAGGAACAATGGACATGGTTCATGGGTTCACTTAATCCTCTCTCTCTCATCTACGGTGATCATCATGTTATAGATAAAGTACACACAATTGTCATGTTTTAATGGTAGCTTTTATGACGGCTATATGTCCTAAAACACATAGTTGAAAGAAATACTCATTTGTGTTGCTAGGTCACCCTCGTAAGGCTAGCGTGGTTTCTCTCACTCCCACATCATACTCTTTCTTTTTACCCCCAGATAAAGGATGTTGGGCGGTACTGTGTCACTCAATACCTATGCCGTGTCACATCGGCCATCCCGTACCCACATACATCATACTTCACACAAAGTATGACAATCACAAAAGCTCCAACACAACGGTAAATGCATAACAAATCATCTCACACCACAATATTCACCACAAAGGTATTACATAGATGACCGTAATCATGTTCAGCAGCTCATACGGTACTAATTAGTGAAGCTCAAGAGAGAGGAGAGATACAAAAGTTACCACCACAAACCCTAGTCCAGGGGTGGACTACTCCCCCTTCATCATGGTGATGATGGTGGAGAAGTTCTTGCTGTAGATGTTGATGATGAACACGCCGGAGGGGGGTGGAGCCCTCCGGAGGTGATTCCGGCGGCGTTTCCCCCCTCCGATCTTCTCCGGCGGCAGCCTTCTGTCTCTCTGTTTCGTGGTTTGTGTTTCTCCGCCGCCTCCTTCCAGAGAACGTCGGGGGACCTTTTTTATAGGCGTTTTTAGGTCAAGACGGAGTCGGTGGAGCAAAGATCAACGGCAACGGAGCCTCGAGGGCCAAAAGAGTGGGCCCCACGCGGCCAGGTACTGTGGCCGCGTGGGCCACCCCTTTTGGGCCTCAGGCCTCCGTTTGCTTGCTTCCTTCGCCCACAGGTCTTCTTCCTTCCAAAAAATGACGCCCTAAATTTGCAGGTGATTTGGACGACGTTTGGGTCCCTGAAACATTAAAATACAAAACTAGGGTTTTCTGCCTGTGCAGGGTTAATTCCATAAAAATAGGAAATCATTAAGATATTTCCAAAATCATGATAAAACATTGATATAACCCTTATATGATGCAAATATGATTGGAATATGAGTAAATAAAGTGCAAAGTTCATGTATGCATTTTACATGCATCAACGGCTGATGCATGTAAAATGCATACATGAACTTTACATTTTATTACATGTTATTCCATGTTATTTGCATCATATAAGGGTTATATTCATGATTTATATTGAGTTTTGGGGATATTTAACAACTTCCCCATTTTTCTGGAATTAACCCTGCGCTGTCAGAAAACCCCTTTTCTATATTTTGATGTTTCAGGGACCCAAACGACGTCCAAATGACCTGAGATTTTACGGGGATCACTTTTTTTTGGAAGGAACGAAACGTAGGCGCAAAGGAATCGAAGAAACGGAGACCAGAAGGCCGAAAGGGGTGGGCCCACGCGGCCAGATTCCCTGACCACGTGGGACCCACCAAACTGGCCCTCGGGCCTCCGTTGCCGTCGATCTTTCTTCCCGATGCTTCGTCTTGACCTAAAAACGACTATATATAGACCCCCCAGGGCTTTCGCGAAGGAGAGCGCCGCCGAAACACAGAAACCACGAAACAGAGACCTGGAGCTGCAGATTGGAGGGGGAAAACTCTGGCGGGGCGCTGCCGGGGCGGTCTCCATCTTCTCCAACAACTTCTCCACCGTCTCCATGATGAAGGGGGAGTAGTCCACCCCTTGGACTTGGGTTTGTGGTGGTAACTTATGTATCTCTCCTCTCTTTGAGCTTCACCAATTAGTACCGTATGAGCTGCTGAACATGATTACGATCATCTATGTAATTCTTATGGTGGATATTGTGGTATGAGATGATTTGTTATGCATTTACCGTTGTGTTGGAGCTTTTATGATTTGTCATACTTTGGAGATATTCTATGATGCATGTGATGGTTTGATTTATGCATAATGCCTTGTTTATCCTTGTCATGAGGTGATTGACACCACCAAGTGTGGATAGATGAGAGAGATGTGGTCATGCACACGAATTATGAATCATTGCACTAGTGTTTAGAATATTGTCCATTATGAAGTATGATGTATGTAGGTACGGGATGGCCGATGTGACACGGCATATGTATTGAGTGACATGTGAAATACAGCCCAACATCCTTTATCTGGGGTAAAAAAGAAAGAGTATGATGTGGGAGTGACAGCAGCCATGCTAGCCTTGCGGGGGTGACATAGCACACAAATGAGTATTTCTTTCAACTATGTGTTTTAGGACATATAGTCGTCATTAAAAGCTACCATTAAAACATGACAATTGTGTGTACTTTATCCATAACATGATAATCACCATAGATGAGAGAGAGAGGATTAAGTGAACCCATGAACCCATGTCCATTGTTCCTATAAGAGAAAACCTTTGTCTTGTCCTCTTGCATTGAAGAGGATTGGGACATTTTTACATTCTTGTTTTGTTGCATTAAACTTCCATCCATTAAATCAACCATCTTGTTCCTTAAACTTGTTTAGTGCATAATCAACTAAAACTTGTGACACTTTAGTTGTAGGGAATAGATAACTTTTCCTTCTTGCTCCTGCGGATCGATACCTTACTTCCACATTGAGAGGTGCTACAGTGATCCCCTGCTCTTGGGGGTTATCAAGTACTTTTCTGGCGCCGTTGCCGGGAGCGTAGCGCTTAAGCTTGTGTGCACTAGACTTTAGATTTATTTTTGTTTTATATCTTGCAATCATCTAAGCTTGGGGAGGTTCCTTTAAACTTGTTTGGTTGTGAGTTTCTCATTAGTTTTACTTTCAGTTTTATATATCAAAAACCCACAAAAAAAATTAAAAAAATGGAGAAAGGTTATGTCAAAACTATGGGAGCTTACTATGAATATCGATCAACCAAATAAGGAAATAGAATGCTTGAATTGCTTGAACATCTTAATGATATGGCCACTGAGTTTTGTGAATTACATAATATAACTTGTTGCTTTAGAAAAGACTATAAACACTCTCTCTATCAATGTAAGTATAATAGTGATCATATTATTGCTTCTTATCAAGAGTGTAAATTTGCATGCCATGATATAGAACAAGTTGAGAAATATATTGCTTATGTTGCAGCTCATGAGATAGACTTTCTTATTGATAAATTTGTTGCAACTAGTCATGAAGCTCGTGTAATGAAAGGACACATTTCTATTCTTCTCCAACTTTGCAAAAAGGAATTTAGTGATAATATTTATGTTAAAGAAAGAATTCTTGCTTCCATGGAAAGTACTAATATTTTGCAGGAAGAGGAAGATAAAACCTAAGCTTGGGGATGCCCGTGCAACCCCAAGAGGATGTTGAAAACATAAGCTTGGAAGAGGAAGTATGTGAAGAGGAGATTGAAATGGATGTGCTCCAACCTAAGCTTGGGGAAGAGTTGGATCTCCCAGCTTCACCATCAACAAATGATAGTAACACTCAAACTCAAAAATCTTTTGTTATTCATGATAACCCATGCTATTATGATGAAACTAAAAATGCTCCTTTACTTTCTATTAATGCTACTAGTGAACTTATTGATGATAATAAGGAGTATTGCTTAAATATGCTATATGATAATGCTTTAGATGATGGTCCTATGCTTATTGATAAACCTCCATGTTTAGTTGTTACTAAATTAAGTGAGGATAAAAATGATATACTTGCTGTTTGTGATGGTACTCTTACTCATGAGAGTCCTACTTTGTTCTTAAATTCTCCTAATTACACCATAGAGGAGAAATTTGCTTATGTTGAGAAATACTTATGTGGTTTGCAGTTACCTTTAGTTCCAAATCTTTGTTACGACCATGATATTAAACTTAATATTGATCTTATTAACTATTTTGAAAGAGGGAATCATGCTAATGAATTCCATAATAAATTTAATAATCCTCTTTATGTGCCTAAATTATCTAAGTTGAATGATTCTTGTGGTTATATGGTTGAATTTAATTCTACTACTTGCAACTATTATGAAAGAGGAGGCAATAAGAACCCTCTTTATGCTAATAATTATATGCTGCAAGTAAATGTTGTTAATATGCATTGGGAAACTTCTATTTATGGTGATTCATTCATATACAAAATGTCAATGCATAGAAAGAAAGTTAGACTTCGTTGTTATTACTTTTGTGTTTTGTTTTTCTCTCAACTAGGGTTCAACTTGACTATTATTTTGATTGGTTTGAGAAGACCATGGGATCCTGGTATTATGCATGAACACTTTCCAAGGAAGAGGGACACATCAAAGTATAAGTTACCTTCATGAACATCAAGTAAGAAGCCTAGCTATATGGCTATAAAGAAAGCGCTTTACGGGAGGCAACCCGGTTGTTTTTGTTTGAGATTTTCTTTGAGTCCTCTTGCTGTAACAAGAGAGTAGTTTGTTAGTTTTGTTTCTGGGATTTTTAATAAAGAACCAAGTTTTACCTATTTTGTGTTTGAAAAGTTGCTATTCATTTTCGGAGAGTTTTCTGCCTACACGAAGTCTGTGCACGGTTTGATTTTTCATTTTTTATCTGTAACTCCGATTGAGCTGTAATTTGAACAGTAGCTTCAACTTTTCATTCTCTGCACACGTGATTTTTTGCAAATTTTTATGACGAGTTTAAGTAGGGTAGAAAAATGCGTTTTGCTGCTACTGTTTTTCTTGACAGATTCTGTCTTGATATTGTTTGATGCATTCATTGAGCTTTTTGCTTGAATCTTTTTGATTCAATTGAGTTTATGAGTAGGCATACAACATTATATACTCTCTGGACATTCATATGAATTTTTGCCTAAGGATTTTATTGTGTCGCCCCGACCCGACTGCTATACAGTGATGTTGTGTGTCACCGGTTAAGCGAAACAACCGGAGGTTACGGGTTTACCAATCCCCGTCCAAAACCTTTGGCAGGCGTTGCTCGGAATTGATCATCGGCAACGCAACACCCTGATTGATGCCTTAACACGGGCACAACTATCAATGCATAATAGAGAGATCAAGACTTGTGGAACAACTGGCACATCACAGACTCTACGACACAAATCATCATAGTTCAACTCTTATAATAGAGAAAGATAGCAAATTACAACCAGAGGTCACAGACCCAACAGTACATCATGCGGAAGCAAATTAAGTTGTTCTAAACAACAAGATTCAAAATATGGCCTAAGAGGCCTACAGATAAACATTCAAGCGCCAGCTGTTCCGGGATGTCCCAAGCTGCCACCTGGGAACCACAGACTACTCGTCGACGTCCACAAAGAACCCACCTTCGAGGTCGGTGAAGTCCTCCTCTGAAGCAAAACAAACGACGTTGAGTTCGACGAACTCGCAAGATTATAAATAGAGCTTTAGCTCGATGAGGCTTTCAAAGTTTTATGCCTGTTTTGCATAAAGCTGATTTTTATTTATAAAGCACAACTCCATGGCATCGACTATTCAGAGTATTTTTAAAGGGGGTAAGAAGTAACTCTTTTCTTCTGATCACCTTTCTCATCATCAACCACCATTATCACTGTACCTGTTCTACAAAGGCACCTCCCCGAATCGCCCTCGAGGAAGCTAACCTTGCATTCTTGAGTAGTACCTTTAGTACCAGTTTTTAATCATTCCGTTCAAGTTATTCTATGATCTTATCGTCCTTTCCCAAGTCGTCCATAACCGCAGACACGGCTTTTCGAAAAGATTTAACCCTGCAGGGGTGTACAATGTTTGTCACGCGTACCGTCCGGCCCATTGCCTGTACAATTAGCTCTCTTCCATGGAAAGCCGGCTGGGTGGGAGCGGTGTCGACTTCTCCCTCGTTAAGGACTAACCCAGGATCATCAGTGAGGACGGGACAGGTTCAGTGCCTCCAACACCCTGCCCCGTGGCCACTCATTTTCCTACACACCACCATCCTCATACCAGTTCATACCACCATCATCATGCACGCGCAAATGGAAGCTCAAACTAGAGGACCCTGGCTAGTCCCGCCCGAGTTATTTAGTCTATGAGGGTTCCTGCACTGCGAATGCATAGGCCTCACGCATGGTTGCACGCTCAGTCTTGGTTCAAGAGGTAAAGAACTCGCACCTAGGTGGCGAGAACGAGACAAAGCACCACAACCACAGTGGCCTCTCATCCCCACCTTTAAGCATTTTATTTCCTGTCACCACAATCTCTCCACCATCATCCGAACATTTCCACATCTGTTTCCAACATGAAATATCCATCGGACGAATAAACTATTAACTAAGCATGGCTAAGCATCAACATAGCATAGTTAAGTATCTCCGGCCAACAATACAAACCTATGGATAATAGGAGGGAAACAGGTAATGGCATCGGAAACTTAATGCAACTATAGGATACTCTAATCCAATAAAATTGACATTTGGAACTGCATGCAATATTATAGTGGAGAAAATATTTGCGGAAACATAGGATAAGACATGCTCAGAGGGGGATTACGTTTGCCTTGTTCAGGGTGCTGGTAATACGGATCGTCACGATACGGTGATGGCACTTCCACTCCTTGATCTACCGATGCACAAACAACACCGGAAAGAAACAAATAAATACCACGAATACAGCAGGTGCAATGCACACTCGTAATGACATGACATTTTAATGTACTGCACTTAACATAAGATATCTAGCAATTTTAAATGGGGTGTGAAAAGGATTACTTCAACTAGAGAAGGAAATTCCCCATATTTCACTTAATGATTCTACTAGTTTCCAACAGTGCAGTACTGTACTTGTGATCGAAGATGCATGATATTGATGATTTTAGATAGTTCACGCTCTTCTGGGCATTTTGGTATTTTACACACAATTTTCTGATTAACCAAATAAAAGTTATTGCATTTTTAAAATTCCTCTTTTAAATATGTCCTTTTAATAAGTTATTTTAAACCACAATAGAATTATTTATACCACTTCGAAAGAAACAGGTGAGATAGGAATTAAATTTTGGTACTGATCATAATCGGAATATCCGAATTTTGTAAAATCGGAATATCCGATCGAAATGGTGTCTTGAAAAATTGGCTAAGGACTGAGACAAAACTCGCACTGGACCCGTCGGAATATCCGGTTCGATCCGCATTCGGATTATCCGATGTAGGGAAATGAATGTTGCTCGACGCACTGGCAGCAGGCGGAATATCCAGCTCGGACTGACCCGGAATATCCGAAGCACGAGCAAGCACGCGATGCTACGGCGAGCTCCAACGAATCCCGAGCTACGGATCGCGAGCGACGCAAAGGAGGGCACTGGGAGGTTCGTGTGCTCACCCCGGAACTCGTGGTGGCGCTCAGCAGGGGCGGAGGTGGACGGGAACGGCGTACTTCCCGCGGCGGAGCTCGGACTGCGGCGGCGAAATGGTGGACGGCGGCGGCGATTCTGGTCGCCCCAGCTCGATTCCTTTGGCGGAGGGGTAGCAGGCGACGCGGCGGAGTTGTTGGTGTTCTTCGATTTACCCGGGAACTCTTCAATCGATGGCGACGAGCTCGGAGGCCATGGCGGCTAGGTCGCGTTCGTGGGGAGAGAGAAGAGAGCGTGGGGGCAGGTGAGAGGATAGGGTATGGGGGGAAGCAGAGCGGCCTCGAGCTCTTCTCTCCTCACAGCGCGGCAGGAGGGCGCGGGGGCCCCATGGCGAGCTCGTGGCGGCGAGCTGGTGCGGCGCGAGCACGGCTCGGTCGCTACAGAGGAAGGAGACGACATTTTTGCAAAGAAGCCCCTGGCTGCATTTTCTTATTTACCAAAAGGTCCTTTTCTGTTCTGGAAAAATATTACAGCACTGGATTTGAATTAATTGAGTCACTTAAACATTTTACAAAAATCTGAGAAAATTCTTGTAGCCTCCCAACAGCATGTGGAAGCACCACAAAAATTGGGGTTGTCAAATTAAATAGTTTGGACAACATTTGTTCATGGGGTTTATTTAGGGATTTTTGGTAATTTGAAAATTAGAAGAATACTCTAGGGATTTTAGAGCAAGTTCAAAATACTATTTCGAACTCTTGGAACCTCCTTGACAAATATAAGATGTCCAGTAATTTTGTTTTGCAAGTTTGAGTGTCTTCATTGTTTTGAGATTTTATTAAAGCAAGTTTGGCATTTTGTTTCTAAATGATACCAAACCAATTAGTGTGTTGTTTAGCAACTTAAAATGGATGCCATGATGCAATGAAACACAAAAGCGAAAAATTTACTCTGGTTTTTTAGGTTCTCAAACTTTGGGTTGTTACATTTATGCAGCAAGGAACCTATTTGTGTATCACTAATAATATCACCCCACAGAAAAGAAATGGGAGAAACGGTGTTTTGAAGTTTTTCACAGGGATTAGAGGAGCTGCACCAAGAGCTATCCAAGGATGGTGAAGACCATAAGCTTGGGGATGTCAAGACAACCCCACTGGACCAACACACTCGCGGTTTGCACACGTCTAACTTCTGTTTTTCGATCAAATCACTTTATCGTATAAACTTGGAGCGTCTGTTTTCTTTTGCTTTTGTTATTTCGGTTTGATTTTTATTTTCTTAAGACCACCACTATGATTTATATATGAGACAGCTACTGGAAGTTTGGGTTGAATTATGTTGGATGCTATTAAATATATTGGGATAGGGATGTTTGAGTTGATTTTAAAAGATACATATAGTTGCATAATTCATGTGCTTTGAATGAATGTTAATTTGCAAGTGTGTTGTCAAGAGCTATCTTTTACCATGTTTAGATGTTGAATTTTAACTTTACTTGGTTTAACATGGATTGATTAGTTCTATGGACACTTATGCATGCATTTAGACGGTCAACTTTCTCCTATTGCTAGCCCAAAAAATTACAACAAGTAAAAAACTTGTTTTCCCAACACCTGCAACCAAAAGTTTTTCCAGTGAGTCCACCATATCTACCTATTAGCTTTATGCTATTCCAAGTATGTTTATCATGTTATATTGTGTTATCTACATTTCTGAATTTAAATGCTTATGTTATTGATTGTCCTGGGAAAAATTGGTTAAAAGCTCTCACGAACTTGATGCACAATTTACTTTTATTGCATTTAATAAGCATGAACCATTGTGATTAAAATTATGAAGTTGTGGGCTTGACAATAGTTTTGGTTGGGAGTTAGCCCATATGTGCTGTCACATGGCAAGCTTTCAACATTGCACTTATTTATATTTAGTTGATGTCATGTATTTTTGTTTATGGATGCCTATCATGGGTGAAATGAATGTGGATACTTAGTAAGTTCAAAAAGTTTGTATAAATGGTTAGAGAAATGCCTGGGCCGCTAATCTAAGCCATGCATCATTCATGATGGAAATTTACAGCATAACCATAATGTTTATTCAGTGATGCAACTCATAATAAAAAGCTATACCCATAGTAAATAAAAGAGTGCTGAGATTGTTCATTGTCTGTTTGTCTTGTTGTTTTGACATGGGCTTGTTCATGTCAAGGGGCAAGAGGTACCCCAGTGCAGTTCTTGATGATACTATTATTACTTGCAATGACCTTTATTTGAATTTACTTTGTGGACCAAAGTGAGTAACACATGGTGTAGGTACTTGTATTCAAGGGACATGAGACATTCAACCAATACATTGTCAAGCACACCACTCATATTTGCTTTCACTTTAAACAGTAATCATTCAAGATGCTATGATAGGGGTAATGAGAGCTCCACACCAATGACTACCACATTGCAAGCATTAATTTAAGTAGAAGTGTTTGGAAGTTAGATGAAACTTATTCATGCTTTACCGCTACTTATTTATCTATCCAAAGTGTCCACCTTTTATATTCAGTTTTCATAAGAAGTACTCTATGACCACCATAGGATGTTTTTATTTTCGTTATGCATACATTTGGTCCATAGTACTTTCTTCTATGTTACACTTTGTGAATTTATCATTGAACATCTTTACATTGAGTATTTGATACCACTTCATAATTTATCTTGCATATTGTTATTCCTTTGAAGAATGAATCATTTGACTTTATGTAGCAATAGTAATCACCTTTGATATCCATTGATAGTATTAAAATGCAAAGTCCATGTTAGTTTTATCACCTTCATACTCGGGACGAGCATGGGTTAAGCTTGGGGATGTTGATGCATGTAAAATGCATACATGAACTTTACATTTTATTACATGTTATTCCGTGTTATTTGCATCATATAAGGGTTATATTCATGATTTATATTGAGTTTTGGGGATAATTAACAACTTCCCCATTTTTCTGGAATTAACCCTGCGCTGTCAGAAAACCCCTTTTTCTATATTTTGATGTTTCAGAGACCCAAACGACGTCCAAATGACCTGAGATTTTACGGGGATCACTTTTTTGGAATGAACGAAACGTAGGCGCAAAGGAATCGAAGAAATGGAGACCAGAAGGCCGAAAGCGTGGGCCCACGTGGCCAGATTCCCTGACCACGTGGGACCCACCAAACTGGCCCTCGGGCCTCCGCTGCCGTCGATCTTTCTTCCCGAAGCTTCGTCTTGACCTAAAAACGACTATATATAGACCCCCCCAGGGCTTTCGCGAAGGAGAGCGCCGCCGAAACACAGAAACCACGAAACAGAGACCTGGAGCTGCAGATTGGAGGGGGAAAACTCCGGCGGGGCGCTGCCGGGGCGGTCTCCATCTTCTCCAACGACTTCTCCACCGTCTCCATGATGAAGGGGGAGTAGTCCACCCCCTGGATTTGGGTTTGTGGTGGTAACTTATGTATCTATCCTCTCTTTGAGCTTCACTAATTAGTATCGTATGAGCTGCTGAACATGATTACGGTCATCTATGTAATTCCTATGGTGGATATTGTGGTATGAGATGATTTGTTATGCATTTACCGTTGTGTTGGAGCTTTTATGATTTGTCATACTTTGGAGATATTCTATGATGCATGTGATGGTTTGATTTATGCATAATGCCTTGTTTATCCTTGTCATGAGGTGATTGACACCACCAAGTGTGGATAGATGAGAGAGATGTGGTCATGCACACGAATTATGAATCATTGCACTAGTGTTTAGAATATTGTCCATTATGAAGTATGATTTATGCAGGTACGGAATGGCCGATGTGACACGACATATGTATTGAGTGACATGTGAAATACAGCCCAACATCCTTTATCTGGGGGTAAAAAAGAAAGAGTATGATGTGGGAGTGACAGCAGCCATGCTAGGCTTGCGGGGGTGACATAGCACACAAATGAGTATTTCTTTCAACTATGTGTTTTAGGACATATAGCCGTCATTAAAAGCTACCATTAAAACATGATAATTGTGTGTACTTTATCCATAACATGATAATCACCATAGATGAGAGAGAGAGGATTAAGTGAACCCATGAACCCATGTCCATTGTTCCTATAAGAGAAAACATTTGTCTTGTCCTCTTGCATTGAAGAGGATTGGGACACTTTTACATTCTTGTTTTGTTACATTAAACTTTCATCCATTAAATCAACCATTTTGTTCCTTAAACTTGTTTAGTGCATAATCAACTAAAATTTGTGACACTTTAGTTGTAGGGAATAGATAACTTTTCCTTCTTGCTCCTGCGGATCGATACCTTACTTCCACATTGAGAGGTGCTACAGTAATCCCCTGCTCTTGGGGGTTATCAGCGGCCAGCTAAGACACTATCATATGACGCGTAGGACTATGTTCACAAGTGGGAGGGAACATCGCTTTAGCTACATACTTAAACAAAATCTATATGGTGATACATTATTGGCACTGATATATTTAACCGAGAACGTTTATCAAATGCCTATGACTATACAAAGAACTCGAGGGATGAACGTATCATCTATTGTCTCTCCTATCATTTCGAGTTAACGAACTTGTGGTATATTTTGGTGTATATTAAACTCCTCAGCTGATGAACTTGTAGTGCATCACTAGCAGTTGTTGTGCTAAATTTGTGGTGCAACAGTATTTTTTAAACTATGTAAGCAAGACACTAAATCCCCTTAATTGTTGTGCTAGTTTAATGTCTTTCGTACTAAGTCTCTAATCTATGTGGCAAGTATGCTAATCTCATCACTCGTAGAGGCGGTGAGAGTATGTGTGAGCGCACATAACCAAACACCGGGTGTTTGCATGTGTTTTGCTCACACAGACCACTAAACATAAGGGCTACAGAACTTGGTCTCAGATAAATGGGTCTGACTAACTTTGTGGGTAACCAAATGAAATACATAACGTGACTCAGACTGCATTTTTTTTAGAACCAAGCCCCGAGAGGCTGGAGTAACCAAACACACCCTCAGCTGCCACGTTTTCCATTCCTCGCGTGCAAGCGGGTGCTCCCAAGTGAAAATGGAGAGAAAAGCACGAGACTATCCAAGTACCAAGCGGGATTTTCTCTCAAAATTAAAGGATCATTGGATAAAAAGAGATTTCTTGGTATCTTTTCTACTCGCTCCGTCCAAAAATAAGTGTCTTGGATTTTCCAAAAAGTGGATGTATCTAGACTTGAAACATGCCTAGACACTTATTTTTGTACGGAGGGAGTACTTTATTCTTTAGGTTTTATTATTTTCCTCTGTTTTTCAAGTACACATTTTTGTTCTCTTGTATTTTTTCCCTTTTTTCACTTCCTCTCTTCTATAATTTTTAAATTTATAATTTTCTCTTTCAAGCAATGCATGGATATATCTAGGAACTTTATTTTCATATGTATGAATATTTCTTTTCAACCATATGAAAAAAATATTTTGATATAAACAAACATTTCTCTTCATATATATGAACATTTGCTTTCATACCCATGAAACATCATCTCTATATGTATGATTTTTTCTTTCTTTTTTCTGTTTGTATTCTGGATTGGTTTTATAACTTTATTTATTCATTTAAATTTTAAATTTTTTGTTTTACTTTTTCTCTTTTTTCTTTCTTTTCTATGTCACATCTAAGTTTCATTCCCTTTTCTTTGTGCATATATAAACTTTTTTTGGGAGGGGGGATGAATATTAATTTAGATAATTTTATAGTCTAAAAATAATTATTTTGAAAACTTATTTTATATCGTGAACATTTTTCCAAATGCATGAAATATTTAAAAAGATTTTATGTTGTACTGAAAAATGTTCATGGATTTAAAAAATATTCACGTGTTCGAAAACAGTATGTTCATGGATTCAAGAAATATTCATGGGATTTAGAAAAATCCTCACCGGTAAAAAAAAAGGATGTTCAACGGTATAAAAAATATGTACAGGTTCAAAAAGTATGTTCACGAGTTACCCGACGGTCATCGACAGTGACCCTAGTCCTGGTGCTTAGCGACTCCTTCACACACTAGTAATCTTGCACGTGTAAACACACGTGTAATCTTGAGAATTTATTTTCCCATAGGATAAATAGAATGGTAATGAATATCATAATGTCCTTTTTTTTTTTACAACACAAATGCAAAAAAGTGGGTACATACCAATAGATTTTTCCAAAGCATAGTCTATATATAATGTATAGTTCAAGCCATTTCGGCTAACTAAGTTCAAGTGAGAACGATATATCATCTAGTAGTACACGACTTATTATGGACGGACCAAGTTCGACCAGAACCTTCATTTTAGTCATCTATCACACTACTTCAAGCCATTGTACAGGGAGATTTGTTTAGGAAAAAAGACATATTGAACTGAGTCAAGAAGCGGTTCAACATCCATGACACCAGCACGGGCACGCCATTAGGAAAAAAATAAATTTGTTTACACCATACCAAACACATAAAAAGGGTTGGAGGCGGAGAATTTATCTTCTAAACCATGCCACAATGGCCCGAGGCGGATATCAAATACATGGCCCTAAAGGATATCACTTGCTTGTTTTTGCTACCGACAGACATCAACATTCCATGTACAGGAAAACTGAGAAAATTGTACGTCCCAAATTAACCAAACTTGTTGTGTTAGTTAAATAATGAACATTGAGGGGTCCAAGTAAATGATTCTTTTGTCTTAAATACCTTTGATATGAAGTTTATTAGCAATCGAGGCATCAACGAAAATATATTTATTGGCGTTGAGAAAAATTCAAAGCTCACTAAAGAAAAAAAAATACTCTGTTACTACCACATGTATGTATCTTTTAACATTAGAGTAGTAACAACAAATCATATTGACCCGATCCCACTTTAGTTATAGATTTTTGTGCGACGATCACAGTCTGTCTTCGAGTTTGCACCAAAACATTGTACGGTCAGATCATTTTTCTGTCTAAGCACAGTCCAGGGCTAATTAATTTGATTGTACATCTGAAATAGCACCTCCTCAAGCTAGTGTGAACGAACTGAACCAATCAATTTGTCCATCATGCTTGTTAATTAGCCTACAATATCACCTTAGAGGTCAGGTGTGAGCTAGAAGCATACCTCATAACAAAAAAAAAAGGGGGAAAAAACAAAAGTGAGAATTCTTATAGGTTGTGAGACACTGAATGGTACGAAATAAAAGCAACCACCTTCAAATTGTAGTATCATCAATGAATATACAGGAGAAACATCTTGTAATTCTCAGTAGCATGCCAAACGTAGCTCGTACACCTGAATTGACAATACCACTCAAATTTCAACACGACACAGACTATGCACATTCTAATGTATGGAGAAGAAAATCAAAGAAATTTTGACAAACATAGACATTCAGAGAACCTGAACACCAGCTCCAGCTAGCAGAGCAGAATTTTTAAGTTACCGAAGCAGAGAACAAATGCGAATAATACAGCAATTTTCTGGAAAATCAAGTTGGGCAGTTTTCTGGAAGGATCAGCATTCTGGAAGAAGCTCTTAAATGCAAATAAAAGAAAGATCCCAGTTAATAATCTCTCTAAATTTGCTGGTCCAGCCAATTGGAGGAGATCGAATCATAATCCAGTAAAATCCTTATATGCCGCAATTACCTATCTCTTTCAAACTATTGTCCGACCAAATGTATCATTGTACCTCAAACATACAGTTTTTTAGTTAAAATGCAGGTTATTGCATTTGCATCCAGCGTTCATTATGATTAGTGAATTGACCTGCGCAGCTCACAATAGCAAGAGAGCTAAGCGATGGCTTTGAGACTTCAGGTTGAGCTAAGCGATTGTCATGTGGAGACAACTGAAGACCGTGACATGAACGACCGCAGGGGAAGATCGTGACCTCAACCTAGGCAGTGGGCACCATCGAACCTGATGGATGTAGAGTTGCTGGTGGGTTCCGGCCGGTGCAGGAGACGTGGAGCGCGCCGCGGGTTCCGCCGTTCCATGTTCCTCCGTGCAGGAAGGTCCGACGTTCCAGCGTGCAGGGTGCAGGGCGCCGCCACGCTTGCCGGTGTGCAGGGCGCGCAGTCGTCTCATGTAGGCTGAGGCGGCGGGAGGGCGTTGGCGTTCTGTCGTTCAGGGTGCCACCTCGCTTGCCGGTGTGCAGGACACGGCAGTCCCACTCCCATGTAGGCTGCATCGGCGGGAGGGCGTTGGCGTTCTGACGTGCAGGGCGCCGCCTCGTTTCTCGGCGACCTCGCTTGCCGGTCGTCTAGGCTGCGGCGGGAGGGATTCGACGACGGTAGGTTGCGATGGCGGTAGGGCAACGAATCGCGGAAGGTTTCGGGGACTGGAGGCTGTGGTGTCACGGGCGGGCGGTGTCAGCAGGTGGGGCGGGGCAGCGGCATCGCCGCCGGCGGCGAGAGGAGCGACGCGTCCGGGGCAGTGAAGGGGATCGGCATGTCAGGGAAGACGACGACGTCTCCGGTGAGATGAGCATGGATAGGGGCGTTGCGTGGGGAGGCCTCGAGGAGATCGTGATGGGAGGCGGTTTCCTGCGGGACAGGCTGAGGCTGCGCTGCTGCTCTGCGTCCGTGCTACATCATTGGGCTAATCTAGACCATTAGATTAACAAAATCAATGGTAATGACTATGGGGGTACGACTTAAGCGGATACATCATTGGTGGATTCTGAAACGTTAGATATAAGCGATCGTACGGCCGATGTTATTTGGATCAGCCACCCTCTCTCTTTTTATATTAGTGGAGATGTTAACCAAGTTAACTTTCCAGTCCTAGTAAGATAACATGCTCCTTCATCGGTAAATTTTACGACGAGCACAAACCTTTTCTTTTTTGACGAGAACGAGCACAAACTTGGACCAATGACATTTATTGGAAATTGATCTTGTCTTGTCTCTTTCAGGTAAAATTGCAGAGTTCGTCACACCCAGAGTCCCAGAGTAAAAAAAAAAGAGTAGGAGTGCAGGGCAGCGTCCTGCATAGTCCCGCGTAAGTAGAGTTAATTGCACTGGTGGTCACACAACTCGTCGGGTATGTGTAATTAAGTCACACATCTGGATAACGTGATTTTTTGGTCACACAACTAAACTTTTGGTGCACGCTGGTCACTAACCCCACATGTCAGTCCGTTTTCCGTTGCAGGAGGTCACGCGCGTGGCACGTGATGCTGACGTGGACACATAATCTTGCAGAAAACACCCTGTATTTTTGGACATTTCGTGAAAAAAACAAATTTGCTACCATTTTTGGAGATAATAGCACAATACTACCAGTTTTCTTTCATTCATGCACTCGACAGGATGATAGACCAAATCTGCTCAGTTTATATTGTATTGAATAATAAAGCAACAATTCCAATCAACTATACAACATTGCAAGCATGATTTTGGTTTGTATTCGGAAAAGAGCCAATCAACCCAGCAAGCTGTTCTCAGATCAGAAAAAAAGTAAATCAAACACGACGACACATATGTTGAGAAGTAACAAAAGGACCGATCTAATCGAACACGACCAGCTTTTGGTACTACTTGCCAGCGATGGCCGCATTCCTGATGGCCCAAGGAAGATCTGCTGCATCACGGATCAAGGCCACCTAGTTCCAGATCCACGCCACCCGTGGCCGATCCGGGACGAGGTCACCGTCGGCCGCCACGACAGAGTTCGTGGTCGCGCCTGCGCCTACCTCCTAACCAGCGCCGTTGCCGAGCTAGGGGAACTTCTACTTCGTGGCCTGTCGGGACAGCGGCCACCAGCGCTGTCGCGCGCCCAGCCGGTCTCGACCACCACCATGGCATGGGCCGAGTAAGCCCAGATCCAGGCAGCCCTGCACGAACGCGGCCTCCCTAGCCGCGCGCAGGTCGCTGGACATGGCCCGCCGCCCGCCGAACTTCGGACGCCATTGTTGGAGACAAAGAACAGTGAGCTTGAGATCCAATGTAGGAGAAGGCTGTAGGCAAAGGAAGGAAGGAGAGAAACGGCAATGAAAGACGGCCCCACATGGCAGAAATATTGCCTAAACTACCCATGTGTGCTAAACTGGATCCCGCCGGGGCAAAGTACACGGGTATCTCGGTCAACGGGTCAGAGAGAGTAAAAAATGTGATTGGACCCGAATTTGGGTTTTTTTGTGAAACGTCCAAAAATACAGGGGGTTTTCTGCAAAATTACGTGTCCATGTCAGTACCACGTACCACGTGCGTGACCTACTGCAACGGAAAACGGACTAACATGTGGGGTTAGTGACCAGCGTGCACCAAAAGTTCAGTTGTGTGACCAAAAAATCACGTTCTCCAGATGTGTGACTTAAGTACACATACCCGACGAGTTATGTGACCGCGAGTGCAATTAACTCGCGTAAGTATATGGCAAGCCAAATTGAACTAATCCATTAGAATCTAATCAGAACAAAACCTTGTAAATTTGAATAAGGAGCTGGGCGGATCGGGTGCCGGCTCTGCAACCCTACCCGAGTACTCCACCGATCGAGGTGTATATATATATAGAGGCTTAGTTTTAGATCCCCCACCGATTACCGATTTCTGATCAACTTAAAGGTTATTATAGTCGGACCAGGGGGAATACAGAAGCCACTCATCTGGTGGGACCAATTATGGTAACAAGGGTAATTTGAAAGGTATATTGCTGGTCCATGGCGAGGGCCACTCGCTTGTCTGCAATCCATCTCTTAGACACACACATATAGGCTAATTTTTTTAAATAATACGCTAAATTTATTTAATTAGGAAAATAATACGTATTTTTTTTATTTTTAAAAATATTACCCAGTCGTTCTCAACGAAGACGATTAGTACTAATCGTCCTGACCAAAAACGATTAGTACTAGTCGTCCTATCCCAAGACGACTAGTAGTTGCACATGAAGAAGCATGCAGAAAAAGACAAAGTGCATGTAGGAAAAAACAAAGTGCAAAGACACATATCGTCTTCGGCCAAGACGACTAGTACTAATCGTATTTGGCCAGGACGATTAGTACTAATCGTCTTCGGCCAAGCCGACTGGATAATATTTTTGAAAATAAAAAAAACGCGTATTATTTCTTGAAATAACTAAAAAAAATGTATTATTTTAAAAAAAATAGCCACATATAGCCAGGCCATACTAACAAGACTTGTACGGACTCAGCCTGTGGACTCTGAAGTACATCTTTTAGACGAACTAAGTAAGGACTACATGGCAACCTGCCCAGCTACCACTTTACACTACATGGGTAATAACTGACACAACTATAAATGGGGTAATATCCGGCACAACTTTCACTAAATGGGGTAAGCATGACGAATTGCTACCAAATGCGGTGAGTGATGTCTCAAATGTCAAACTAGGGGTAAAAAATGGAATCCAAAAATAGCAAGAAACCATACTGGCAAGAAGTGGAGGCTTAACGGTCGTTACCTTGATCACGGCGATGTTGCTCATTATCCGTCAATTTTCATATGATCAATCCCGCACATCACTTATTCGTAATCATTTCCAGTCTAAAGCATAAAAGAATAGACTCATAAAAAGCTCTGGCTGCAGCAAGCCTCCAGCAGTTGCTGGGAATGAATGGTTCGAGCTTATGACTGTACGAATCTGCTAGAAAAAAATTCCCATCTGTACCATGTCTACACCAGGATATTGTTGGGAACCCTTGTCCTCTCCCCTCCCGTCACTGTAGCAGAGGGGCGACCGGCGATTTTTGGGCGATCTCGGCCGAACCACCGCGTGCTCGCCGCTGAGCCGCGGGATACCTCTCCTCCGTCGGCCGCCTCGGCGGCGGGAGGGTGGGGGATCCCCGGCTCCGGCTTGTATATATGGTAGGTTAGGGTGGAGACCCCGCCGGCGTTGCTGTGGAGGAGGTGCTGCTGGCGGCGGGTGTTTTGGTGTCAGGGCGATCTTCTCCGGCGGAGGAGCTCCTGGGAGCTCGTCGTCGTCGCGCTCGACTTGCGGAGGCTCGAGGCCCGGCGTGGTGCTCGAGTCTGTCGGCATCCCGTTGGATTCGTGCTGCCGGCGGATCTGGCGGCTGGAACCCAGGGCTGGGCTTGCCCGGCGGTTCCTCTCTGCTTCGACGCCGAAGATGGCTGCGGCAAGGTGGAAAAGATGGAGCGGGAGGGCTTTCGCCGTGCTCGTTCATCGGCAAAAGCTCCGCCGCTGCGCGGCGGACGGCTCTTGCGGCGGTCTTCAACAAGGAAGGAGCTCTCGGGGCGTGGTGAGAAGGAGGACGGTGGTCTTCGTCGTCGACGCCGGTGGAGTTGCTGTGGTTTGCTTAGGCTCTGATTCCCCTACGTATTTGCTGTTCTTCGTTTCTGTACTGTGTACTGTGTACGTGGTATGTTGTTGAATATACGTGGGCTTTCAAAAAAAAAATTAAGAAGATTTCCTAGAGCTGGAGGTGAGTCTATCAAGCTAGGACAGAGGATGAAGGCATGGAGTCTCTTGCTATGCGGAGAGCTTTGAATACCATAGCGATCAACGATATGTGATTACCAAGTGTGAGATAATACACGCTGCCCCCATATACACTGTAAATAGTACTTCCTACGTCCAAAAATAAGTGTCTCAAGTTTGCCCAAAAGTGGAAGTATTTAGACATATTTCATGTATAGATACGTCCACTTTTTTGTTAAACTTGAGACACTTATTTTTGGACGGAGGAAGTACTATATTTCGATAACCTAGGTGGTGGAAGAACGGGTATGGCATATTGAATTCAGATATTGTCTGGCCGGTTCGCCATCCAGCTTCAAAACAGGTTTTGTAGAAAGCTCCGCAACTTTCTGCTCCAAATGTTGTTTCGTGGCTTCGCTGTAGGAACCCGTGAGCCAGACTTCCTTGAGACAAGATAGCTCTTCTAGCCCAGAAGAAAGCTCCAGTGAGGAGTCAGTGGTAGAGCAGTGAACCACCAGCACCTCAACACATGTTATTATCAAAGGTCCAAAAACTATAACCAACTTGTGGGTGCTACAATCAATCTTGAGTAGTGGGGCTTCAAAGTATCCACTTGCCCAGCCATCCTCGTCCCACCAACCGCAACGCAGCTCGCCATCTTTAGTCGGCTTGACACAAAGACGGCGGTACATATCTGTACACGGCAATTCCATAATGATGCCAATGTCCTCCTGTGCTGATATGGTCAGCTCAAGGTCTTCAAGACGAACCTTGCTGAGATTGCCAAGCTGCTTCATCCAGACTGGCGATACGTGTACATTTCCCCCATATAGCTTCAGGCTCTTTAGGGTCTTTGGTGGCTCAGAGATTTCATCCAAACAACACAGATCTTGCTGCTCATTTTTATCATCTAGTTGCAATGACAAGGACTCTAGATAGCCGTGACCTGAGATGGCACAGCACAAATCCTGCCAGTTTTTCCGGTTGATGCCGGATAATCTTAGCTTGCGCAACTGGGTAAGCTTCTTGAGCTCTCTGAGGACGACCTTCCCACCAGCACCACAGACATTGACAACCCCAAGAGTATGTAGAGCTGTTAGCTTTCCGATAGTTCCTGCAGCAGAAGGAGCAACCTCAACACCACCATTGTTAAATTTAAGCTGGCATCGGCGCAACTTGTTGACGTTGGACAACCAGGTGGATACAATATCACGTGCTCTGCTGTTCCATGTCCCTGGTGTGTCACCGTCTTGATCCGGTGGTGGAGTTGCTGCTGTTGGTGCGCGTGGGACCATGCCATCACCGTCGGCTTCAGGTGTTGAGGTATTTGCTGCTGCTGCTAGACTTGGTGCTGTGCCATCGTCTTGATCAGATGTTGAGGTATCATTTTCTTCTGTTGGCACCGTGCAATCACCATTGGCTTCAGGTGGGGCTGCTGCTGCAACAGTAGTGTCTTCAGCTTCCACATTGGATGGCATGGTGCTGCCAGCACGAATGTACTGTAGCTTCTGCAACTTAGTGATGTTCGCAGGCAGGGTGACTATGGAGGTGTATCTGAAGTCTAGCGTTTGCAGCTGCCTCATTATACAGAGTGAATCAGGGAGGCGAGTAATTTCCTTGCATCCTCGTAAGGAAAGAAACTTGAGGCGAGGAAGTAGCTTGCTGATCTGCTTAAGATCATCATCTGTTACACCTGACGTGTCCTCCAGATCCAACACCCGAAGCAACCGCATGTTATCAGAGACGAAGAATGACATCCACTTGCCAAACACCGTCAAAGACCGTAGCCGTGTGTAGTCGATGCTCTCATATACAATCTTGTCTCTGTCCCAGCTGCTAGTTATGGTGAGGTGTTGTCCGGCACGCTTTGAGTTTGGGCTGCACCGCCCTTCCAGTGCAAACACAAGGTTATCTTCCATTGGTCGTGAGATGATGTATTCACGGAAGAAACCATTGACTTGGCACACATACTCCACCTTGCTTACTGACTGCTGGAGTATGCTCAACTTGACGAGCTCAGAGAAGAGCTTTTTCCCATCCTCCTCCGCTGTACTACCGATTTTGTCCCTTGAGTAACCCTCCGCGATCCACCGCCTCACTAAACGCCTTGGCCTAATGCTCTTGTGGCCTGCAGGGAAGACTGAGAGATAGAATATACATGGCTTCAGTGAATCCGAGCAAGAGTCAAAGTAGGACTGCATCCAAGAGAATAGACTCCTTAAATTATCAAATCCAGGGTCTTTCTCCAGGTTGCCCATGAAGTCAGCATTTATAATCTCCAACCCTGCTGTGCTAACTGTATCGCTGCTCAAGTATTGACCTATAGCAGCTATTACTTTGGGTAGCCCGCCACACTTGTCCAAGATAAGTTTTGAAATCTCCACCTCCTCGAGACTCATTTGCCTGCCGCCCCAAGCTATCTACAATTCAGGCATTAATTTAATTCTGAAATTAGAAACTAGAATTTAAGTTGCATTGGTCAACAGAATCAAAAGCAAGCTTAGACTATTAAATGGGAATTAGATTTTAAAGCAACTCGAAGAAATAAACTCAGGTTTGTCGACCCACTCTGACTTGAAATCAAATACATAAACAGAAACGAAACTGCATCACTGGAATGTGCGAAAAATGAGTAACCAAATTTCATAGAAAATTCATATACGAGTTGAAACTAAATCATACATATGTCCAGGTGTAGTTTTGGCACGAACTCCTCGTGAAAAAATACCCCCTCTCGTTCTATAAAACTTGCTTTTTATATATTCAGACGGTCTCCAATACACAGTTGTGATTGCTAATTTCTACTGTAACATACTTATAAAACCTAACAGTATTATAATTTCATGAATGCAGTTTTCTAGATAACTCTAAACGACTAGCGATATGGTTTTTACATTCCATCATAAAATTTGAAAACATTATTATATACAGTTTCAAATCAAACGCACGATCTCAGACGGTTCTACTAAAATGTCACGGAGGGCTATCGCAGACAGGCTGCCACGCAGGCTCACTACAAAAAGCTTTCTAGGTGTGGTTCAAATTATGATTTGTCTAAGATGCGAACTCATCACAAACGGTTCATGTCAACCGTTCTTGAAAAGTGCACATCCAAGAAGGTTCGTGTTTTGTACTATCAGGAACATTAATCGCTATATAATCCAGCCCATGACCAGATAGATATGCAAACCCTAAATCTGTCAGATTGGTGTAGCCGCTAGTGAGCAATTTGCTGAGTCGATATGGGCGTACCAATCAGAACTAGCTAGATTATTTTAGCTAGAGCATTTAGGTACTTGTGATCAGTAAACAAACCTTTCTGAAGAAATGAAGGGCAGCATCAGCTTCTAGACCTTTGATATTGATGACATGGTCTTCATCATCTGCACAATGTGCGGCGACACTTTCTTCATATGTATTGACAATTATATAGCCTCGAACAGGCTTGGATAATAATAATGCATTTTTTATCAAATCCCAGTCACGTGTTGACTGCAAAGCATCAATAACAACAAAGCATTTCTGTTGATGCAGAAACCTACGACACCCTTCGAAAGGGTCATATCCTGCCATCATACCAAGTGTTGCATTCTCCTTGGCTTCAGGATCATCTGAAAGAAAGTCTAGAAATAAGCGCCAAGAAAATTCCTTCAAATCGAACGGATGTGGCACATAGACCCAACTGAATGCTGTAAATTCCGTGTCATAATCAATTTCGTCACTTGTGTCAGAATTAGAACGACGGTTTTTTAAGCCAAGCATCTGGTTGTAATAAATGCTTTTGATGAGAGCTGATTTTCCGACACCTGCAATCCCCCACACGGATATCACACCAGGATATTGTAAATGTCGGCTAATAGACATCCATTCATAAAAATGCACATCAGTATCAAACGTATCCATCCAAGTACGTGCTTCTTCCATTCTGTTGGACAAAACCCGACCCCTGCTAGAACTCTCCTCATTGTCTGCCTCGTCTCGAGATGCCTGCAAGTAAGATACATATACCTTGTTTAACTACATCGTGGGTGCACAGAAATAGATTTTATTTTAGCAAACAAAGTGAACAAGCCCTTAGGGATTGAGTGAGTCTAATTAGTTGTACTAGACACAAAAGGAAAAGTTCAACAGATCTAACATGTTATAGGAACGGTAGAAATGTAGGAATGCAATACACCGGAATTTTGGTAGTCTCATTTTTTCGATACGCATGAAAACATTCTTACAGACTCAAGTCTCCTGCTAAAAGATTACTCATAAGTCATAACTAATGCCTAAATTACTACTACCGAGCAATACTCCCTCCGTTCCTTATTAGTACTGAAAACTGTATTTCTAATTAAAATGCAAGATTGTGGTCAGTTGATTTTGTCCCGCGCTAACATACCTTGTTGAAAAAGGCGCAAAGAGATTGACCACTAGAGAGCTCAGATACTTGGTACGGCAACCCAGTGCAGGAGAGTGCAAGCCCCAACTGTTGCGTCGCCATGACAATCCGGCTTCCGTTTAAACCGTGTGGCAGGTACACTCTGATGGCACCCCACTGTGCTGCAGTGGATAAATCTTCCAAGATGACGAGATACCTCTGCTGGGTCACTTGCTGCATGAGCTCATCTTCCATAGACACCAATGCTTTCATCTTTTTCCGGAAGTCTACTCCTATGTTTGCTTGGTGAGAGCTCTCATAGAACTGAGTGAGCACGCTCTTGATGAACTCCTCAGGGTTAAAAGGATGCATCAGCTTTACCCAGGCGCGGTTCTTAAATCTGTTGCGGATTTCTTGGTTATCGTACGCCTCTCTGAAGATGGACGTCACGATCCCAAGATGATCAGCACCTCCTGTACTACTACTAGTGCTTCCCGACCATAAAGAGATCACCTCAAGGCCATTGCCTTCACTACAGATCAACCTTTTGAGGTCGCCCATGTCCTGTCGCTTCTTTCCTGCGGCTTGCCACACCTGGCTTAGGACGTGGAATGCTGATGTGGCGCTTGAGTCGGCAGTGGCGGCCAACTGCTCCGGAGCCTGCGTTGTCGACTCATTGCTGATGAGGTTGTAGCGTGTGTTCCTCTGGCTTATGTCCTCCACCCTGACCTTGAGCCGCTGTATCTCCGCGGCCGCCACATCCAGGGGCAGCGGCGGCCTTGCCATGCAGATAAGGGACGAGGTCAGGCGCCGCAGCCAGTCCCAGCGCGACGCCTTGTCGAGGTGAACGACAAACTCGACGCAGTCCTCCACATCGAAGGCCAGGCCACGGAGCTGCCTCACCCATGTCCGCACCACCTGGTTGTTGGCACGCTCCGCACTGGCGACATTAAGGAAGGATTGCATCATTTCGAATTCCCCCGTGATGAACACTAGGTCGTCCTGCACACGCACCCTCAGCTTCCCCTCCTCCTCGATAGCCAACTTCACCCTGCTCACCGCCCCCGCCACTGCCGTCTTGGTCAACCCAAGCGCGAACTCCGCCATCTTTGCTCCCTCCTAGCTTAATTACCTTGTGTGTGTGTGTTTGTTGATGTTAGCTTGGAGTTGCAAGGCAGATGGGCTGAGATAAGTGATTATAAAGTATATGATGGAGATTCCAGTTAGGACTGCATAATCACTACCATATATTAATTGTATTTAACATGTAGGATTGCAAGCTGGCTTGAACGAGTTATGTCCTTTTCTTCTTCTATATAACAACAGGAGCTACGTGCGGGCGCCTCTGCACGCATTTAATTAATCGACCAATTTGTTCAATACTGCTAATAGATAGCTGGCCAGATGGACATATCATATCACAGATGGACTTAACCTATCTTTAATCAAGCTGGCCAGCCAGTTTATCCATCCATTACTTGGTGTCACAACATATTGGGTGTGGCCATGGGGGTTAGATAGATAAGAGCGGCGTGCATGATAGTCACCTAATGGCTGGCCTGCTTAAACAACACACGGCTCTGAACCTGCTAGCTAATGCAGCATGAAAGCTGACCTTGTTTTTGTTGATGTGTATAAGTGGATTGCCTAGCCCTTTTCATCAGATCGGTCTTTTGAAATAGTTGGTTAGTACATGAAGATTGACATGTTATTAGAGTCCAGGGTCTCGAGACGGGGGGGTGTTGATGTGTATAAGTGGATTGCCTAGCCCTTTCCATCAGATCGGTCTTTTAAAATAGTTGGTTAGTGCATGAAGATTGAGAGTTTTGTGTGCAGGTCTCAAGGGCATTGTTGAACAAAAATCAGGGATCAATCGGCCAACTAATTATGAGTACTACTAATTCAGATGGAGATGCAGGTCTGAATATATTACTCAGTTAATTAGATTTGCCAGCCAGCTAGCCATGAGAGAACTTGGGAATCGATCTGAGGACCTAATGAAGAAATTCATAAATTATCCGACTGATGCAGCCTTGATTCACGCTAGCAGAAGGTAGAGCTGGCTGCTAGCACGTCGTGGTCACATGGGATTTCAGCCTTCTCGATTAGTATATTCCCACTGAGACTAATATATTTCGCAACTGGAATAGTAAACAGTAGTCTAGCAGCGAAACCCAGGCTACACATAATGGGGATTGAACAATCACAATTGAAACCAGGGGAGTAAATGAGGAAGGATGACTCACCTTTGTTTGAACGACGACCATTCTAGAACTCATGTAGGCCTGAGCTAGCGGCAATGAGATTCAGTCTTGTAGTACAACTTACTGTCGATGAGAAAACCAAAATAAATGGAGTTAGTAATGAAGTAACACCTATTCTATGCATAGATTATATATTGAAGGTGGATGGTACCTGCGTGGACAGAGCCCATCAGGGAGGGAAGGAAGGAGAGTGCATGGCATCGGCTGCGGCATTAGGTTGAGCAGCAGAGGTGGGGCGCTCGATGGGTCGGCGTATCCATTGGGTTGACTCCTCTGCCTCCTGCTGCAAGACGCAAGGGCTCCTCTGCTACCGCCCACGGTACATTTCTTTCTTAATTTCAACCAAGAAATCATTGATGCCAGATCACAGGAATTTGACTACCAGACCAATTCTCCTATATTATGCAAGTCGACGAATGATTCTGCCTGCCTGATGAATCAGTTTAAAGTTTATCAGAGGATTATGCAATGGTTAATATTCATTGGCACGTACTACTTCCAATTAGTCCTAGTCAGCCAGTGCAACTTAAAAGGCGGCCTTTGCTACTGCAGACCAGGTTAGCAGTACCCATCATGACAGGTTTGGCAGTTTGGCCAAGGCCTACACTGGCAGGCAGAAATGTCCGCCCGAGGGTGAACATAGACGACAACCAGGAGGTGGCGAGGATTAGGGGCATCCTCATCTTCATCTTCAACAACGGCAAGAGGAAGGACTTGGTCACTAGGGCCATCGCAGATACTACATTGGCTGCCACAGTCCACAGCTTCTTGTAGAAAGCCACAGACAAGATAGATAAACAGTTGGCACTTGGCACCGTTCAAGTATATTTGTGGTAATATTCTCTTGCAAAGCATATCATACATATCAATCATCTCAACTCATATAATGTACATTACACATAGTAACTGGACCAGATCACGAACGCGGACACACGACCTAACACCGCTCATCTCCTTCCCAGTTATCTTTCTCCTTTGGTCCAGTTGGGCCTTCCTCCTCATACAGTTCTACAGGAAGACTGTCAAATATCGCCTCCGCCGTGAACCGAAGGAAGAAAGGCAGGAAGCTGAGCATCGTGTCCACCTCTGATCGCGAGTTGTACGTCACGGTCGGGCCCCACTCCCTCATGTACTGCAGCCAGCATGGCTCGACCACGGCATCGTCTCCCAGGTATTCTGCAGAGATAATCTCATACCTCATGCTCGAATCAACCGACAGATCGCTACGTGCGACATCGTTTCTCATTCCGATGCTGAGCCTCTCGGAGCCCTGCAGATAGCAGCCAGGGTGTGCGAAGCTCGCGTGCCCGTTCCTCGATGAGTAGACGATCGCCTTGTTTCCTGAGATGAACTCCAAGTCGGAAGCGTCCACCCACCCGCCCCCGCTGTGCTCCGAGAAGTAGATGCACGAAAGCTCTCCCGAGAAGTTACTGATGCGGAGGGTGAAATGCTCCCAGTCTCCGGTATGCCTACCGACCTTCTGTAGAGCAAAGCTTGCAAGTCCGACCTTTATCGTTGCTGGCCCGTTGAACGGGCAGAACACCCACATCGCAATGTCGGTGAAGGTCCCTCCGTGAGATGGCTTAATATGAGCATAGAGCTCCGCACTCTTCAGGTTACCAACCTTGACGTACTCATTCCTGTCATCATCAGGGAGATCAATCCAGTACTCACCATCGTTTGTCCCACCGGCAGGCAGGTTTGCGCCATCAGCGAGTATTGCATCTCCCATCTTTATACCTTCCTTGTGCAGCGTGGCTCCATTCTCGAAGAACCACGAAACTGATGACGGCAAATATGTCTCTTGTGGGTGGAAGAAAACAGTCGGGCCATAGTGTCTGATCAGTGCATGGATCTGCTCCAGATTAGGCATGGCTCTCAGATTCGGATCAAAGTTCTTCAAGCAGGGAATGGCTGATTCCTCGCTGTTAACTGAATCTGTTTCACAGAAGAATGTACCAACAGGTATTCCTCGCCCTGCCATCCCTCGGTCGCAAGGCCTCGTCGTCCAAACTTGGCATGTACTTTTCACGTTAAGGACTGACCTGAAGTTTTCACATGCATCTGTGAGGTCGTGCCGTACGCATCGAACCACTTCCAGTGATGGCTTCTTTAGTCCTCTAGTGACCACATAGCCCAGGGCTGTATAACCCTCCGGTGGTGATGGCGACCAGATGCACCCACATTCACTATTGTCATCTTCATACAAGTCAGCACTGGTCCAAACGAGGGTGTAATCCAATGGTTCCACAAGAGCGGGCTTGCTATTGATCAATCGGCAGCCAGCCGCTTCCCTTGCAACAAGGAGAAAACCCTGTAAAGGCCGGTCATTCTGCTGGGCATAGTGCCCAAGGCAGTGAAACCCGTCAGGAACTTCTCTTGGCTCATAGAATGTAGCTCCAGAATAGCTCCATATGTTCCGGAATTCGGTAACATTTGCAACATCGAGCTCTCCTATGCAGGTCACGCCCTTAGCAAAGTCCCCTCCTGCGAAGTAGTTGCTAGACAAAGTTACTACAAGGTTCAAGTTTTTAGAAAAGAAAATTTTATTTGGCTAAACAATGAACAAGCAGTTTTCAGAAACAGGACAGCGTTTTGCACATGCTCTAATTTTTTGTTGCTAAATTAAGAACACGAGAGTAAATTGCAACCCCATCACAACAAAAAATGGGTAGCCTGTAGAAAATTAACTGCAGTCTTGTGAATAAATGAACCCTTTACATTTCTCATACTCTATGATTAAAAAATTCTAGCATGAGATGCCTTCAAAGCAACGCATACTGATGCGTGTAAGCCACATCCAAGGCAAGTACCAACTACCAAGAGGGAGCCACTACAGCAAGCTAAGTAGTACAAGAAAGTTCCTAAACCAGGACCATAAGCAACGATAAAATAACGATCTAAAACAGTGAATCAATGATGCTCATAGGATAATTTGTACCGTTGACAACATACAACAAAAAATCCCCTTTCTGAGAAGGAGACAACAATACAATCAACATTGGACATAATTGAACAAAGAAAGTAGTATCAATCAACAAATCAAGTAAGAACTCGGACGAAGCGATTAGAGTACAATTTTTAGTTAATCATGAAGCTGCATCGGACAACTCAAAAAAATGAAGCTGCATCGGGCTAACACATGTTGATGATCAACGAACTGATTCTAGGACCAATTAATTTGTTACCCAGTGAGCGATACAAAGAAGGAACATGACTACAGGGGAGAAAGAAGAAGTGATTCACAAACCTTGCGGCCACGCGGGTAAGGGCGCCGGCAGATGGAACGGCTCCGGCAGCCGGACGTCGGCGTCGGCGTCCCCGCAACAGGAGCTGCTGCACCCGCCCATCACCGGCCGACTGACTCCTGCCTTTCCCCCTAGTCCAAGGTCCAAGCTCCCCTCGCCTCCTCCTCCTAGTAGTAGCACTATTAAAAGGTCAAGCAAGACGGCGGCTGGATCCGCACGCACGAGCTCCGGTCAAACGGGAGCGGCTCGTAGTCCATCCGCTGATGGTCAAACACGGCGTGGTCGACGGCGACACCGAGGTGGGTTCGGATCCAGGCGGCCAGCGGCTTTCGTCCGGAGAAGGGGAAAGTACAATAAAGGCGGTCTCTTTCGGCGTCGGAAAACCAGAAATATGGTGTGGTTTGCCGTCTACGTACGTATAGGCTGCGCCGCACGATTCGGACTCGATTTGATAAAAGAACTGAGGAATATGCGCATGTTCTGCTAATTCTTCGATTTGTATTTGTATAGGATTTAGGGTTGGGTAACGTCAACTTGACACTGACGTAAGATAAAAGAACCGGAGAAGGCTCTTATTTCTCTCCTCCCCTCTCCCCCTTCGAGAATCGTTCCACCCTCACATCTCCTCTCTCTCCCTTCCTCTTCGTCGGCTTTGCCGGTCGGACATGACCAATCAAGCTCGTCCTCATTGTCGCCGACATCTTCGTTGTCGTCGTTGGAGTCGACCGTGATTTCGTCGTTGTCCCGCGTCGATCATCAGCATGCGAATTCGACAAAGGTTGGTTGCACCATGTTTCGGCGACTTCTCCATGGCTTTGGTAGGCCTCCGATCCTCGCCGTCATTGGAAGGCGTGGCAGCGATGGCACGCAGTACCGAGCCAGCCACGACGGCTCCCTCTTTCGCATCTTCATCTACGATGCATGTGGTTGATCCTTCTTCACCTTTTTTGGACGGCTAAGGAACATTCAAACCCGTAGCCGTGATGCCTGCTCCCGAATGACAATGTCACCCTGCTTTGGTAGCAAGCGCGAGGTCTACAACTCTTACTTGGGGACGAGACGGGCACTAGGGCGCACGAGGACAGAGTTGTCGTAGGTGAAAGATCGAAATGTCGCCTAGAGGGGTGAACATGCGTTTTTAAAATCTATTACGGATTTGGACGAAAGAATACGAAAATAAACTATCCTTTAGTTTGCAATTACAAATCCTAAATAAGGCAGGCTCAACTAAGTGCAACAACAATTTAAGATAAACAAAATGAGTATAAGAGATATCTCACAAGTGAGAAACAAAATATATATAACTTTAACCTCGATCGAATGCTATCACAAGTCAAGGTGGCAGTTTTCCCCGTGGGGACGGGTATCCGCGGGTAGTACACCCGTTAGTAGCGGGGATGGGGCCATTTTCCCTCCATGGGGATGGCGGGGCGGGTACCTGTTAGCTGGCAGGTACGGTGATGGGGACTGATTTAGCCCCACGGAGGCTCCATGGATACCCGCTAAGCATCTGATAAGTGGGCTATAATATACTAATATACTAGTGTACAAGTGAAACCCTAAAAATCTAACTCACACCCACGAGGCCACGACCCAGTCCCACCTCTATTTTTCTCACATCCAGCTGCCACTAGCCCACACCAGCAGTCGTCCCTGTTCCTGGTGCTCTCTCTCTCCCCCAAACCTCCTCGCTCCATTGCTCGCTTCCCATGCGCAGGTGCAGGCCGCACCGCCGGTCCGCCGCTCATGATTTCTCAACATTGCAGTAGTCCTCCTCTCCCTCAACCTCTAGTCGAGCGACTTGAGGCAACATGCATGCAATGGGGAGTCGACCGACAACCTATAGGCAACTTCGACATCAGGGACTCGAGCGACTCGAGCAACATGCAACGGGGGCCGCGAGAAGTTGCGGCGACGAGGTCCCCGTGGAGTACCCGGCGGGGGGCGGGTACCCGACAGGCATTTTCCCCCCCTAAGCTTCACGGGGATCACGGGTATGAGAATTGGCGGGGACGGTAGAGTCATCCCCGGTCCTCCCCATCCCTGTTGCCAGCTTGAATCACAAGGAAATAAACTTGGGTATAACAATAACATAGCCACGTGGAGACAAAGATGTATCTCGATGTTCCCTTCCAAGAAGAAAGTTAGTCACCGTTGGAGAGGTGTGGGTTACCACGAAAGACTCCGAACGCTACGATAGTTCGCCTTCTTCTTCAAAAACACTACATACTTATGGCTAGCTTTTCCTCCACTCTAGAGATGGCAATCTCCACAACCACTCAACAATTCTCACGAAGGAGAAGACTCGGTATCTTCACAATATTGCACAAAGAGATCACCGCGGTCACAACCACCAAACTGTCTAGTAGGTTACCTTCCAAGAGTAACAAGCACACGACCTCTCACTCGAATTAATCGAACCGGAGAGATCAAAACTATGCAACAAATAAAAAGCAAGAGCATAAGAGATATTCAAGTCCTTCTCTCTTAAATTCAACCACAATAACAGATGTTAGGGAGTAATAGAAGAGGAAGAACAATGAAGGAGGTTAACCGATGGCTCCAATATTTAGATCGAAAGGCTTCCGCTCACTTAGAAGATATATATCCCCTCTCTCTTTCCCCTAAAAAAAGCAAGTATCATGGCACGGAATGAGGAGGGAGTAAGCTTTCTTCAAGGGCAACAAGAAGGTGAGAGGAGGTAAAAAATCATAATACATTGTTGTGGATGAATATCCTTTTATAAGAACCCCAATCTGCCCATTACACTCATTTTTGGGTGTTCATGGCGTCGGTTCCCAGTCGATTGGATCGACCGGGTCGGTTCAAGGTTGGCACTACTGAGCCAATATTGGTTTCATATCGGTTCCAGCGTCGGTCAAGGGTCAAGTGGTTAAACCGCTACGGGAACCAGCTTCACAAAAAAGAAGATTAAACTATAAGAGGAAAGGTTTGAACTCTCCATAAATGAAGACCTGGTAAAACCTCCAATATAAAAAACACAATAAGTTTTTCATACTGAATATGTTTTTGATGAACTTGAACTTGTCATGAAGATAACCACAAGTTCTAAAACCTCACACGTATAAAAGCCAAATACCAACAAAAAAATATGATGCAAACAATGCAAATGTTTGAGCTATTTACGAACAATGCGATCAAACTACTCACTAGAGAGCCCCTTGATAGTACAACGATCAGACCTATACACTGGTCCCCCAACCACCTTGAGACCGGTAAAATAAAAAACTTGTCAAGATTATATATTTGAATTGTGCATTCCACTTGATCAAGATGATGATCATCATGCCCGCCTCAAGATGGAACAACATTCTTGATTTCATTTGCTTGCTGAAGACTCTCGGCACCCCCCAACTGTACAGTGCGGAAATAAATGGGTCATGCCCAAACCAGCATAGCGCGTTGAGCGTTAAATAGGATTTGCCTTTTAAGAACATCTCCATCGGCACCACCACCCCCAAAAAACACTCCAAAGACCAAATTGGAGTCCAGATAAAAAAACATCTCCAACAGCACCCCATCGGTTCGGGCCATCCGAAAAACTGTCTGACACCCCCGTGGCCGCCCCCAACTTTGAGGGCCTTGTTGGGGTTATACCTACTAGGGGTATCCCCAGCATGGATCAATCCGGCTAGTCCAGGGTGGCCCGCAGTGGTGGTGAAGGCTTTGCCTGCCGGGCGGCCCAGATAGCTGACGACCAAGGAAGGCAGATGCCGGCAAGGAGGAGGCCCAAGACTGAAGCCCACGAAGCCACCAAGTCCAAGACGGAAGGCGGCATACTTGCCGGCTAGGTTTAGGACTCCGTATACTTGCTGGATACGTAATCACCTTGTAACCCTAGGTCCAGCCGCCTATATAAGCTGGACCCCGGGACGCCTTTAGGGCATCGAATCAATCTACAACCAACTCATTGTAACCTGTACTTCGGCTATTGCCTTATAGTGAGTTATGGCAGCACGTAGGGCTCCGCCACCGCCGTGGAGCCTGAAGCTGGGTAAACTGCCGTGTACAATCCCGACCTCGACGACGTCCACCTTCTTGCCCTACGTTCACCCTCGGCTAGCAGGACCCCGTCTCCTATCCAAGATGCCGATACGACGACAGTTGGCGCCCACCGTGGGGCCTAAGGCGTCAGGCGTCACGTTCCAGGCGGGAACTCTTGGCGGCATCGGCGAAACAATCGCCGTCGGCCACGCTGTTCGCTACGGCGACAACCACTACATCAGCCGCGACGAGTCCTACATCCCCGCAGACGACTACATTGTCGGATGCGGCGTTGTGCCGTTTGGCGGCGTCGATGTGTTCATCGGCTACACTTCTGAGGCGTATGGGTTGCCGCGAATTTATTCGCCATCCCACCCGCCCTACAGTCAAGACGGATCTGAGTTTGCCTCCCCTGAGGAGTCCGCAGATTCAGATCTACACTTTGTCGGCATGACGGGACTGGGATCAGACTCCCAGCCCAACAGTCAAGATCCCGAATCTATTCTTCCTGCGCTCCAGGATGATGTGATGTCGGATGCCGGATCCAGATCTACCGTTCACGTCAACGTAGATTCTGATTCCGAAGAAGATTCTGCCAGCATGTTTGAGCATCGGGTCAAGCAGTATTTCGTTACACCAGATCCTCCGCCTTCTGAGGCGGCTACGGGCTCCTCCGTCAACATGCAGCAGGTTTTTGTGGCGGATGTCACCGGTGCAGCCTCAGAGAAGGCGGCGGCAACTGACGCCGCCAACCTGGGGACTCCGGCAACTGATCCACAATTTCCAGAGCCTCCTGGGGCTCCGAAGAAGAAGATTCTGGAGAAGGGCGAGCCTAGCAAGATAGGGAACATGGCGGCCCTGGCGGAAGTTCTGCACACACCGGTGACCGACAAAACCAACCCGGCTGATTTGGAGAAGCTTCGAAACACCTTGGTGGAGCAAACTGAGTACCTCAAAAACAAGCAAGCAGAGGTCCAGAGCCTCCTCGACGAAGCCAAGGAGGAAAATGCCAAGATAACCGCCAAGTGTGACCCCAAGCGCAATCTTTTCACCACCACTCCATTGCCCAAGCCGGCAGGACCTGGGGTAGAGAAGAAAAACAAGAAAGGCAGGGATCCTGACACCTTCAAATCCCCTGCCCAAAAGCTTGGTTTCGAGTGGGCTACAGCGCCGCAGCGTAAGGACAAGAACGGGGACATCATCCTCGCAACCCCTGTCCTCAACACTGCAGCCGCCTTAGACATCCTCAACAATGATGACTATGACAATGACGAGAAGATCTACTACGCATCAATCCTTGCTCACAAAGCTCTAGAGCAGCAGGCCCGTGCTGATTCTCGCGCCGACATGGCGGACGCAAGGGAAGGGAAGTTGGAATCCAAATCCAACGCTTGCAAAGCTGCGGCCGGTGGCAACCCCGAAGATCCGTCCGGCTCCAGTAGTCACGGAAAAGGGAAGGACAAGGACAAGGATCCGCGCAAGTCACCACCTCCCAAAAGGCAGCGTGACGAGGCGTCCAGAACCGGCAACAGGCGCAAGGCCTCACCCCCTCCGCCTAGGCGGGACGAAGGCGGAAGCAGGGGCAGCAAGCAGCCGCCAAGGAGTGGCGGCAATCGTGACAACGCCCCGCCGCCAAGAAGAAGCAGGGACCGCACACAGTCCCCACCACCAGTTCCCAGGCACGAAGGCGGAAGCCGGGGACACAACAACGAGCCAGGCACAGCCGGGCAGCGCAGGACGAGTCTCACGCCGACAGATCCGGCAAGCAGCTCAGTCCGCAAGACGCACGACATCGTCTCAATGACATCAAGGCTGGAAAGCAAGATGCCTATCTAGGACCTGAGTGCTTTGGCCCAGCCATCCGCAACGTCAAGTACCTCGAGATATGACATCGGTGTCAAAAACTCATCAAAGGTACAATGGAGCGGACAAGCCAAACTCATGGTTGTCGGATTACGCGCTGGCAGTTGAAATTGCGGGAGGCAATGGCCTCGTCGCTGCATGTTTCCTTCCCCTCATGTTAGAGGGGACAGCCCGAAGCTGGATCGAAAACTTGCCGGAGAAAAGCATTCATAGTTGGCATGACATGGAAAAGGTGTTCACACAGCATTTCCAAGGCACGTACAAGCGACCCAATACATACACAGATTTGGCTCGTTGCGTGCAAAAGCCAGATGAAACAGCTACTAGCTTCTTGGCAAGGTGGATTCAAACAAAGGCAAGTTGCGAGAACGTAGACGACAATCAAGCAATCCATGCCTTCACCACAGGCCTCCTGAAGGGCTCTAGTCTCAGACATAAGCTCGTGCGCATGCAAGTCAAGGATCTCGGAGTCATGTTAGAAGTAGCAGCCATGTACGCACAGGCGGACGATGATGCACGCGATGGTGATGGCGCACATGACATGGCGCCAAGCAGGCGAGCAAGTCACTAACGCAAGGCTCCCCAGGATGACAAAGCCGGACCGTCAAACGAGGTCGCCGCCGCCTTCGAAGGCAAAGGCGGCAACCGCAAGTGGAAAGGAAAGGGTAAAGATGGCGGCTCCAGCAAGCAACGCCTGACATACGATCAAGCAAAAGCCTTGCCCTGCCGAATCCGCGCGTCCTTAGGCAAAGTTAACCACACATTAGGGGAATGCCGGTTCATGGAAGACTTCAAGAAGGACCCCGAGGTTGGCTGGAAATCAAAAAAGAGCAAAAAGGCTGAGAAGACAAAGAAGGAAGATGATGATGGGGCGTGTCCATGTCCGAGGATGAGGAACCCAAGCTGGTGCGCAAAGAAAGGAAATATCCCAAGGTACATGGCCAATTGGTGTGCTTCTTGGGCACTCCTTCGGCAAAAGAAGAAAAGGCGGAGATGCGCGAGCTAAACGCCACAGTACCAGACGTTCCCCAGTATCTAGACTGGTCGGAGGAGCCAATAACTTGGGATCGAGATGATCACCCAGATCACATATCTCACCCCGGCAAATACGCCCTTGTCGTTGACCCAATTGTCGATAACTTCAGGCTCACCAAGGTGTTGATGGATGGCAGCAGCAGCCTCAACATCATCTACGCGGACACTCTGAAGCGCATGAATTTGTCGGAAAGCCAGCTTGACCACAGCAAGGTCAAGTTTCATGGCATCGTTCCAGGAAAGCAAGCCAAGTCAATGGGAAGCATCAAATTGGAGGTTACTTTTGGGCCTAAGACAAACTACCGCTCGGAGTATCTCAGGTTCGAAGTAGTCCCCTTCAAAAGTGCCTACCACGCCATTTTTGGACGGCCAGCTTTCGCCAAGTTCATGGCGCGGCCGTGTTACATCTACAGCAAGTTGAAGATGCCGGGACCCAACGGTACAATCACCGTCAATGGCAACTTCAAGAAAGCAAAGGAGTGCGAGCGTGGCAACGCCGCCTTCGCAGAGGCAGTACTCCACGCAGAGGAATTAGCCATGTTGAAAAAGGAGTTGGATACATCGCAGTTGCCGGAGCATGTAAAGACCGCTGAGCAAAAGAACACTTTCAAGGCGTCCGAAGACACAAAGAAGGCGGATCTGGTCCCAGGTGACAGCTCCAAGCAAGTCACCATAGGGGCTGGCTTGGACGACAAATAGGAAAGCGCGCTCGTCAGGTTCGTCCGTGAGAATCAGGACATCTTTGCATGGTCATCAGCTGACATGCCAGGTGTCCCGAGGGAACTTGCCGAGCACTCTCTTAACGTCTACGAAGGAGCCAAACCAGTGAAGCAAGGAATAAGGCGCTACGGTGAGAAGAAGCGGACAGCAATAGGGAAGGAGATCATCAAGTTGTAAGAAGCCAAGTTCATTAGGGAGGTAGTACACACTGATTGGTTGGCAAATCCTGTAATGGTTCCAAAACCTAATAAGGAAATGAGAATGTGCATTGATTATACCGGTTTGAACAAGTGCTGTCCTAAGGACCACTTTGCTTTGCCTCGTATAGATCAGGTCATAGACTCCACAGCCGGCTCCGAGCTGCTGTGCTTTTTGGATGCGTACTCCGGGTACCACCAAATCAAAATGCGAGAATCCGACCAAATCAAAACAGCGTTCACTACGCCCTACGGGACCTTCTGCTACATCACGATGCCCTTCGGTCTAAAAAATACCGGCGCAACGTATCAGCGGTGTATGCAAAGATGTCTTCACAAGCAAATTGGCCGCAATGTTCACGTCTATGTTGATGACATTGCTGTCATGACAAGAAAGAAGGCAGATTTGCTTGACGATTTGAGAGAAACCTTTGATAGTGAAAGGATCGTATGACACCTAGAGGGGGGGGGGTGAATAGGTGCTACTTCAATTTTAGTACTTTTTCAACTTAGGCTTGACACAAAAGGTAAATTCTCTAGATATGCAACTATGGTGAATTTACCTATATGACAAGCAAGCAACTAAACAAGATACACTAAGTAAAGACGGTAAACAAGGATAGAAGTAACCGAAAGTGAAAGCACGCGGAGACACAGATGTAATCCTGAGTTCCTCCCTTTTAGGGGAGTGCGTCTCGTTGGAGAGGTGTGAGCTACCACAAAGGTCAAAACTCAACCGCCACAAAGGCGGGTGCACCTTCTTCTCCGATGAACCGCACCACAAAGGTTTGGTTCACCTTCCACTATCGGAATCCTTCAAGGTGGAATCCGGAGCCCTTACAACAACGATCCGGGGCACAACCCACAAGAGATTGGGGCTCCCGAACAGCTACAAATCTGTCACAAAGACAACAAGTGAGTACAATATGAGGCTAGGTTTTTCCAATGGAAATCCTAGCAAAGGGTCCCTCAAGTGAATGAGGGGGAAAAGTAAATCGGCTTGGTGAAGATGTAGATCTTGGTCTCCTCCTTCGATTCCCCAACTTTGAGCTTGATTGAGTGGTTGGGTAGGGAGATCTAGGAGGAGGAAGCTTGCATTAATGGAGGTGAGAGAGTGTGTGAAGCTTAGTCTTCAATGGGGAAGAAGACCTCTTTAAATAGCCTCTCTCCCAAATCTGGCCGTTGGGCAGCCAGATTCCCGCAGCGGTACTACCGCCAGCAGGGGCGGTACTACCGCTACGTGTAGAGCGCTTCGCCAGCTTCGCGCGAGCCGTTGACCTTCTAGCGGTACTACCGCTGGCCCTGGCGTACCACCGCTGGACCCGGCGGTACCACCGCCCGGTACTGCTGGAGGTACCGCTGGTACCCACAGAAGCACAAAAGCGGCGGTACCCCAAGCGGTACCGCGGGCGGTAGTGGTCCTTCGCCACAGCTCAGATGTGCTGCGAAAAGCACGTGGCGGTACTACCGCCAGGAGGGCCGGTACTACCGCTGGGTACCGCTGGAGGTACCGCTGGTACCAACAGACGCCGGAAATCGGCGGTACCACTGGCGGTACCGCAGCGGTAGCTGTGCCCTTGTGCGTAGCGTAGCACAGAGGAGCTGTGCAGCGGTACTACCGCTGAGCCAGCGGTACTACCGCTGCCTGGGAAAAACCTTCCCACACAGCCTGTTGCGAGTAGAATTCAACCGCGATCTTTTACCTACTAATTTCTGCACAGATCAACAGATATATTAGACTAACTAATTGTGTTGTTAACAAACACCAAAACCATAGGCAAAGGAGATGCCCTTTCAATCTCCCCCTTTTTGGTGTTTGATGACAACACAAGTAGTTACAACGCAATAGGCTAGTAAAATTTCGACGGAGCTCCCCCTAGACATGTGCAATACTCGAAATGTCTTTGAATACACAAGTGCACATAATCTAGGATCAACACTCCCCCTAGATTTTAGAAACCATGCAAGCATAAAGATATATATAAAGAAAGGCTTGCACAAATTAACGACATGAACAAAGAGACATAAAAAAAGAGAGTTCAGATGTCCTTGGTGAGAAGCAAGAGATTCTTAAGATAGGCATGAATTTCATCGATGTTGCCAACCTTGGGGTTGATGGTTTCACGATAAATCCGGTGCATGATGTCCCATGTGGGAAAGAGGCCCTTGGATTTGCCAACCTTCCACTTGACAGCACTGTCGGGATCATAAAGAGGGAGGAGCTGCGATACATCCTTGGCTTCGACCCCCGGAAAGTGAACACGAAATGGGTTTCTTCAAAATCATCGGGCTCAAAGGGACCAAACTCCTCATACTCAAACATGGCAGCAACCTCTTCCCAAAGCACTTCAAACTTTTGGTCCTTAGTCATCCATACAATGCGACGCTTAGTTTCATTTCCCATGTGGACAGTGGCAAGGAATTGGGCAACTAGCTTCTCATCAAAATCCTGCTCCAACTCCATCATAGGCAAGAGTCCAAACTCCTCACATATAGCAAGAGCCTCTCCAAAATATTCAGGATGGGCTTTCATGTGTGCCATGTTGATATGATGCTGCTCCACATAGTTGTCCTTGGGCTTCTTCAGGAGAATCTCATTGTAAATCTGTTCTTGAAACTTGTTATGGAAATAGGGATTGTTGCCCCGAACGGATGGAATTTGCTCCATCCTCTCAATGACATAGCAGTCTTGCACCCTCTTGGCAATGAAATCTTGATCAGGCATGTCACTTGCAGACTTGGGGCGAGCTGCAGCTTTGGGCTTCACTTGAGGAGGAAACTTCCGACGGGTGACAGGAACCCCATCAATCTCATCTCTAACTTCATCTTCACTTGTGTCTGTGCGCTGTTTCTTGTTCCCAGCAACCTTGGTACGAGCAGCACGAGGCTGACTACCTGTGAAGAGCATAAGGAGGGGCAAGCATATAGGTAAGAATGCACAAAGTTCATGAAATGTGGGAAAGAACACATGGTACAAGATTTAGAGGAAATTATGCTAGAATTGGAGTGCTACATCTAGGTGACAAGATGTAACAACAAGGTAATAGGATGGCTTCAAGAGGAAGCCCTAAAATTACCTAGGGTTACTCCTCAAAATCTAGATGAAGAACTTTAAATCTAGCCAAAAATTTCCAGTAAAATTCTACACAAGGTTCAAGATCCACATGTGCTACACTTCTACCAACTCAATCTACCACGAATTCACAAAAGATAGCCACGAATTTCATCTTCATCCATCAACTAGATGAGAGAGAGGGAAAGGGCGTACCGGAACTCATGGCAGAGGATCGAGGAGAGGGAGAAGAGCAGGAGCCGTCCGGGGTGGAGGAGCACGAGCTCCCGTGGCCGGAGGGCTGCTTCCCGGCGAAGAGATGGCCGGCGGCGGTGGGATCTGAGAGGAGGGAACGGGGAGAGAGAGAGCAAATGAGGAACTCTCAAAAAACTGCTCTCCCGTGCCTTATCCGCTCAGAACCCCGTGGCGGTACTACCGCTCGCTCCAGCGGTAGTACCGGCCCCCGATACTGAGCGGGCGCTCGGGCGGTACCGCGCTGCGCAGTGTTTTGCAAAAACACGCGCAGCGGTAGTACCGCCAGAGGGCCCGGTAGTACCGGCGCCTGGGGAAAAACAGTTAGGGCTCAAAAAAGAGCCCCGAACCGTTTTTACCGCCGGTTTCGACCATCCACAAAGCTAGGAACACGAACAAAGTGCATTTTAGAGAGACATGGCTTAAGGGATATGAGAAGTGGCTTAGGATAGAGCAAGTAACTGGGGAAGAAGAGTATGCCCAAATTTGCAAGAATCAAATATGAAGGGCCAAACTTGAGCACTCTTCCTAAAACTCAAAGACTAGGAACCCAAAATAAAACCAAATAAGATCAACTCATCATAGGGAGGAGGGCGGTGGCCAAGGCCACCATGTATGAGTGTGTGGTGTGACACCGCGAAGATATATCTTGGGTTCACGGCCACAACTCGTCATTTTAAGCTCAAAATTCATAGAACGAATATAGAGAGCAAATGAGTTCTTACTATCGGCATAATGGGGGGAGGGATAGTCCAATGGATTAGGACCGCACTCCCCCTATGTCCATGCCTACACCTAAACCAAATAGATAGTCAAAAATAGGTGTGTATGCAAGATGGTCAAGTCAAGCTCCTAGAATCCACGATATTTAGCTCATGCCTCAAGAAGGTGAATCTTGCTTCATCAAGTGGCTTCGTGAAAATGTCGGCAAGTTGATCTTTGGTTGGAATATAGCCAAGCTCAATATCACCACGAGCAATATGATCCCGAATAAAATGATGACGAATCTCAATATGCTTCGTTCTTGAGTGTTGCACCGGATTGTGGCCAATCTTGATAGCACTTTCATTGTCACATAAAAGAGGCACTTTGTCACAATTGACACCGTATTCCTTTAAAGTTTGCCTCATCCATAACAATTGAGTGCATGCACTAGCGGCCGCCACATACTCGGCTTCGGCGGAAGATAGAGATATACAATTTTGCTTCTTAGAAGACCAACTCACCAAGGACCTACCAAGAAATTGGCATGCCCCGGAAGTTGATTTCCTATCATCCTTGCAACCGGCCCAATCCGAATCCGTGTACCCGGCAAGAGAGAAATTAGTGCCCTTTGGGTACCACAAACCAAACCTTGGGGTATCAACCAAATATCGAAGGATTCTATTGACCGCCACCATGTGGCTTTCTTTAGGAGCGGCTTGATACCTTGCACACACCCCTACACTCAACACAATATCGGGTCTAGATGCACAAAGATAAAGCAAAGAACCAATCATAGAGCGATAAAGTTTTTGACAAACATCGATACCGTCGGGGTTAAGTTCAAGATGGCATTTGGTGTCCATGGGAAACCGCTTGCCCTTAGCATTGTGCATATTGAACCTCTTGAGCATGTCTTGGGTATATTTGGTTTGAGAGATGAAAGTCCCTTCATTCAATTGCTTGATCTCAAAACCGAGAAAGAACTTCAATTCGCCCATCATAGACATCTCGAACCTATCGGTCATAAGCTTTGAAAATTCATCATTGAAAGCTTTGTTAGATGAGCCAAATATAATATCATCAACATAAAGTTGGCATATGAAAAGCTCCCCTTTGACCCTCTTGTAAAGAGAGTGGGATCGATTTGCCCCAATTCAAATCCACGGTCTAGCAATAGCTCTCTTAGGTGCTCATACCAAGCACGAGGTGCTTGTTTGAGACCATAGAGCGCCTTATCAAGCTTGTAGACATGGTTAGGGAATTTAGGGTCCTCGAAACCCGGTGGTTGCTTAACATATACCAACTCCTTTAAAGGACCATTAAGAAAGCACTTTTCACATCCATTTGTTGCAATTTAAAGTTATGATGTGATGCATATGCAAGAAGGATACGGATGGACTCAAGGCGAGCCACGGGTGCATAAGTCTCTCCAAAATCAATGCCTTCAACTTGAGAGTACCCTTGTGCAACCAATCTTGCCTTGTTCCTCACAACCATTCCATGCTCATCTTGCTTGTTCTTGAAATCCACTTTGTGCCTATAACATTGCGGCAATCTTTTGGCTTCTCAACTAGATTCCACACTTTGTTGCGCTTGAAGTTATTGAGTTCATCATGCATAGCTTCTAACCAATCCGGATCTTCAAGAGCTTCAAACACTTTCTTTGGTTCCACCATGGAAATATGAGCTTGATGTTCACTAAAGTTTGCCAATTGCCTTCTTGTGGTAACACCCTTCTTGTGGTCACCAAGATGTTTCTAGATGGTGACCTTTATTCAAAGTCTCTTACAATTCTTGCTTTACGACGGGCTTCGATATCTCATTGCATCTTGGAGGTATCTCTTGATCATTTGAGTCCCCGTCTTGACCGGAATGTTGACCTTGATCATCTTGAAGCACATCTTCAACAAATGAAGGAGAGGGTTGATCTTGGTCATGACCTTGGCTAGCATCAACAATAGGAGAACTTGGTTCTTGCATAGCAACTTGGTCAACATGAGGAGGGTCTTGAACTTGTTCTTGGGGTGCATCATTTGCTTCCATGATAGGCGCCGTTTCAACTTGTGATGAAGAGGCCTCCACTTGAATGGAGCTTGGACTTGCTTGAGGAGACTCGTAATGAATCTCAACGGGCGATGGAAACCAATGCCCATTCTTCTTATAGCATCTTGAGGCTCTTCATTATCTACATCACAAACATGAAATTGCGCCACTTGGGAGCCGTCATTCTCATCGAACCTCACATCACAAGATTCTATGACTTTCCCAACGGTTTGTCATAGACTCTATAGGTGTGAGATTCGGCACCGTACCCAACAAAAACACCCTCTAAAGCTTTAGATTCAAATTTAGACAAACGAACACTTTTGTTCTTATAGAAACACTTACAACCAAATACTCGGTAGTAGGAGACATTGGGCTTGTTGCCGGTGAGCATCTCATAAGATGTAAACTTCTTGCCAACACGAAAGAATAGCCGGTTAGATGAGTGACACGCCGTGGAGATAGCCTCGGCCCATAAGAATAGTGGAGACTTAAACTCCGCCAACATAGACCTTGCCATATCCATGAGAGTCCGGTTCTTCCTTTCGGCTACACCATTTTGTTGAGGGGTATATGCAGCGGAATATTGATGACGAATCCCCTCTTCACTAAGAAACTCATTTAAGGTGTAGTTCTTGAACTCGGAGCCATTATCACTCCTAATGACCAATAGGGACATTGTATTGGCGTTGAACTATTGGAAAAGTCGATGACGGCTTGTTGGGTCTCATCCTTCGTCTTGAAGAAATAAACCCAAGTAAATCTTGAATAGTCATCAACAATCACCAAACAATATTTCTTCCCACCAAGACTAGGTTGAGGCACGGCACCAAAGAGATCAACATGAAGAAGTTCCAATATCCTCTTTGATGAAATGATGGTCTTGCTTGGATGGGGAGAATCATGCATCTTTCCTTCAACACAAGCCCTACAAAGACGATCTCTAGAAAAAGAAACATTGTCTTTTAGTCCAAGAATGTGGCCACCCTTGTGAAGACTTTGCAAAGTTCTCATGTTGACATGGGACAAGCGGCGATGCCACAACCATCCCACGTCGGCCTTTCCGAATAGGCATATTGCTTGAGTGTTGGTAGACCCCGAAAAGTCCACCACGAACAACTCATTTTCAACATACCCAACGAACATGACCTTTAGAGTCTTGCTCCTCAAGAGTACCACCATATCAATAGTAAAATGGACATCAAAATTCATCTTATTAAGTGCACGAACGGACATAAGATTGTAACCGAGGGACTCGACAAGCATGACATTTACAAGGGTGATATCCTTTGCAACTACCACCTTGCCGAGACCCGTTACCTCCGCTTTTGATTTATCACCATAGGAGACGGATGCTTGATTTATATTTGGTCCCAACTCCGTCATGATCTCTTGCTTCCGGTCATATGACTAGTGCATCCACTATCAACCACCCATTTAGACCCACCGGAAGCATAGTCCTACAAGAAATCATTGCTTGGTTTTAGGTACCCATTTCTCAATGGGTCCTCTTTTGTTAGCAACAAGGGTCTTAGGAACCCAAATAGAGTAAGCAATGTAACCATCATAAGGACCAACATATTTTGCATAAACATCCCCATAGTAATCAACATAAAGAAAGTAGTTGGGATTGTTATGCCCCGCAAAGTCACTACGAGTGGTCTTGCCCCTAGTGGCATTACCACCGCAATGGAGTCTTGGCTTGTGCGGGCTTGGCATTGGTGTTGCTCTTCTTCTTCTTTGCCTTGGCCACATAACCAAGACCCTCCTTCCCTTTGTGTGGCTTTTGCTCAAAAATTTGAGCAACACCTTTTCTTTACCTTTAGGAATAGAGGTCTTGGCACTAGTGGCCTTGGCAAGCTCAACCTTCAACCTAGCATTTTCCTCAATAACATTTGCATGATCACAAGAGGGAGTAGAGGTGCTAGGTGAGTTAGATTTGGAAAGTTGAGTTTGAAGTTGCTCATGAGACTTGACTAGAAGAGAGTGGTACTTTCCAAGGCCTTGTGAGCCTTGTTAAGTTTCTCCACATCCTCAAGGAGTCTAGCATTAGCAACCACAAACTCGGCTTTCTCCTTTTTAACACTTTATATTTAGCAAAGACATGATCTCTATCCTTAATGATTTTAGCAATTATTTCATCATTTTTATCATCAAGAGACTCAATTCTTTCCTCAAGAGAGGTTCTATATTCACTCTCTTCAAGAGAAGCATTCAAGGATTCTATGGAAGCATTCAAGGATGCTATGGTGAGAGAATCCTCTCTCTCAATTTTTCCCTTGTCATCAAGGATTTCTTCGGCCGCATCAAGTTGTCTCAAGAGAGACTCAACATATGCCTTAGCTTCACCTTGCAAGTTAGCCATAATAGTATCGGAAGCAACAAGTTCTTTCTTAATCACAAGACTAGTTTTATCATCTATTTCATGCATAGTCTTGGGAGTAGAAGATGATACCTCGGTGACGGAAGCCATGAGGCAACGAGCGGTGTTGATGGAGAGGTTCTCATTGGGGGATTCGAAGAGAGAAGGAGGTGGAGTTGATACAATGGCCAAAGCGGCCACCTCACGAGTGGGTTCTTCTTCTTCTTCGGAATCCTCGGAAGGATACTCTTCTTGAGTCAACAACACAATTCTTGGTGCTTTCTTGAAGAATGGCTTCCTCTTGACAAAAGGCTTCTTTTGTATCATGTTTGATTCGCCCTTGAGGACAAGCCTTCCACCGTTTTGCTCTCTATTCTCATAGGACAATCCTTGATGAAGTGATGCTTGTTATGACAATTGTAGCAAGTCTTTATCCTATTAGCAAACTCCTTCTTCCCGCTTGGATTGTTTGCATGATCAACTTGAGCCTTTGCCTTGGCCGGGTCACGCCAAAAGTCCTTGTTGCAAGAGCTATGTGACCATGGAGGGCTGTTCAAGTTCATCGGGAGGAAGGTTGTTCGGGCATGCTTCAACTTCATCATGTTCATCAAGGCACACAACCTTGGCCTTCAAAGCAAGAGAGGGACCTTGCTTCATTCCCATGGCCCTAGCACGGTTGTCTAGAGCATTCTTGGTGGCAACCTTGGAGGCTTGCATCTCTTGCATAACTTCATTGGATGTCATCTCAAGGTAGTTGAATTTTCCTTGATGGCCTTCAAGTCAACGGGCTCGAAGGGCATGAGAGCATTCACATACTTCCTCTTGATCCAAGCATCATCCACATAGGTTGCCCCAACATTGAAAGGCTTGGCAAGAATGTTGAGTCTTCATACATCTCTCATGAGTTTCATATCAAGCATGTAGAAACCTTCGGCTCATTGTCAAGCATCAATCTATTCCTCTTCATGCTTTCATTTCCAAGAATGCCACCTCAAGGCACTCCAAGCTTCTTTGGCGGTGGAGACGTTTTGAATGTGATGAAGACCACTTTCTCCAACGGCAAGTTCAATCATGTGGAGAGCGGAAGCATTGAGTTGTTTCTCGGCAACCTCTCTTCTTGTCAAGTTGTTAGGATTCACGGCCTTGTATCCCTCTTGAATGATCCTCCAAAGCTCGATAGAGGAACTGTTGATATGAGATTTCATTAAGTGTTGCCAAGTAGCAAAAGCCATGCATTAAGTTTAGGAGGTGGACCCAAAGGGTTTATGCGAGTATGATGGATAGGTGGGTCGGGAGAGTACGCAAAGGGAACCCCATGGTACTCCGGCTTCCCACCTTCGGGAGTGGTGGTAGAGTGGAAGATTTCTTAGGGTCGGTTTCTTTATCTTCAACCCCTTCTTTTCCTCTTTTCCCTCCTCGGTTTCACCGTCATGGGAGGTAGCGGAGTCATCTAGTGGGTGGTCTCCTTAGGAACCTTGCCACTTGCGAGTTGTTGATCAACTCACGCATCTCGGCAAATTTGGTATCCATGGACGATATCAAAGATGTCTCCATCGATTTGAGATCGGCCATGGATGCCGTAGTGGCTTGGTCATCCAGGGATCACCATCACTTCGTGTCATACTTCTCTTAGGCGGTTAAGCCCAACAAGAGAGCCGAGGCTCTGATACCAATTGAAAGGATCGTATGACACCTAGAGGGGGGGGGGTGAATAGGTGCTACTTCAATTTTAGTACTTTTTCAAATTAGGCTTGACACAAAAGGTAAATTCTCTAGATATGCAACTATGGTGAATTTACCTATATGACAAGCAGCAACTAAACAAGATACACTAAGTAAAGACTAAACAAGGATAGAAGTAACCGAAGTGAAAGCACGCGGAGACACGGATGTAATCCCGAGTTCCTCCTTTTTAGGGGAGTACGTCTCGTTGGAGAGGTGTGAGCTACCACAAAGGTCAAAACTCAACCGCCACAAAGGCGGTGCACCTTCTTCTCCGATGAACCGCACCACAAAGGTTTGGTTCACCTTCCACTATCGGAATCCTTCAAGGCGGAATCCGGAGCCCTTACAACAACGATCCGGGGCACAACCCACAAGAGGATTGGGGGCTCCCGAACAGCTACAAATCTGTCACAAAGACAACAAGTGAGTACAATATGAGGCTAGGTTTTCCCAATGGAAATCCTAGCAAAGGGTCCCTCAAGTGAATGAGGGGGAAAAGTAAATCGGCTTGGTGAAGATGTAGATCTTGGTCTCCTCCTTCGATTCCCCAACTTTGAGCTTGATTGAGTGGTTGGGTAGGGAGATCTAGGAGGAGGAAGCTTGCATTAATGGAGGTGAGAGAGTGTGTGAAGCTTAGTCTTCAATGGGGAAGAAGACCTCTTTAAATAGCCTCTCTCCCAAATCTGGCCGTTGGCAGCCAGATTCCCGCAGCGGTACTACCGCCAGCAGGGGCGGTACTACCGCTACGTGTAGAGTGCTTCGCCAGCTTCGCGTCGAGCCGTTGACCTTCTAGCGGTACTACCGCTGGCCCTGGCGGTACCACCGCTGAACCCGGCGGTACCACCGCCCGGTACCGCTGGAGGTACCGCTGGTACCCACAGAAGCACAAAAGCGGCGGTACCCCGAGCGGTACCGCGGGCGGTAGTGGTCCTTCGCCACAGCTCAGATGTGCTGCGAAAAGCACGTGGTGGTACTACCGCCAGGAGGGCCGGTACTACCGCCAAGGAGCGGTACTACTGCTGGGTACCGCTGGAGGTACCGCTGGTACCAACAGACGCCGGAAATCGGCGGTACCACTGGCGGTACCGCAGCGGTAGCTGTGCCCTTGTGCGTAGCGCAGCACAGAGGAGCTGTGCAGCGGTACTACCGCTGGAGCCAGGGGTAATACCGCTGCCTGGGAAAAACCTTCCCACACAGCCTGTTGCGAGTAGAATTCAACCGCGATCTTTTACCTACTAATTTCTGCACAGATCAACAGATATTAGACTAACTAATTGTGTTGTTAACAAACACCAAAACCATAGGCAAAGGAGATGCCCTTTCAGATAGCCTCCGGGTATATAGGATGAAGCTCAACCCGAAAAAATGCGTCTTCGGGGTTCCCGCCGGCAAATTGCTTGGCTTTATCGTTTCCGAACGAGGGATAGAAGTAAATCCAGAAAAAATCAAAGCGATCCTCAACATATCCAGGCCCAAGGATCTGAAGGACGTGCAGCGACTTGCCGGCTCGGCGGATGCCGTCAGTCGTTTCATTAGCCGTCTTGGTGAGAAGGCACTGCCTCTCTACCGGTTTCTGAAGAAATCCGACAACTTCGAGTGGACAGACGAAGCAGACGCCGCCTTGCAGCAACTCAAGGACGCGTTAACGTCTGCTCCAATTTTGGCAGCTCCTCGTTCGCAGGAACCAATGCTGCTTTACATCGCGGCAACTAACTTGGTTGTTAGCGTGGTACTGGTTGTGGAACGCAAGACGGAAAATTCAGACTTGCCGGAACAACGACCAATTTACTTCATCAGTGAAGTATTTTCCGCCTCAAAACAACGTTATCCGCATTACCAGAAGCTGGTCTACGGTGTTTTCTACGCCGCCAGGAAGTTAAGGCACTATTTCCAGGAGCATTCAATAACATGGTGAGCAAGGCACCTCTAGGGGATATCATCAATAATACAGATGCGACAGGCCGCGTTGCCAAATGGGGCATCGAACTTGCCGCCTTCGACATCATGTATAAACCCAGAACGGCCATTAAGTCTCAAGCCTTAGCAGACTTTGTAGCGGATTGGACGGAGGCTATGGACGAGGTACCTCTCCCTGAAGATGCATATTGGATCATGCACTTTGATGGATCAAAAATGCTTCAGGGCTCGGGGGCTGGCATTGTTCTAAGAAACCCTCAAGGAGACAAGCTTAGTTATGTGTTACAAATTCACTTCAAGGCAACTAATAATGTTGCTGAATACGAAGCTCTCCTTCATGGTTCACACATTGCCAAAGAACTTGGCGTCCAGCGTGTCCTCTGCTACGGAGATTCAGACTTGGTGGCGCAACAGATACGTGGTACTTGGGACACAAAGAGCGAGACAATGGCGGCATATAGAGCTACCGTTGACGAATTCGCCAAGTGTTTTCTAGGCTACGAGGTCCGCCACATCCCAAGAGCTCAAAATGAGGCGGCAGATACACTTGCCAGAATGGGGTCTGAACGCAAAAAGGTACCAAAAGATGTTTTCCTGGAACACCTACACAAGCCGTCAATAAAAGGAGCAGACCTCCTTGACCCAGAATCGGCAGAGCCGGTTGACAAGGCTGGCTATGCCGTCTACTTGGTAAAGCCGGATTGGACGACGCCATATTTGGACTTCCTGATCAATCAGGAGTTACCAGATGATGAGGTTTTGAAAAGGCAAATAATAAGAAGAGCCAAGGCATTCACAATAATCAAAGGCGAATTGTACAAGCGTAGCACCACTGGTGTTTACCAACGCTGCATTTCGCCCGAAGAAGGCAGAGAACTGTTGGATGAGATACATGCCGGCGTATGTGGACATCATGCTTCCTCACGCGCCCTTGTTTCCAAAGCCTTCCGACAAGGTTTCTATTGGTTGACAGCCAAACAAGATGCAGAAGACATTGTCAAAAGATGCAGGGGCTGCCAACTTTATGCCAGACAATCACACATGCCGGCTCAAGAGCTTAAAACAATACCCATCACATGGCCTTTCGCAGTCTGGGGCTTGGACATGGTTGGTCCGTTTAAGACGGCGCCTGGTAGCTACACACATTTACTCGTGGCTGTAGACAAGTTCACCAAATGGGTTGAAGTTATGCCTATCAAAAAGCTAGACGGCGCCACAACCGCAAACTTTCTGTGGGGAATAATCTCTCGGTTCGGGGTGCCTCATAGCATAATCACCGATAACGGCACTAACTTGTCGCAAGGCGAAGTCGAGGAATACTGTTATAAGCATGGCATCCGCCTGGATCTAGCCTCAGTAGCACATCCGCAGGCAAACGGTCAAGTAGAGCGTACAAATGGTTTAGTTCTACAAGGTATCAAACCACGTCTCGAAGTACCATTGCACAGAGCGGCTGGGGCTTGGGTGGATGAATTGCAGTCTGTCCTTTGGAGTTTACGCACAACTCCAAACAGATCAATCAAGTTTACTCCTTTCTTCTTAGTCTATGGCGCAGAAGCAGTGTTGCCGACCGACATGATGTACGATTCTCCCAGAATTCAAGCCTACGTCCAAGAAGACGCAGAAGATGCAAGACAGGATGGCCTTGACCTACTTGATGAAGAACGTGATGTTGCACTCGCACGATCCGCCATCTATCAGCAAAGTTTAAGGCGTTATCACAGCAGAAGGGTGCGGCAACGAAGTTTTAGAGTTGGTGACCTGGTCCTCCGCCTAATCCAAGATAGGAAGGGCTTGGTGACCTAGTCCTCCGCCTAATCCAAGATAGGAAGGGCTTGCATAAGTTATCCCCGCCTTAGGAAGGACCTTTCGTGGTCAGTAAGGTGTTGCTCAATGGTTCTTATTACTTGGTAGACGCAAGAGACGGATACAAGAAGAAGCGAGGTCGCAAGCGCAAAAGGAAGGTTGACGACAAGTATGAAGAAACCAAGCGACCTTGGAACATTGAGCAGCTACATCCTTTTTACACTTAGCAATTTCCACATTGTAATAACTACTATATGATTATGAAATAAAAGTCTGTGGTTTGCTCATTCATTTTGGGATCATGCCATCTTTTGTCTTTTCTCGCAATCATATATCTGTTGTCATAAAAGTTACTAAACAAAAATAAGTTTTTTGCTCCGTGCTAAGGTTCAAACTTTTTGACATTTGCCATCTGCCGGCTAAAAACGCAAACAATCTTTGCACCGCCTAAATGTGCCTATCTGTATGTTTGTGTGTGGGTCGCCTAGTAGTATGTCGTTGGCACCAACATGCTGACTTTGGTCTCTGAGTCTAAATTAGTTGGTTGCACCTGGTTGGCTCAGCTAAAGTAACTAAGATGAGGTTCCGCCAACATATGAAAAAGCTAAACATGCAAGCAAGATACATATTAAGGCGGGCCACTTAAATAAGCCTACCGCCAAGTGTAGCATAAAAGTTGGCCCATAATATTTACAACCCAAAATAAGTTTTATGCGTTAACAGATTAACGCAGTGTTTTGTGCTGCCTTTGCAGGAGGACAGTCAAGGGATTGCCGCCTTGGTAGAGCTGGTGGAGAGATCCTGGGGCTGACGCCGGCATTCTTGGGGCTGGCTCCGCCATCCTTGGGGCTGCGCTTGTCGGCTCCGGCTTCGCCTTCTCCGCCTCCGGCAGCTTCAGGATCCGCCAAGGAGGGATCGGCTACGACAATATGCGGGTCCGGGTGTTCCTTGTAGAACTTGCGGATGTCAACCATGTTGGCAACCCGGGTCGCATAGCCCTGAACAGACCGCAGCACGTCCTGCATCACGATGGCTTGGTTGTTTTCGTTTTCGGTGGGGAAGTACTCGGTGACTTGATGAATATCAGCCTCCGGGTACCACGCCGCCGTCATTGCCAATGCCAACTTGGCGCCGCCTCGTGCTGCTGAGCGTAGTGTGCTGTCGTGTTCGGCTGCCGCCTTCTCCAGCAGGTCCGACAGAGCATCGAAGATGACGGGATCGCCGTCCTCCCCATGGTAGAACTTGGCGGCAAATGCTTTGCCTGCGCCGACAATCTGGTTGACGATTTCGCCAACTTTCAAGATTCGGGCAAGGCGCGGCGTCGTAGCCAGGTCATCTCCCAAGCTAGCTGGCACTGTACAAACACAAAGTTACACACTGCAGCTTCAAGTTTCAAGAGTGCAAGGTGACAAAGATGAAGGATTAGAGACATACCCAAGACATGATCGTGGATGGCGTTGACCTCATCCAGATGGTTCTCAAGCGTTTCCTGAGCTAGCTGGACCGCCTTCGACAGTTGGTCCTGCTGCTCCTTGGCGTTCTTGTTTACCTGGTTGAGGCTGTTGCTCATAGCTTCAAGTTGTCCCGTCAACTTGCTAACCTCAGCAGCATGGGACAACTCCCGCTCATCCAGCTCCTTGGCGTGATCCGCTTTAAGCTTCGCCACCAGCCCGGCAAGATCCGCAGCTTCGTTCATCAAAGCTTGCATGTCAGTGGAGTTCTTGAGAATATCTTGCGCAGTGTTTAGCAATTCTACAAATAAAAAGAAAGACGACTAAAATACTTGTCGGAAAAGGAAAAGAAGTCGGACGAAAAGAAGGCAAAGAAAACTTTGTCACCTTCATCCTTCTTGCGAGCCTCTTCTAAGCTCGCAATTTGGGCGTTCTTCAACTCCACGTCCTGCTGCAGTTGCTGGCATTCCTTGTTTTTCTTCTCTTGAGCACGGAATAGCTCAAGGTTGGAAGCAAGAACGGCCTGCATGCACGAAAACAACATTATGGTTAGCACTATTTAGTCAACGAGACCACTTTGCCGGCTAAATTTTTTTCAGCCGCCAAAGTGCTCGGGGGCTGGGACCATAGGCTATTTTACCTCAAGTTGTCCGTGCAGGGTCTCGTGGAGTTCGTCCATGTGCGCGTACCATTTGCGGGTACCTTCACGCATGGTCCTTAGCGTTTGCCGGGGGTCTTGCAACCCTTTGCCAGATTGAGAGCCAGGATGGGAGGATGATCCGCCATGTTCAGCCGCCATCTGGTCATCCATCTCTTGCTTCATGGCAATAAATCGAGCGGCATCACTAGCCGAAGCTTCAGCCGTCTTGGAAGTGGTAGGTCCGGCAACTGACTTTTTGCCCGCCGCCTTCTCCGTTGCCGCCTCTGAGGTACCAACAGCGTGTACGTTCCCTGGCATAGAACCACGGGAACGCCAACTGAGGGCGTTGTGCAGCGGCTGGAGAAGAGCGTGGAGGCTTGCCCCTGCCGGCAGAAATCTTCAAGTTGGAGCGGAGCTTGGTCATGGCAGGCTTGCCCCTGTAAGCAGAAAAGTGCATGTTTGTCAGCAAACTTATATCAAAATAGCTAAGTCAGGGAAAGCAAAAGTTTGCCTACCGCTTGAAGGGGACATTCCCCACGGTCTCGTCCTCTGCATCGACAGAGGTGGCCGCCTTCTTCCTCTTCTCCAAATCCTTGGTGAGGTGCTCAGCTTGCGCTTCTTCGATTTGCTGGCACCGGTGTCGTACCAGTTGGAGCCAACTCTTCCTCCCCCAAGGTTTGCAGCTGAAAAGGAAACAAGACAATATTAATCCAGTACCCAGTGGGTAAGGATGTCAGTGCAATGGCAAAGTAGCTTTCACTTACCGCTGGGGCTGGGTTGTCGTGGGTGAACATGGCGACGCCTTCAGCCGCCTTCACCGACAGAGGCTTGATAAGCTCTCTCAGCCGGTACTCTAATGCATCTTGGTCAAGGATGCTGTTGCCGGCGTCATCCGCCTTGTACTCGCACATCTTCAGTGGGCGATGGCGGAGTGGCATTATCTTCCTCGACACCCGGCAAATGACGGTGTCAACTCCGTCAAGTTGAGGGGCCATCATCGTCTTCGTCAAAACTCGATCCGCCTGACGGCAATTCGAAGTTCCGCCGACAAGCTGCTGAGCGGTACCTTTGCCGTCCAACAGGCCTTGTGGGTTGGCGGACCGTTGACAAAGGCAGGCATCCCTGTGTGCTGCCAGGTGTCGGGATGTCCTTGCAGTAGAAGAAAGTGTTGGTCCAGTGCTTCACCGACTCGATGTATGGTATCTTTGGATACCAGTCGGGTTGGCGGCAGTTAAAGGTGACACTACCGCAGGTTGCTAGGTGGCCGCCTGGTATGGTTTGCCGGCGGCACAAGAAGCAGTACTTGAATAGCTCTATGGAAGCAGCTATGCCTAAGTACCCTTCGCACAAAGCTTGGAAGCCGGCTAGCACTAGTATACTATTGGGCGCAATGTTGTGCGGCTGCAGCCCATAGAAACTAAGTACCGCCAAGAAGAAGGCGGAAAGCGGCAGAGACATACCGCGGAGGCTGTGCGACGCCAACATGACGCGCTCGCCGTCTTGTGGGTCAGGCACCGCCTCGTCGCCTGGAACCCTCCAGGAGCATTCCGTCTTTGGCGGAATGTATCCGCCTTCCTCCAGCTCCTTCAGATAGGCTGACGTCATAACTGACAGGAGCCAGTACCTGGAGCCAAGGTCTCCAGTCTCTTCCTCTTCCTCGGCGTCGTCATCATCGTCGGCGGCAGATTCCGCCGCAGCCTCAGAGCTGGTCGTCGCAAGGGATGGGAGGGGAAAGGTCGGAGCAGTTGTTGCAGGCGCCGCCGGAGCTGGGGAAGAAGTAGAAACCTCGCCCGCAGCCACGGTGGCAACGGGAGAGGTCATCGGTGCGCCCACGGGCACCGCCGTCGCCGCTGGTGCAGATCCAGATCCAGCGGGGGTCGCTAAGGCCGCAGTCAACGCCGCTGCCGCCGACGCATCTTGTTGAGTGCTCGCCATTGCAGGGGGAGTGATGCTCGTGCTCGCCGGAGGTGAGTGCGGGAGGAAGAGAGCTCGGGAAGATGAGGAGGCCACGGTGGGAGTGAATGGGGAAGAAGACCTACCTCGGTGTGCCCTTTGGGGTATTTATCCCCACGCGCCAAGATCTGTGCCCGAGATTGGGGGGGTGCATGATTTCCGCCACGTGTCCGCGATTTGCACGTCGTGGCAACGGTGTCTGCGGCCCTCGCTCCGATTTCTGTGCGTAGTGGGGAAACAATCATGACGCATGCCCAAGTCCAAACTGTCGTGGACTGCATGACGTCAGCCGTTAACATTTGACAAAGACCAGTCAATTGACAAGACTGGTGCCGGGAAGATTCCTGACAACGGTCAGGCCATCTTTCCCATGATGGCGGCAAAACGTCCGACTACTTTAGGCGGACAGCCGCTTACTTTCAACTTTGGAATGCTTCAAGCTCTTAAGACGCTTACAAGACAAGACGGACGTTGCCGACAAGAAGAAGACGGCGCCTGAAGAACTCGAACCCTTCCAGGGGCTAATGTTGGGGTTATACCTACTAGGGGTATCCCCAGCATGGATCAATCCGGCTAGTCCAGGGTGGCCCGCAGTGGTGGTGAAGGCTTTGCCTGCCGGGCGGCCCAGATAGCTGACGACCAAGGAAGGCAGATGCCGGCAAGGAGGAGGCCCAAGACTGAAGCCCACGAAGCCACCAAGTCCAAGACGGAAGGCGGCATACTTGCCGGCTAGGTTTAGGACTCCGTATACTTGCTGGATACGTAATCACCTTGTAACCCTAGGTCCAGCCGCCTATATAAGCTGGACCCCGGGACGCCTTTAGGGCATCGAATCAATCTACAACCAACTCATTGTAACCTGTACTTCGGCTAGTGCCTTATAGTGAGTTATAGCAGCACGTAGGGCTCCGCCACCGCCGTGGAGCCTGAAGCTGGGTAAACTGCCGTGTACAATCCCGACCTCGACGACGTCCACCTTCTTGCCCTATGTTCACCCTCGGCTAGCAGGACCCCGTCTCCTATCCAAGATGCCGATACGACGACAGGCCTGCTCGGGGGTGCACTGACATGCCATCCGACATACGGGATCCTCATGTCATAGACATGGAGAGGCAGAGGCTGGTAGCCATTTGCCCCCTGGCCCACTCCGTTCTCTATCCCGTCCCACTTTCCTCTCTTCTCCACCGAATCGTGTAGTTACCAACTCTCCATTTGGAGTCCGCAACGACTACCTAGGCGGACTCATTGCCGCTCCCCGTCATCGTTTTGTGAAATTGTTTGCCTTATTTCATTGTTGATTCATTGTTACTCAATAGGTTATTATTGATAGCTACGATGAGATCATGTTTTTCCAAATGATGGAAGAGGACATCAATCTCGCATGATGGTTCTCAATGTTGTTTCTTAGCTGCGCGACAAGAGCTAGAAGCCACACCCAAACGAGAGGATCGAGGTCGGTACGGCTAGCCAATAAGAGCCGTCGAAAAATAAGAGGTATGTGTTGCTATACAATGACTATTTTTTTGAGAACCTACCTAACCAATGGTTGTCGGTGCTTTAGGATGAGAAAGGATATGTTCATGCGCATTGTGAATTGTGTTCGGGAATTCGACGAGTCGATGGGCTCGTTTCGGCCCGACCCACACACACGCTGCTGCTGCAGGAAAGCTCGAAACCCTCGCTCGACCTGAACACCACCAAAGCGCCTCCGTCTCGTCGCAGCCTCCGGCCGATTCGAACGCCTGAGCTCGACACCACACCACCATGGCCGCCGGCGAGCAGCACAGCGCCCCGCAGATCTCCTCCCCTGTCTCCTCCGCTCCCAATTCTTCCGGGAGGCCCGTCACCCCGTTCTGGAAAGGTTGGCCGCGATCTCATACTAGCAGCCAGCCCCCCTTCACCATGCTATCTCGCCGTTGATTTCCATCGCTTGTCCTCCCCCCGATGCAGAGAAGTACGAGAGGGACGCGCGGAGGTACTGGGACATCTTCTACAAGCGCCACGAGGACAAGGTTGCAGTTCTAGCCCCTCTTCCTTTCCTTTGCGTGACTAGTAGTTGAATTTGGTAGCACAGGATCTTGCGGGTTCTGTGCTGCAAGCCTGCAACCATGACGTTTGCTTACTGAATCAGCGTTTACACTTGAGGAAAGTTCCTCACTTGCACGTTTATTGTCAGTTGATACTTGATAGGTCCAAATTAAAACATCACTTGGACATAGAGATGTCTGGGGTGTGGCAACAGTAATGCAAAGCTCTATACCATTGCAGCCTTGCAGGGTGATTCCTTACAGTTATGCTGCGTTTACCAAGGGCCGGTTAAGTAGTACTTCAGGCTTTCCCTGTACACGAAATGCAATCCCCTGCTTTTTGTTGATACTCGCGGTATATCAATGGCGAAAAGGAATCTCGTGGTAGCTCTTGCTGAACTTTACATCCGATGATCCAGTGATTTTTTTAATCAAACGTGCAGCTTCCATTTGTGATACTGTAAATGTCTCTGCATTAATTTTTTCATGCAATTTAATTTGTGCTCTTCCATTTGTACAGTTCTTCAAGGATCGACACTACTTGGATAAAGAATGGGGGAAATACTTCGAAGCCCAAGATGGGGACAATTTGGTGGTTTTGGAGGTGCGGACACTGTTACGTGAATCCACAGTGCAGTGCAGATGACCACATATCCACATCTAGCTTATTTTCTTGTTTTTTTCTCTTGCTTGCATAATATGAGCATGACTGGTGTAAATTTCAATATAGGTTGGCTGTGGAGCTGGAAATACAGTATTTCCGCTGTTGTCTACATATCCAGATATATTTGTTCACGCCTGTGATTTTTCTTCACGAGCTGTTGACCTAGTTAAGGTAGCAGTTTATCTGTGTGGTAACTTTATCATTAGTCCATGCTCTCAGTTTTATCCCATTAATGTCGAAATTGGTTGAATCATACATGCAGAAACACAAGGACTTCAGACCTGACCGGGTTAATGCATTTGCATGTGATATCACAGCTGAACAACTGATAGAGAATGTCGAGCCTTCCTCTGTTGACATTGTGACAATGGTAACGTGTTATACTCTGACTACATTTTGACATGTCTATTTGCACAATCGTTTTAGTTTCTGTAGTTTCTGTACAGATTTGTTGTCAGATCTCTGAGCATACAACTAACATATTAAGTAGATATTTATGCTCTCTGCAGTTGCACCAGGTAAAATGCCTTTAGTTCTGCACAACATCAAAAATATTCTCAAAGTAAGTAATTCTCTTACTTCAAACTAAGAGACCTTAACTTTTTCAGTTATCAGATATTGTGAGTAATGACCTAGGAAACTGAACCTATGTATTATGTATCAGCATGGTGGCCGCGTGCTCTTTCGGGACTATGCATTTGGTGACCTTGCTCAGGTTCGTGTTTCTTATTTGCTTTTTGAGAAAGTTTCTAAAATTATGGCGTGCTATTTTATAGCCTCTAGATCTTTTTTTGTTCTCATGTTCTTGGCCAAGTAAGTTTATGTCCTAGCATATAGTCATGCATTGAATTATAATGTTTGATGCATTAGATAGGACAGAGAAGTCTCCTCTGCTTGGCTCGGTGTTATTCTAAGCATCACAGATATTATCCCTGTACGCAACTTGCCTATTTTTACCTATGTCTCCCCCTTAGATACACTTGACATGCTATAGGATTACTAATGCACTCATGTAGCTGTCTTTTAAATAGTCATGCCTTTTAAGACCATCATTAATTCGACGAGACAAAAGTCATTATGCATGTAAGCAGGTATTTTATTATCTTGTAAATATTTGTAGGAAAGGCTAAAGTCCAAAGGCCAGAAAATAAGCGAGAACTTTTATGTCAGAGGTGATGGCACGGTGAGTGGATTTCAGATATACATATTTAGTAATAGAAGTTCACAAACACAGTATATATATTCCATGCACCACCCATATTTTCAAAATGAATACATGGCGGACTTATTCTCCAAATGTGAGTGTGCTATGCAGCGTGCATACTACTTTTCAAATGAATACCTGGTGGATTTGTTCTCAAAATGTGGATTTACTCTTGAGGAAATTTGTGTACACAACAAAAAGGTTGAGAACCGTTCACTAGACTTGGTGATGAACAGGTGATAATTTTTCTTTGCTATGTATTCCAAATATTATCTTGTATACATTGCATCACTTGATATTGATCTAAGCAAAAATAGTTAATTATGCGATTACTTCAGACAATGGTACTCATGTAAGATTTTATAAGCTGGAGTTCGATGAGAACCTAAAACTTGTTGCACATATGTTACATCCATTATATTTATCTTCCCTGGTCATTTCAATTCAATTTTCTTGTACCAATGCTTGAAATGTTTAAATATTTTGTATGTTACTTAGGAATTGGATCCAAGCTACCTTTACCCTCAACCCAGCTGGTCCTGTAAGTGCAAATAATCAAGACAACCACCATAGTTGTGAAGGAAAGGCGGATAAGCTAGCTGTTGCTACGTCTCAGAAGAAGACTGATAGTGAAGAAATCGACCTTTCTGTGGATTTTAGCAATATGTTTGTAACATCACACTATCTTGATGAGGTAACATTATTGGCGTTCTTAATTACACGTTTGAAGTTAAATATATGATAAAATGAGTTCACTGTGAAGCTGTTGTCCAGGGAAGAAAGATAGTTTACTGAGTTAGATAGTCGTTAGTTGACAATAAATAACCATCAAGTGACAAAAAAGATTTTCTTCGGCTTTGTTCCCTGCCCCATCTAAAACAAGGGCACGATGGCTAATTTTGTTTACTTGAGCACTAAGATCCGTGTCATATATGAAAAGAACAAACACATGCTATCCTTGTTGATATGTGGCCTTAATTTGCAACCAATGGTTGGCACCTGGCAGTAGATGCAGTCAGCTGCAGTTGTTAGTTGCAACTGCGGGTCTGGTCTTCTATTTTTTCTCCGAACATAATATTTACTGATCGTCTTGTCACTGTATTTACAGTTGGGTTTCAGTTAAATTCTGATCAGGCACAACACCGTGGTACTGCTAGCTTGAGTATCTTTCAGCCACGTATCTTGACTTGTTTTCCCGTTTATGTTTAATGTGAACTTCTCCTAATGTTTGGGGAAACTGAACATAATTTTTTGAATTATATGTAGGCACAAATTATTAGGATTAAAGCAAAGGGCCACGACTTCAAAATAGAAGTGCTCCCGAAAGAATACCAGCACACCTGCAAATCAACTGGCCTAATGCTTTGGGAATCAGCTCAGTTCATGTGCCATCTTATAGCGGAGAATCCGTCCATAGTTGCTGGCAAAAGGGTGCTGGAGATGGGCTGTGGCTCAGCTGGCATTTGCTCAATGGTTTCTGCCAGTTCTGCTCAGCTTGTTGTAGCTACTGACGGGGATGCAGAATCGCTCGATCTTCTTAGAAAGAATACAAGCTCTAATTTGGAAGCTGAACTTCGTAACAGAATTTCGATTAGGAAGCTATTTTGGGGCAATGAAGATGATACGAAGGCAGTCAGGGAGCTTTCTAGCAACGGTGCAGGTTTCGATTGTATAATAGGCACCGATGTGACCTACAATCCCGATGCTATACTTCCTCTCTTCAGGACTGCCAGGGAACTGATTTCTGGCAACGTCAATGGCGACTCAAAGGCAACCCTTATTCTTTGCTACATCCAGCGTCGTGTCGACGAGGATTCTATCCTTTCGGCCGCCAAGGCCCAGGGCTTCAGGCTTGTGGACAAATGGATAAATGGAGTTCACGAGAGTAATGGTATCATCAGCTCCTGGTTCTGTGGCAATGATGTTTGCAGTGCTTTCAAGAATGTAACATTTTCCATATTGTATTTTGAAATGTAAGACACTGGTGTTTACCGAATCTGATGGTTAGCTTGCATATTTATTTCTCTTCCCATATTAGTGTTGTACTAAACAATGTTTTTGTTTTGTTTGTGGCAATTGTATACTAAAGGAATTATTTCAATGCATGTGTCTAGAATTGTTGTTTCATGTTTAAAACAATGCAGTATGCTATGGATCAAAATACCCACAGTTGGAGCAGTTTCTGTGTTCCAAACTAATTATAACGGCTGCTGCTTTCCCTTATCTATCTATGGCACTACCTATGTTCCTAAATATAAGACGTTTTGGTAAATTGACATACCAAAGCGTCTTATATTTAGGAACAGAGGGAGTACTATGTTGTTATGCTGACTCTTACGTTTTGTTATTAAGGAAGGGTTTACAGGTTGTGACAGCATAGTCACGATCACATTACTGTGAATATGAAGTGTTTATCTGTTTGCAGATATCACCCTGACCGTTTAATTTCTCATCTTACAGTGCGGTATGTCAGAAAATTATGTTGGCACCTGAAGGTAAATCAGGTACAGTAAAACACGCTGAATACCTGGTTTCAGCTTTATTCCTTAAGTTCAGTAAAACAAGTCAGTATGGGTTAGTGCTTTGAGCTCGACATGCATGCTAGCTTAGACCAGAGGGGCTCATCATGTTGTGCATATGTATTGTATGAATGCCAGGTAGCATAAACTTGCAGCAAAAAATATGCTCCTAAATTCCAAGCTCATTACTTCGATTCTTTTATGGAATATATGGTTAGTGCTCAGCATAAGGCCTAGGCAATTAGCTGTACCATGCCCTGATGCTGCTAGGTTGTATTTAACCATATCAGGATTTTCCGACAATTCTGAGTGTAATAGGTCATTTCAGGTTCATGCTTCGGCCAGACCAAACAAGGAGCTGGTAAGCATATCTGAAGCCAAACTAGCAGATAGGGAAGGGGATGAATATGACATCTGAACCCACGTAGTCAGTGAGAGTAGAGTTTGATCCCTGTTAGGATCATTCTTTACCCGCTACATCAACAACATTTAACATCTACTCCGTAGGAGGTCAGAATTGACCGGGATCAGGGCGTCAATGTTAGCTACTGAATGTTCAGGTTCGATTTCGACCAGCATTATGCACAAGTTCAAGGTTTCAAAGAGATTTCAGTTCTGGAGCTAATGTACCACTGGAATCTAAGTTGGATTTGCATTGATCCGAAATCACAGAGAGAAAGGGGGTCGAGAACTCGAGATTCGTCTAAAAAACCTCGGAATCTCGTATACGTCTCACGCTCGAGCACTGCGTCTGCGTGTTCCCAATTTCCTACACGGCAACATCGATCAGCCCTACTAGCTGCCAGGCCAGCAAGCTGCTGACCGGCTTGTAGCACCTCTACTCCACCGGCCAGGTCACGGCAATGGGGCTCCTGACGGTGCGCCGCCTCCCCTGCCACCCGCTCTGCTGCTTCCACACCAAGTACCCATCCGCGCTGTCCTTCTCCGCTGCCGCCGCCGACGCGTCCACCCACACCTTGAAGCTCTTCTTCTCGCCGAACTCCGAGAACGCCAGCGTCGTGGGCTCCACCCTCACATTCAGCCCCGCCGGCGCGGCCACCCTAGCGGTGTACGTCGAGTTGGGCGCGCCGACGTTGGTGACCGTCCTCCGCAGCACTGTCACCGCCGACGACCCGCCCGCGTCCTTGAACGCCACCGCTATCGACGGGTAGTTGAGCGTGAACCCCTCCTTGTCCTGCAGCAGCTCGCTGCAGTTGACGGCGCTGTGCGTGATCTTGAACACCTCCCGCTGCGTGTACCCCATGGTGCAGAGGTGCGTCACGTAGTCAGCCGGCTCGATGTCGTACACCAGGCCAGGGTCGACGGCGAGGGCCGGGTTCACGTGTCCGGCGCCCATGGCGAACGCGTCGGCGCGCTCCCCATCGCCGTCCGTGATCGGCTTCCCCTGCCGGTCCGTCGCGTCGGCCGTCGTCATGATCGCCGATCGCACCATGGCCGGGCTCCACGACGGGTGCGCCGACCTGACCAGCGCCGCGATGCCGCTCACGTGCGGGCACGCCATCGACGTTCCCGACAGCACCGTGAAGTTGGACCGCCGCGTGTCGGACTCCAGCCCCGACGGGCCCACGCTGCCCGGCCAGGCCGCGATGATGTTAACCCCGGGCGCGATCACGTCGGGCTTCAGTACCGACGGGTTCGTCACGCTTGGACCGCGCGCCGAGAACAGCGCCACCGCCGGCGCTCGCGCCCGCCCGATCCGCGTGCCGCCGAACGTGATCCTCCCCACCGGCCGCGGCGTCGAGTCGATGTAGTTCTTCAGCTCCACGGCCTCCTGGTAGCCGACGAGCGTGGCCGGCAGGACGTGCACGTCCACGGAGTCCTCCTGCCGGTTAATCTCGGAGTTGGCCAGCACCATCGCCGCGCCGCCCGCTTCTCTCACCGCCTCGCCTTTGTCCGCCCGGCCGGTGATCCCCCGGTCGCACACGACCATTTTTCCCGCGACGTCCGCGGCGGAGAGGGACCCCTTCATGCAGTACATCTCTTCACGGGACCCACCGGCGGCGTACACCAGCTCCAGCTCCTTCCCGCCATTTTTCAAATCGACTTTTCCCGGGTACATGGACTCGCCGTACAGGACCCGCCCGTTGCCGAGCCGGACGTAGGCCGGGAAGCGCCGGTCGAGAGTCGCGGCGCCGACGGTGAGCACCCACGGCGCCTCGTTGGCCACGGTGCTCGGCTGCGGCCCGTTGTTCCCGGCGGCGCAGACGACGGACACGCCACGAGCAGTGGCGCGGAAGCTGCCGATGGCGATGCTATCCTCGAAGAGCGGGATGGGGAAACCGCCAAGGGATAAGGAGAGAACGTCGACTCCATCGCGCACCGCGTCGTCCATCCCGGCGAGGATGTCGGAGCTGAAACAGCCGTTGAACCAGCACACCTTGTACGCGGCGACGTGCGCGCCGGGGGCCACGCCGCGCGCCTCCCCTGCCCCCGCGCCGAGGACGCTGGCCCCGGCCACTGCCGCCCCCGCGGCCGTCGACGCCGTGTGCGTGCCGTGCCCGTGCGCGTCCCTCGGCGACGCGTACTCCTTCATTCTTCCCGTCGCGTCGGACGGGTCCGTCGGGTAGTTGGCGCGGTGGCCCTTGGAGTAGAACCGCGCGCCGACGAGCTTCCGGTTGCAGCTGGCCGCTTCGAACCGTTCCCCGGCCTCGCACGCGCCCCGCCACCGGTCCGGCACCGGCGGCATCCCGCGGTCGTCGAAGCTGGGGCTCTCGGGCCACACGCCGGTGTCGAGCACCCCGATGACCGCGCCGCGGCCGTACCCGGTGCGCGCCCACGCCCCCGTCGGGCACACGCTGAGCCCCAGGAAACGGTAGGAGTACGTGGTGTGGAGCTCCACCCGGCGGTCCTCCCGGACCGACGCGACGCCCGGCAGCACGCGCATCGCTGCCGCCTCTCCTGCCGTGAGCAACGCCGCGAAGCCGTCGAAGACGGTGTGGTAAGAGTAGAGCAGCCGCGACGACGACGGCCGCCGCTCCTCGGAAGAAGGCGGCACGGATTTGTTGAGGAAGGAGAGGTGCCATTCGTCGTGCTCGTTGGAGCCCAGCGTTGCCGTCGCTTTGTCGCCGGTGGATTCGCGCGGATGCAGCTGCACGATGTAGCTCTGCAGAGCCGCCTGCTCTGCATCTGCCGCGGCGCCGAGAACCGGAAACAGCAGCAAAGACAGGAGGTGGAAGAAGAGCATGCGGCCGGCGAGCAGGTCGAGGAGACCCATAGCTTGCTAGCTAGCTCGTTCACTGAATCTTGATTGACGGCTACCTTCCAATGCAATCGAGGTGATTGCTTTCTTCGGTATGCAATGGCGGTTCCGAAATGGGGAGGTCGGTCGATCGAGCGGAATGATATTTGAAGCGAGCAGGGAGGGGGAGGGGAGCGGGAGGGAGGCAGGGAGAGAATTTGAGACGAGGAGGGAGGTCTCGTGACGATCGACGGGCTCTCTAGCTCGCCGTCGCACGCACGGGACGCGCACCGGAGGGAGTAAATTGGCCCGGCCATTCGCCCGCTCGTCGGAGCTCTGACGAGTTCCTTAACTGCAGAAAGCAGGCACGGGTAGAGACAGGAAGAGAGAGAGGAGGAGGATGAAGAAGACGGAGGGAGGAGCGTCATAGTACTGTGTCTCAGGGCCATCAGTGTCCCACCCTCTGCCTCCTGCCATTTATGACGATGCGCGCCGCCCTCCAAATCCTCAATGGAGTGGGCGACAGGACAAGGCTCCCTCTTGGAAAGCTGAATTATGGCCATTTTTGTGCCAAATCTGTTATTTTCTGGTGTTCCAAATTCCAGCGGTAGTACCGCTGGGTTAAGCGGTACTACCGCTGAGAGCTACCGCCACCGCTACCGCCTCCGCTACCGCTGAAATGGCTGTCTGACGCGCTTGTCCGGTACCAACTGGTACCGCTGGCGGTACCGCCGCCGGTACCGCTGAGGTGGGAAGAGACGAACCAGCCCACCCCAGCGGTACTATACCGCTGGATTAAGCGGTACTACCGCCGAGGTGAGATTGATTCCGGGTTGGACTGCAGCCGACCTAGGGTTTGATGCTTCTATTTATTCCTCTTGTAAGCCGCCGTTTTGGGGTAAGCCACACATTGTAAACCCACGGCGTTTGTAACCTCACCCGATATAGTGAAGTATTGCTGGCTGGCGCCCGTGGTTTTTTCCTCTCCTTTGTTTGGAGAGGTTTTTCACGTTAAATCTCGTGTCCCCTTTGGTTTGATCGTTCCGCTCTTCGTCGTTTCTTTGCTATCGTTTTACAACACATGGTATCAGAGCCCAGGGTCTCGAGTTCGAGTCCTGGCTTGCGCAATTTATTCTAAAATTGTTGTAGCCCCCCTTTGTGTCCACGTATACGGTCTCTTGAGCCATACCTCTGAGTCCACGTATAGACCTCTTGAGTCATACCTCTGAGTCCACGTATTGGCCGAGGCGTATACCTCTGAGATTTGTGTTGCACGTGTTGGCCTCTCCCTCCCCGAGTCACACGTGAGAGGGGGTGTTGAAGTGTATAAGTGAATTGTCTGGCCCTTTCCATCAGATCGGTCTTTTGGAATAGTGGTCAGCGCATGAAGCTTGACATGGTATCAGAGCTCTCAGGTCACAGTTGAGTAGCGAGTTTGATATGAAGGATCTTGGTGCTGCTAAGACAATTCTAGGTATGGAGATTACCCGTGACAGAAATTCTGGTTTGTTGTTTCTTAGTCAGCAAAATTACATTAAAAAAGTTCTTCATCGTTTTAATATGCATGATGCAAAGTCTGTTAGTACTCCTATTGCTCCTCACTTTAAATTGTCAGCTGAACAATGTCCTAGTACGGATGAGGATTTTGAGTACATGTCTAGAGTTCCATATTCTAGTGCTGTTGGTTCTTTAATGTATGCCATGGTTTGCTCACGTCCAGATTTATCATATACTATGAGTTTGGTTAGTAGATATATGGCTAATCCTGGTAAAGAACATTGGAAGACTGTTCAGTGGATTTTCAGGTACCTTCGTGGCACATCCAATGCTTGCCTCAAGTTCGGCAAGACTGATGAGGGACTCGTAGGCTATGTGGATTCAGATTTTGCTGCCGATTTGGATAAGAGGAGATCCCTCACAGGTTATGTGTTCACGCTTGGTGGTTGTGCCGTGAGTTGGAGGGCAATGTTACAATCTGTTGTTGCCCAGTCTACCACTGAAGCAGAATACATGGCTATTGCTGAAGCATGTAAAGAATCGGTTTGGCTGAAAGGTTTGTTTGCTGAGCTTTGTGGAGATGATACTTGCATTAACCTGTTTTGTGATAGTCAGAGTGCTATTTACCTTACCAAGGATCAGATGTTCCATGAGAGAACAAAGCACATTGACGTCAAATACCATTATGTGCGTGATGTTGTTGCAAAAGGTAAACTTAAGGTATGCAAGATAAGTACTCATGATAATCCTGCTGATATGATGACAAAGCCAGTTCCTGTTACTAAGTTCGAGCTTTGCTCGGGCTTAGTTGGTATCACTGTCTAGCCCAAGAGGCTATTTGGCGCCGAAGGTGTTTCTTTGTTGTTTTCAGGATGAAGTTCTCTTTCATGCTACAAGATGGAATTTGTCTCAAGGTGGAGTGTTATTTTCTGGTGTTCCAAATTCCAGCGGTAGTACCGCTGGGTTAAGCGGTACTACCGCTGAGAGCTACCGCCACCGCTACCGCCTCCGCTACCGCTGAAATGGCCGTCTGACGCGCTTGTCCGGTACCAACTGGTACCGCTGGCGGTACCGCCGCCGGTACCGCTGAGGTGAGAAGAGACGAACCCGCCCACCCCAGCGGTAGTACCGCTGGGTTAAGCGGTACTACCGCCGAGGTGGGATTGATTCCGGTTGAACTGCAGCCGACCTAGGGTTTGATGCTTCTATTTATTCCTCTTGTAAGCCGCCGTTTTGGGGTAAGCCACACATTGTAAACCCACGGCGTTTGTAACCTCACCCGATATAGTGAAGTATAGCTGGCTGGCGCCCGTGGTTTTTTCCTCTCCTTTGTTTGGACAGGTTTTCCACGTTAAATCTCGTGTCCCCTTTGGTTTGATCGTTCCGCTCTTCGTCGTTTCTTTGCTATCGTTTTACAACAAAATCAACCAATGAGTTATTGTGCAGTAATTTGCAAAACAAATTTTACTTAGCTTGTCTATGCTCAAAGTTGTGTTATGAAACCCTGTGGATGCCTAATTCCTATTAACATATTACACCGCAATGCTACGTTTATGTTTAATCTTTGTAGCTCGCAAATTCCCGGTGCTTTATATGTATTATGGGTGTAATATGTTCATCCTATCTGTCTAACAAAATTTCCATGCTTCTTACTGTGTGTTTACACCCCCCCTTTTTTCTACTAAAGTACATCACAATTCACTAACAAGAAACAAAGATAGTATACAATAAGAGATGCATGCAGCCACCCAGAAAAGAGTTAATAGCATAAAACTACCACTTTACGTACCAAATTTACTCATTGATACCACATTGCTTTCGGTTCTCATTTAGGTACCACATTTTACACAGGTTTTCTCAGAATGCCCAAATCGCGTGCTGATTCAATTCAGACAGCCGTTCTGACATGGCGACCCCACCTGTAAGGATGACGTGGCAAGCTGAAAGAAATTAACAACCAGACTGACAATGGGCCCCACTTATCAGTACAATAAAAAATAAAGAAAATCAGAGAAAATAAAAAAAGAAAGAAAAAGGAAAAATTCCCCACACACCGCTGCACTCTATGCCGGCGAGCACCGATGCCCGCTCGCCGCCACCCCCACTCGCCCCCTTTGCCCTGCTCTCCGCCCCCTCTCGCCGCCGCCTCTGCCCCTGCTCGCCGCCCCTCCCGCTCGCCGCCCGTCGTGGCCCTCCCGCAGTTGATGGCCCAGAGCATGGGGAGGCAGGCGAAGCTTCAGAGGAAGAAGCAACGCGCGTGGCCCTCCGCGTCCTCCAGCGGCATCCACAGGGGCCCGTCCACCGTCGCCCACACCGCCGGCGGAGGCGGAGCGGGGCCGCCGCCTCGGAGAAGAAGGAGGGCGGCCTCCGGGCAGCGGATGCAGGCGGCGGGATCGGGGGAGCAGGTCGGACTCCTCGTCTACTCCGGGCGGCGCTCCTGCTGCAACGCTCGCCACCATGCCGACGGCCGGGTACGCCGTGGCGGAACTCTGGGCGCGCGGCGGCGCTGGACTGCGACGGCCAGGAGCTCGACGAGAGCGGCATCCCTGTTGTTTTTTCTTTTTTTTAGATTTTTTTATATTTTGATTTTTTTTATTAGACTGGCTAGTGGGACCAACCTTCCACCTCACCAAACTAGATTTTTTAATTTTTAATTAGACTGTCATGTGGGACCTACTTGCCACGTCATCCTTACAGGTGGGGTCGCCATGTCAGAACGGGTGTCTAAATTGAATCAACGCACCATTTGGGCATTCTGAGAAAACCTGGCCAAAATGTGGTACCTAAATGAGAATCGGAAGCAATGTGGTATCGATCAATAAATTTGGTGCGTAAAGTGGTAGTTTTACGCTATTAACTCCCCAGAAAACAAGAGGTTAAAATAGTATCTAACCAAGGCAGAATCTTGTATTTTCTAGCAACTACTAGAATCATAAGAAACATATGAAAATTCGAAGAAGTCGGAAAGTGGAAACTTGTCACAAGTAAGTTTGTTGCTGAGTTTGGTTCATAAATCGTATAAAAGGGTAGTTTCCACTATCTTGTAGACACAAGCTTATCAAAATATTTAGCATTTAAATATTAGTGAATATCTTGTGTGTTTCCTAATTTTTAGTATCAAACTCAACTTAACGCAAGTGCAGAGGAAAATATATTACTTGTTGAGCTGGGGAGGCATAAATGAAGTACACACCCTTAAACTTTGTCATAGACCCAATCACAACAAAGGCCTCTGATATAATTTCTAAGACATTAGCCTTCAACATGAAATGTGAATATTTCAAATCAAAAAAATGTGTGCCTTATCTAACATACACATAACAAAACAATCAACAAATTGTCCAAAACAATCAAAATGTTCAACCTTATTTACCGTGGATACTTTATTTTTTTGGAATTTATTTTTTGTTTTAGAGATAACTTAATGAGTGGTCAATTATTCCTGACGTACCCGCAAAACGTCAACTTGAATGTCTTCAAACATCTCTTTATTTATACGTATGAATCTCGTGTAACTGCGGGGTAACTGATTTAGAAATCAAATCTCCAAAAAAAACTTGCTATAAAATAGGTAAAGTGAAAGTTCTGCAAAATCAGATGTAGACTATGCAAGATTCTCCAAGAACTATAGTAGAAAGACTTCTCGTTTAGAAGATTGTGAAATAAAATGGGAAAAGTGAAAGTTCTACAAAAATCAGATAGGTCTATGCAAGGATCACTGTAGTAGAAAGAATTCTCGTTCAGAAGATTGTGGAAAACATGCGGAAAAAGTGAACGTTTTGTAATAATCATATGGAGACTATGCAAGATATACAAAAACTGTAGTAGAAAGATTTCTCGTTTAGGACATTGTGAAAAATGGGGAAAAGGTGAAAGTTCTGCAAGAATCATATGGAGACTATGTAAGATTCTCCAAGAACTATAGTAGAAAAAAATCGAAAGACTTATGGTTCAGAAGATTCTCATGAACTCACGGGATCGGGATCGATTGACATCCAGGCCCAGCTCCTCGTCAAGCTCAGAGATAAAAACCATCGCGACAGATTGACAAATAGGGTGCAGAGACAAGCCGCCGATGGCACCCTATTCAAATTTTGATGAAAAGTTTCATCTAGGGATTTAGGCCACCGTCATCAGTGAGATGAACTTTCATAGGTGAATGAAGAGGAATTCCCGCTGACCCGTATTTCCCTTCTGGGCGGCGAACCGGCACCTCCCTGTACCAAACTTGGGGTCGACGATACCGACATGTGTGGTACTAAAACTGGGCACAACTCTAGGCGGGCCAGAAAACTCCCAGCGGAAAACCTAGGCCCGAGTCATGCCATTGGGCCTAGAGTTCAGTCCCAAGCCCGGCCCAACAGTGGAAAAGCCAACAAGCCTCACGTGTACGATAACCCACAAGTGTACGGAATCTATTATTGCCCTTTTTATAAGTAAGAGTGTCGAATTCAACAAGAAGCTAAAGGTAGGATTACTATTCTCTAAAGTTTTATTAACCATTGATACAACTCTACGCAAACCGAACAATTGTTTTATCTAGAAAATAAAACTAAAAAACTTTACGGGTATGAAAAGATAGCTTTGCAAGATATTAAAAACGAGAAAATAAAGTTAGTTGCTGCAGCAATAAGAAACCATAAAGTAACAAATTATGAGTGTGTAATAGTGGTGGAAGGTATGGCGGAATTACCTATAGTCAATTATACAAGTTACTAGGTTGATTGTCCTCGTTGCAATTTTATATGTGGGAGAGACCACTGCTAACATGCTTTCAACTATTTATGATTACACGTACTTTATGATTGGAACTTTGGAAAGCGATTTGCAACTAATATGTATTCGTTAAGTTAAAGCTCAATCACAACCTTAAGATAACAACCCCCCTTCATACCCATACGTATCAATTGCTAAATTCAGGAACATGTTTCTGTCACTCACTCTCCTATCATTATAGCTTTCTCAACATACTACGAACCCTACAACGACGATTCATGCGCGCTAAACATATGATGGGTGCCATAGGACAGGAACATAAAAACGTACAAATCAAATCAACGATGGACATATCACCAATTAAATATAGGATAAAAAATAATTAAACAAACATAACATAGATGCCATAGATCATCCGCAAATAATTTATAACCTGAATAATCATGTTCATATAGGGGATTACATAGGTTTGGGGTAGAGTGGATGATACTTTCGATCTGGATTCCGGATGTAGTACGTAAATTTTTCCCTAAGAGACCCTAGGTTTATCAAACCCATGAAGTAGGTGCTTGGCAATGTATTAATAGAAGCATAAGATCTCCTTTTTGATTACTATCTTTGTATCGCCGTCGTCACCAAATAGGAAATAGCTAGAGATTCTGCAAAAAATACATACCTGCAATTACCTCTAGGATAAATCAAATTCGTCAGCTCTTAGCATTTACTCCCTCCGTATCAAAATATAAGACTCTCTATCTAGCTTGTACACACATGTATGTAGACATGTGTGTACAAGCTATCTAGAGAGTCTTATATTTTGATACGGAGGGAGTAGCTGCAAGATCTCCTCTTCCTATCCGATCTTCTTCTATTGTGGTGAGCAAGAGCCAAAGACCACAATTACACATATGTGGCAACATCGGATCAAGGTGATACATGCATGATTCGAATCGGTGGTTGATGGGAGGCGGGAGCGGTGTCGTAGGCGCATGCCATACATGTTTCGAGCCGGAGCCGGTAGTTACGTTGACGTGGCGTGACACTATAGGTGTCACAAGGTTAGGGTCGTGGTTGTCCCCAGTGGCTCGAAAGATTTGGTGATTAATTGATAAGCTGGAAGTTTGTCCAGCTCGAAAAAATAAATTATGTGCATTTGTCACAGACAAGGTACTAGATATTTTAGAAGGAACTGTCAATGTACTTATGTACCAGACAAAATCCAGTTTTTAGTAAAGGCAACATGTAAATGTACAGAAACAACATCGACCTTCTGAGAAGTGTAATAAAATAGTGTCATGCAGATATAAAATATAAAGAGAGGGAAACAATGAATACAATAATGATAGATTGGAAAACTCAAGGAGGAAATGCTTCGACTGCCAATTAAAAAAAATTAAAAAATCATATTTACGAGGTTCAAAAAATTCTGAAAAAAAATCGGATGTAGCCAACGGTGTATCCCACAATTTTTAAATACTTTGTATTCTGAGCTACACAAAAAGATAAAAGTGTGGAACTGAGTATGCATAGTTTTAAATCTCTAAATTTTAATCGATTTTGTTATTTTACGTAGCTCATAATACAAATTATTTAAAATTGACATTTTACATGTTTGTGCGATACATCATTATCTACATCCAGATTTGTTTTTTAAAAGATGAAACTCGGAAATATGATTTTCGAATTTCTTCTTAAATGGCAGTAGCAAAAGACACTTTCCGTCCACTGCAGCTCTTTTAATGTTAGCTGCTATAGATGGGTGCAAACAATGCACCGCTAAATATTATATTCGGCCAGGGTGAAGTAAATCTATGGGTCAGTTTGGTTCTGCTTTTCCAACCTGCTTCTGCTGTCAAAAAACTAGATGCTAAGCAAAGGGATAATTTACCATAGCAGATTCTTGAAAGCAACCGACTTTTCACAGTTTATTTTTCGCAGCAGGTGTAGGGCTGCTTCTAATGCGCTGCGTTCAAATAATTGGTGAATATTTACCCACCAATGCCACCCGTAAGTGAGCATACTGCTTCATTCTAATTTCTCCCGCAGCCATCGTAACCTCGTTTCATTCTCCACGACTCCAACACAACACGGCTGATTCGTCCTCGACAATGGTGATTCGTACTCTCGGCTCTAAGCGACGTCGATCAAACTGTCCGGTTGTTATTCCCCTGAAATATTGGTGTTGGTACTCTTGCCGATGTTGGTTGATTAACTTAATGGTTGCGTGCATGCATGTAATCTTGGCATTGCGGCTCAAAATTATGGGAGAACGCTCGTTGATATTCGTAGGTCTGTGGATTGATATCTTTGTCGTTCTACGGCTGACTTCAGAAAAATTCAACATTGTGTTATGGAAGAAGAAAGAGTTTGAAGATTTGCTCTTTTCGTTTGAGTTCCGCGCCGCCGCTCCATTCGGCCGGCCGACGGCGGCGTGCGGCCTGTTTCCAACGTTCATCCTCCCCGTCCGGTCTCCGCTCTCCCTTCCCAGCCACTCCCGCCCATCCCGAACTCCTCTGCACCTGCCGCCGGTCTAACGTGCCGCTCGCGCCGCCGAGTCTTCGTTCCAGCTAGTCTCCATGGAGACTCCATAGATCGACTAAGCAATACTAGTACTTGCCGATGCACATGTACGTATATACCTATCGATCTGCCTTGCTAGCTAACACACGACCTGCACACGACATGTATAGGGATACGCGATCTAACTAGCTTGTGTAATTTATATATACTAGTGAACGTGCACGTGCAACGCACGATCTCCACTATTAATCAATATATTTACAATACGTAGAGACACAAAAATACTGACTTTGGTTACTCCACACTTGATGCATGATTCTTTTTTTTTAAGTCAAAGTGATCCCAGAAGTTTATTTTTTCTAATTTTTTCAGATATTTTTTTTGCACCGAGATGTTTCTTCATGTCATGATACTTGATAATCTTCAACGTACGTGAAATACTTTTATCATGGCAAAATAGGTGGAGTTTAAGTAGTTTCGAGATAACTCTCGTTTCTAGATACAGTAATAAGTAAGGATTTCACCTTGTGAGGCGAAGGAAAACGACCAAAGCAAGGTTATCTTTTAAGCTTTTGATCTACAAAGTTTTACCAAGTAGCCAATTTCAACAGTAATATGGAGAAAATTTCCACAAGCCCACCACAGACTACATTAGACTTCAACATGCAGACATACTTTTTGGTCAAGCCTTTTCACATGTTGTTGCTGCTGTTGCATTTTTTCGCGATGCCCATGATCAGTTACACATGCAGACATACTTTTTGGTCAAGCCTTTTCATCCTTGGTGAAATTCCCAATACAAGTTTTAGGAAGAAATCACCCGCATCATGAATGGCAAGGAGAACTGAATATTAATGTACATGTACACACAGATTTAAGTAAAATGTATCAATTCAGAGAAAGGAAACATGTGCAAAGAATCAAACAGACTACACCAGGCAGAAGCAAATGAAAATACCTTATGCGTACAATCGGCAACAGCTCTCCATGGAAATAACCAAATATAATCAGGATAAGAAGTTCAAGTACGTAATCTTTGTAACTAATCCATCTCTATTTCCTTAACGCCTGACTTTTGTAAAGATCCATAGTGAAATCCATGCCCTTCGAAACAAGATAGAAGATGCACAAACAACATTTGCACAAACAGCATTTGCACAAACAGCTTACGTGTGCGTCGTATGCAGCGGCCATTGAGGCCCCGAATGGCGCGCTGGAGGGCCGGCGGAGTCCGGAGCACGTCGAGCAGCAGGAGGCCGAAGCGGCCGACCTTGCCTTGCCGGCCATCTGTGAGGAGGAGCAGAGGAGCGCCGACAATCAGCGCAGCCGCAGAGCCTCCGTTTGACCAGATAGATATATCATTACGGGAGGTGGGGCGAGAGGAGTTACCCCTTGCCATCCTCCGGCGAGCGGAACGGGAGCGCGTAGGCGAGCCCAGCCATCCCTGGCTTCATCCGCATTGCATCTCGTCTCAGAGGAGAAACAAAAGAACGAACAGGTACGGTGGCAATTTAGTAGTATTATGTGATTTGGTGGGAGGGTAAAACGGGAAAAATCGGACATTGTTGAGTTGTCAAACATTGGAGCGATCTGGAGCGTCGATCAGATATTTGAACGGTACAGATTTAAAGTATCCCAACAAGTTTGCTCTTTTAATAGTAGTATAGATTTTGTATTAATCTTAGAACATAATTTTCTGTTTCTATCATCTACGTGTATGTCACATTGCAAAAAAGATATTTCAGTTCCCAACGTTATAATTAACATGCCAATCTGTGTGTACAGTGTGTGTTTAACAGTACTTTACAATATAAACAGTTTCCCATGGACAGGGCATTACAGACAATCCGTAGCAAAACTACATTGTGACAGTTGATGCAACCAAACAACTTACAGCAGCTTTCTCACGGTCACGGCACACAGCTCACAGCAAAATTTCCAGAATCCACAGCAGAACCAAACATACCCTGTGTCTAAATTAAAACAGGTTTTCGCAACGACACCATGGCCAATATAAAGACATAAGAGCTTTTGGCTATTATTAGTCACCTCTAAGATATATTTATGAATTTAAGAAACATGCCTACACATTGTTGTGGCCTATCTCAACAATATATAAATAACGTCCGATAACCCACTGCTATAGTGTCGGTTCGTCCCTGATTTCAGGGACCAGTGGTGCAGAACCACAGCTGGAGGTTCATCCTGGTTTGGAAGGATCAATGGAGTTCGCCTAATATACATGCATTTGCCAATGATGAGGTCCCAGACATGGTGTGCGAGACTGTAGCACCAAGAACATCTGCGGTGAGTTGAACAGTTAAAAGAGACTGACAGGGACTGCAGTTCTGTATTATCATGCACATCAAACAGACAAGGAATGCAAAGCAACCAATGAAAGAACGACATTTGGAAACAAACAAAGGGAAATGTGCTTTTACTATAGATACTTCAAAGATAACTTCTACAAATAAAGAGCAGACAATGTGCATAAGTACAAAACACTTTGTGTCGCAGCAGAATGCAGATCTGCTTCGGTACTAATGGGCATTTAGACCACAACACACGAATATACAAAGCATAACCTATTGTAGCACTATAAAAGCAACAAATGGTTAAAAATGACTGGAAGGAAATCATAAAATTGGTGTAGTAACTGCTCCATTAGACATGTAGTGGTTATCCCAGATAATAAGAGGGGACAATGACAAATGACTAAGCTAAGGTTATGTACCTTTCTTCCCACTTGATTTCCATGCTACCAGCTTGTAAACTTTCATCTGAAGGTGACACAAGTTGATTAGATTATATCCATACAGACGAGATTTTTTTTTGGTTTTCCAGAGATTGAACAAGTAAAAGTGATGAAAAGATGAAAATCAAAAGGACTCATAGCTTGCAAGTGTGTTGCAGCTACCAAATGTATGTCGACTAACAGTAAGTTGAGCACAAGCATAAACTGCAAAATAAACAAGACAAGGACACGAGCGCAGAGGCTAGTTTTTACCAATAATATCTACCAGCCACTTCCTTGTCTTGTCTGTCAATCCTGCCACCAACCAAAGTAAACAATGGTTTTTACCCTCACGGATATATAGAGTAAACAAAGTAAAGAGGAATTATACTTACTGGTGTTTAATTCGTGACTGTGGGTTGGCGACGGTAGCCTGCAAATGTTTGTCAAAAACCAAAAGCAATAAGAGCACAGTCTTTAAATTCGCCAGCAAGAAGATGAGAATCTTTAAATTCGCCATGTTTCAAGATAATATATATTTTGACCTCTTCTTGGTCCTAAGGAAGATCTTGGTCAGAGTTTTAGCTCTTGGCAGGTCTTGTTCCTTGACGTAGCGCCTCCGGCTGGACCTAGCGAAACAGGGCAATCATGATGATCAAAATTCAGAGTTACTTACTACTCCTAGCTACTCCGAAACACATGGAGTAGAATGGAACAGATCAAGACCTGAATCCGATGGGAAGTACATGCTGTGGCAACATTGATCCGCCGGGGAGCAGGGCCAGGTCTTTGAGCTCTGGAGCCTTAAAAGCTAAGTCATAGACGATCTGAGACGCCTTGTGACGAACGCGCTCCCAGTCCAGTGAGGCCCTGACTTGCGAGGAGTTGAGCAGGGAGAGGACGATGGAGCGGATCCTGAGGTCGTCGTTGTTGGAAATAGGCTTTTGTGTCCAGTCGACGATCCCTTCGAGTGTGGAGGGGGAGTCGATAAGTTAGAGAGTGCCGACTTCGGGGTCTGTCCCAAGTCGAGGATGTGTTCGACTCCGGGGGGCTGTCCCGAGTCGAAGTAGTTGCCAGGTTCCTCTGGTGCGAGGGTTTTGTCCTGTAGCCAGTGTCCTGAAATGATGCATCAGCATCAAGTACAGAGTAGGTAGCTAGGACGTGCTAGACATCACCTACAGTGGTTCCTAGTCCGTGACATCGCCAACAGTGGCATGTCAGATAGAGGTATGACCGGTCACATCACAGTGATGTGACAGGATAGTTGACTTAGACAGCCCGGCTGCATAGCCCCTATTTAGAGGGAGGAATACAATGAGAAAATTGAGGCAAACCATTTCTCACAGTGGAACACACTCCCCTCTCTCTTCTCCACACTCTCTCTCGATTTAGCATCAGGGGCAACAATTGGTATCAGAGCCCGAGTTATTTGAGAGATCTCACCGGAGATGGGCGAGCACAGAGCTCTTTTGCTGGCGGAGATGAAGGAGGTCGCAAGCACGCTGGCAGTCCAGCGGGTTGTGCGGGAGGCCGATAGTTCGTGGCCGCTGCTCACGCGGTCAAACTACGCGGACTGGGCGTTACTCATGCAGGTGAAGCTTGAGGCACGCCGCGTTTGGTCCGCCGTGCACGATGGCACGGAGGAGCGCGAGACGGACCGAGCAGCGCTGGAGTACCTGCTGCTCGCCGTCCTGCCGGAGATGATCTCCACACTGGCGTCGAAGAAGACGGCCAAGGAGGCGTGGGAGGCGATCAAGACGATGCGGGTCGGAGACACCCGTGTCCGGGAGGCGAAGGCGACGACGCTCAAGAAGCAGTACGAGGCCATCAAGTTCGGCGACGACGTGAACATCGACGACTTCGCCATGCGGCTGTCGTCGCTCGTGTCGCAGGTTGGGGTGCTCGGCGTCACCGTCACTGAGCCGGACACTATCTGTAAGTTTCTCTCGGTCATTCCCACGAGGTTCTCGCAGATGGCATGCTCCATCGAGACCCTGCTCGACCTCGACAAGCTCCCCATGGAGGAGCTCATCGGCCATCTCAAAACGGCCGATGAGCGACATGAGGCGGAGAAGCCGGAGGCCAAACAGGCCGGCAAACTACTCCTCACGGAGGAGGAGTGGTTCTCCCGTATGCGCCTGTAGGACGGAGGTGGATCCTCCAGCCATGCCGGACGCAGCGGCGGCAAGCCGCGCGGATGCGGCAGGGGCAGCCCGGCTCGCGGAGCCGGGAACCGCGACACGAAGGACAACTGCCGCAAGAAGAAGCGCGAGGAAGCACACCTTGTGCGCAGAGGGTGCGGAAGCACACCTCGTCCGTGGCGGAGACGACGAAGATGACAGCACGCTCCTTATGGTGGAGGCTTGTACCATCGCGTCTGCCCCACAGCTCCCTGCTTCGACTCGCCAGGTGGAGTCGAACACCTCGGAGGCAGCACCCTTGTCTCGACCGGTGGCAGAGTCAGCGACTCGACCGATGGCGGAGTCGGAGGGATCGTCGACTCCTCCGGAGGAACTCGTGACGATCCGATGGATGGCGGAGTGGGACGTGGCGACTCGAGAGGAGTCGACCGTGTCGGGTCGCAAGGACCCGACAGAATCGTCGAGTCAGGAGGACTCGATAGCGTTGGCTCAGAAGGAGCTGACCATGGCAACCCGGGAGGGGTTGGCCACCCGGCTCCAGCAGCCGGGAGTGTCGGGTTGCAAGGACCCGACAGCCTCGTCGGGTGGAGAGCACCCGATAGCGGTGACTCGAGAGGAGTCAGCCGTGTAAGGTCGCAAGGACCCGATAGAATCGTCGAGTCAGGAGGACTCGACAGCGTTGGCTCAGAAGGAGCTGACCATGGCGACTCGAGAGGAGTTGGCCACCCGGCTCCAGTAGCCGGGAGTGTTGGGTCGCAAGGACCCGACAACCTCGTCGGGTGGAGAGCACTCGACAGCCTCATCGAGTGGAGAGCACTCGACTGCGTTGACTCGAGAGGAGTCGACCGCGGCAGCTCAGAAGGAGTTGGCCAACCCGACTCGCAAGGAGCCGGTCCTCCTCATGCTAGAGGAGAAGGCGCAAGTCAACATGGCGCAAGAGGGGGACGCCAAGAAGAGCGTCTGGTACCTCGACTCGGGCACCACCAATCACATGACTGGTGAACGCGCCGCGTTCGCAGAGCTAGACTCGAGCGTCACCGGAACTGTCAAGTTCGGCGACGGCTCGCGTGTCGACATCTGCGGGCAAGGGACGGTGCTCTTCGTCTGCAAGTCTGGCGAGCACCGGGCCGTTACCGGGGTATACTACATACCCCGGCTGAACACGCAGATCATCAGTCTGGGCCAGTTCGACGAGAACGGCTGCCAGGTGCTGATCGAGGATGGGATCCTCCGGGTGCGTGATAGGGAGCGGCAGCTCCTGATCAAGGTTAGGCGAGAGCCGAACCGGATGTACAAGCTGCACGCGCGAGTCACGCAGCCGGTGTGCCTAGTCGTGGGCGCCGGCGACGACCCGGCATGGACTTGGCATGCGCGGTTCGGGAACCTCAACTTCGACAGCTTGCGCCGACTGGCGAAGGGCGAGATGGTGCGTGGACTCCCTCTAGTGGAGCACGTGAACCAACTCTGCGACGCCTGCCTAGCAGGGAAGCAGAGGCGAGCCCCGTTCGCAAAGCAAGCGAAGTTCCGGGCGAAGGAGCGACTCGAGATGGTCCACGGTGGCCTCTGCGGGCCGATCACCCCGGGCACTCCGAGCGGGAAGAAGTACTTCCTCCTGCTCGTGGACGACCTGTCGCGGTACATGTGGCTCGCCCTTCTCTCGACGAAGGACGAGGCCGCAGTCGCCATCATCCGACTCCAGGCGGGAGCCGAGTCGAAAACCGGCTGCAAGCTGCGCACGCTGCGCACGGATCGCAGAGGCGAATTCACCTCCGGCTCCTTCACAGCATACTGTGCCGAGCTCGGAGTGGAGCGTCACCTGACGGCTCCGTACTCCCCGCAGCAGAACGGCGTCGTGGAGCGACGCAACCAGACGATTGTGGGCATGGCCCGCAGTCTGCTGAAGGCCAAGAAGGTCCCCGATGAATTCTGGGGTGAGGCGGTAACGACGGCCGTGTTCATCTTGAACAGGTCGCCAACCAAGAGCGTGGACGGCAAGACGCCGTTCGAATCCTGGCATGGCCGCAAGCCGAATGTGAGCTTTCTACGCATGTTCGGGTGCGTGGTGTACGTCAGGGAGACGCGCCCCGGGCTGAAGAAGCTCGACGACCGAAGCAGGCCGATGATCTTCGTCGGGTACCAACCTGGGACGAAGGGATATCGGGCCTATGACCCGGTGACCAACCGCGTGACTATCACGCGAGATGTCATGTTCGATGAGAACGCGCGCTGGGACTGGAGTTCGTCGGACACGCCGGTGAACACCTTCGGAGACGACTCCTTCACGGTCGAGCACATGGTGTTCGAGCCGCAGCCGACCCCGGGAGACGGGAGTGCGGGTCCTGCACCCGACTCGCCAACTCCAGACTCGCCGACTCCAGGAGACGGGAGTGCATCCCCAGCCGGTTCTCCAACGACACCGGAGCACCCGACAGCCGAGTCCCCGACTCCGACTGTCCAGGGCGTCGAGTTCGTCATGCCACCATCGAGGTACTCAGGTATGCTCGATGCAGAAGACGACATGAGCTTCGAGCACCGGTTCCGCACGCTGCAGAACGTGTTCGAGGCAGGTTCGGCCCTTGAGCCGGACGAGGAGCTCCACTTCCTTGCTTTCGAAGAGCCAGGCTCGTTCGGGGAGGCGAAGGTACATGCCAGCTGGAGGCAGGCGATGCAGGAGGAGCTGGAGGCCATCGAGTCAAACTCGACTTGGCGGCTAGCCACCTTACCACCGGGTCACCGTGCGATTGGCCTGAAGTGGGTCTACAAGGTGAAGAAGGATGCGCACGGCGCAGTCCTTAAGCACAAGGCTCGCCTGGTGGCGAAGGGATATGTGCAGCGGCACGGGGTCGACTACGACGAGGTCTTCGCACCAGTGACCCGTCTCGAGTCTGTACGGCTACTGCTAGCCGTGGCTGCGAGTGCGGGGTGGGACGTCCACCACATGGATGTCAACTCAGCCTTCCTCAACGGCGAGTTGGAGGAAGAGGTGTACGTGCAGCAGCCAACTGGCTTCGCTGCGATGGGGAAGGAGCACCTGGTGCTCCGACTCGACAAGGCGCTCTACGGCCTCAAGCAGGCGCCAAGGGCATGGAACACCAAGCTCGACGCATGCCTCATCAAGCTCGGCTTCGCAAGGTGCGAGTCGGAGCATGGCATGTACGCGCGAGGAGCGACTTCGAGAGCCGGCTTCTAGTCGGCGTCTACGTCGACGACTTGTTGATCACGGGCTCGGACTCCAGCGACATCGACAAATTCAAGCTGGAGATGCGGAGCCTGTTCTAGATGTCCGACCTCGGGTTGCTGAGCTACTACCTCGGCATCGAGGTTCGACAAGGACCCAGCGGGATCGACATCTTGCAGGGTGCCTATGCCCTGAAGCTGCTAGAGAAGGCGGGGATGGCCGGGTGTAATCCCGTCCACGCACCCATGGAGCCGCGCTTCAAGCTGTCCAAGTGCAGCACGGCACCCGTGACGGATGCTACAGAGTACCAGAGCATAGTCGGGAGCATCCGGTACTTGGTGCACACGAGGCCGGACCTGACCTTCGCAGTCGGGTTCGTATCACGGTTCATGGAGGCTCCGACTCGGGAGCACCTCGCGGCCGTGAAGCACATCCTACACTACATCGCCGGGACTCCGCGTCTCGGATGTAGGTATGGGAGGAATGCATGTCACGCCCCGAGACCCGGCTCGGTAGAATGACAGCCGCCGCGCGCCTATAGACCCGAAAGTCTATACACGTGCAAGGCGTAGAGAAGCAGGATAAACCAGCACAGTGGATCTCAAGAAGCTCTTCTAATCATTTTTACACGATTATTACAATTATAAGAGTAAATTCTCTAGTCGTTTCCCACCACTGGTCCAGCCTATTCCTCGGATACGACGGCTTCCGCTGCGAACTATGATAACATTAAAAAAAGGAGAAGCAAGGGTGAGTACAACAGGAGTTATACTCAGCAAACAATTCATACAGTTTCATATACTTTGTAAAATACGTTAGGTTCTCGAAATACAAGTAAATCATTTGTGTGATTAAGTTGTTAATCATATTAAAAATCATGGTGCCACACATGAAAGTGAGTTTCCCTACCCGGGAATCACAGGGGTGAAATTCCACACTTTTACACTCTTAAGAGGGGTACTCCGACATCGACAGCCTCGCCTAGAACCACACAGGCTCCAGAACGAGCAGAGCCCTTTGACCCGCTCAGACACCGGACACCCTGACCTACTTATGTCGATCGCTCCTACGGATCCATCACCGACACTTTCCATTCAAGGGCCGCCCCTCACGGAGAACTCAGACAGTCTCATACCTGTACTGCGACCGGTACAATACGATCACCTTCGTAACACCAAGTTTTCTTTATAAAAACATTCAGTTCATTTGCATGTCAAAAATACGTGTTAAGCCCGGTTCGTACCGGTGGCTCCTACGGATCCATCACCGTAACGACACCAGCGCATTAGCCCCGTATCTCAACAAAAAGCTCGTATACCACTCAGGGTATCATACAAATTCATAGCAAAGTATACTCTACAAAATATATATATGAGAGAGGATAAGAACCGCTTGCCTCGATTAGCTACATCGTAGCTATCAAAAGATATCCGCGTCGCTCAGAAATAATCGACCTCTCCAGGTACCAGATAGGATCCGCGTACTGAGTTCATACGCCACCGGCCATAGCCGGAAGAATACCACCATCGGACCGCCACAGAAAGCCACCATCGCACCCTCCACTCGCCGGCTAACTCATGGCAGCGAGCTGCCGCCTGTTCACCACCGTTGTCTTCTACGAGTAGCAGCACCTCCTTTTCTGGTGTACTAGTGGTTTTTGGCGCGGCGCACGCCGCGGCCTTGATGCCAAATTTTGACGATGGTTTCGATTTTAAAAAAAGATGTTCAGATTTAAATTGTCTGGAATGAAGACAAAATGTTGTATTTTGCCATATCGAGTATTCTTAGATATTTGTAGAATTGGGATGTTTGGATATTTCAAATATGGCATAAAATTTGGGTTTACTTCATAATTAGCGGGAATGCAATCTGTGAGATATATTTTAGAGTGTTTGTAATTTTCTAGCAGTTTGAAATGTTTGGATATATTATATTTTTTTATCGTCTATTTCAAATGTGGTAGCCTTTTTTGCAGGGAAAAACTTTGACATAATTAGGGTTTGCTATTTTTTTTTTGTGAGTGGCTTCATATTTTATGTTTTGTAGTACTGGTAATATGTTTGTAGATGTTATTTGAGGTTGGAAGAAAATGATCGAATCCATGTATTAAATGACATGAAGTGTCAAATGGTTTTGTATGTATTGTTTAAGGTTTTGAATAAAATCTGGGTTTACTTCATAATTAGCGGGAATGCAGTCTGTGAGATATATTTTAGAGTGTTTGTAATTTTCTAGCAGTTTGAAATGTTTGGATATATTACATTTTTTTATCGTCTATTTCAAATGTGGTAGCCTTTTTTGCAGGGAAAAACTTTGACATAATTAGGGTATGCTATTTTTTTGTGAGTGGCTTCATATTTTATGTTTTGTAGTACTGGTAATATGTTTGTAGATGTTATTTGAGGTTGGAAGAAAATGATCGAATCCATGTATTAAATGACATGAAGTGTCAAATGGTTTTGTATGTATTGTTTAAGGTTTTGAATAAAATCTGGGTTTACTTCATAATTAGCGGGAATGCAATCTGTGAGATATATTTTAGAGTGTTTGTAATTTTCTAGCAGTTTGAAATGTTTGGATATATTACATTTTTTTATCGTCTATTTCAAATGTGGTAGCCTTTTTTGCAGGGAAAAAACTTTGACATAATTAGGGTTTGCTATTTTTTTTGTGAGTGGCTTCATATTTTATGTTTTGTAGTACTGGTAATATGTTTGTAGATGTTATTTGAGGTTGGAAGAAAATGATCGAATCCATGTATTAAATGACATGAAGTGTCAAATGGTTTTGTATGTATTGTTTAAGGTTTTGAATAAAATCTGGGTTTACTTCATAATTAGCGGGAATGCAATCTGTGAGATATATTTTAGAGTGTTTGTAATTTTCTAGCAGTTTGAAATGTTTGGATATATTACATTTTTTTATTGTCTATTTCAAATGTGGTAGCCTTTTTTGCAGGGAAAAAACTTTGACATAATTAGGGTTTGCTATTTTTTTTGTGAGTGGCTTCATATTTTATGTTTTGTAGTACTGGTAATATGTTTGTAGATGTTATTTGAGGTTGGAAGAAAATGATCGAATCCATGTATTAAATGACATGAAGTGTCAAATGGTTTTGTATGTATTGTTTAAGGTTTTGAAGAGTTGTATTTATTTTTAGAAGGCACCATAATATTTGAAGTAGCTGTTAGTTTGTTCTTTTTTTTTTTTTTTTTGAAGCTAAAATAATTTGGAAAAGGTCGCAAGCATGTGGGAATTGGTTGTTCCATGTGCGATGTAAAATTTGTATAACTTGTAATAATTTTGAGAAGGTCACAAAGTTGTAGAAATGGTAGCAGCTAGAGAATTGTTTTTTTGCATGTTGCTATATTTTTGAATCTGTGAAATGTTTTTTAATTTCGTAAGCAATTTCAAATGTTCAAATGAATTTCGCGTGGCGTCACGTCACGGTCTAATGAATTAGTATGTTCGTAGTTTGATATAATTAAATAGCGTTTTTTAAGATTTTTCGATGTAGTTTGCGAAACTTAGGTATGTTCGTCCAAATGTTGGCTAAATTGGAAAGTTCGAACATGCTTTTCTTTTCTCATGAGCAGGTAGTTTTTTTTTGTCGAGGTTTTTTTTTTAATATCTTGTACAATATTCGAGCGTCAACTGAAATTAGGAAAAGTGCACCTGGGTTGTACGTATATTTTGAGAAAATTTGAATATTCAATTCTTTTTTATAGCATAAGTAGTTTGCATGTATGTTTATGTCTGTTTTGATATATTGCCTGCATTTTTGCAGCGAATATATTTAGGGACAGTATTTTTCGATGTTTTCTTTTGTTCCTTTTTATGTTCAATGGGCGTACATTTGTTATGTTTGTGCATTTTGTTATATGTTCGGCCGTATATTTAAATATCCAGTACTTTCAAATTTTCAAATATTGACCAATTGAAAAATGTTCCAACATTTGGTGCTTCCTGCAAAAAGTTTTTTTTTTGTTGGAAGGACGATATATTTTAGAGCATCTGCAATTTTCAAGCAAATTGAAATGCTCAAAATTTGCTAATTTTAAATATAAGTCTACAATTAGTGGAAATGCACATATTTTCATCTGGATTTGCAGGTAGAGACTTTTTTACTACAACTTTATGTAATTGGAGCAAGTGTATATACAATTTTGAAATGGCTATTTTGTTTTCCATTTTTTTTGTTGAATTTGGCTTGAATTGTTTTCGAGTTGTATTTAAAATTTACGTTGTTTTTTTTTGCCAGATCAAACTATTCAAAATAAATGTATTCTGCCATAAATAAGTAGAATGTTTTTTTTTCCTTTTTTTGTATATTTTTTCTTTTTTTTTCTATTTGTTCTTTTTTTTTTGAAGCTAAAATAATTTGGAAAAGGTCGCAAGCATGTGGGAATTGGTTGTTCCATGTGCGATGTAAAATTTGTATAACTTGTAATAATTTTGAGAAGGTCACAAAGTTGTAGAAATGGTAGCAGCTAGAGAATTGTTTTTTTTGCATGTTGCTATATTTTTGAATCTGTGAAATGTTTTTTAATTTCGTAAGCAATTTCAAATGTTCAAATGAATTTCGCGTGGCGTCACGTCACGGTCTAATGAATTAGTATGTTCGTAGTTTGATATAATTAAATAGCGTTTTTTAAGATTTTTCGATGTAGTTTGCGAAACTTAGGTATGTTCGTCCAAATGTTGGCTAAATTGGAAAGTTCGAACATGCTTTTCTTTTCTCATGAGCAGGTAGTTTTTTTTTGTCGAGGTTTTTTTTTAATATCTTGTACAATATTCGAGCGTCAACTGAAATTAGGAAAAGTGCACCTGGGTTGTACGTATATTTTGAGAAAATTTGAATATTCAATTCTTTTTTATAGCATAAGTAGTTTGCATGTATGTTTATGTCTGTTTTGATATATTGCCTGCATTTTTGCAGCGAATATATTTAGGGACAGTATTTTTTCGATGTTTTCTTTTGTTCCTTTTTATGTTCAATGGGCGTACATTTGTTATGTTTGTGCATTTTGTTATATGTTCGGCCGTATATTTAAATATCCAGTACTTTCAAATTTTCAAATATTGACCAATTGAAAAATGTTCCAACATTTGGTGCTTCCTGCAAAAAGTTTTTTTTTTGTTGGAAGGACGATATATTTTAGAGTATCTGCAATTTTCAAGCAAATTGAAATGCTCAAAATTTGCTAATTTTAAATATAAGTCTACAATTAGTGGAAATGCACATATTTTCATCTGGATTTGGCAGGTAGAGACTTTTTTACTACAACTTTATGTAATTGGAGCAAGTGTATATACAATTTTGAAATGGCTATTTTGTTTTCCATTTTTTTTGTTGAATTTGGTTTGAATTGTTTTCGAGTTGTATTTAAAATTTACGTTGTTTTTTTTTGCCAGATCAAACTATTCAAAATAAATGTATTCTGCCATAAATAAGTAGAATGTTTTTTTTTTTCCTTTTTTTGTATATTTTTTCTTTTTTTTTCTGCTGGGTAGATCTAAAGCAACTGATTTTCCAGATTCAAACATGTGTCTGCAAAAAAAAAAAAATGCTGACATGTGGGGTCAGAGATGACGTCATGCTGACGTCAGCTGGCACCGACGGCCAGCGCGGACAGGGCGGAGCACGGCGGCGCCGGCGACGCATCTGCGCGTTCCGGGACGCGCGCATGTACGCGACGGGTGCGCGTTGACGCGGCGCACCCGGACGTGGCGGCGCCGCCGCTTCTTGGACGCCGGAGCGCCGCCGGCGGCGAGAAAACGCGACGGACGGCTGCGGGCGCGGCCGCGCCGATTCCGGCGAGGGCGCGACGGCTCGGCACGCGCGCTTGGGCGAGGAGGGAGAGTAGAGGACGGCGCAGCCGCCCGTCGCCTCGGATGCGGGCGGGGAGGCCTGCTACGGCGGCGCGAAGCGTCGGCGGCGACGGCGGTTCCGGCGGCGCGCGGGAGAGAGGATGGAGGAGGGGGATGAAGTGGCATTTTTGCATGGAAGCCCCTGGCTTTCCTGAATTTTACGGGTAGATCCATCCGCTGAAGGAAACGTGGACCGGGGCGCTATTTTTCACCCGCGAGGGGTCTTTTCGCAAAATGGTGCGTGTGGGTCGTGTGGGCCGTCCGATCGCCGACCGGTGGCTGGGATCGACGCACTGTAGTACTGTAGCAATGAACAGTAACTACTGTTGCTCGCAACAGTAGAAGGAGCGCGGAGAGCGCGCGATCTGGGACAACTTTTATGCTGACATGTGGGGTCAGAGATGACGTCATGCTGACGTCAGCTGGCACCGACGGCCAGCGCGGACAGGGCGGAGCACGGCGGCGCCGGCGACGCATCTGCGCGTTCCGGGACGCGCGCATGTACGCGACGGGTGCGCGTTGACGCGGCGCACCCGGACGTGGCGGCGCCGCCGCTTCTTGGACGCCGGAGCGCCGCCGGCGGCGAGAAAACGCGACGGACGGCTGCGGGCGCGGCCGCGCCGATTCCGGCGAGGGCGCGACGGCTCGGCACGCGCGCTTGGGCGAGGAGGGAGAGTAGAGGACGGCGCAGCCGCCCGTCGCCTCGGATGCGGGCGGGGAGGCCTGCTACGGCGGCGCGAAGCGTCGGCGGCGACGGCGGTTCCGGCGGCGCGCGGGAGAGAGGATGGAGGAGGGGGATGAAGTGGCATTTTTGCATGGAAGCCCCTGGCTTTCCTGAATTTTACGGGTAGATCCATCCGCTGAAGGAAACGTGGACCGGGGCGCTATTTTTCACCCGCGAGGGGTCTTTTCGCAAAATGGTGCGTGGGGGTCGTGTGGGCCGTCCGATCGCCGACCGGTGGCTGGGATCGACGCACTGTAGTAATGTAGCAATGAACAGTAACTACTGTTGCTCGCAACAGTAGAAGGAGCGCGGAGAGCGCGCGATCTGGGACAACTTTTATATAGTTAGTAATTCTCCTCCAGTACGTAGCATCCTAAATACTCTCTTCTCACTCTCTAGCTCATGTCGGCAGGAAACTCTCTAGCTCGATCTCTCTCTCGCTTGCCGGCACGGCCTCTCCAATCAGCTGGCTATTCTCTCTGATTGATGGTGCGGCTGGAGCAGCAGCAGCAGCGCTGTTCTATTTATCGGAGACGATGGCCGGTCCGCTGCCAAAATATCTTAGGCGACCGCTGGCCGCTTAACCGCTTGCCGACTGATCCTTCGATACTAAGCCAAAGCTAAAATATCTAAAACGTCAGCCGACGTCCTTCAGGTCAGCAAGCACGTCAGCTCTCAGCCTGGACACCATGCAGCCAATCCACGCCAAGACTTGGCTGCCAGCAAAGCTTCTACACCCTCTAACACTAGGCCACGTTGCCTCTCTTGCTAGCATAATCTCTCACGTATGCATGGTGGAGATCCTTTAAGCATGCATGTACGTAGTACCAGCTCCGATCCATCGATGGTACAAAAATAAAATGCTACTAGCTACTTAACATGCATGAGCAAGTCAAGCCAATCAACTCCTCTATTTACTTTTCATGCATACAGATATCCGAATCCAGTTTATTTTAAAACTAGCACAACAACATAATTAAGATAAAACTTAATTTACTCAGATTAATTAATTATCCAAAAATTCGGGTGCTCACATCCTCCCCACCTTATAAGAATTTCGTCCCCGAAATTCCTCTAAACAAACACTTTTATTTTTTCCAAAACATAGCAAGACTTTGGAAAAATCAAAACAAAAGAATTTTGTCATGCAATCAAACCACACAGATCTAACAAATATAACTAAAAGTTAGCACAAGAAAACCTGCATGAATGTTAGTACAAGTAAACATGCATTAAAGTTTGTCACAAACAATAAACAACAAACAATGTTAGTAGCTGACACTAACTAACGTTCTACCCGTCAGGCCCAACGTGTCCTAAATCTCGAGCTCTGATACCACTTAAACTGTCACGCCCCGAGACCCGGCCCGGTAGAATGACAGCCGCCGCGCGCCTATAGACCCGAAAGTCTATACACGTGCAAGGCAAGAGAAACAGGATAAACCAGCACAGTGGATCTCAAGAAGCTCTTCTAATCAATTTTACAATTATGTACATATACAAGAATAAAATGTTTCTCTAGTCGTTCCCACCCACTGGTCCAGCCTACTCTTCGGATCACCACGCTTCCGCTGCGAACTCTGATAATACCAAAAACAAAAGGGAGCAAGAGTGAGTACAACAAAAGTCATACTCAGCAAACAATTCAAACACTTTCATATAATTTGTAAAATACACTAGGTTTTCAAAATACGACTAAATCATCGTGTGGTTAAGTTGTTAGGCATATTAAAAAGCATGGTGTCACACATGAAAGTGAGTTTCCCTACCCGGGAATCACAGGGGTGAAATTCCACGTTTTTACACTCTTAAGAGGGGTATTCCGACATCGACAGCCTCGACTAGAACCACACATGCTCCAGAACGAGCAGAGCCCTTTGACCCGCTAAGACACCGGACACCTTGACCTACTCATGTCGATCGCTCCTACGGATCCATCACCGACACTTTCCATTCAAGGGCCGCCCCTCGCGGAGAACTCAGACAGTCCCATACATGTACTATGACCGGTACAATACGATCACCTTCGTAACACCAAGTTTTGCTTTACGAAAACATTGCATATTATTTCCATGTCGACTATACGTGCCAAGCCCGGCTCATACCGGTGGCTCCTACGGATCCATCACCGTAACGACACCAGCGCATTAGCCCCGTATATCAACACAAAGCTCGTACCACTCTGGGTATCCCATATTCAATCAAAGCATACTCTACAAAATATACGAGATTGATAAGAATCGCTTGCCTCAGTTAGCTATGTCGTAGCCATCAAATAGAACTCCGACGTATACTCCAGCAACTAGCTAAGATAGACTATCGGCCTATGATCTTGTACTCCAGCACCATAGCCGGAAGAGCACCATCCGAACTCTCCACTCGCCGGCGCCTAGCTTCTGGTCCTGGCTCGTATCGGCATACGAGCTCATACCCCAGTACTGTACGTAGCACCAAGAATCCCGTCGGCCCTGCTGCTCTCTCATCGCCGTGGTAGAATCACCACCATCGCCAGTACCGGCGTCGCCTCACCAGCGTCTGACTCTCACTCTAGCTAGTCATCTGTGGTTCACTCTGATCAGCCGATCGGCCGGTGCGGGAACTGCAGCGGAGCTGCTCTATTTATAGGATTTGATCCGTGTGTGAGCGACTAGCTAAAATATCTAGGCCCGCCGCTTACCAGCTAAATATCTAGACCATGCGGTGCTTACCTCCTAAGGAAACTAGTTGACCTGCTACGTGTTCTCCGTGGACTGGCGGAGTCTTGCATGGCCTGGCCTCTCATGGCCTGCCAACAACGCATGTGGCCCGGCCCACGCTTGGGAAATACCTGCCGACTACCGTGCACTACTAGCTTCTACTGCTACACTAGTTCAAAGCACTGGTACTTTCTGAGTACATGCATGATCGAATGCATAGATGCATGGACGTACAAGGTAGCTCCACTAATTTCATTGCATGCACAGATTAACATCCAATTTACAAAAACAACATATTAGCAAAATTAAAACGATCCAAAGCTAATTCTATTTTAATCAATTTTATTAATCCAGCCAAAAAAATCCGGGTTATCACAATGCAGGCACACCGCGCCTGGTCGGCTACAGCGACAGCGACCTGGCGGGCTGTAACACCCCGCAGTTATAGGACTCGAGAGGGTAGAAATAGGAATTTCATTTGTGCATTCATGCATCTTTTGGTGAAATCTGGAAAAATTTCGCGCTTTTGTGTTAAAAGAATCGAGGGTTGATTCCAGACGAGTGTCGATACTCTGGGAGTCAGACATTGACAGATAGTCGAGAGGTGTCGATAAACCCTACGACATATTTTCAAAACCCTTATTAGTACTTCTCCAACATAATTATTTGATTTCATTTGATTTCAAAAGGAAATTTGAAACAATCCTAAGTTTAAAACAATTCTATTCTTTCCTAAGTCTTTCAATACACACATATCATAGAAATAACAATATATAAATCACAAGATTTGTGAGGAAATCATCTCAAATAATAGAATCATCTTTTTACATCCACATCACAATTACATATACAAATCTTTACAAAAGAATTTCTAAAAGAATATATATATATACAAGAACTACATTGATTTAAACTCAAATGTGAGTAGAAAACATCTGGATACAAACTATACAAATGATCAAGTCAATTTATTTACAAGACTTCATTACAAATATTCTTACAACAATTGGAAGAATACAAAAGACAGTACTATAATTCCTAAACTAAATCTTCAAGTCTTCTTCATCTTTTAACCTGCAAAATAAACAACACAAACAAGAAGATATTGGGGTTATGATTAAAATGTTGCCAACACCATTTGGTGCTGGCATATTATTGTTTTGAAACCTGGTTTTAGCCTAATCAAAACGATGGTTCAATTAGGCTAACTTGGGGAGTTTTGCAAATCATCAAAGGCAACCTAAGGGACTGATCATTTGGATCATGCTCTTTTAATCCGAAGGCAACAAAGAGGGGCAAAGGCATAATTGCAGCACTTAGGAAAATTAACTTAGTGATGCATGTAAAATGCATACATGAACTTTGCACAATATTACTTATATTCCAGTCATATTTGCATCATATAAGGGTTATATCACTGTTTTATAATGATTTTGGGAATATTTGATATGTTTCCTATTTTTTATGGAATTAACCCTGCACAGGCAAAAAACCCTATTTCTATATTTTAATGTTTCAGGGACCCAAACGACGTCCAAATGACCTGGAAATTTACGAGCATCAGTTTTTGGAAGGAACAAAGCGTGGGAGCGAAGGAAGCAAACAACCGGAGGCCCGAGGGCCAAAATAGGTGGGCCCACGTGGCCCATGTACCTGGCCGCGTGGGGCCCCTCCTTTTGGGCCTCGGAGCTCCGCTGCCGTCGATCTTTCCTCCACCGACTCCGTTTTGACCTAAAACCGCCTATAAAAATAGTCCCCCGACGTTCTCTGGAGGGAGCGCCGCAGAAACACAGAAACACCGAAACAGAGATCTGGAGTTGCAGATTGGAGGGGGAAAACTCCGGCGGGGCGCTGCCGGCGTGGTCTCCATCTTCTCCAACGACTTCTCCACCGTCTCCATGATGAAGAGGGAGTAGTCCACCTCTAGACTATGGGTTTGTGGAAGTAACTTATGTATCTCTCTCTCTCGAGTTTCACTAATTAGTACCGTATGAGCTGCTGAACATGATTACGGACATCTATGTAATACCTTTGTGGTGGATCTTTTTATGAGTTAATATATGTTTGAGATTGCAATGTTTTTGTTTCAGTTATTAAAGTAGATGCATATTATGTACCCCGCTCTTATTTACTTGTCATGATCTAGCATGTTTATGAGAGCGTGTGAGGGGGAACGTGTGTATTAGTTGGAGTAACGGGGGTGGCTAGTGCAGTGAACGTGAGAGAAAGTTCTGCGATCCACTTGGGTGTTTTACCTTGCTGTGTTGCCTCACTAGGGTTAAAAAGAAATACCATGCTACCGGAGATGTGGGTGTGACCATTGCCACTACTCCATGACTAGATCTAGCATGTTCTTATTTTAACGTCATGTCATGATACTTATTGCTATACTCTGAGTTATCTTAATTACTGAGGTGTAATGATTTAGTTCGCATCTTGGTGGAGTATAAGAGAGACTAATAACCAAAAGGTCTCAATGTTAGGACGTGATGCCCATATAATTATAACTTGTCATTAAACTGTTGTGTTGCAATCTCATATGTTAACTCTAGTGTTCCATTGTCTACCACTTTATTAAAGAGAGAGTGCATTTGTGAAACCATGAACCCCGGTCCATTTTTAATCATAAGAAACACCTTTCAAACCACTTTTACCACTTTTCCATTTTCTGCCATTTAAAAATCCGAAAATACAAAAACACTTTTACATCTTGCATTCATCATATAAAACCCAAAAATATCATTTATCATTGCTACCACCATCCTTGCATATTTATTCACCACCATTGCATATTTATTTCTTATTTGCATTGCATATTATCTTGATATCATTCTCACACCTTGTGCTTGACAACCACTAGGTGAGGTTGAGGACCAAAACATTTACTTTGTTTTATAGGTAACCAAAAGAAGGATAGGAAAGATAAATCTTCACTACTGATTCCCTGAGAGTTTGATATTAAACCCTCGAGTCACCCCTCGTGGGGAAAACACGTCTTCCACTTACTACACACTCTGCACTTGGAGTCTCAACCTAACCCATTTACTTTTCACACAGGTAACTACGTGAAGGGCCATCACTTAGGCAACTGAAATCTTAGGCAACAAGTGCTGTCTTGAGCATATGATTTTGATCTTTCAAAAGATAAAGCAGCAGATAAAATGCATTCCCCAAAATTAAACCAGGGAGCAAATAAAACCTTAGCCCACAAATTATGGTATCACATTTGCCAATTGATTAGGCAAATGGACCCTAAGCTCACTCTTAAGCTAGCAATTAGCTTAATAAAATCATACACTTGAATTTAATCATTCCAAACCGACTATCATAATCCATTTCTTTCACAGCCAAGCAATCCATCACAAATATCTGGATCTAGATCAGATCAATGACTCAATATATATCACCAAGGGGAGAAGAACTGCGCAGGAGCAGCAGGAGCTTATCTCCATTGTTAAAAGAAGTGTAAAAGCAGTCCAAATAGGCAGCTCGAGGTAGAGAGGGGCCACTGCAAGCAGGTGAATCACCACAGCCAATTATCCTGGTGTCACAAGCACAAGAAACCCAAAAACTGTATAAATACATGACAAGATCATTGCCACAGTTCACACAACTCGCAGCAACCACAGATCACACATTTCACAAGCACTAACAGAGCCAGTAGCACCATTTCCATCTGTTCTTCACCAAGAACAACCACAAACCACCAGCATATCATGGAGTTTACCTAAACCCATCCACCACAAGCCATTTCAGCCAGCAAATACACTCTAGGAAATTTGAAGCAGCAAGGAGAAGAAGGTAGAACCTTGGAGCAAGATCAGAGTTTTTCTAGAAGCTCTAGCTGCTCAGCAACAGCAGGTTGATCCATAGTGCTAGTGAGAGACCAAGCAGGTTCTGTAAATGACAGAACCATGCTAGAGAGTTTATTATCAGCATCTGTTCTTAACAGAGCCTTGCTTAGCAAGGTATGGTGCTGTAGAAAAGCAAATAGCACAACAGAGTACTTCTGTTTTGTGCAAGAAATAGGAAAGAGAGAGGAAAGGGAGTGAAGTTGATTGCTGTAGCAATTGTTTGAGCATCATAAGGGCAGGGAATTAGGTTAAGTGTAGTATCTGTTCTCATTTCAATTTTTATCAAAGCTCCACACAAGGCAGTGAACCAGCAGAGCTGGATTAGCTGTACTTAGCACATCTGTGCTCATGGAAGAAGCACAGGAAAGCATAAAAAAAACATTTCTAGACAAGCTAGCTACCGTGTAACTCTCAAGGAGGCATCACAGCAAGCCACACAAGTCTAAAATCCATTTAAATCATTAAATCATCACAGCTAGCTCAAGTTATACTAGTTCTAGCTCAGATATAATTTTTCTAAAGAGATTTTCTTCATCTGTGAGCAAGAATGCTCCCAACAATGATTCCAGAGGTAGTGGAAAGATCTACACATGCTAGATCTACACCATTCATCTCATTCTTGATGCACAGAAGGTAGACAGTGCATATAATCAAGCAAACCATCAAGAAATCATCATCTGTTCATCTAGAACCTAAGCCAGTAGAGGAGTACATGTGTAAGCAATAGCTAGAAGCTACTAAATCCAGTAGAAGGTGTAGAAGAGAAGGAGAAGTTCTTACCGTGCGTCCATGGCCGTAGCTCCACGGCGGCGAGGCAGTGCTCGCGCTACCGTTGGAAGGGGCACACGGAGGTCGTTGACCAGCACCACCGCACCACGGCGGCACAGAGGGCAAAGCTCTGCGCCGAGCCATGGTGAGCACGCCGGAGAAGAAGGGGAAGAAGCGGCGGCAGCACCGAAACCCTAACCCTAGGGCAGGGTTGCGTGTGACCGCTAGAGGAAGAGAGGCACGAATCGCCTGGGCAGAAGGGAAGAGCGGAGCGTGGGGGTCGTTTTGCCCCAGACCACGGCGGCGGAGGTGGCCGGAGCTGGCCGGAGCAAGACGGCGGCGGCGCAGGCGACTCGGGAGCCAGAGGAGGTCGAGCTCGAGCTCGGGCTCGTGCGAGTGAGAGAGAGAGAGGGAAGAGTGGCTCGGTCGGTTGGACTGGACCCGAGTTCACCCTTTGACCTGGTTTAACCAGGGGTCTCTTTGCAAAATTTTGAATTTATAAAAATTTACCGAATTTCAAAACTCATTGTAAATTCAAATAAAATCCTAAAAATACTTTAAAAATATCTACAAATATCAACAAAAAAAAGCTATTCAAATAAAATATCTATTTGAATTTTTGAAAAGTATTCCCTGTATCAAAAATTCAAAGGATCCTTAAGTGGAAATGACTTTGAAATAATTTAAATTATTTTCAAAGAAATAATATGGGAAAATTATGTATTAAGTTCAAAGTATAATTTGAACTATATCATGACTGTCATGTCACTCATCCTAAATAAAAATCTGAATGAAAGACCATTTAAAATCATTATCAAGACTTTTAATAAATTTCTGGGGGAAAAGCATTGCATCCTATGCATAATAGCATCTATTTGGTTTTCAAACATTGTCTCATATAGACAATGATGTTGATTTTCAGAACACGAGGGTCCCAATTCGTCGGAAGCTTTAGACTGCACTACCTGTCAGTCTCAAGGCAAGTTCCAACTTGCATGTCCTCGATTGATTATTTTTATCAAAGTAATTGCGAAGTACTATGAATTATCATTGCATGAAAAAGAAAAACCTATTTTCGAATGATGTGAATTGCTATATTTATTATGGTTGGCTGGCAATGGAACCACGGATTGATGTTGTGGTGGAGGTTCCATTGTACGGGAAAGTATATACCTAGGATTAATAACCCATGGCCCAGTGATCCTTACGTGCCGTATCGATAGCATCAGCCAACAGATTCACTATGGATGGGCTCGTCAGAGGTTTCTTCCTTCGTTCGCATATCCTCGGCAGGCTATTACCTGGTTGCGTCCGTTGCGGCGGCCAACTGCGTGGAAGCGCGTGACCTTCCCACTCGACGGAGTGACTGGAATAGAAGCTCGGGAGGGGTGGCGGGCTAATGGTCTTAGTTACCAGCCGCGTCACAAATGGGCGGATATGCGTTGTGCGGGAAGCGACTCCACATGACTTGTTGCCCTGAGTTCTGGCTATAGCACACATGGTGTGCTGATGAAGCATAAGGAGCCAGGCTGCTGTTGGGTAAAGTGGTGCAGCTCTGCAGAGTTAAACAAAGAAATTGTGACTGTTACATCCTTGTTCCAGGAGGGAACTATGGTCGCGGCGAAAGGAATCCCATGTGATTCGCAAGACCCGTGGAGGCTGGGGGCATAGTTTTCTAAAATAAAATAGACCTTTTACTAAAAATGTTTTACAAAACTTGCATATACATCTTGATTTTTGGTCAAGATGGTAGCTAGTGCATTCCACTTATCTAAGCATTAAGCTGAACTTGCTGAGTAACGCTGTTACTCATTCGTTCCCATTGTATCCCCTGCTTAGACTTTGAAGAGACCGTGGACGAAAGCTATGGAGCATACCATGCCGATGACATCTACTTTGAAGCACCTGATCTGTCTGGAGGAATAGAGGGCGTCGACTACATCATCGCCTACGGAGCCACGACGCCGACGAGGAGGAGGTGGAGACTTAGAGTTATCATAGTAGGAACCTGGCCGAGTCAGACTAGACTAGTACTACTTAGCGGCTGAGCCAAGATGGTTCTTAGTTTGCTGTTTTCTATCGCTTGTAGGTTGACTCCTGTCAACATCGCAATAATAGACATTCCTCCCATGTCGGAGGAAGACGTCGATGTTTTTATGCATTTCTGGCTTGTAATCTTTAGCAGTGTGTAATAAAGTGGACCCGCAATGTTTCTGTTGTACTACTCTGAGTGATGTAATATTTACGGATTAGTCCTTCCGTGGGTGTTATGTCAACGACTTGTACACTACAATATGCAGTGGTGTGCTGGGTCACCGCAGATGGTATCAGAGCAATTGCTAGACCTTAGGTTGGAAACCTATTAAAGGGAAAACCTGTAGGTGTGCGAGGCCTTAGAATGAATTGAGTTTTAATTTGTTATGATTGATATTCACTTGAGAATAGCATTATCATGCAATTATTACTTCATTTCAATTCTGATATCCTTTTTGGCTATAACAGCTAGGATGGAGAAACGGGTCCCAGGAGGTCAGTTCGTGTGAGAGATGCTGAGTTGGGCAAGGGTGTTTTTCGGGGAAGCTGGGCGGAAATGCTTCAGCAACTGATCTATTTTCTTGGTATCAAAACCAAGGTGATAGTGAAAGTGATGAGTTTTTACGACGGGTCAATTTTAGCCCTGTATCGTGTAGCACTCAAGTTACCGCCTGAACTAAAGATGGGATTCAAAATGCCCTTTGGAGAAGCGAAGAATGTGGAAGTAGCTTTCCAGATTGCTGCTGTCAGAGCAGTTACTGAGATAAGGACATCCAAGAGTTATGCGTTGGTGGAAACACCGTTTAACGCTATTCCGAGTGCGAATTACCGGCTTGAGGGTCCAGTGGATTATAAGGCTTTCCTGAAAACTAATCCACGTGATGTGGCTGAGTTCATGGACAGTTGTCTCAAGATGATTCGGGCGTATCATAAGACGTTCGGAGTAGTAGCTGGAGAGGTAGAAGCCATGATAGAGCAGTACTCCAGTCCTGAAGTTATTCAGGAAAGGTGTGATATACTGAGGTATGAAGCAGAGAAGGGATACACTGATCCACCACCCACACCAGCTAGGTATGTGGAGGAAGTAGAACCCGATACCCCAATTTATCCTGACTATACACCACCACACTCTGGTTATGTCTTAGTTGATGAGGAGAATGGATGGCAGAGTTGGGAACCTGAAGTACCAAGTGCCACAGGTTGGGATGAAGAACCTTATCAGGGTACACTGAGTGATCCCATAAGAATTCCAGGAGATCCAGGAGAGCCGGAAGTTACTAGTCATACCCCTAGGAGGAAGCCTAGAGTTGGTGAGTCAAGTAGGCCAATAAAAATAGATTCTGAGGAGGAAGATGAGGAATGGAAGTATGCGTACGAGACCAAGTATTACCCGAAGATGGAGAAGGGAGACGAACCACGAGGGTATTTCAATAACTTTGAGGCAGTACCAACTGGGTACGATGATGGAGGCGAGGGTTATGGAGATGAGGATGTTTACGATGGGGAAGCAGCGGCATACAAGTATCTTGATAGTTACTTCGCCATGACGGATATGACGTTAGAAGCAAGCCCATCTGACCCTGAATATCAGCCTACCACTAGTGTGAAGTTACCCGGGATTCTCAGGAGGACCAGGCGTAACTGTCACTGGAAGCCTGGGAAGTATGCGGAAAAGTGAAGCAGAGCAGGACGGAGTGAAGCAGTAGTTGTGTAATATGTTTAATATAGGGTATTGTACGTAGTATTGTAAGGACGCTGGTAGCAATAAGTGAGACCTACTCACTTTTAGAGTGTGTTATTATTTGTACCCATGTTTGTAATCCTACATGTATAATACATGGTATATGTTTGAAAAGTTTTGTGTTCTTTGGATTTTTCTGTTTTCCATTGTTTGACTAGTACTTGTGCATGGAATAGGACTCGAAGTGCATATGCATAATGTAATGGAGAGTTCTGATTCGATGTAACAGGACTAGAGGGTAATGGCGTACGTCGGTGAGGAGAGTGATGTGCAGAGGCAAGAACGTGAACTTAAGGAGAAGCAAGATGCAGATGCAGGAGGAATACCACCACCAAGGCCAATCACGGAGCAAAGTTTCATGCAGTATATGCAGATGGTGGAAGAAGGCAGGCGCCAAGACCAGGAAAGGCAGAATAAATTTCTGCAAGATTTGCTGGAAATACAGGCAGGACGAGGAAGGGATGAAGTACTTAAAGGAGTGACTCTATCAGATTTCCAAAATGCTAGACCTATACCATTTGCAAGAGCTCCAGAACCTATGGACGCAGAAGATTGGGTGGCAGATACTGAACGAAAGCTCAACACAGTTGGATGTTCTGATGAGGAGAAGGTTAGGTATGCAACTCATTTGCTTACCGGACCAGCAGCATCATGGTGGGAAGCCATAGTGGCAACACTACCTGCTGATCATGTTGTAACTTGGGAGGAGTTTAAGAAGAGGTTTAGGGAAGCACATGTTCCTGAAAGTATTATGGAATTAAAAAGGAGGGAGTTTGAGAATCTGAGACAGAATGAGTTACCTGTTGGACGTTATGTCAGTGCGTTCAACATGTTATCGAGGTATGCATTGGATGAAGTAGACACTGAGGAGAAAAGGAAGAAGAGATTCATGAAGGGTCTGAATCCTTTCATGAAGATGCAGTTAAGGTTGACTAAACCAAAGGAGTTCAGGAGCTAGTGGATGCAGCTATAACATTGGAAGATGATTATAAATTACTTCAGGAGAAAGAAGGAAGAAGGCGAGAATGGAACCAAGGAAGTTTCAAGTCCAGAGGCAACCACCAAATCTACGTTTTAAGCCTAAGCTCAGAACTGAAGGAAGGAAGCCTATTCCACGAAGCTTCAATCCTGTTAACAATTTGATATGCAATAACTGTGGAATGAGAGGACATCTGATGAAGGATTGTCAGAAGCCCAAAATCATCTGTTTTGGATGTGGACAAGCTGGACATATCAAGCCTGATTGTCCAAACAAACAGAATCAACAAGTGAGTCGTGGAACTGGTGGAGGAGATAACCAGGGTGGAGGAGGATTTAAACCAAGGAATGGAGGATTTGGACGGAACATGGCGGACAAGAACAAAGGGAAGCCATATGGAAAGCTGAATTGCACCAGTTTGGAGCAAGTCAACAACACCGACAACGTGGTGATCGGTACGCTCAAAATCCTTTCTCATCCTGGCAAAGTTTTGTTTGATACTGGAGCTACTACATCTTTTATTTCGCAACAATTTGTGGATGCATATGGGATTAGATGTCAGCCGTTAGAAGTACCCATAACGGTCATGTCGGCCGGGGGAAAATTGTTAGTAACGCAAGTCAAAATGGATCAAGTAATTATGATCTGTGATCGCGTTTATGACGCTGATTTGCTAGTAATTCCCATGAAAGATATAGCAGTCATCTTAGGGATGGACTGGTTATCTGATCATGGAGCTCAAATAGATTGTGCAGAGAAGACAGTGTCTTTGAGAGGACCAGGAGGTATGAGAACAGTATACCAAGGGGATAAGCATAGTCAGTTAAGAGCAGATTTACAGTTGAATGCTATGAAGGAAGCAAGATAGAAGAAATCCCAGTGGTTAAAGAATTTCAGGATGTATTTCCAGATGAGTTACCAGGGATGCCACCGGATCGTGAAATTGAGTTCACCATAGATTTGATTCCTGGTACAGCACCTATTGCACAAGCACCATACAAGATGGGTCCCAAGGAATTAGTACAACTTAAGGAACAATTGGATGAGTTGGAAGCTAAAGGATTCATAAGAGAAAGTGTATCACCATGGGGATCACCAGTAATTTTTGTGGATAAAGAGATGGAGGACGAAGGATGTGCGGAGATTTCAGGAATTTGAATAGCGTGACCATTAAGAATAAATACCCGTTGCCAAGGATACAAGATTTGTTTGATCAAGTAAGAGGAGCAGGGGTATTTTCTAAGATAGATTTGAGGTCAGGATACCATCAGATAAAGATTAAACCCGAGGATATTCCCAAAACAGCATTTGTATCAAGATATGGACATCATGAGTACTTAGTAGTACCGTTTGGATTAACCAATGCACCAGCAATATTCATGAATTTGATGAACAAGATTTTTATGCCATATCTGGACAAATTTGTGATTGTGTTCATTGATGATATATTGGTCTATTCCAAAACCAAGGAAGATCATGCACAACACTTGAGTATTGTGTTACAGACACTAAGGGAACATCAGTTATATGCCAAATTTAGTAAGTGTGAGTTTTGGTTGGATCAAGTGGAATTTCTTGGTCATGTGATCAGTAAGGAAGGGATTGCAGTCAATCCTGAGAAAGTAAAGGCCGTATTGGATTGGGAAGCACCCAAAAACCCTAAGGAAATTAGAGGATTTTTAGGAATGGCCGGATATTATCGGAGATTTATTGAAGGATTTTCAAAAATAGCCGGGCCAATGACTAAATTACTTAGGAAAAATGTACCATTTGAATGGACGGAGAAGTGTGAACAAAGTTTCCAAGAACTCAAGAGGAAATTGACAACAACACCTGTGTTAGCAGTACCAGAAACTGGAAAAGTATACACAGTTTATTGTGATGCATCCAAAAATGGATTAGGATGTGTGCTTATGCAAGATCATAAGGTGATTGCATACGGATCAAGACAGTTAAAACCACATGAACTTAACTACCCTACTCATGATTTGGAGTTAGCAGCAGTAGTTTATGCTTTGAAGCAATGGAGGCATTTCCTTTATGGAGAAAGGTGTGAACTATATACGGATCATAAGAGTTTGAAATACTTCTTCACACAAAAGGAATTAAACATGAGACAAAGGAGATGGTTAGAGCTGATTAAAGATTATGATTTAGCAATTAATTATACTCCAGGAAAAGCTAATGTGGTAGCAGATGCTTTAAGTCGCAAGGTTACTTGTAATCCTTTGATGGAAAAAGGGATGCCCAAGGAGTTGAGAAGAGAGATAGAAAGAGTTGGAATTGAGATCTGGGAAGGACCAGAGTTGAATAGTATTACAGTTATGGACATTGTTGGAGAGATAGAAATGGAATTGAAAGAGAATATTATCTTTCGACAAAAAGATGATGAGTTTATTGTTGAGGAAATCCGTAGAATTCAGGAAGGTAGAAAGTCTGAATTTACCTTGAAAACTGAAGATAAGTCGTTATGGTATCATGGTAGAATTTGTGTACCAGCAATTCCAGAAATAAAGGATGTAATCCTGAAGAAGCACATGAGACACCTTATTCTATACATCCTGGGAGTACCAAGATGTACATGGATTTAAAGAAAGTGTTTGGGTGGAATAACATGAAAAGGGAAATAGCAAAGTATGTGGCTGAATGTCATACCTGCAGGCAGGTAAAAGCTGAACACCAAAGTCCAGCTGGATTGCTACAACCTTTACCTATTCCCAAATGGAAATGGGAAGATATAAGTATGGATTTTATAACAGGACTACCCAAAACAAGAAAGAATAAGGATGCTATTTGGGTAATTGTGGATCGATTAACTAAGAGTGCTCATTTTATAGCAATAAATCAGCAAGATACCGCGGCAGTGTTAATAGATCAGTATGTGAAAGAGATAGTTAGTAAACATGGAGTACCTTTGACCATTGTATCGGATAGAGGATCTGTTTTTACCTCAGCATTTTGGAGACAGTTACAAAAGAAGCTAGGATCACACTTAAGTTATAGCACCGCGTATCATCCCCAAACGGATGGACAGACTGAAAGAACCAATCAAATCTTAGAAGACATGTTGAGAGCCTGTGTTCTTGATTTTGGAGGATCATGGGATGAACATTTGGCATTAGCAGAGTTTTCTTACAATAACAGTTACCAAAGCAGTATACAAATGGCACCATTTGAAGCTTTATATGGAAGGAAATGTAGGTCGCCAATTTGTAGGTTTGAAGTTGGAGAAAGCAAAGACTTTGCACCTGAATATATCAAGGAACAACAAGCTATTGTTGATATCATTAGGGATAGACTAAAGATAGCTCAGAGCAGACAGAAGAGTTATGCTGATCTTACTAGAAGGCAATGGGAGCCTGAGGTACAAGAGATGGTATATTTACGTGTTAGTCCAACGAAAGGGGTAAAAAGATTTGGAGTAAAAGGAAAACTAAGCCCCAGATACATTGGACCGTTCAGAATTCTGAGTCGCAAGGGAGAAGTGGCTTATGAATTAGAATTACCTGAGATTTTATCTCAAGTACACAATGTATTTCACGTGTCTCAACTCAAGAGATGTTTGAAAACACCAGAAGGACCAATTGAGTTTGAGAAGTTGAATCTACAGCCTGATTTAACTTATGAGGAACAACCAGAAAAGATATTGAGAGTAAATAGGAAAAGGTTAAGGAATCGAGCAATTAAGTATTGCCTTGTTCAATGGAAGAATCATTCTGAAAGAGAGGCAACATGGGAAACAGAAGAGGAATTAAGACGGAACTACCCACAGTTGTTCAGGTACACCAGAGAAGAAACTTCGGGGCGAAGTTTAATTTAAGGGGGAGAGAATGTAACACCCCGCAGTTATAGGACTCGAGAAGGTAGAAATAGGAATTTCATTTGTGCATTCATGCATCTTTTGGTGAAATCTGGAAAATTTTCGCGCTTTTGTGTTAAAAGAATCGAGGGTTGATTCCAGACGAGTGTCGATACTCTAGGAGTCAGACATTGACAGATAGTCGAGAGGTGTCGATAAACCCTACGACATATTTTCAAAACCCTTATTAGTACTTCTCCAACATAATTATTTGATTTCATTTGATTTCAAAAGGAAATTTGAAACAATCCTAAGTTTAAAACAATTCTATTTTTTCCTAAGTCTTTCAATACACACATATCACAGAAATAACAATATATAAATCACAAGATTTGTGAGGAAATCATCTCAAATAATAGAATCATCTTTTTACATCCACATCACAATTACATATACAAATCTTTACAAAAGAATTTCTAAAAGAATATATATACAAGAACTACATTGATTTAAACTCAAATGTGAGTTGAAAACATCTGGATACAAACTATACAAATGATCAACTCAATTTATTTACAAGACTTCATTACAAATATTCTTACAACAATTGGAAGAATACAAAAGACAGTACTAAAATTCCTAAACTAAATCTTCAAGTCTTCTTCATCTTTTAACCTGCAAAATAAACAACACAAACAAGAAGATATTGGGGTTATGATTAAAATGTTGCCAACACCATTTGGTGCTGGCATATTATTGTTTTGAAACCTGGTTTTAGCCTAATCAAAACGATGGTTCAATTAGGCTAACTTGGGGAGTTTTGCAAATCATCAAAGGCAACCTAAGGGACTGATGATAACCCCCAAGAGCAGGGGATCACTGTAGCACCTCTCAATGTGGAAGTAGGGTATCGATCCGCAGGAGCAAGAAGGAAAAGTTATCTATTCCCTACAACTAAAGTGTCACAAGTTTTAGTTGATTATGCACTAAACAAAAGATTTTTGAGTTTGAGTGCTACTATCAAATAACAAAAGATTTTTGAGTTTGAGTGCTACTATCAAATGTCGATGGTGAAGATGGGAGATCCAACCCTTCCCCAAGCTTAGGTTGGAACACATCCATTTCAATCTCCTCTTCACATACTTCCTCTTCCAAGCTTATGTTTTCATCATCCTCTTGGGGTTGCACGGGCATCCCCAAGCTTAGGTCCTTATCCTCCTCTTCCTGCAAAATATTAGTGCTTTCCGTGGCAGCAAGAATTCTTTCTTTAACATAAACATTATCACTAAATTCTTTTTTGCAAATTTGGAGAATAATAGAAACTTGCCCTTTCATTTCACAAGCTACATGACTGGTTGCAAGAATAAACATTCATCTTCACGATAACAAGCAATTATAGGATCACTATTATACTTGCATTGATAGTGGGAATGTTTAACAACTCTTCTATTGCAACAAGTTATACCATGTAACTCACAAAACTGATTAGCTATTTTGTGAAGAGATTTAAGCAATTTACCCACTCTATTTCCCTCTTTGGTTGATTGATATTTAGAGTAGGCGTCATACTTTTTAAAATAATCATTATCCATAGACATTCCAGAAAGTTTCTCCATTTTTTAATTTTTATGTGTTTTGATATATATAACTGAAAATAAAACTAATGAGAAACTCACAACCAAACAAGTTTAAAGGAACCTCCCCAAGCTTAGATGATTGCAAGATATAAAACAAGATAAAATAAATCTAAAGTCTAGTGCACACAAGAATAGAAACTTAAGCGCTACGCTCCCCGGCAACGGCGCCAGAAAAGTACTTGATAACCCCCAAGAGCAGGGGATCACTGTAGCACCTCTCAATGTGGAAGTAGGGTATCGATCCGCAGGAGCAAGAAGGAAAAGTTATCTATTCCCTCCAACTAAAGTGTCACAAGTTTTAGTTGATTATGCACTAAATAAGTTTAAGGAACACGATGGTTGATTTAATGGATGGAAGTTTAATGTAACAAAATAAGAATGTAAAAGTGTCCCAATCCTCTTCAATGCAAGAGGACAAGACAAAGGTTTTCTCTTATAGGAACAATGGACATGGGTTCATGGGTTCACTTAATCCTCTCTCTCTCATCTACGGTGATTATCATGTTATAGATAAAGTACACACAATTGTCATGTTTTAATGGTAGCTTTTATGACGGCTATATGTCCTAAAACACATAGTTGAAAGAAGTACTCATTTGTGTTGCTAGGTCACCCTCGTAAGGCTAGCGTGGTTGCTGTCACTCCCACATCATACTCTTCCTTTTTACCCCCAGATAAAGGATGTTGGGTTGTATTTCACATGTCACTCAATACATATGCCGTGTCACATCGGCCATCCCGTACCTACATACATCATACTTCATAATGGACAATATTCTAAACACTAGTGCAATGATTCATAATTCGTGTGCATGACCACATCTCTCTCATCTATCCACACTTGGTGGTGTCAATTACCTCATGACAAGGATAAACAAGGCATTATGCATAAATCAAACAATCACATGCATCATACAATATCTCCAAAGTATGACAAATCATAAAAGCTCCAACACAACGGTAAATGTATAACAAATCATCTCATACCACAATATCCACCATAAGAATTACATAGATAGATCCATACTTATGCAAGGCACATCATATGGACTCCAACAATGATCATACATAGAGAGATTAGATCAAGTTACCACCACAAACCCAAGGTCCAGGGGGTGGACTACTCCCCTTCATCATGGAGACGGTGGAGAAGTTGTTGGAGAAGATGGAGACCACCCCGGCAGCGCCCCGCCGGAGTTTTCCCCCTCCAATCTGCAGCTCCAGGTCTCTGTTTCATGGTTTCTGTGTTTCGACGGCGCTCCTTCCAGAGAACGTCGGGGGGCTATTTTTATAGACGTTTTTAGGTCAAGACGAAGCCATGGAGACGAAAACAGACGGCATCGGAGCCACGAGGAATAAAAGAGGTGGTCCCACACGGCCTATGTACCTGGCCGCGTGGGACCATCTAATTTCTTCCTCGAACTTCCTTTTTCGCGGATCCTTGACTGGTACGTCTTCTTATTTCCAAATATTGGGCCCCGTAAAATATTAGGTCATTTGGACGTCGTATGGTCCCTGAAAGTCAAAAACATGGAAAAAGGGGTTTTCTGCTTGTGCGGGGTTAATTCCATAAAAATAGGAAACATACCAAATATTCCCAAAATCATTATAAAACAGTGATATAACCCTTATATGATGCAAATATGACTGGAATATAAGTAAAAATAATGCAAAGTTCATGTATGCATTTTACATGCATCAACTGATCATTTGGATCATGCTCTTTTAATCCGAAGGCAACAAAGAGGGGCAAAGGCATAATTGCAGCACTTAGGAAAATTAACTTAGGCAACTGAAATCTTAGGCAACAAGTGCTGTCTTGAGCATATGATCTTGATCTTTCAAAAGATAAAGCAGGAGATAAAATGCATTCCCCAAAATTAAACCAGGAAGCAAATAAAACCATAGCCCACAAATTATGGTATCACATTTGCCAATTGATTAGGCAAATGGACCCTAAGCTCACTCTTAAGCTAGCAATTAGCTTAATAAAATCATACACTTGAATTTAATCATTCCAAACCGACTATCATAATCCATTTCCATCTGGATATAGATCAAATCAATGACTCAAGAATGACTCAATATATATCACCAAGGGGAGAAGAACTGCGCAGGAGCAGCAGGAGCTTATCTCCATTGTTAAAAGAAGTGTAAAAGCAGTCCAAATAGGTAGCTCGAGGTAGAGAGGGGCCACTGCAAGCAGGTGAATCACCACAGCCAATTATCCTGGTGTCACAAGCACAAGAAACCCAAAACTGTATAAATACATGACCAGATCATTGCTACAGTTCACACAACTCGCAGCAACCACAGATCACACATTTCACAAGCACTAACAGAGCAAGTAGCACCATTTCCATCTGTTCTTCACCAAGAACAACCACAAACCACCAACATATCATGGAGTTTACCTAAACCCATCCACCACAAGCCATTTCAGCTAGCAAATACACTCTAGGAAATTTGAAGCAGCAAGGAGAAGAAGGTAGAACCTTGGAGCAAGATCAGAGTTTTTCTAGAAGCTCTAGCTGCTCAGCAACAGCAGGTTGATCCATAGTGCTAGAGAGAGACCAAGCAGGTTCTGTAAATGACAGAACCAAGGTAGAGAGTTTATTATCAGCATCTGTTCTTAACAGAGCCTTGCTTAGCAAGGTATGGTGCTGTAGAAAAGCAAATAGCACAACAGAGTACTTCTGTTTTGTGCAAGAAATAGGAAAGAGAGAGGAAAGGGAGTGAAGTTGATTGCTGTAGCAATTGTTTGAGCATCATAAGGGCAAGGAATTAGGTTAAGTGTAGTATCTGTTCTCATTTCAATTTTTATCAAAGCTCCACACAAGGCAGTGAACCAGTAGAGCTGGATTAGCTGTACTTAGCACATCTGTGCTCATGGAAGAAGCACAGGAAAGCATAAAAAAACATTTCTAGACAAGCTAGCTACTGTGTAACTCTCAAGGAGGCATCACAGCAAGCCACACAAGTCTAAAATCCATTTAAATCATTAAATCATCACAACTAGCTCAAGTTATACTAGTTCTAGCTCAGATATAATTTTTCTAAAGAGATTTTCTTCATCTGTGAGCAAGAATGCTCCCAACAATGATTCCAGAGGTAGTGGAAAGATCTACACATGCTAGATCTACACCATTCACCTCATTCTTGATGCACAGAAGGTAGACAATGCATATAATCAAGCAAATCATCAAGAAATCATCATCTGTTCATCTAGAACCTAAGCCAGTAGAGGAGTACATGTGTAAGCAATAGCTAGAAGCTACTAAATCCAGTAGAAGGTGTAGAAGAGAAGGAGAAGTTCTTACCGTGCGTCCATGGCCGTAGCTCCACGGCGGCGAGGCAGTGCTCGCGCTACCGTTGGAGGGGGCACACGGAGGTCGTTGACCAGCACCATCGCACCACGGCGGCACAGAGGGCAAAGCTCTGCGCCGAGCCATGGTGAGCACGCCGGAGAATAAGGGGAAGAAGCGGCGGCAGCACCGAAACCCTAACCCTAGGGCTGGGTTGCGTGTGACTGCTAGAGGAAGAGAGGCACAAATCGCCTGGGCAGAAGGGAAGAGCGGAGCGTGGGGGTCGTTTTGCCCCAGACCACGGTGGCGGAGGTGGCCGGAGCAAGACGGCGGCGGCGCAGGCGACTCGGGAGCCAGAGGAGGTCGAGCTCGAGCTCGGGCTCGTGCGAGTGAGAGAGAGAGAGAGGGAAGAGTGGCTCGGTCGGTTGGACCGGACCCGAGTTCACCCTTTAACCTGGTTTAACCAGGGGTCTCTTTGCATAATTTTGAATTTATAAAAATTTACCGAATTTCAAAACTCATTGTAAATTCAAATAAAATCCTAAAAATACTTTAAAATATCTACAAATATCAACAGAAAATAAGCTATTCAAATAAAATATCTATTTGAATTTTTGAAAAGTATTTCCTGTATAAAAAATTCAAATGATCCTTAAGTGGAAATGACTTTAAAATAATTAAAATTATTTTCAAAGGAAATATTATGGGAAAATTATGTATTAAGTTCAAAGTATAATTTGAACTATATCATGACTGTCATGTCACTCATCCTAAATAAAAATCTGAATGAAAGACCATTTAAAATCATTATCAAGACTTTTAATAAATTTCTGGGGGGAAAGCATTGCATCCTATGCATAATAGCATCTATTTGGTTTTCAAACATTGTCTCATATAGACAATGATGTTGATTTTTAGAACACAAGGGTCCCAATTCGTCGGAAGCTTTAGACTGCACTACCTGTCAGTCTCAAGGCAAGTTCCAACTTGCATGTCCTCGATTGATTATTTTTATCAAAGTAATTGCGAAGTAGTGTGAATTATCATTGCATGAAAAAGAAAAACCTATTTTCGAATGATGTGAATTGCAATATTTATTATGGTTGGCTGGCAATGGAACCACGGATTGATGTTGTGGTGGAGGTTCCATTGTACGGGAAAGTATATACCTAGGATTAATAACCCATGGCCCAGTGATCCTTACGTGTCGTATCGATAGCATCAGCCAACAGATTCACTATGGATGGGCTCGTCAGAGGTTTCTTCCTTCGTTCGCATATCGTCGGCAGGCTATTACCTGGTTGCGTCCGTTGCGGCGGCCAACTGCGTGGAAGCGCGTGACCTTCCCACTCGACGGAGTGACTGGAATAGAACCTCGGGAGGGGTGGCGGGCTAATGGTCTTAGTTACCAGCCGCGTCACAAATGGGCGGATATGCGTTGTGCCAGGAAGCGACTCCACATGACTTGTTGCCCTGAGTTTTTCCTATAGCACACATGGTGTGCTGATGAAGCATAAGGAGCCAGGCTGCTGTTGGGTAAAGTGGTGTAGCTCTGCAGAGTTAAACAAAGAAATTGTGACTGTTACATCCTTGTTCCAGGAGGGAACTATGGTCGCGACGGGAAAGGAATCCCATGTGATTCGCAAGACCCGTGGAGGCTGGGGGCATAGTTTTCTAAAATAAAATAGACCTTTTACTAAAAATGTTTTACAAAACTTGCATATACATCTTGATTTTTGGTCAAGATGGTAGCTAGTGCATTCCACTTATCTAAGCATTAAGCTGAACTTGCTGAGTAACGATGTTACTCATTCGTTCCCATTGTATCCCCTGCTTAGACTTTGAAGAGACCGTGGACGGAAGCTATGGAGCATACCATGCCGATGACATCTACTTTGAAGCACCTGATCTGTCTGGAGGAATAGAGGGCGTCGACTAAATCATCGCCTACGGAGCCAACGACGCCGACGAGGAGGAGGTGGAGACTTAGAGTTATCATAGTAGGAACCTTGCCGAGTCAGACTAGACTAGTACTACTTAGCGGCTGAGCCAAGATGGTTCTTAGTTTGCTGTTTTCTATCGCTTGTAGGTTGACTCCTGTCAACATCGCAATAATAGACATTCCTCCCATGTCGGAGGAAGACGTCGATGTTTTTATGCATTTCTGGCTTGTAATCTTTAGCAGTGTGTAATAAAGTGGACCCGCAATGTTTCTGTTGTACTACTCTGAGTGATGTAATATTTACGGATTAGTCCTTCCGTGGGTGTTATGTCAACGACTTGTACACTACGATATGCAGTGGTGTGCTGGGTCACCGCACGGGCGATGTCGACTCGCGCAAGAGTATGTCGGGCACCCTGTACTTCCTCGGGAGCAGCCCAGTGACCTGGCAGTCCCTAAAGCAGAAGGTCGTAGCTCTGTCGAGCTGCGAGTCGGAGTACGTGGCTGCTGCCAGGGGATTTGGATGGCTCGATTGCTGACCGAGTTCAGCAACGGTGAAGCCGAGCACGTGGTCCACGAGCGCTCGCCAAGAATCCCGTCTTCCACGAGCGCTCGAAGCACATCAACCTGAAGTACCATTTCATTCGAGACTGCGTGGAGGCGAAGAAGGTCGAGCTGGATTTCGTGCCCACCGAACACCAACTCGCGGACATGCTGACCAAGCCACTTGGACGAGTCCGCCTGGCGGAGCTGCGCACAAGGATCGGCATGGTGGAGGTGTCTCCGGAAGTCAAGCCTAGAGAGTGATTGTTGGAAATAGGCTTGTGTGTCCAGTCGACGATCCCTTCGAGTGTGGAGGGGGAGTCGATAAGTTAGAGAGTGCCGACTTCGGGGTCTGTCCCAGGTCGAGGATGTGTTCGACTCCGGGGGCTGTCCCGAGTCGAAATAGTTGCCAGGTTCCTCTGGTGCAAGGGTTTTGTCCTGTAGCTAGTGTCCTGAAGTGATGCGTCAGCATCAAGTACAGAGTAGGTAGCTAGGACGTGCTAGACGTCACCTACAGTGGTTCCTAGTCTGTGACATCGCCAACAGTGGCATGTCAGATAGAGGTATGACCGGTCACACCACAGTGATGTGACAAGATAGTTGACTTAGGCAGCCCGGCTGCATAGCCCCTATTTAGAGGGAGGAATACAATGAGAAAATTGAGGCAAACCATTTTTCACAGTGGAACACACTCCCCTCTCTCTTCTCCACTCTCTCTCGATTTAGCATCAGGGGCAACAGTCGTGGGAGACGGAGCCGTCGTGCTTGAGGTACCGCGTGTTGTACTTGCTGTTGAGGAAGTTGAGATCGCGATTGTCGACGCCGGCGAGCATGCTGGCGAAGGACTTGTGCTGCCTGAGGAAGTGGATGAGTACCTGGGCCTCGTCGCTCCGCGGCTCCGAGGCCGGGCGCAGGAAGCGGGCGAGGTAGGCGACGGCGTCCTCCCAGAGGCCCCGGCGCACGAGCCCCGACAGGTGCGCGGCGCTCATGAACGCGTCGGTCTCGTCGAGCAGCCTGCCGTTGATTGATCCGCTAATTAAGCAAAGTAGAGAGATGCATGGATGGAGGAAAGGCATTAGGCATTACGTACCCTCGGTAGGGCTGGAATTAAAACTCGAAACTCATGAGCTAAACGAGTAGCTCATGATTCGGCTCGGCTCGGCTCGAACTCGGTGTCTCACGAGCCGAGCCAAGTTTCATTTCTGAACTCGTTTGTTGACCAAGCTACTCGTGAGTATCTCATGAGTAGCTCGATAACTCGTTTAACACATTCTAATTGTTCAAACATGCGCGCATACAAAAAAACAATTAATTTTCCGACTAATTTTGAAATACAACAATGATGATCTTTCTACAATGTAGATCAGTGATGAAATATAAAACCTCTACACCATTATCGGTGCAAAAAATATTAACTGTTTGGCACTAATATATTAAAAATTCCATATTTTTTAGTTGAGTGAGTTAAACGAGTTGCACGCGAGTTTACCGAGTCGAGCCAAGTTTCATCTTTGAACTCGTTTGTTGACCGAGTCGAGTTGAGCTCGACTCGTTAGTTGAGCGAGTTCAAGCGAGTCGAGTCGAGCTCGCTCGGCTCGGCTCGAATTTCAGGCCTAACCCTCGGAGCGTGGCCCGGAAGCCGTGTAGGAAGAGGTAGGTGGCGAGCCGGCGGTGGCGGCACCGGCGCACGCAGGCGTAGTCCACGGGGCTGACGGCGTCGCCGCACTTGCTCATGTCATCGGGCATCAACAAAACGTGATCGGGGTCGACCGCCATCGATGGACGGTTTGGGATTTGGGATTGGGGGGAAGGAGAAGAGAGGATCTGGAGGACAGAGCCGTTGTGTGTGTTATATACTTGCGACCCAAACCCAAATGACCCAACTTCCCCACCGTAAAAAAAAAAGAACCAAATCTCTCAACTTCTCCCAGTCCCCACCAAGGCACCAAATCGCTCTACGTCACTTCTTTTTTGGAAATGCCCCTGTCTCTCTCTAAAACTCGCTTTCATAACAAGTATGGGTCACTTTTTTTATTTTGCCCCTTCGTCTTGGTTTTCTCGTTTTGGGCCCTGAATTACTTACTGAATATAAATTGCAGTATATGCTTAGTGCTAAATTTTAACAACACAAAATATATCATAAACTAGAATTTTACTATTTTCTCGACATGCACCACAATACGCACTAGGCATATCGCGGCGGATATGTGGGGCGGACTGTGCGGCGCAGATCGATCGCCTCCTGAGTCGCCTCACATCTCAGTAGATTTTTGTATAGAAACCATGAGGACAAGGACCGGCGGTGCCACATGGTCTGAACGAAGGGTTAGGGCTCATGGTCGGCGACACGATCTTCGCGCACCCGAGATTGCAGGCGAAGCGATTGTGGAGAATCAGTCGAGCAGGGGGTTTCCTGATCGTGCATAAGAAATCGGAGGTTAAGTGGAAAACAGAGTTAAGTTACAGATCGGGAATTCCACCTCCGATCCGCTCCATCCATTAATCATCGGACTTCCAGATCGATAGTTTTCAAGTTTTCACCGGATACATCGCCATAATGTAATCTAAAGATTGATAATATTTGTTTTCAAGTTTCCTAAATATATTTACTATGTTCAACGTTCATTGTTTTCATCAAGACAGACCCACTGTTAGCTCTGTGTACAGCCAAATCGCCAAAAAAACATCTCAAAAAAAAATCGCCAAAAAAAAAAGCCAACGCCCGGTCCCTGCCATCGTTCACAAACTGGCGCAACTAGTAAAAACAAAAAGGCTGCAGCATACCTGATCCAGCAGGCCGCCCAGCCAAATGGGCAACAGCCCAGCCGAACGGGGAGAAGATCCTGCTTCCCGGACGCTTTGGTAGCTTTTCCGAACCGGCTCGCGCGGCCAGCAGCGGCCGCAAGCCCGCAAGACCGCAACCTCTCTTCCTCTCTCTCCCCTGCGCAGCCGCCGTGGCGATCTCTCCGGCGACCTCAACCTCCCTTCGCCGACGTGTCCCTGAGTCATGGTGAGTTCCTTGTTATCTCATTCCTCTGTATTCCCTCCCAACTCTTTTGTTGCGAGTTAGGAGTTTTAGGTTCATACACATAGCGATTATACCTTAGGGGCTGTTTGGAAGAATAGTATTTCTCGGTAAAGTTTTGATACTGAAGTCAAATGCGAACTAGATTTCAGAAATTTTACCAAAAAATCTTCTTCTCCAAATAGGCACTAATCCTATTATTTTTCTGGGTCAGTATGGCTTCACCATATTGTTTTTTAAATTCGGGTCTAGATGTTGCCATGTTAATTTGCACAAGAATGTTGAATCATCTTGCCTCCTTTTTTCTCTCATAGGCCTGAAAAAATAAACACTAAGAAGATCAGGCTTAGGAGGCCATTAGAAAGGACTGAATAAACCAAGCAGATCAGGTTGGCGAGGGCATTGCAGACTGAAATAATCTAAGCAGATCGAGTCAGGAGGGGTTCAAGAACAAAGAATACTACCCGAAAAAAAAAAAGAATACTAAGATGTCCTCCATGATTCGCAGATTTGTCCATTTAATCGTGGATGATCTCAAGAGTAGCTACACTCTCCGCAGGATTGATACAGGTCCCCTCTTTGCGGGTGTCCGTAAGGATGTGCACATGCCGACTGTTCGACTACCACGCCCAGTCGTGTGCTTCGACTCTCCCGACAAGAGTAAGCAAACAGAGTTTTTTCTCCTGGGCAGCAAAATCGTCAGCATCAACAACACGAACCGACGCACCATCATGTATGACACCCTGACTTCCACCATCGGCGCTGGCCCCGACCTGCGACAAGGCAAGGATTCAGGGCCTGCATGGGCAGCTGTACAAGGTAAACTGTACCTTGCCAATGCTTTCGCCGACGATTACAACAAGGCGCGCTTTGAGGCCCTTGGCTTCGAAGGTGGCCATTTGCGGGACTGGTTCTGGGACCTGCTTCCATCGCCGTCATTCGCACATGATCCTTTCGAGCCTCAAACTTTGATAAACTCTTTCGCTGCGGCAGGGGATGGCAAGAACATATGGATATCCACAAGGGAGGGCACATTCACCTTTGACATAACCACCGCGGCATGGCGCAAGGAAGGTGATTGGATGATGCCTTTCCAGGGACAACTGCAGTACATCCCTGATTACAACCTATGTTTTGGATTCTGCAGAGAATCAAACTACCTTTGCTGCTCGGCTGACCTTATAGCCGGTTCCTCGGAGCCCCCGGTGCAGATGGATGTATGGGAGGATGTTGATGGCTATGATGGATCAAAAGGGTGGCACTTGGCTTGTTCCTACCTCACCTATCTAGGCGCTGGTAAATTTTGTGTCACCAGGTTCTATGACACTAGGCGGGGTGAGGTCTTCGTGCCATTGTGTGACGTCGCTGTCATGACAGGTGTGGAAGTCAAGCATTCCTCTAGCGGGAGAGAGCTGCAGGTGATTAAGGGGGCTTCCAGGTGCTACAAGTTTGCGTCGGACACGCTGTCCGGCTGGGTACTGTGAGCCATCAGCTCATCCATAATCGAGACTACATGATGATGGACTCCCTTGATGATGTACTCTGCATTAGCCCACCAGTTCTCCCATAGTTGGGACTCCATTGAGTCATATGGAATAAGCACGTCATGTTATAAACGTAAGTGATGGTAGCATATGTCTACTACTACATGTAAGAATTCGAAATTGGTGCTCTTAATAAGTTACTGCTCGACTTGGTACAGTAGAGCTATTTTCTCCTAGATGGTGATATCTTGTGAAATTTTGTTTGTTCAAGTAATGTTTGTTAATGGGAGATCCAAGTCTTTCGTGCCTTGTATTTTTTTCGAATTAAGGATCATAGCTCATGTTTTCATTTCATGCCTTGTATTGTAGCTCGCGTCTTACAATATGTAGTATCCAGTTTCTTATACTTCTGTAATCAAATAATGACTGTCAAATACATCAAGTTTAATATAATTGATATTCAGCAAATGAAGACGTCAAATAAATGACAATTGCACCAACGTAAGTATTTTCTAAAAAAAAAATTAAATCAATAAAACAAATAATTTCTTGGGTAGAAAGTTGGCCATAAGTTCATCGACAATATTTGGTCATAATTTAAACTCGCCATGGTCATGTTCGAAATAATAATGTTAAGCCACCTAAAGAATGAAGTCGAAGAATTCACCTAGTGCTTGGCATGGCCTAACTTCAGCGCATGCTGTTGCGGCCAGTGGCGGATGCAAGTAGAGCTTGCAGGGTGCATAGGACACCGGGTAAAAATTATTTTCTTTGTAAACTGGTTATTTTTCACCACGTGTGCCACCCCTAAAACAAGTAAAGTTGCAGATAGGGCACCACCGTGCACCCCTCTCTTCAGTTCCCTAGCTCCACCACTGGTTGTGGCTAACATCAGCTCGCACTCGACATCGTTCTCCGGATGGTGGAGAAAGATCTCTATATTCAAAAAAACCGAATAGCGAATGAATCAAACTTCAGCGGCCATGCATTAACCCGGCCATATTTCCGTTTCTAGAGAATGATCATAGCCCAAATGATCGTTAAATGACATTTCAAATATGTACCGGTCAAGTTATCATAATGAAAATTTTAACCTAGCACTCAATCTTTATTATTCTCAAAGTTGAGATTTTTTTTAGTTAAATATGCATGTTCGGCCTTAAGTAGAAGATCTCTACCTATCCGTTCTGGCGTACTTGGGTCCGTTATTCATATGCATACATCATCTAATTATAGTTTTCATCTATCATTTCAAACAAAGTGCAACCTTAATGTTTCCCAAAAGCGTGATTTCATGTGCATTATTATCTTTGCATGGTAAAGATATTATCTTTACATGGTAAAAGAATAATTGGTGACCGTGGCTACGGATATATACATCTTAAGGAAAAACAACCAGCGGGGATATTTTAACAACGGCCATAATAACGTTCTTAACACACCAACGGACAGGGTGATATCTGCAAAATATGCAATAAAGTCACGCAGGCAATCCGCACGACATAAATGCAGGGATCGCACCGCAAAATTTCCATCCTCTGCTTCCCCAGCTTGCTTCGCGCCGCCGCCGCCGCCGTCGCTTCTAGGGTTAGCGCGCTCGCCCCTGCCGGGATGGCGGAGAACGCGTCGGCGCCGGCCGCGGACGCCCTGATCTCCAACCTCGCCGTGGCGGAGGACGCGAAGGGGCCGGGGCCCTCCGCCTCCGCCCCCGCGACGGCGGCGCCGCCGCCGCTGCATCTCTTTAACTCGATGACGAAGAAGAAGGAGCTCTTCGTGCCACGCGTCGAGGGCAAGGTCGGCATGTACGTCTGCGGCGTCACGCCCTACGACTTCAGCCATGTCGGCCACGCCCGCGCCTACGTCGCCTTCGACGTGCTCTTCAGGTACCGCCCTGCTCCGATCCGATGTCCCGTCGCCGCGTAGACTCGCAATTGGGGGATCGAGTTGCTGTAAGCATGGAGCTCGACAGTAGAATTGTGATAGGACATGCTGGATTTGGTGCTCTGGAGTGCGTGGGGAACGATTTAGAGGGGTTTAGCCTAGCGCCTGAGCGCCTATATTGTTTGATCTATGCTCGCAAAGTGGTCTAGTGTTACAGAATTGTGTTTTCTTAAGTGCTCTGATTTGGTATACTCTAATGCTATTTCACATGGATACCAACGATGTTTTATCCGCACTACGTTCCAGTGGTTTCTGGAATCTGTTTATTTGTTTGATAGGTTAAACTCTTGTACCATTTGCCACTGGCATAAGCTACTTCCCTATTTTCAAACCACGGTACTGCTTTACTTGTAACACCTTCAGTTTAGCCGACACAATACACTAAAGTTTGTGAAATGGATGTTTGATACATTTGGTAAAAGATTATATGGTAATTGAGCATAATGACAATGACATTAAGCGGTTTCTGCTGCTATTGTGCCTGCATTATGGTAAAATACTTCATTTCCTAATTGGTCCTTGAACCAATGTAGGTATCTCAAGTTCTTGGGGTACGAAGTTAAATACGTGCGCAACTTCACCGACATTGATGATAAGGTAACGATCCATGCGCAGCATTCTAGATGTACAATTAGTAGTTGAGTAAATGAAAGGATAACTCTTTTATATATGTTGAATGGCTCGCATACAAACTAATATTTGTATTGCTTCTACTTACTATCTGTTGCCCGTTTTTGCCAAAGGACTGTATTCTTTTCTCATAAACATATACTTGCATTGTGGTAGGCACATGACTGGCAAAAAAGCTTGTTAACCCAGTCTGTTGGATCAGTTAAAGGCTCAAATTATACTGAAATTTATATCAAATGTAAAATGAGATGATTTAAGCATACGCAATTACGTTCTGACTGATGTTGTTAGTTCGATTCGAAATTGGTTCTGACCTACAAGATAATTTGAAGTTAATTTGCCTTTCGAACGAAGTTCGATAAGATTTTGCTAGATATCATAGTTGGGCTGGTGTGTTGCTGCCATTTTATGTTTCCTCTTCAGATCAACACTTCACTCTGTTCATCTTCCGGGCACGATGCCATTTTCTGGCATACATGTGATTTTATTATTTATTTCTTAAAATGAACTTCTCTTCTGAGTATTTTTTTCCCAGATAAACTCATTTCCTTAGCTTGTACTGTTGTAATGATTCCAGATCCTGCTATGGTTTTGCAGATTATCAAACGGGCGAATCAGAATGGTGAAACCGTAACTAGCTTGAGCAGTCGGTTTATTAAGGAGTTTCTGGCTGACGTGGCTGAGCTGCAGTGCGAGCCTCCTACTGAAGAGCCTCGTGTAACAGATCATATCGAACATATTAAAGAGTTAATCACTGAGGTATTTTCGATTTGCCTGTTACTGTTCAAAATCACCTTCAATGCTACCAACTCAGCTTTGTTACTGTTCAATGTTTCTGTTCTTATTGTCCATGATATTTTTCCAGCTTCCTGTTGCTCTTTTAAAAAAGTAACACTTCTGCATTAGTTTGTCACCATTCAGATTAAAGTATAACTAAATGCAGTCACAATTTCACCTGCCAGCAGTGTCAACCATGTGTAACATGCTGTATATGATAATTGTATTTTTATCTCTCACACTGTTCACTTGATAAAACTCTTCCCGCTTTGTTTATGCTTGTGAACAGATAATCAAGAATGACAAAGGCTATGTTGTAGATGGTGATGTTTACTTTTCAATCGACAACTTCCCAGAATATCTCAGTTTATCTGGTAGGAAGCTGGATGATAATCTTGCTGGTTCGCGGGTTGCTGTTGATCCAAGAAAGCGGAACCGTTTTGACTTTGCATTATGGAAGGTAAGTTTGATGCATAGCCGTAAACAGTTTAATCTGCTGCATCACCACTTTCTTCTTATTCTTATTACTGTCTCCAGGCTGCTAAGGAGGGTGAGCCTTCCTGGGAGAGCCCTTGGGGTAATGGAAGGCCAGGATGGCACATTGAATGCAGCGCAATGAGTGCTCACTATTTAGGACATGTATTTGATATCCATGGTGGAGGGCAAGACCTGATATTTCCTCATCATGAGAATGAGCTTGCACAAAGCCGAGCGGCTTATCCAGAAAGTGAGGTCAAATGCTGGATGCATAATGGCTTCATTAACATCGATGATCAGAAAATGTCGAAATCAGTCAATAACTTCTTTACGATCAGAGACGTAAGGGGATGAAACCTGACTTCTTTTAACGATTCACATTTAAGCTTTAAAGTTTCTCTTGAGATATGTAACGTTTCTCTTCTTTTCAGGTTATTACTCTGTACCATCCTTTGGCCTTAAGATTTTTCCTAATGCGCACACATTATAAATCTGACGTGAATCACTCTGATAAAGCCCTTGAGATTGCATCTGATCGTGTATACTACATTTATCAGGTGATTTGCTTAAACTTCGATATTTATCATCTTTTGGTTTCAAATAAAAAATTAGCTACCTAACATGCTTTTGTCTCAGCAATAGAATTCTGAACCTGACCTTGTGATCTATGGCTATCTTCTGTAGTAATAATATCTGACTTGATATAAATTTCGTGCAGACTTTGTATGACTGCGATGAAGCGGTGTCTCTGTATGGCGAAGAGAATATATCTGTCCCGGTGCCAGCTGAGGAGCAAAAACTGGTGGACGACCACAATAAAGCTTTTCTGGAATCTATGTCAGATGATCTTCGAACTACAGATGTTCTGGATGGTTTTGTGGACCTGCTGAAGGCAATAAACAGCAATTTGAATGATCTGAAGGTACGTCGATCCTGTTTTTTTGTGCTATCAAAGTTTGTATGGTTAGAATCCTGAGGCAAATCCATGTCCATATTATAGTAGTTGATGGAACACATTTTGCACTTTCAGAAGTTGCAGCAAAAACTGGAACAACAAAAGAAGAAGCAACAACAACAGAAGAAGCAGCAGCAGAAGCAACAGAAATCGCAGAAACAGCCAGAAGACCATGTGCAAGCTCTGGCTGCGCTGGGTGCCGAGATTAAAAAGAAGCTATCCATCCTCGGCCTGATGCCGCCGTCACCTCTGGCAGAGGTACTACTAAAGCCAACACTATGTAGACAACATGTCTTTTCCCTCTTATCATGATGATGACTGCACCAGGCATGAAACGAATTTCGATCCAACAGGTGCTGGAGCAGCTGAAGGTGAAAGCGCTGAAGCGGGCGGGGCTGACGGAGGAGTGGCTTCGCGAGCAGATTGAGCAGAGGGTTGCCGCGAGGAACAACAAGCAGTTTGACGTGTCGGACCAGATCCGCAAGGACCTCGCCAGCAAAGGCATCGCCCTGATGGACGAGCCTACTGGCACGGTATGGAGACCATGCGAACGAGAGTAAAGCGTGTGCATGGTTTAACAGATGACAGTGTACAATGAACCGTCTGCCCGTCTATTTGCGTCGGGGCAGGTTTACTTACCCGTGTCGCCAACTTTGGACCGTGGTTATTTCCTTTGTTGGGGTTCCTCCCAAGTTTGCAGACCTGTGTTGGCGGTTGTGTATGACAGGATTAAGGGACCTGAATACTGGTATTATACCCTGAGTACTCCGTGCGTCGAATCTCTGTGTCGGATTTCGGTCTCGTTGAGTTCATAGTTGCATTCATTTCGAACGGATGAAATGATGAGTTGGCCTTATATTATATACAATCTCCTTTCGATTCCTTGCTATTTCGTTGTGTGTACATCAAGAATATGATTGGATGATATGCGGGTATTCTGGACTTGGAGACGGAGCTGTTTAATAAGAGCATCTCCAGTCGGGGCGCCCAAAGCCATTTGGGGCGTGCCGGACACAAAATCGCGCCCACTCGCGGCGTCCAAACGCGAATTCGGTCCGGCGCGACCCAGTTTTGTGTCCGGCACGCTCAGCCCACGCCCTCAACTTAGGGAGGCTTGGGGCGGCCCCGGACGGAAGGAAACGCACGCCTCCGACGCGCGGGCTACGCCTGGCAGTGACACACGGCCACGCCCCGCCGTGGACAAAGGCGTCGTCAAAGGCGCGTGCCGCGTGGCGACTCCTCGTTTTCACGGCCGGCGGGCGGCCAGTGAGCCGTCGCGTCCTCTGCTCGCCGGAGTGAATGCGGCGCGTCTTTTCGAGGCGAGCGGCGTTAATGCCACCGCTCTCCGGCCGCCATAAAATGCGCGCGCCGGCCTCCACTCATCGCCACTCTCGCCCTCGCCGTTCTCTATCCCTCACCTCGCCGCTCCTTCTCCACTCGAAAACCGCCGCCGCTCTCCTCCATGGCCGGCACTGGAGGCGCACCGGTGGTGCCGCGGCCAACGGCTTCGCGCCGCGCACCCTGCTCAAGGATCAGACGGAGGCGCTGCGCGACAACGGCTATCCGGTGCCGCCGGATATGCGTGTTTGCCACGGGTTCGTCATCGGCGTCAACGGCGTGCCGGTGATGAAGCCCCTGACGCGGGCGAACCGCGGCTTCACCGCCGCGGTTAACACGCACTACTGGCGTGATCTGACGCCGGAGCAGTGTCAGGACCCGCGCTGGGATCCGCGGAACCCGGCCAACCATGGCCGGTACGAGGCGGCGTTCCAGCGCGCCTACGAGGAGGAATTCAACCGCTGGGACGGCCCCGGCCCGGCGCCGACGGACAAGAACATCTGGCCGGTACGAGGCGGCGTTCCAGCGCGCCTACGAGGAGGAATTCAACCGCTGGGACGGCCCCGGCCCGGCGCCGACGGACAAGAACATCGCCGGGCACGAGGCGTTCTGGAGCGTGCCCGGGCGCACGCTCCAGTTCGTGATGGACCACATCGCGAACGGCGGCTCGCTCCTGACGGCGGCGCCCGCCCCTGCTCCGGCCGCCTGGGCACCACCGACACCTCCGGCCAACCAGTGGGCGCCGCGCGCGACGCCGTCCTTGTCGCGCTCCACGGCGTCCTCGTCGCGGGCGTCGTCCTCGCGCTCGTCCTCATCTCGCTCCCGCGCCTCCTCTCTGCTAACGCCGAAGCCGGAGCAGATGAAGGTGAAGGCGGAGCCGGAGCTCTCGCCGTTCATGGTGGAGCTCATAGCGGCGCATGCGGGGACGGACGACGACGCCATTGCGGCGGCCATCGAGGCGGCCTCGATGGACGACGTGCCGCCGCTCGACGGCCGCTCGGCCTGCGCCTGGTCGACGCGCGACACCGCCAAGGAGAAGGGCGTGCCCTTCTTCGACCTCACCGTCGACGACGGCCCAGGACCGAGCCGCGTCAAGGAGGAGGACGGCGGCGCGTGGACCGGCGGCGCGTAGAGCAGCGGCGGCGCAGGGAGCAGCGGCGGCGTGAAGGAGGAGGTGAAGGAGGAGGAGGAGGAGGAGGAGGACCCCTACTACGCCTTTAGGCGCCGCTACCGGGGTCAGTAGATTAGGTTTAGTTTTTTTAAATTTCATTCGAATCTGTAAAATTTCCTAAAGTTAGAATGAAAATCGCCAAAGTTTAAGTTTACAAAAAAATATTTGAGCGCCGCGAGTGGGGAGCGAGGACGCCGCGAGTGGAGATGCTCTAAGGCCGATCTTGTGTACTCGCACCACCAAGGGGTGACCAGAAATCACATCCTGGGCGGCTTTTGCAAGGCCTGACTGACGCAGTGATGCTCTCTGCCGGTGATGAGAATCCACGTTAGTCGTGGCAAACCCTGTAAGCATGTCACGGTTACGAGTACGTAGCCATGACACAAGGCTGCTGGCTAAGATGATCGGCCGGCGACCACCGAACTGAATCTACCTAGTGATTGCAGGTTGCAGCAGCGCCGCCCGAGACGACGATGCCGACCTCTGCGGTTGTGCAACCATGATGCATGCCTCCGGTCGATCATTGGTGCGTATGGAGACCCTCCGTGTCTACCCAGCACAATAACTCGTGAACCCACCCCGTTCCTCCATTCATTGCCATCCTATTTACTGTACTACTCCGTGCCAGGTGGGTGACGACGAAAACAGATGCCAGCAGCAGCAATTAACCCTCAGAGCTTTAACTTTTTGCTGTCGGATCACCTGATCTAGCACGCATGGCTATCTTCCGAAAACCAACGAGACCAAATGCTGTTGCTGCCTACACTAAAAATGGGGTGTCGTTTGATGTTGACAGAGCCGTGTAGCCGCTCGACCACCAAATCGTCAACCAAACATCACAACACAAAGCCACCTGGGAAACAGATATACTATATCGACTAATTTAACCCGGCCGATACAACGGGATCCAGCAGATATCAAGGGAAATAGAAACAGATAAATTTTTAAAGGTCGCACCCACACACAGATCCCTCATCTAATCTCTGTTATTTTCCCACGTTACGCGCGCAATGCTGCCATCACTAGGACTATGGTTCGATTGCCTTGCCAAATTATGGTAGTGATCACAAGCAGTGCAAAGTTTGTGTAGCTCAGCAGTGCCATGCATGCACTCCAAGGACAAACCTGTACTTGAAATGAAATGTTTAAACGATCGACGAGACTGTGTCCACCTAACATCTCGCGCTCCCTAGTGAATGAGCTAATGGAATGCACGTCACATCGTGTCCTTGTTAGGTGCTAATTTAAGAGTACTAGTAGAAGTGTGCAGCAGCAGGTGTCTGAATCTGGTGACCAGTGTGAGCAGAGTGAGAAGAACCGTACTTTTTTTACATCGTCATCAAAATCGGGAAATGTGATCTAGCCAGTAAACCTCACATCAGAGAGCCAGGCCAAGTAGCCCCAATAGGTTTCCAAAAAAAATGGACAACGCACCCCTTGAGGTCGACTGGGAGCGCAGGCGGTGCCGCTTCCTCATTGACGGTCATTTACCGTCACACTTTTTTTTTTTTTTTTTTGCGAAAAGACTCTGTCATTAAAAGAAACACCGAACAGTACAAAACACTTCAACAAAATAAAATAAAACAACGAGATTTTTGAGATGTCCTTCATCTTTAACCTCCAGACCGTGTCGACGGCGCGCCGCCGCTGCCGCTCCTTCCTAGAGCTGACTTGACGTGTTGTTGGATGCGGTCGAGAAGTCGTCGAACGGGTAAAGAAGACCACATCCGTCCCGGAGCCGAAGAAGAAGGACGAACTGCTGATGAAGCTCCATGACAATCCAGAGAACGCCACCGCCAGAAGAAGTCCACGAGAACCACATCACTCTTACAAGCTTCTCGACGTCCCCGTCGAGATGGAGCTAAACCCGGAAAGATATTATTGTAAGAAGGGCCGCCGCCACCAACAAAGTGTCGCCCTAGCAAATCTGGACACTAAAACCAGAAAAACAAATCCCTCCCGCCGACCGAGATCCATGGACCGAAGGCCACAGAAGCGAGGCAGATCGGCTGTGGCGCCGACGGGAGATGGGAAACCCTAATCGCCTGCCTCTCCTGGCTCTCGGAGGCGAAGGGCTACGATCGCACTGCTACGCATATACAAAACCACCCGCAGAAACGGCTTAAAATTTCCAGCAATGAAGGCATGCATGTGTTTCACGGGGAGGTGAAGGAGTATGTAGCCGGAAGTTCCTGCCAACAGACAACATCTCAAGCTGGCTCAATCCAGCCAAATGTCAGCATAGTTGGCTCTGGTGCACACGGTACGGATACATGGTGTCCTATTCATAGCTCGTCATGAAGAATGGTGAAGGACCTACCTCCATTTACTGCATTTGCATCCTAGCCGACTCAACTGAGATGGGACCTTTTTACTGCTGTCGGATTACGTAGCTCACCCGATCTAGACTACTAGCATGCGTTCGTACAAATATTTCGACTTCACAGTGGGCCGTTGGTAGGATAATACATGATGGACAACATGACCACATGAGGGAGAAAGAAGTTCGATAACTAATCAACCAGCTCTAGGTACGTAACGGAAGCTGGAAGCTACGCTTGTTCAGACAATAACCAACCAGCAACTAGTCACAATAGGAGTAACTTAGTTAGTAACATCACACATCTCAAAACAAATTTGCTTATGTGGCATGTAATTAATGAAGAGAGAGGTGTTTGTGGTAACATAACTAGTTACCGTAACATCACACATTTCTGGACAAAATGAGTGTACAACATAATAAAAGAATCCTTGCATGACATCATACATAAGTTACTCCCCATTGTGGATGTAGTAACATAGAGTAGTAACATACATATGTTACTACTCTAAGTTACTTCCCATTGTGACTAGCCTAAAACCACAAGGGAAGAGAGATATACATGAACTCTTTAGGCTGATCACAGTGGGAGTAACTTAGCTAGTAGCATCACGCATTACAATACAAATTTGCTTATGTGGCATGTAGTTAATGATTAGAAAGGTGTTTGTGATAACTTAGCTACTCCCTCCGTCCAAGTTTGTTAGGCCTCTAGTGAAAAAAAATCTGTCCAGGTTCATTAGGTCCCAATTTAGATTTAACTGCGCTATTTAATAGCCACGGTGGCCCTCAATCTCCATGCATGCGCTGGAGGATTGGGCAATTCTGTTGCATGCAAAGGACCCAGCGTGGTGGACGTGAGATTGGTTGTTGTTTTGCCTCCCCATAATAACATATACCTAATTAAGTGTGATTAAGCCCGCTCTATTGGGTATAAAAAACGCTAAATTTTTCTCTCGTCGTATCAGTGATCACCTTGGTCGTGTTGCTGCTACTTAGAGGCCCAGTAAACCTAGACGGAGGGAGTAGTTACTGTAACATCACACTTCTCAAGACAAAATGAGTCTATAGAGTAATAAATAAAGCCTTATATGACACCACACATAGGATATTAATATCAGCATGTTACTACTTTATGTTACTCCCCACTGTGAGCAGCTTATAGAACACGAGGCACGAATGCACGATCGAGCACAATAGGTGGGAGGAATCGACCATGCATGAGACGGACGTATGGGACAGCAAAGAATCGCTGTTTCAAGAACATTTTGGCGATGGAAAATTAAATCTGATTACAGTCGACTACAGAGATCACAGAACAGCCAAGCATTAGACTTGCCTACACGTACGGGCATCGCATGCAGCTCCTACGAAGTACGAACTAGCCGCCTCCTTTTCTTCTTCTTCCTAGACGTCGCTCCCGCCGTGGTCCACAGGAGTCTACGGTGACGCCGCCGCGGAGGCTCTTCCCGCGCAGCCGGCGGAGACGCCCGTGGCCGCGCCATTGACAGATGATCGGAGGAGCACATGAGAAGAAGGAGGAGCTCTCTCTCACACACACCTCTAGGGAGGAGCTGACATTTAAAGGTCACACTCAGCTCACAGGTCATCCACCGTGGAGCATTATTTCTTTTCTTTCTAGAATAAACATCGTGCATGTTACTGGATCAAGCAAGCAGCGGCACTGTGGCAGTACAGTCCCATCATGTCCTTGTTAGGTGTGCTAACTTAAATTAGGACCTATCATTACCAGTCCTAGCACGGCAGAAGATATCTGAATCTGGTTGGTGGCTAGCGTGAGCTGAGAAAAATCGTTCTCCTTTTTACGTCGTCGAATGGAGGATTAATGTTATATCTAGCCAGTAAACTAACCTCACATCGGAGAGCCAGCAGCGAAGCAGGCCCCAGTTGCCCACGGAGAGTGTGACAGATTTGATCGCCGACTATCCATTTCCAGCTGTGACGGCACAGGGAGATCTTGCGTCGGCTTTCTTCCAAAAATTATGTATGTTCCAGGAACTGCCAAGAGAGTGACAACATAATTTCTTTATTTTTTGAAACCGACACTGGAAAAGGAGTTGCGCCTCCGTTTCCATGCACTTGATTGCATAGCGCCGCAAAGGCCACAATTTTGACATCCCCTCCGATCAAGCCTATCCGTCGTCCATACACGGTTTTGAAGGATCAACCAAGCAAATATTTTATACTTGAGAGGCGCCCATGGATTCAAATGTGCTTTCTCTTCATTTCCATTGGTGATCTTAGTAGCTGCCACGAAGAGGTCATGATCATTAGGTGTGCAAGGATTCCCCAGACCTACCCACAGTATGGGGATGTCACTCCATTCAAACCAAAGCCACCGCAAGCGCAAGGCCGAGGAAAACTTCTTGAGGTTAAGGATCCCAAGGCCACCAAGATATTTAGGTTTGCATACCCTCTCCCAATTTACTTTACATTTGCCTCCGATAACCTTCTCACAAGCCGCCCAACGACGGGCACGTCGAATATCAATCTTCAAAAGGAACTCCATCGGCACCTCAAGCACAGTGATAAAATATATCACCACACTAGAGAACCAATTTGACAAGAACCGAACAGCCGACCATGGTAGCTTGTTTTCCTTCCCAAGGGCGAAGCTTCCGGCAATTCTACCTTCCAAATGATGGAAATGAATTCTCTTGAGGCGTTTCACTGACAAAGGAAGACCGCCGTCCACCTCCTCCACCAATGGTCGACGACACAGGCGCCAACACCTGCTTCTCCCATGGCTGCCAATGCGGTAGCCCACGCCTCCTCCTCCCATCGCCAACGACGCGGCCACCCCACCTCCTCCCCCTCCCCCCATAGACTCTGCGGCCGCCCCTTATGCATGCCGTCACCGTATTTTCCATGTTCGACGAGCAGAACATCGACGAGCTATAGGTCCAGTCGTCGTAGGTAGGGGGAGGTGGATCAAGTCACTGGAGAGATGCGGGAGCTGCAGATCGAGAAGAGATTGTGTGGGCGAATTTTTTTATGGTCAATAAGATAGGGTTGGAGGAGGAGGGGAATCACACGAAGAATTTGCGGGGCGCGGTTGGCCTTGCCAATTTTGACTGACGCCCTAGCCCTACCTTAAGGTTCGCTTTTGACCATATACATTGCGGTGAAATAAATTTGCTATAAGCTTTGGTAGTGGGTCCCACCTTATGAACATTTCACTATTTCAGGCACATATATTACGGAGGCCCCAATACTCCTACTATTACTGGTACTATTCAAGAGTTGAAGTCATTGATTGCATTGAATTTCTTCTCCCTTTTTAAGCTTAAATCATGGCAGACAATTAATAATATATCAAAACCAAAGATTTTTGAACAGGAAACTAAAGTTTGCAGCTAGTCCCGTCTGCACCCCATTGTCGAATGTCTCACTATGAAGTTTTCAAAAATGTAAATTAAATCATGGGCATAGGTTACATCTTGTGTACCAACAAATTTTCATAAAAAATATGACAATATGCAGTGTGCACTCAAAACATATGACGTGTAAAATAGCACAGTATACTATTACTTAGGTCTTTTTTTGCATAGGTCATGTATTGTCATACTCCCTATGATTTATTGTCAAAAAATATGGGAGTATTTTGGAACAAAATTCTATAAATACAACATAATATATTACCATGATTTATTTCATGTTTTTTGAAAACTTGTAAGTGCGACGTCGAGCAATGTTTTTTTCAGGTTAGCAGTGCAATCCACTCCCAGGAAAAGAGAGGAAACATTTACTTGGTATGTAGTGTTTAAACGAAGAGGTGTCTGCACCCAAAACCTTGCTCTCCCTATTGAATGCGATAATCAATCGTAATGTCCTAGTTACCCTCTCCATTCCCTAAATAAGTGTATTTCTAAATTCTAATTGTCATATGTCAAACAGAAATAAGTTTGACCAACTTCATAAGAAAACTTAGCAATATTTACAATATCACTAGATATATATTGAACGTAGTTTCATAGTATATTGATTTAACGTCATAAATACTGTTGCTATTTTATAAAGTTGATCATATTTTAAAAGGCTTGATTTAGGGAAAATTAGAAATACACTTATTTAGAAACGGAAGAGAGTGGGTGCTAATTTTGTTAGGTTGATCTCCTCCCGTGTGACCCAACGGTCACACCGGACCCTTGACCGCGCCCTGATCGGGGGCGTCCAACCGTACACTGGTTGGTGGGCCCCTGTCACCAGCTGCTATAAAGAGAGGTGGGGGCCGGCGGCACCGAGGATGAGGTTCGACGCTTTTCCAGACCCCCCACCGACATCCCTACCGATCTAGGGTTAGCGCTGAGCTGACGGGAAGTACCACCACCGCCGCCACTGCTGCCCACTGCCGTCATCGCCGCCGTCCACCATGACCGGCGCATCGGGATCGTCTGCACACAGAGAAGGTACTAATCCTCCTCCCCATTCACTGTTTCTACACGCATGATCTACCCTAGATATCCCACGGGTATATCAATGGTATCAGAGCAGAATTAGGGTTCTAGATCTCATGTAGAAAAGAAAAGAAAAGGAATTCCTCACCGTGGATCCCCTAACCCTAGAATAAAGGGAAAAGAACAAAAGCTCACCGGAGGGCCTCGGGCTCGCCGGCAAAAGTGCGCCGCCGCAAGGCCGCGCCGTTCCTCTCGATCTCGATGAGCATCGGCAAGCCGAGGCATCGAGACGAAGAACACAACCCCTCACGGGGCAGAGGACAACCCCGCGGGCAAAGGGCACCGCTGCAGAGCCGCTTGACGGCGGCGCGTTCACCCTCGAGGTGCTCGCGCACGCCGGCAAAGGGGCCAGCGGGGGCGCCACCTTCACATCCACGGACACGTCGGCGCAAGGGGGCAGAGAAGGCCATCGTGCTTCTCTCTCTCTTTTGCTAGGTGGCAGTGGATGGAAGGAGAGAAAAGGGGGAGGGCAGGGCGTGCGGTGTCGTCGCCGACCGCCACCACCGGCGTCTGTGCGCGCAGCGGCCCGTGGAAGAGAAAGGAGTGCGGCCGTCGCCGGCCGCCGCCGCTGCCGTCGCGCGGGAGAGGACAGAGGAGAGAAAGAAAGAAATGCGGTTAGGTTTCTTTCGACCGGCTGCTGTTTTGATCCGGCGAAAAACGTGCTGGACCGTCGGATCGAATCCGACGGCCAGGATTGAAAACCTAGCTCCCAGCTGGGCCGATGGACCGAAAGATAAGGAGGCCGCATGCCCTGGGCCGTGTTGCACGACGCGCTGGGCGGCAGATAACGCCCACGAGCGAGCGCGGCGCGTGGAGGGCGCGAGCCTCTGCTGGGCCTCTGCTGGGCCGAGAGAGAGCAGAACGGGACGCGCGCGACGCGCAGAGAGCTGGGCGCGGCCCAGTTTCTGTCCTCTTTCTGTTTATTTTTCACAGAAACATGTTTTATTAGTTTTTCGTCCATTTTTTGGACAAATTTTCATTCAGTTTTTCTATTCAAAATTATCCAACGAATTTTTTGTTTAGAGAACTAAAAAGTGACAGAAATACTTCTGAAAAGTATAAAGTTCATGGAATTTTTATTTCATGTTTTCCGCTGCAAATAAAGAAAAGTGAAGGATAAAATAGAATTAAAGTGAGAATTAAATTTTAAACAGAATGTTAAAGAAATTATTGAAACAATTATGATTCTGTTATTTTATGACCAACGTTGTTAATAACATAATCATGATTTGTTAAATGTTGAACAACGCAATGTTTGTAAAATACAGAGAATACACTACAGTTTCTGCTGTAAAGTAAAAGGACTCTTCTAATTAAATTGGAACCAACGGGAAAATTTAATTAGAGAGGAGGAAAAAGAGAAATACTTGTTTAACAGATTAATTATGGTATTGTTATTTTCTGACCAACGTTGATGATAGCAGTACTATAATTATATGAGTTCTATAGTCAAAGGGCTAGATCTCTGATAATTTTGCATGAAAGTGATCAATTTTCAGAGAAAAGATAAAAGATCAAGAAATGCTCTTGAACTATAGAAATATGTATATTTCATGTTTCCGCTGAAATAGAGTTGATGATAATGTCATTTTCCAAACAGAGTTCTTTATTGCAATAGAAATATTATCATCATATTGTTTATGAGTTTTATGCATTGATTCTATTTCTGCCCAACGGTGATGTAGAATTAGTGTAGAAAGATGATGTTTCATTCTAATTCTGCCCAACGGTGATTTAGAATATAGAAGAAAGTTTTAAAGATTTAAGGTGCATATCTTTAACCAGACCAACGAAGGGTTATTTTTATGCTCATTATTGTTTATTATTATTGAATATTTTCTCAGACAAAGATTCTCATGTTTTCATTCGTGAAAGCAAAAGAATGGGTACTTGTGACCCGAAAGATGACCAAGAAAGGTCATAAAGTGAGAGAGTATGTTCTCTCTAAAGAATGACTGCAAAAGAAAAAGAATTCTTGGATGTTAATCCAAGAATACAAATAGATCATCGAGAGTCTTGTTTGACAAATGTCTTTCATGTACTCTCCATGCAGAAAACAAATAAATCATTCAGAGTTTTGTTTAACGAATTTCTTTCATGTACTCTATATGAAGAAATTTTTTAAACGAGCAACATGAATGCTTAATTTGACCAACGTTGGATTAAGCATGTGTATAAAAGAGTATTCAGATTTATTTCTGAATTTGATGATTGAATATGCAGTCTAAAGAGCCAATTGTGGCATCTATGTCTCTTAATTACCCGCATGACGGGAAAAGACGATAATAATACCCACGTGGTGGAAAAGTCTGGGAAAATACCCGCATGGCGGGAGAAAATTTTGACAAAGGACTTATTCTGTATGACAAAGAAAGATGTGATGACTCATGTGTTTTTATATCGACCGCACACCTTGTGTATCATAGTTATAAAGCACTTAATGAGTCAAAAGAGAATAAAGTTACAAATGAACCTAAAGATAAGAATGTTATGCAAGTGTGACTTGCAGTACCATTGAGAAAGAACTCTTGTGAGTTTTGAAAAGGAATGAGGAAAAAGTACTCCCATACGTTAAAAGATAACTTCATATTGAATAAAGCAGATAATCAAAGTTTCGAAATTGTGGCAAAAAGGTTCTTGCCACATTTCGAGGGGGAGATAGAGAATGTTACAGAATAAACTCCCCTATACTTCAGATAATGTGATACTAAGTGATCTATGATGAATTGTGATCGTCTGGGGTGTACGACGGTCATAATAATGATACCCCTAAAGTAAAGAAATAGATGTATTCTTGGATATTTTACAGCTCCGAAAGGAGACTAAGGACGGTACTCAAAGTGCCATAAAGAAGACAGATTGACAGGTTAACAGAATAAACCCAAATAAAAAGGATTAAGGATACACCATTTTGGAGAAAATGGAGTAATCTGGGGGAGCATGGTATGAACATACCTAAGGCTCGAATAGATTTTATCTGGGGGAGCTTGTTGCTTTATAATAGAGATGAACAAGCAAACATGGATCTTGTGATTTAGGTCCTTGTAAGAGCTATAGCAATAGAAGACTACAGAATTAATTGCCTCTAGGCAATGACAGAACAACAACATCCCCATATGAGAAAAACAGATGACTATAAAGTCTATATCAGAGAAATTTAAATGAAGGTTGATCCCACCTCATTTACAGAAATTATAAGCAGCGCTCAATCGATTTTGACAAGTGTCTACTTGTCTTAATGATTAGAGACTATGTGAATCCCGACGATGTTTGGGACTCATAAGTAATTTCCAATGGAGCCAAAACAGTAGGCTATAAAGGGTCTACAACGCCAATGTGACTCCAAAGGAAATATGTAAAAAGCGATTTTAAATCGAAAGATTTGCGCTAAGAGAATAAACAGATTATAATGAGTGATAATGGCACATAATGATCTGAGTTACATCAGATGAAAGTAAAGAACACAAGGGATCTTACGGACTAGAGCAAGTCTCTAGAATCAGAAGTTATTTTGGGTTAAAAAGAATGAGAGGACAATCTTTTCTACAAACTTATAGAATGGGAAATTCATTCCCTAATCCTAGTGGTGATGTCAATCTACTACCGGCAGAGAAAAGAAGTTCTTGTCCTCAAAAGAGTATTCTCGGTAGAGTGTCTGTCGTTAAAAGTATCGAGATTTACTAAGAAAAGAAGAAAAGGGGTATTAGAAATATCGCATGGACATGCTGAGAAGAAGTCTCTAAAGCATGCATGTCGAGAAAATCTACGCCTGTTCTTATTGTCAAGGGTAATGGAATTGAGAACTTTAGTGTTCCAAGAGATAACTTAGAACAGATCAAATGAATATAGTACCATATGCTTCAGCTGTTGGAAACTCAATATTACCCTGACAATTCACGTATCCGGGTTGTTTTGGCAATGTCCAATCCAGATATAGATCACTGGAATGGAATCAAAGATATCGGCCTCATGCTAAAAGAAACAGAGTGCTCTCAAAAGGTTGTGAGTACAAAGATAGATCTATAAATGTGCTCTCAAAAGGTTGTGAGTACAAAGAAAGAATTTGTGAAATGTATAGCGAAATCCACAATTGTCGCTAAATTTCACATTTGGAGTTTTTGTGTGGAAAAGCTCCAGAGAATGAAAATTGACATCAGTGTGATGTAAAGACATGTTATAGCATGATATAAGGCCGAGGGACAGGCAAAATGGTTAAGGAAACCTGTACCCGGAATTGATAATGGTTGACAACAGCAATAACCATTAAGTAATTCACTCCTAAGACAACGAGTCAAGTGTGGTGCCAAACACATTGACACAGAGTTATACGTTGTAAAGGAGAAAGTCCGGAATTATGTTGAAATGCTTGGAGCATAAGAGGAATAGATAAAAGAAACACACAAGTGTTTGCAGATCTGCTAATTAAAGGCTTACCGCCCAGTGTGTTTTGGAGAACACATAGTCGACATGGGTTTATGGTATAGTCTATATGATTTCCGGACAATAAAGAGGCCCAAAAGATTAAAGAAACTATTTCAAAACAGAGACGTATATTGTAGCTGTCTGATTCTATCGGCAATTGAGCTGTGACGATGAAACATGCTCTATGTATCGATCTGTGATGAAACGAGTAAAGCGAAAAGTATGGTTAAAAGTAAAAGTTGAGATCAAGGGGGAGAATGTTAGGTTGATCTCCTCCCGTGTGACCCAACGGTCACACCGGACCCTTGACCGCGCCCTGATCGGGGGCGTCCAACCGTACACTGGTTGGTGGGCCCCTGTCACCAGCTGCTATAAAGAGAGGTGGGGCCGACGTCACCGAGAATGAGGTTCGACGCTGTGCCAGACCCCCCACCGACATCCCTACCGATCTAGGGTTAGCGCTGAGCTGACAGGAAGTACCACCACCGCCGCCACTGCTGCCCACTGCCGTCATCGCCGCCGTCCACCATGACCGGCGCATTGGGATCGTCTGCACACAGAGAAGGTACTAATCCTCCTCCCCATTCACTGTTTCTACACGCATGATCACCCTAGAGATCCGACGGGTATATCAAATTTAACTAGGCTCATCATTATCAGTACTAGTACGACCAGTAGAACTGTGCATCAGGGAGTGTCTGAATCTGGTGGCCAGCGTGAGCTGAGATGAACCTCGATTCTCGAGCAAGAAAAATTGTATTTTTTAGATCATCGTTATCAAATTGGGAAACGTGATCTGGCCCGAAAATCTCACATCAGAGAACAAGCCAAGTGCTGCCCATTGCCAGCCATTTCGAGAGAACAGGTTTCAGAAAAAATGGACAACGCGCACCTTGAGATCGAGCAGAGCGGTGCCGTTTGCACATTGTACCGTCGCACTGCCCTCATGTGCACAAAACTAGCCGCAGAAACCACTTAAATTTTGTATCTTTTGTCCTAAATGACATTTAAGCAATTTTTCAGCCACAAATTGCCCCTCAGAAAACTTTTAGCAAGATCTGGTCCCTCCAAAAAATGTCATTGACGTTGCTGTGTGAAAATGCCATTCACTTTGGCTTGTCTCAGACTACAAAACGAAAAAAAAAAAGCCTTTTGATATGACGTTTTTCAATCACAGAGCATCTAAAAATCTTAGAATATGCTATTCGCGTTGTTGTTTCCGACAATTTTGGAGGAGAAGTGATGACGATCTCTGTGTAGGCATGTGTTTAACACTTAAATTTTAGGGGGCCGGGACTTCTTCCCATTTCAAGCAACGAAGGCATGTGTTTGACGGGGAGGAGGAGTATGTAGCGCACAGGAACCGCCAACAGACATCTTTCAGCAGCAATCCTCATAACTCTTTCGTGGATGGAGGAAATATAGTTGAGGAGGAAAACAGGTGCCAGCAGTAATCCTCAGAGCTTTAACTCTTTGCTGTCGGATCACCTCTATAGCATGGCTATCTTCCGATTACCAATGACACAACGCTGCCTACAGTGAAATGGGGTAAACGCAAGAAACAGTCTGGAAGCAAGAAGAAGGAGCCATTTCTCTTCTATTGTCATGACGGCGTGGTGGTTTATCTGGCGTGAACGTAATGAAAGGATCTTTAATCAGAAGGCACGGAGCTTCTTTGCTATCTGTGACCCGATAGGCAAAACTTAGTTGCCGCCTACCGCGGAGCGGATTGCGCTCGGCGCACCCCTCCCGGGCGAAGTGGGCCGGCCCAGTTGCCTTATTCTGGAATCTTTTGGTCTGTTTTGTTTTTTTTCTGTTTCGGTTTCTTTTCCATTGCGGTTGTTTCCTTTTTTTTTGTTACCTTTGTGTGTCTTTTTTTCTTCTAATTTTTTTTACCGTTTACTTCTTTTCTCTTCTACTTTTTTATTTTTTCCTTATTATTTTCTGTACTTAAATGTTAATAGTTTTTTCCTTTAAATAAGATAAATGTTTTTCTTAAAAAATTAAAGTAGATAAACGTTCTTTGTTAAAAATCATTCAAGTAAGTTCAATTTTCTTACTGAAAAATAATTTCCGTGCAACGAAAATTTCTCTACACTTTTAAATCGTTCAAAAATAGTTTTTGATCATTTTCTTAAAATCGCTCAAAAATATTTTTCGTTCAAATACATATTTTGTTCACTTTTCAAAAATCGTTCAAAAATAATTTCCGTAAACATACTTTTTCTGTTCACTTTTTAAAATCGTTCAAAATAGATTTCATTAACCGATCTTTTCTGTTCAGTTTTAAAATCGTTCAAAAATAATTTTCGTTCATAGACTTTTACCGTTCGTCCTTTAAAATCGCTCAAAAATAATTTCCGTTCACATACTTTTTCTGTTCACTTTTTAAAATCGTTCAAAATAGATTTCGTTCACCGACCTTTTCTGTTTAGTTTTAAAATCGTTCAAAACTAATTTCCGTACATAGACTTTTTATGTTCATTCTTTAAAATTGTTCAAATAAAAAATTTGTTCATCGACCTTTTCTGTTCACTTTTTAAAATCGTTCAAAAATAATTTCTGTTCACAGACTTTTACTGTACATTCTTTAAAATCGCTCAAAAATTATTTCCGTTCACATACTTTTTCTGTTCACTATTTAAAATCGTTCAAAATAGATTTCATTCACCGACCTTTTCTGTTAAGTTTTAAAATCGTTCAAAAAAAATTTGTTCATAGACTTTTTCTGTTCATTTTTACAAATTGTTCAAATATAAATTTCGTTCACCAACATTTTTTGTTCAATTTTTAAAATCGTTCGAAATAGATTTCGTTCACCGACCTTTTCTGTTCAGTTTTAAAATCGTTCAAAAATAATTTATGTTCACATACATTTTCTGTTCACCTTTTAAAATCGTTCAAAATAGATTTCGTTCACCGACCTTTTCTGTTCAGTTTTAAAATCGTTCAAAAATAATCTTCGTTCATAGACTTTTTCTGTTCATTCTTTAAAATCGTTCAAATATAAATTTTGTTAACCGACCTTTTCTGTTCACTTTTTAAAATCGTTCAAAATAGATTTCGTTCACTGATCTTTTTTGTTCAGTTTTAAAATCGTTCAAAAATAATTTCCGTTCACATACTTTTTGTTCACTTTTTAAAATCGTTCAAAATAAATTTTGCTCACCGACCTTTTCTGTTCGGTTTTAAAATCGTTCAAAACTAATTTCTGTTCATAGACTTTTTCTGTTCATTCTTTAAAATTGTTCAAATATAAATTTTAAAATCGTTCAAAAATAATTTCCGTTCATAGACTTTTTTGTTCAATCTTTAAAATCGTTCAAATATAAATTTCGCTCATCGAACTTTTCTGTTCACTTTTTAAAATCGTTCAAAATAGATTTCGTTCATCGACCTTTTCTCTCAGTTTTAAAATTATTCAAAAATAATTTCCATTCACAGAATTTTTCTGTTCATTCTTTAAAATCGTTCAAATATAAATTTCGTTCACCGACCTTTTTTTGTTCACTTTTAAAAACGCTCAAAAGTAGTTTCCGTTCACTGCCATTTTTTGTTCACTTTTTAAAAAATTTCAAAAATAGTTTCCGTTCACCTCCATTTTCTGTTCAGTTTTCTAAATCCTTTAAATGAGATAGATCTTCTAACTGAAAAAAGTTAAATTAAAATATATGTTCTTATTTTTTGAAAAATCGTTCGAGTAACATAAATGTTCATATGTAAAAACTGTTCGTATTATATAAATTTTCATAGTGAAAATTGTTAAAATAACATTGATGTTCATCTTTTAATAATCGTTCGAATAACACGAATGTTCATATTAAAAGAACGTTCAAATAATATAAATATCATTTATTATTATTATTTTACATATGTTAAATTTTTAATTTTTAGAAAAAAATTGACTTCATAATTTTCAAAAAACGTTGACCCATATTTTAATATGTTTCATATTTTCATAAAATGTTTAGATTTTTTTAAATCTACAATCGATGAAACTCAAAACTAAGTATAGGAATGGAACATACTTGTGTATGCGCATAATTTTCGTTTACGCATTATTTTATTTTAAAGTGCAAAGAAAACATGAAAACCTGCACCAAAATAAAACTTCTGTTGCGAGGAAGCAGCGAAACAGTAGCCAGCAGAAAGGAGATTGGAGCGGCCGAAAGTGGGCCAGACCCAGTTGCGTCACGGTGGTGCGCGGAGCGTTGCTGCCTCCGCAGGGAGCTCCTTCTTATCGACCTGTGTGTCGATAAGAAGCATTCGCATACCCCTGGCGGCGATAGTGGGCCTGCCCATGAACGCAGTACTAGATTAGGAAGCGCGCGACGGTTTCGCTACTACTGAATTTGAACGCGCTACTTTTTTCCTGTTTCGCTAGCAGAGTAGCATCGCTACTGATTAGTCTGTTTCTTTCACGTGTTTATCCAAATGCACTATATTGAACGAAAACTATTTTTGAATTTAAAATAAAGTGTACATGAAATTTATGCGCGTCAACGGATAGGTTTCATTCATGTACTCGGTTTCGAGTTTCGTCGACTGTAACTTCTCAATTTTGAATCGATATTCGAAATCTTTTTAGACAATTTTTATCAAATTCGTCGCACTCGGTCGATCGTTTGAAATATCCTTTGACGAGTAGGTTAATGTCAACGTTTCACACAACTTTCAAGTTACAAGTTGTAACTTTTTTGTTTCGACGGTCATATACGAGATAATCTTGTACCGTAGGTTTAAACGTGTTTATACTCCTCACTAATGTGTAGATACATGCAGATTTGAACAAAACATCTTTTCTACATGATGAAAAATGTAACAAAAAAAGCATCAGAAATCATGTGTAGGGTACTAGCACATTTGGAAATTATTTTTGAATGTTTTTCAAAAAGTGAACAAAAAGGTATTTGAACGGAAACTATTTTAAACGATTTTAAAAGGCGAACAGAAAAATTCTGTGAACAGAAATTATTTTTGAACGATTTTCAAAAAAGTGAACAAAAAATAGGTATTTGAACGGAAACTATTTTTGAACAATTTTAAAAGGCGAACAGAAAAAAGTCTGTGAACGTAAATTATTTTTGAACGATTTTCAAAAAAGTGAACAAAAAAGATATTTGAACGGAAATTATTTTTGAATGATTTTAAAAGGCGAACTGAAAAAGTCTGTGAACGGAAATTATTTTTGAACGATTTTCAAAAAGTGAACAAAAAATTGGTATTTGAAAGGAAACTATTTTTGAACGATTTTAAAAGGCGAACAGAAAAAGTCTGTGAACGGAGATTATTTTTGAACGATTTTCAAAAAAGTGAACAAAAATACGTATTTGAACGGAAATTATTTTTGAACGATTTTAAAAGGTGAACAGAAAAAGTCTTTGAACGAAAATTATTTTTGAACGATTTTCAAAAAGTGAAAAAATAGGTATTTGAACGGAAACTATTTTGAACGATTTTAAAAGGCGAACAGAAAAAGTCTGTGAACGGAAATTATTTTTGAACGATTTTCAAAAAAGTGAACCAAAATACGTATTTAAACGGAAATTATTTTTGAACGATTTTAAAAGTCGAACAGAAAAAGTCTTTGAACGGAAATTATTTTTGAACGATTTTCAAAAAGTGAACAAAAAAAAGGTATTTGAACGGAAACTATTTTTGAACGATTTTAAAAGACGAACAGAAAAAGTCTGTGAACGGAAATTATATTTGAACTATTTTCAAAAAAGTGAACAAAATACGTATTTGAACGGAAATTATTTTTGAATAATTTTAAAAGGCGAACAGGAAAATTCTGTGAACATAAATTATTTTTGAACGATTTTCAAAAAGTGAACAAAAAATAGGTATTTGAATGGAAACTATTTTTGAACGATTTTAATACATGAGCAATTTTCGGATATAAACATTTTTAAAATTTGGACATTTTCAAAAATGAAAATTCAAAATAAAGAAATAATGTCTAATAAGAAAAGTGAAAAGAAGAAATTAAAATGAAATAAAAAGAAAACAGAAAAAAAAGAAACAGCCAAAAAATAAAAATGAAAAAGAAAAAGAAACAGGAAAAAACGAAAAAGAAGAAAGAAACAGCTAAAAAGGGAAAAAAAAAGATCCGAAAAGCCCGGAAACCGAAAACTTGACGTATTACCTTATTGGGCCGACCCACGAAGGGGTGTGCGAGGCAAAATAACTGTCGACCTGGTCGACAAATAGGTTTTGCCGCCTCCGCATACTGCGTAAACTAGGCGCTCCCGACCCGATAACTGAAGAACTGAAGACCTGGGCCGCCGCTGGGCTCAAAGGAGTAAGGTGTATTGGCGGGCTGTAGCTTGTTGCCCTCCTCTGCTGTACAGTTCTTTTTGTTTTCTTTCCTTGTCTTTCGTTCTTGTGTCACTTTGACGCTGTAACTCAAAATTGTTTCCATCGTTCTCTCTTAATATATTGATCGCAGCGCTAGCTGCCATCGTCAAAAGAAATGGGTACTGCCTTGGCAAAAATAGTATAGTAGTACTGCCTGTACGATATGAGTGAGTCGTTTTAGAACCTGGGCACACTTAAGCCCTTTAAAAAAATCGAAAATGCTACTAAAAAGTTTCAAAATATATATTATTTTGTGTGCGGATACATACTGCTATGATCTACGTGTCTGCAAATTCTCGCTAAAAACTATGTTGTATTTTGGGCTATGCAAAAATCACAAAATTGTCAATATATAAAGGGAAAAAAAGTTGGCTTTGTCCCCACATTTGCTTTATTTCTCTAGATCACATATAAAAATATATTTCGAAGAAAATGTGTCGTGCATACTAGACATGTAGATTTGCTTGTATGCTTTTTTCAGAATTTTTTGATTTGGAAATGTTCGAAAGGGGGGCAAAAGCTTTGCCCCTATCGATTTATTAAGAAAGGAGTTTTACACATCACGGCCGGGCGAGACGAAGAGGTCACCTCGGCCGCACCCACGGACATTACAAAAAAACACCGACTACTCCCTAGGTAACAAATCACCTAAACGCCTTGCACCTAAACGGATTTGAAAATGTGGTTTTCTATTATTTTATTTATTTATTTTAAGAGATCTGGTGAGCCTAGGCACACTTTTCAAGTCAAACCTCTTCGCTGCTGGAATTTAGAGGGCGTACTCACACACAGATTCCTCCTCATCTAACGTGTTTCAGAAAATGGACAACGACCACTTGACACCAAAATTTCCTCACACAATCCCCTGTGGTTTGAAAATCGAGCAAATCCCCCCGACCCCCAAGTCGCCTCCCTTGGGCGACTCGGGGGAAAACCCTAACCCTACCGCGCCGCCGCCCTCTCGCCAGCCCTCCCGCCGCGCCGCCGTCGGAGGAAACCGCCGGTCGAAGCCCGCGCGGCGGACGGTGGCGGTGGGGCCGCGCGCGACGTCACCCCCGACATCGGGATCTCGAGGTGGGGGAGGCTCTGCCTCGGCGTGGCAGCAAGCGCGCTTCCCTGGCGGCCCTCGTCTCCCTGTCTCCCAGCTGCGCCTCCTTACTGCGGTCTTCGGCCGCCCGCCGGTGCGGCGACACCGACTTGCTTGGAGTTGGGCGCGATGGAGGTCGCCGTTGTGCTGCCGGCGTGCTGATGGGTGATGCGGCGTACAACCGTCCGTTGGGAACCCAAGAGTAAGGTGATGTAGTGCAGCGGATAGGATTTTCTCTCAGTTAAGAACCAAGGTTTATCGAACCAGTAGCCCTTGGAGAAGGCTTCAACACAGTGCCAATCCTCCCCTGGTACAAGAAGGTTTATGTGGACCTGCACTCAACACAAACACTACACTTTGTCCCAACGAATTCAAGAAGGTTGTCAATTTTCCCGTCTTGCTGAATACAAAGAGATTAAACGTATGGTGTGAAAAACAATAATAAAATTAAAAGGTACAGCGAGCTAAAGATAATAAAGAGCGTAGGAAACGGGTTGCAATTAATATAAAAGAATGGACCGGGGGTCATAGTTTCACTGTGGTGTCTCTCCAATAAAATAATAAATATGCTGGATGAACAAATTATAGTTGGGCAATTTACAAATTGTGAGGGCATGACAATAATATTAGGACAATAATATTCATTGTAATATTTAATTGTGCATTACATCAAAATACATACACCGCTATCCAGTTGCATCTATGACTAATAATCCACCCCGGGATCGCTATGCATCATGTCACCCGAAAGTATTAAATTGCAAGCAACAAATAATTGCAATAAGCAAAGTGTATAATGTAAGCAATGAATATAATCATATAGACATAAACACCGTTGTTTTACCCCTAATAGCAACAACACATCCATCGTCTTAATCGTTTCTGTCATCTCGAGCCCAGACACGCGGAGGCATCAACCTATTATCTAGCATAAATACTCCCTCTTGAAGATACAAACAACTATTTGGCCAAAGTAACAACATTTATCGGAGAGCATGCAAGATCTTAAATAAAACATGATAACAAATAGATGAACAAACTGAACATAACTTCACAATTCATCGGATCCCAGCAAACATAACATGTAGCATTACACAATAGTAGTGATCTTGGTCATGTTAGGCAGCTCACAAGATTTAAACATGGTAGCACAAGGAGAAAAGACAACCATCTAGCTACTGATATGGACCCGTAGTAAAGGTTGAAGTACTCACACAACACTCCGGAGGCGGGCATGGTGGCGTAGAGCCCTCCGGTGATGATCTCCTCCTCCGACAGGGTGCTGGGAAGAGCTTCAGAACCCTCCCGAACTAGGGTTTGCGACGACGACGGCATCATATATCTTTCTGAAATATGTTCGGGTGTTTTTGGGTTTTCGGGGCAGAGGCAATTTATAGGCGAATAGGCGACGCAGGAGGCCACCTAGGGCCTCCAGGCGACAGTGGGGAGCGGTCCCACCCCAGGCCACGCCTAGGGGTCGCCTCGAGGGTGTGGGACCCCCTCTGGCTGATTTTTGGATGGTGCCTTTATTCCTTCGTAAAAATAATCCTCGTAAATTTTCATATCTTTCGGAGAATGTTTCCTTATAACTTTTCTGAAACAAAAAGACAACATAAAATAGGAACTGTCACTGGGCATCTTGTTAATAGGTAAGTCCCAGAAAATGCATAAAAATGATATAAAACTATAATAACAACATGTAGCATTGATATAAAACAAGTATGCAACAATCAAAAATTATAAATACGTTGGAGACGTATCAATGGGGCGCTGGTTCTGGTTCGTGCCCGTTCTGGCCCGCTGGCGACCGCCAGCGGTGATGTGGTGGAACATGTGTGAGGTGGCGCCGCCATCGTGCAGGAGGTGCTGGTCCAGTGGGTGGCGGGTCAGCGGTGCTGCGGGTCTCTCCCCGCCTTGGTCCAGCTGCGTTGGGTTGAGAAGCTCAGGTGCTCCAGGCGAAAGCTCGATGACGCGGCGTCCGTGGACGTCGCTCTCCCTCTTGAGGGGTCATCATGGAGCTTCTTGATCTTCTTAGCCTCGGATCACTTCTTCGGGTGAAGACCTGGATCCTGCGGTGCAGGTCGGATGACGACGTCGATCCTCATAGCTTCCCCTCCCGAGGGTGTCGTCTTGAAGATGGTGATTCCGCGTGCTTGCCCGTGGGCTAGTCTTACACAACATCGTGATTGGCGGCGGCCAATTGACGATGTCTCGGGTGGTCTGATAGCGTTGCGAGTTGTGTGGCAACGATGACAATGCTGAGTGGAGCCGAGTCGCGGCATGTCATCCGTCACCGGCAGTCTGTGCTGCGTCCCGCCATGAAGCTGTGAAGTCGGAGCTGCGTGTCACGGGGCGGCAGGCCGGCAACGATTCCACTTTTTCTCCAGTGGCCACGCGGATTCCGTCGGTGCAAGGTGTGCAACTTTCTCCGGTGAAACTCTTCGTCGAAGTCGGAGCTGCCTCTTCCTCGACGCTTTGGGTCGACTGTTTGGCATAGGCTGACATGGATTTCGGCGTCGGTTGCGGTGAGGGCTACGTCGGCGGTCGTCGAAGGTGAGATCGGAATCGCTTGATCGGGGAGGAGTGACAACAATGACGCTAGATGACAACCTCGACGACGTTTTCTCCTCGGCCACGTGTGTGTTTTATGTGGGTAGCCAGGTCGGTCGGGTCTGCCCAATGTGGTCTTTTGACTACACTGGTGCATTTGTTACGGTTTTTGGCCGGTTCCCCACTAATGAACCGGTCAATTCTCTCCTACTTTTTAATAAAATGAGACAATGTTTCTCGTTTTGTTAAAAAAATCAAGCAAATCAAACCCCGGACTAGGAGCAGACGAGGTCGATTGGGAGCAGAGTGGTGCCGCTTCCTCACCGACAGTTTTTTAACCGTCCCACCGCAACGTACACAAAACCATTTAAAATTGAGGGGGCACTTCTTCCCATTTCCAGCAGTGAAGGCATGTGTTTCACGGAGAGGAGTATGGCCCCTTCTTTTCAGCTTATTTTCCAGATTCTCCGAGAAGCTACCCTCCATCAGCTTCTCCCAGAATCTTGTTTTTTAAATTTGTTTAAACTTCTAAATTTGTCTTCCCAATACTTATTTAGAAGTTTAAACAAATTTAAAAAACGAGATTCTGGGAGAAGCTGATGGAGGGTAGCTTCTGGGAGAATCTGGAAAATAAGCTGAAAAGAAGGGGGCCTATATAGCCAGCGGACAACATCGAAAGTTGCTTTATTCTTGAGATCGTAAGACCTATATGAGAGAGGACAAATGCGCCGATTTACGTCTGTGAATTTTGAGTTAAAAAATTTCATGCTTGTAGATCTCGACACTATCTAAATTTGTGGATTTTTCCTCGATTTTTTGAAACTTAAAAATGCCGATTTCAATTTTTTTCAAAAAACAAGTTCCCTGTATCTCGCGAGCCATTTGCAGATTCCGCATGTAGAAGTAATATGAGCAATGCTATTTGAGTGTGAAGCACGGAGCATGCCTGGCTTATTAGTGAGCCTACTATAACCCGCAAGACACATTTAACCACGAAACAACCTGTGAAGAATCTTACTAGCAATTCAATTTGTAGATATTTCTAAAATGTTGCTCACCTAATAATATATTAAAAACCACTCTTAATGTATTCTTTGCACCATAGAGACGTACATCAAGATATTTAAGGATAATTAAATATACACCAAGACATAAATATACTTACACACTATATAATACATGAACCTATCAAAACTCAATTCAAGGATCAGTGTGCATTTTCACCTTTCTTTTTTGCATTTAAAGAGATTTGATTTGAAGATGTTCCTAAGGGATAATATATCGAAAATGAGAAACCTAATGTAAATACTTTTCTACAAAATAGGGTTCAAAAATAGCACAACAAAATGTAGTTTTAATGTTACAACTATACATATAACAAAGAACACACCCTAATTAACATTTAGCTACATTATTATGTGTTAAACTATGCTTACTAAGCAATAGAAAATATAGCAATTAAGACTATAATCTGGTAAAATTAATTAATAAATAGGTATAAATTTTATATTCATTAAAATTGCTTACGATTTCTACGCGGCAGGAAGATCATCCGTTCAAGGCGCATTTATCATCTTGTCCTCTATAACTCTGTACCATATTCTCCATGGATATTTTCGGTTACAATGTGAGATATATGAGATTTAGTTTTTTTTAAGTTGATATAGTGATCCATATGATGTACCATCACTAACTATGTAAATCAAGTTGAATTGATGGATTATGAAACTTATTTTATCTGGGTGAATTTTTGTCGACTGTTTTTTGTGTAATGGTTGCGTATATCTACTGATCCAAAACCCACTGACGGATTCTGCGATGAGAGTAACACACCCCCAAACCTAATGATTGACATTCTTTATTTCTGTTAGATGATTTTATTAATGAGGTTGCACGAACATTAAATAATGATTACGGGTAAATCGATTCCACACAGTAACTACCCAAAGAACCATCACATTTCATTACCAAAAGACATGGAACATCCTACCCTGACCCACACGGCCATTGTTTTGGGTCCTCGTTTGGACACCGGGTTGATATTGCAATAATGCAACAATGGAAGGGAAGGGAGAATGGGTGTGTTTACTCGTGTTAGCCGTCGGACCCAATAGGGGGGCTTTACCCTCTCCCAAATCAAGAGTATATGTGGACTCCTACTAAAAATTCCAATTATACTTGGGGATTACGAAGACCAAGTTATCGGTCAATCAGTTTGAGATGACGAGACGGAGACCAAATAGATAAGATCGACCACTCCGGCGACCACCGGAAGAAAAACTACCTCATGTAAAGAAGGGCGAAAGTAAGACTTCTACCTTAGATACGCTTGTGGTAAACATATTTCTCTATGACTCTTATATCAAATCTTGGGTATAAATATACAACATCATGTGTAGGAGATTCGCAAAAAAAATAAAAAAAATATCATGTGTAGGAGAACAAACTTGGTACTACTTGTACTAGCTAAATGCCCGTGCGTTGCTACGGGATATATATAAAATATTTTTTGGTGATTTTTTTGTAACCTGCTAAATTTTTTGGTGATTGTTAATGTTTTGTCATAATCTTTGTTACATAGAAGTGTGGTACAGTCTAATTTTCATAAGAGAATCTCAACTTCAGGCCGTCTATCCGATGCTCAAGGGCTTCGTCGTCATCTTCAACACTGTTAGACTACTTCGAGATCACCGAGTCCGAGTAGGCCGAGAAGAATGGCGCTGCGTTCTGCTCGCTTACCAGCCAGCGTCTGATGCCCTCTTCCAGCTCGAGGTCTTCAGGGTCGAGGTCAAAGGCAGGGAAAAACGTGAACATCGCTGGCGCCGACCAATATACGATATTGTTCAGCCGTTGCCAGGAAGTCGTCGAGGTCACCATGGACATGCGCACCGAGGTGTACAACGTTGTAGGTGGCAATGCCAGAGAGTAATTTCTTGTTGGCCTGGTCCCGCTGCCGGGGATTTTCGCCGTGGCGGCAGCTGTGTACTTGGCTATCCTGGTGGCGTAGGGTTTTTTCTGCGTTAGGCAGCGCGTCTTTGCTGTTCAAGGCATCCTGCTCTTCAATGTCATCGTGCACCTGACACCAGCTGGTACTTTTTTTTTGCGGGGAACCAGCTGGTGCTTCTTAAAGCTAGACCTCCTGGTCCATACATGTATGCGCATATCTATGCTGATAATCATCAAACCGCTGCAAGTGATTTAGAAAATCACATCGGCAATGATCATGGAGACGGGTCACGGGATGGCGGCGCGAAGCAGCGTGTTGGACAGGTGCTGGCGCTTGCCGGCGAGGTCCTTTGGCTGCTCCGTAGTGAGGAGGTGCCGGTTGATCTGGGCCAACATGTCGGCGATTTTAATGATCTGAGCGAACAGCTTCCTTCGTTGGTATTTGACATCGGTGTGGTCTAGGATGCGGAGATCGATCGGGACTTGTTTCATTTCAGATACGTGATCGACTCTGTGGGAAGAGAAACCGAACTGGATTCGAACTGTTTTTCCGATCTAATATGATTCAGACGTGGTGGACTCGGAACACAATTGTTAAAGATTGTTCCGTCTCGACCCAGGAAGAAAAAGAGGCCTAACTATGACCTACCATCATCACCACCTTTAACGATATTATATAGTAGAGATTTCTTCCCCCTTCTTTATTTTTGAAGCTCAAATCATGGCAGGATATCCGAGAATCAGTGATCTAAAAACCAACATCTTTGCACGGAGTACATCAAGTTCGCAGGCATGCCGTACCAGCTGTAGCAACGATCACAAGCAGTACGAGCTAAGAGCATATCCACCGGCAACATTTCCAAAGGCCCAATGGGATGGGGGACACGAAAAACGACCACACCAGCACTCCCAAGTTACCGGCTCCACCTTTTTTGTCCGCACCCCCGACCCACCCTCTAAACTTGCGGTTCTGCTCGGGGCACATGACAGCGCCCGAACATGCCCTCCGACAGGCGGAGCTCACATGTCATAGACACGAAACGGGGGCCGAGCGCCGTGGTTTATTAGGTCGTGCAGGAGGCCGTTCCGCCGATTAATGGCGCGCACTTCGTCGGCCGGTTCACCAGAAGACGCAATGGGACGGGAGGCGAGGCGACGATACGACGGTGCGCCTGCCAGCAAGCGTCGCATTAACGACGGCGCCAGCGTAGCGCCAGTCCACGCGTCGGCGTCGTGACGTTCCCCCGCAATGCATTTACGCCGGCGCGGATGCAAGCACACCGCCCACCTCGACGATATAATCCTCGCCTTGCCCACGCCTCAACTCACAATCCACGCCTGCATCCCCATCTCCCACTTCGCCTCCGCTCGCAATGGCGAACAACTATGAGGCCGGCAGCTCGTCGCACCGGGGTGGCTGCACCCTCAACCTCGAGGAGGCGTGGGACCTGTACCTGTACAGTTTCCTCGTCCCGCGGGATTCCCGCCTGCCCAGGTGCACCTCCAACGGTGAGGCCCCCGTGCCAAGAGTGCCGGAAACAGCGGAACAGATCCAACGCGTCATTGCCTGGCGTCGGAGCTGGCTGACACGGGAAAAGCCCGTCCCGAGTACGACGACAACAAATAGGCCTTCGAGCGCAAGTGGCAGGAGGCCCTCGTGTTCCACGACGACCGGGTCCTGCCATCGCGCTACAACACGGAGGCGCAGCACCGCTGGTAGGCGGGGACCGAGCACACGGTCGCCTCCGCCATTGAGGTTGCCCGCCAACACGCCACAACAAGGAACCCAACCCCATTGCGGCTGCAACAACCAAGCCCGCGTCTGCCGGCCGGTGAAGGAGGAGCGATGCTCACCACGGCGTCAGGGAGGCGGAGGCGGCGGCATCGTCATCCGCGAGCCACCACGAGATGGCCCGGTGATCCGCGACTTCGTCCTGACCCGCCGATACCCACCGCGCGGCCACCTCTACCTACGCCGCCCCACCTCGGAGGTGAAGAAGGAGTAGGTGCCATTGGAGGTGGTGCCTTCCGGCTACCACGTGTCCTCACCGCTGCGGGACGAGGAGCACGACGGCGACTCCCCCGGCCTGGTCTCTTGTGGCCCCGGTTAGCGAGGTGGAGAAGGACTGGCCCTACTGGTTGGAGACCATCGAGGCCACGACGCGGATGGCCTCGGCGTCCTCCTCCTGTGGCGCTTCGACCTCCCGTGCGCCTCTTGGCGGCGCCTCCACCACCGTCGTCAACCTCGACGATGATGACGACCTCAGCGAGGAGTAGCGTAGGGTTAGGTTTAGGGACGCGGCAAGGCCGGTTTTGTCAAAATTTCATTCAAATCCTTGTAAAATATAACAAGGTTTGAATGAAATTTTAAATATTATTATCTGCAATGTTTTTTTTGTTCCTCTTGGGGATATCGGTGTGGGCAGCACCCAAAGATTGGCCGGACAAACATCTGGCATCCCCAAAGTCGACACAATTAAGGCGGTGCCGGACAAAATTCTTGATGCATTCAGATGCTCTAAGTTTCTGTAGGTCAGCACTGCCATCCACTCCAACGAAAAAGACATAGAGGTAAAAAATACCTGTACCTGAAAAGAATGTCTAACCGGAAATCAGGCCATGCACTCCCTAGTGAATTAGATTATCAAATGCACGTCTTCTCATGTCCTTGACTCCTTGTTGTTAGGTGCTAATTTAACTAGCCCGTCATTATCAGTACTAGTAGAACTGTGCAGTAGGAGGTGTCTGAATCTGGTGGCAGTGTGAGCTGAGATGTATCCTGGGTAAGAGAACTGTACTTTTTTTGACATCATAATCAGACTGGGAAATGTAATATAGCCAGTAAATCTCACATCAGAGAGGCAGCCAAGTAGGGCCCCACGCATGCCCACACGGTGACCGTGGTTGGACAGATTTGGTCGGCTAAATCTTTGGACAGATTCGCTCACCTGATCTAGCATGCGTTCGTGCAAATCTTTGGACTCAAACAGTGGGGCGTTGCTACTGATAATATATACTGGTACCGACTTCTCTTGGACATGATGGACAGCATGAAGGGGAAAGAAATTCGATGTCCATGAACACAAGATAACTGACCACCTCTGGATAATGTCCATAGATTAACCAAACAGCACTACAAGGGAAGAGAGAAACCAGCTCTCTGTAAACCACGAGGCACGAACACAAGCTAGCTAGGTGGGAGAAATCGATCATGGGACTGACGGGGAACAACAAAAACTCGATGTTCCAAGAAGAAGAAATCTGATTGCAGTCGGACTACGGATCACAGAACAGCCACGCATTAGACTTGCCTACAAGCACGCACATCGCAGCTCCTATGAACTCACCGCCTCTTCCTCCTCTTCTTCCAGGACCTCACTCCCGCCGTGGTCCACAGGAGTCTCCGGTGCCGCCGCCGCCGCCCGCGTTCTTCCCACTCAGCCAGCGATGACGTCGGCTCCCTAGGCGGCGGCATTGGCAGACGATCGGAGGGTGCCTTCAGAGATTTTGCTTTGTGGCCCTCTGTTTCTCTGTGATGTGCGTTTGTGCTGTAGTTGGATCCCAGCTCGTTCTTGTAAGTTGTATCTCCTGGCCAGTCGATGGCTTCGGTAAAATCTCATTTCGAGCCTTCCGTCTAAAATAACGTACATGGCGACGACGACATGGACAAGGCCAGAGGATGAAGCTACATCTTGATTCGATCAATCTTCTAAGAAGCACCTTAATTTGGCTGCATATCGATCAAAGTCGACCAATAGACCAATCTGAAGACCAATGATGCAACTAGGACGGCATGCTATAATTATACATGAACGTGTAGACCAATCTGAAAGGGACGATGGAACTTTTACTTGATATTCATTTCTAGCTAATGTTTAGTTGAACTGCAGTAATTGGTTTTTCAGATTTGGAATGCGTTGTATATTTGGTCTTATCTGGGCAGACACATGCACCGGCTGGTACTACCACCTTTTGAAGTTCCATCCCTATCACGCATTAGAGCTGACATCCTTGTTCCTTTCAACCCGAATGATCCACATGCAATTTAGAGATAGAGCTATCCCCAGACCCCACCACTGGAAAGTGACAATAGAAAAAGAAGACAAAAGCGGGGATAAACCTCTGAGAATAAAAGGGTTCTTCCCATATAAAGCACTCCAATAAAATATGACCACTCGAATACAAAAAGATCCCTAGTAACCATCACACGCATGGCCAAATATGTTGTGATTGAGTGAGTGCACAAGACGATAAACTTGGGCTTGCAAAAATCGTGTGGGCGACGGTCCACTCGCTTGTGCGATTTTTCAGCCTTGTTTTCCTTATAAACAGGGCATTTGTATGGTTTTTGGGTCCAGTTTTCCTTATAAACTGGATCGATTTTTTCTTCTATACGAATTGCAGGAACGCCCTGCCCTCCTCGAGAGGTTACTCGAAAAAAAAAACACGTGCGTGCGTGCGTCTATACGACTGCGTAGGTTTTTAAAATATAGAGTTAATAGCTTATAAAAACAAACACTATCTGACCTCGTACTACTAGCGTCTCAGATTAAAACAATGAGACATGTGCTAACAAGTCATAAAAATAGTAACAAAATATAGCTTCTGGTGCCTATACTTTATAGCTTAGGAAAGAAAACATTTATAAGCTTTTAAAATCTTGGAAAAGATCACGCTGAAAAATACGAGCGTGTTTAATCCTCTGCGTGATTTCGCGCTCCACCCATCATGGCCATGTTTGAGCTGGACCAAATATAGATCCATGTTGTGCATTTCATTTGTTTTGTCTGCGTTGTATCCGGAGGTGGTTTATTACCTGGAATTTGGTTGGTAGCACTAGAGGTTACTTACTGGCGGTGAAGGTGGAAGTTCATCACCATTTTCTTTCTTCTTCTTCTTTACCAGACTTGGTGCTACCTCTTGCTGCCCACATTGTTTCAGACCACTCCATCCTTTTACATTTCCAAGATTCATTATCATGTGGTTTGACACCGTGGCCAACGTCAACTTCATCAAGCGTCACGTAAGTCTTTCAATGGACAAACTCATCAACACCAAACGTTAAGATCCAACTGTTAAGGAAAGGGAAATCAATATTGGTAAGATAGATCGTGATATGAATTTTGTGAGTTACGAACTACTCCCTCCATAAGTCCGTACATCCATATGTACATATATGTGAGTCAACTAATATGAAACGGAGAGAGGAGTAATGATAGGTAGAGTTCAAGAACGAACTGAAGTATGGATAGGCGGTTTCCTTCGGAAATTGACAAACCTTTGTCAGATGATTGTAGCTCTGTTTAATTAATACTATCTCTTTCCTGCACAAAAACAAACTCGTGATTGATTCCTCTCCATTTCTCTATATTTTGTATCTCTATTACTTTTACACTCCAACTCTATAAGCTTTATTTCATACAAAATAAGCTTGACTCGTTGACGAAGATTTGTTTCACACACTCGAAAAGTTAAAGGTGTTATGACAGTACGTCGTCCAAATTGATTGCGAGACAAAATGCTCAGATTGAGAACAAGCAAGTGCCCAGGCTATCCACGTGGAGTGCGCTGGGTGGACAGGCGCGCATGTAGACAAGGATTTTTTTGTCCTCCTATCGCTCGCTCGTTGCGTTCACCAGGAGAAAAACGAATGGTGAAGAGAGAAAGGGGACGGCGACCCACGACCACGAGGAACTCCCCACGATAGAAACCCTAGCCGTCCTCCCCATTCTCCTCGTCTCTGCCCTTCGCAGCACCAGCGGCGGCGAGCTGCACGGGCCACCCCTGAGCAGCCACACCACGCCCTCGCCTCCTCGTTGCTTTTCCTCACATCGGTGAAAACCTAGATCGGAGGCGCTCCCATCGCTCTTTGCCTCTTTCCCGTGCTGCTGCCGCCATCACCCATCCTCCTCGCGCGTCCCCAGCTTGGCCCTCGCCACCAGGCACGCAAGAAGGAGGCGCAGATGTAGGGGCTCGAGCCGTTCACGTCGGCGCCGCCGTCTTCCTCGCCCTCGCGACCGGCCGGTAACCCTTACCAGAGGACGACGTCTAGGATCGAAGGTGAGCCTCCATCCCTGTATCCTCCGCTCGTGTCTTTTCATGGGGCTCTAAGCCATTCGTTGTGCTCAGCGTCAGGCTGAGGAAGATAGGACACAAAGAGGGAGATGGAGGTTGAGATGTGCAGCGTTGAGGTGAGGAGATGAGGTAGATTCAGTGCACTTCTCTTACTATTATGTTGTGTGTAGGTTTATTCACTCTGGTGCTTTCCTTTGCGGACTTATACTGTAAATTTAGTTTATTCACTGAAACTACAACCTTTTTTAATGCAGGTTTTAGATCACTATAGGAAATCCATTATCCCCTCTGAAACTCATGTCATATGTTGCAATGAGATTGTGGTGGCGTCCCTAATGAGCGTAGTCTATTATTCTTTTCCATAAGTCATCTGGTCGAATTGGGTTTCCGATCTCGCTAGGAAAGGATTTTTTAATTCTATGGTCACCTCATATCCTGAGCACCTACTTCTTGATGGTAGCTTGTTGCCAAGCAAACGCCAACTTAGAGGTATGCTGATTACCAAATAACTTACCTACATTATCTCTCTTCCGTACCATAATGATCTCTATACTTGTGTCACTTAGGTCTTTTTTTGTGTGCATTAGGTTGCATACCATGGGGCTGATATGTGCGGAGTATCTGCTATCCTCACACCTGCAGTAACTTCTCAAATTTATCACCGTGTTCTCTTTTCTTGGTAGCTGACTACCTGGACAATTGTATAGCAGCACAGTTGTACGACAAGGCTGCTAGACAGTGCAGCAGAAGGTATGTACCTCTTTCTTCCAAATGTTATTGTACTGCCTCTTTCTTTCTGAACTGATTTTCTAAAATATGCCTGTGGTACTTATTAATAGTGTCCTCTTCAAATCTGGTTGTTTCTTCCCTGTGGTGTTTGTAGGTTAGGTGCGCAAGCTTAGATTTATGTTGCTCTGCAGCTAAAGTATATTGGGCCCTGTTTAAAACATATATCAGGTGAGCAAATTAGTTCCAGTAGTGTTTACATTGTAAACTAGATAAGTTTAGTGGTATTTTTATTATCCAGGCAAGGTTGTGTGTTGCTTAAGTGATTTGTTTGCAGCTCCATAACTAATTTGTCTATGTGTTCTTGTGTTGTCTAGATATAAATGCTACAGAAAAGATAATAGGTTTGTCCTCATTCATTCAACTGTTCATTTTAACCTATCAGAATACAAGTATAAATTTCATTATTCTTCTCAACTGAGGTCAGCGTGCCTATAAAAATCCATGTAGTATTTGACCATTTCATTTATGTTGGCTTTGAAATTCGTCGGGTATATTAAAAATATTTAGAGATCTACTTTTTTCATCGGACATGCTCTCTGCCTACATTTAGCTGTGCAATATAGAAAACTTATATATATTCACGTATCCTGCCAAAATTTCAGATCGATGAGACTATGAAAGAAGCTATCCAAAAGGACTGCACCCGCTATGCTCCTGGAAAAATTATCAATGTTCGTGTTACAAAGCCGACCTGTTAATATCAAGAGAAATTTTTGAATGGAGGAGCGTACAACAGTACAAAGGTATATATGTACATGCTACATGTGGCCAAATCATCTTTGACACTCGTGTCTGCATAGACAGCCTTGTACAGCTGAGATGCTGCTTTTTGTGTAGCGTACATATCAGGCATTAGTGATGTTAAATAGTAAGCAATTGTGGCTACTAAGTAAGTGCACTTAGTTAATTGTTCTGATTGATAATGCATTGTTTACATTGCATATAGCTATGAGTAATAAAAATTACAACGGTTCCATTTCATATATTAAGTTCTGCCAACTATTGTGGCTAATAAGCTAGCACACTTAGTTAATTGTTCTGATTGAATCAATCTGATTGATAATGCATTGTTTACGTTGCATATTACTATGGACTAATAAAATTACAACTTTTCCATTTCATATATTAAGTTCTGCCAACTTCGCATTGTTTTTTGCTGAGAATTTAAACAACCGCAAAAAAAAAACATATTTTGCTTTTTTCCGGTATGATCCTTGTAGCTGGTCTGATGTGATGATATACCCTTTGACTACGATTCTAGGAAGGAGGCTTTTAGATGTTGACACATATAGCACTTGTTGTGTGAATTAATCGATGCTAGACCAGGGTTCTTATATTTTTGGGGCATCTTTTTGAATGCAGTGATTTAAGAAGCATTATTGGAGATTCGAAATCAGCGAAGGCTTGCTTGGTAGCAATGGGAATCTAACAACTTAGATGAACACATCTATAAATCCAGAGCCGAGAGCATTTAGTGAGATTTTCAGTATGACCATTGTTGACAAAGATGTAGTTACCTGTATATTCTGAAGCTCAGCTCCATACAGCTAATCATTTAATTTAATTAATTGGTCCTTCTGGTGCTGCCACTGTGTTAATAGCTTTTTGTGTTGTTTCTTTCCTCAAGGCCATGTGCTATTTTATTTTAACTGTAATGTAAATATTTCCAGCTCCTCTAGAGTTTATTTATATTACAATGTTTGGAGCTTAAGTGCCCAGATTGTTGCTAGAGACCGGAAAAATAGAAATGAAGCCAAAACCTGATTAGTTTTTTTATCTTCTCTCTAGAGTTTATTTCTATTACAATGTTACTTGCACAACATAATTGTCTGGGCCCAGTTCTTCATTACTTTGTCGCATATATATTTTTGGTTATGTAGCAATGAACTATATACTTGGTATACTGCTTCCTGCTGAAAGTATGTTTATCATGATCTGCTACCTGGATTGCGTGCTAAAGCGGCTACATCCATCAAGAAAAGCATTGATGTTTGGAGAAAGAAACAAGATAAGCTATCGAAATGGTTTGGCCATATGATATATCTCTCTCATACCATCGGGCTTCATTCATTTGGATCTTTGGTAAGAATCTTCACTTCTTACTATTTTCCTTACTATAGCTTGTAGTTGTAAAATCTATTTTCAAGCTTCTGAGTTCATTCTGTATGCTTCTTTCAAATGCCATTGCCTGAGATTAACCTATTGTCTTTGACTAAGGGTGCCATTTAACTCTTCTTTAGGCTGCTTGTTTGCTGACGGTTCATGACTCATGTCGCTTCTCAGTTTTTTCTACTATATCTCATATGTTGCTGCTACAATACTTAAGTATAAAAATATGGTTGACTGAATCTTGTAGGGCGTTGCTGGATCATGAGTATTGATACTTCATGAAGTATGTGCCAATGTGTAGCTGTGTGCTCTCGTGGTCAGATGAGGGGTGCAACCTGTCTTTATTGTGCACTTCATGGGAAATCAGTTACTTTTTATTGGTTGCCAAGGGAATCTTCTCTTGATTATGTTTCTTATTTTGTAATGAGGTTTCTATCCTGACACCGATAGCTTTAATGTGCCAAGAGTTTGCAACTAAATATTTCATCCGTTTACATCTGGCTCTTGCATCATTATTCCTTTTGGTCGTTCACTGATGTTATTTTGTAGTCTTCAAAACTAAGTATTGAAAATTCCGTGTAAACTCATACTCAATCTCATCCTAGCAAGACTGGATTCAAGAGCTTATTATTGTTGCAGAGTATGTGACCACAAAAAAAACTGCAACCTTTCAACATTTAGACTTGTATTCCTATAATCTTGTATAATTCAACGACAAAATGAAATCAGTTCCAACCATTTTCTGTAACGTTAAAGTATCACAAGTGCTTAAACACTCATAATATGCAGATCTAAAATCTGTGTAGAAACTTGGGGTGTTATTGGCCCTCCTCTGACCGGTGAGGAGGCGCCCCAGCCTCTTGTATCCATAAATCGTGCATATGGTACACCGAGCCCTGTGGCCCAAATTGGCATCTTCACGGGTGGTGGGGCAGGGCCGTTACGTGGAAACGGCTCGATCAGAAGTTTTTTTTAGAAAAAGGGGGCATCCCGGCCTCTGCTTTTTTTAGAAACGGCTCCATCAGAAGCTGGCAGTTCAAATATGAGAAGCAACTGGAAAATGCTGTTGCGAAAGCAATAATTGTTTCTAATCACTGTACAAGGAGATCTGAGCCCTCGTTTACTGATCCAACGGATGCCCTTTACCCCCAAGTCAGCTCAAAGGCAACCTCTGACGTATCTTCGGCATCTCAGAGGAGCCTGAGCCTGGACCTCTGGCCACACAACCGCGAAATAAAGTTGAGATATTTTGGCCGGACCCACGTCGCAATTTGAGGGTTCGACAACACATTTTGAAAGCGATGTGCCAACAGGGACCAGGGGCCACATTCCTGCCCGTAAAACGACACAGGAAACTGGCCTAATGGGAACTGAGGCTCGTGTAAAGCTACACCTACCAAGTTGGCTAAAACCAGGGCATATGCCAATCTGGAATTAGAGCATCTCCAAGCGAGGTCCCCAAATCCGGCCCTGAAACGTCCGGACGGCTGTCCGCGTACGCCTCTAAAAATTGGCCTCCTACAACCATTGCCACCAAATGTCACCCCAAACTGTGGGACCATTTGCATGTGATTGGTGGAAAGGGAAAAAGAGCAATGATTGAAGGACAAAAGAAAGGAAAAAGGTGGTCCAACATGCCAAAAAGGTGGTCCAACATGCGTCCGGGCGTGCGTCCGGGCGTGCTAATTCTCCCCAAACTCCCCCCACATATGGTGTGGGTTTGGGGGCTGCCGGACGTGCGGACGCTGGTCCCCACGAAATAAACCAGCCCGGACGCAAAAAGATCGGTTTGGGAGCAGTTTAGAGGCCATGCTTGGAGATGCTCTTAGAAGCCTATACCAGGAAGTACATGCGCATGTGCAGTCATGGTCGCCCTAAAAAATGTGCCTTGAACACCAGTGCACACATACTTATAAGTCCTACTAAATATTAGTGTTAGATCATCTCCTGTCGGACTTATTAAATTTAATAACCTATATGTTCACGGGCGCGTCCGATCACCCCTCATGTATCCGTATCCGTCGCCGTTCCGCTCATCCCAAATCCATACAAACCCATGAAGTGTGATCACGTAGAACCGAAAAGCAAGTAGTTCATCATCCATTAACGCTTCACATATATAGTTCACATCATACTTCATCGGACAATAAAATAAAAGGGATGAATGCTATATACACAGAGGAGTGGAGAGGAGTCTACAATGTCTTGCCCTTCCCCTTGCCATCTCCGGAGCGGTAGTACCGTTGAAGATGGCGTAGAGGTGGCCGCCCTGGAGCGGATAAAGCTGTTATGTGAGGAGGACGAGGAGCAGGGAACCCTGAAGAGTTGTATGGTGGCGCATGGCTGCTTGCAGCTACACGTCGAGCATTGGCGTCGGTAGCCGTGGCCCACTCGGACAACTCTATGATCTCCTTCAACGTCTTTTGCGTTTTTACGATCGCGGCGATGGGTATCCGTTTCTGTGAAGGTCAAGGACCGGTGTAGGACATCATACATGATTAGGTCGTCCTCACAGGGTCTCGGGGGGGTGGGGGGCTTCTACCTGGCTTGCCAAGCCGCCCGTGCCTCCAACTACGTCGTCTACTGCCGCAGGCCCAGAGGAGAAGGCACGAGCATCCAGCGGGCGGAGTTCGTACTGGCGGAGCCGGCGAGGAGGCGAGGAGCGACTCGGGGAAGTCGCGGCACGATGCTTTGGGTTTGGCTCGGAAAGGATCAAGGAGGGCGTAGAGCGAGGAGGGGTGGCACAGAGCTTTTGTTTTCTGCAACCACTTTTTTTTATAATCTAAACTATCTATATAAACCTCGAGGGATTTGTTTCACGGCCCACGAACGCCAAAATCTGAAATGGAGAAACTAAGAAACAACATGCCACCGTTGGAGGAGAATTGGAGGGGGAGACCACCGCCCGAATCGGCTCTCACTGCCTCTCCTCCATCGCCATCGCCTCCTCGTAGCTCTCATCATCATGAGTGAGTAATCCACCCCTGAACTATGGGTTTATGGTAGTGTCTTGATCATATCGCTCCATGTGTTATCGTGGTTCTAGACTGTATGAGTTGCCTAACATGATTACAACATTATATTTGTCATTTCTATTAGTCTTAATATCTCATTTTATTGTGCATGTATGTATCACTGGGATTAATCACTAAGCGCTTAATTTCACATGTATGTGGCTGTTGAAAGGATCGATATGGCCACCTAGAGGAGGGGGGGGGGGGTGAATAGGTGCTACTCAATTTTTAGCTCTTTTCAAATTTAGGCTTGACACAAAGGTAAATTCTCTAGATATGCAACTACGGTGAATTTACCTATATGACAAGTTAACACTACACAAGGCAAGATACAAGTTTTAACTAGAGAGTAAGGAGTAACCAAACAGGAAGCACGTGGAGACAAGGATGTATTCTCGAGTTCCTCCTTTTTAGGGGAGCACGTCTCATTGGAGGGGTGTGAGTTTCAAACTCAAACGCCACAAATGGCCTCACCCTATTCTCCGATAAACCTTGCCCAAAAGCTCGGTCCACCTTTCACTATCAGAATCCTTCAAGGCGGAATCCGGAGCCCTTACAACAACTTGAGGCTCAACCCACAAAAGGATTGGGGGCTCCCAAACACATCAAATCTGCTACACAAAAGTAGCAAGCAAGTAAGTACAACAAGATGGCTAGGTTTTCCTAGTGGAAACCCTAGGCTCAAATCTCTCAAGTGAATGAGGGGGAAATAAAGAACGGCTTGGTGAAGATGTAGATCTTGATCTTTGTCGGACTAGTGAAAACCAGGGTACCACGGCCCGTATGCCTCCGGCCCAGAAGATCACGCACGGCCAGGAGGTGTCTGAATCTGGTGGCAGTGTGAGCTGAGATGTATCCTGGGTAAGAGAACTGTACTTTTTTTTACATAATCAGATTGGGAAATGTAATATAGCCAGTAAATCTCACATCAGAGAGGCAGCCAAGTAGGGCCCCACGCATGCCCACACGGTGACCGTGGTTGGACAGATTTGGTCGGCTAAATCTTTGGACAGATTCGGTCACCTGATCTAGCATGCGTTCGTGCAAATCTTTGGACTCAAACAGTGGGGCGTTGCTACTGATAATATATACTGGTACCGACTTCTCTTGGACATGATGGACAGCATGAAGGGGAAACAAATTCGATGTCCATGAACACAAGATAACTGACCACCTCTGGATAATGTCCATAGATTAACCAAACAGCACTACAAGGGAAGAGAGAAACCAGCTCTCTGTAAACCACGAGGCACGAACACAAGCTAGCTAGGTGGGAGAAATCGATCATGGGACGGACGGAGAACAACAAAAACTCGATGTTCCAAGAAGAAGAAATCTGATTGCAGTCGGACTACAGATCACAGAACAGCCAAGCATTAGACTTGCCTACAAGCACGCACATCGCAGCTCCTATGAACTCACCGCCTCTTCCTCCTCTTCTTCTTCCTGTACCTCACTCCCGCCGTGGTCCACAGGAGTCTCCGGTGCCGCCGCCGCCGCCACCCGCGTTCTTCCCACTCAGCCAGCGATGACGTCGGCTCCCTAGGCGGCGGCATTGGCAGACGATCGGAGGGTGCCTTCAGAGATTAATTAGCAGAGCTGGAGAAGAGAGGTGGTTTCTGTCTGTAAGAGGCTATGGCGACAGCCACTTGTCATTGGTGCGCATGAGAAGGTGTGGCAAGTGAGGGGCACTCACACTCACACCTCGCTGCTGACATTTAAAGGTCACACACTCACACTCACATGTCATCCGCCGTGGAGTATTGTTACTTTTCTTTCTAGAATAAACACCGTCCATGTTACTCAATCAAGCAAGCAGTGGCACTCTAGCAGTCCCACTGCTCGTACTGCTGCCGTTTAGGAGTTGTCGTGAGATGCACCGTGCACGTACCGTCATGTCCTTGTTAGGTGCTAACTTAAATTAGGACCATCATGTCTGAATCTGGTGGCCAGCTAGTGTGAGCTGAGAAAACCGTACCTTTTTACAGCCTCAAATGGTTTATGTGGTGTACCTATTAGCCAGTAAACCTCACATCGGAGAACCAAGTAGGACCCAATTGCCCGTTGGTGCCACAGAGATTGTATAGGTAGCAGAACTGCCAAGAGACAACAGCGGCCGACGAATCATTTGGCGACAGAGACAGGAGGCGACATAGACACGAGGATCCCACTGTGAAGGCACTCGTGGCCTGTTAGAGCCATCTCTAGCAGACACCCCTTAAAACGGCAGAACAGAGAAATAACCGCTAATTAAAGGTTTTGCGCGAAAAAAGCGTCCCGAATAGACACTGTATCTGATGCCTCACAGCCATCGCTAGTGACCGTCCCCGTCGCGGCGTCGCAGTCGACGAGCCACTCCCTCGGGAAGATAGCTCGCGGCTCGCTCCGCCGCCGGCCCGCTCGCTCCCGTGTCGGAGGCAACCTCCACGGCGTGAAACGCAAGCGGCTTGGCGACGTCATTCACGAGGGCGGCGCAGCCGTAGCCGCTGCCGCTCGCGTCGGCTCTGCTTCTGTTCCCGCCGCGACCGCGCGAAGCAACTGGGGAAGAGGGTGGTTGTGCAGAAACGCAAGAAGTCGGCGACTCCTACGGCTCTGATGGCTTCTCAGCCCACCAACCCCGCCGACGCCTCCCAAGTGTTCGAAATAATGCATGTTCCGCCCACCAACACCGCCAGCGCCGCAAGGTATGAACCCTTCATCCCCTTCCGCTCTGTGTCAATTTCGAGTTGGTTTGTAAACTTGTAGCTCGAATTTGCATGAGGTACCTCACTCGTTTGTGAATTTGTTGAACGAGGGCGCGGTTGACATTGATCAAACCCCTCTCGGTCACTTCGGTTATAACGAGGCCGATGGTGGTGGTGAGGAAGAAGAAGATGACTTGGAGGAGATTGAGGGGGGTGTTCGATTCGTCGCAAGCAACACAACGCAAGAGGGCGATGAACTACACCCAATGGGAAGATGAGACCTTGATCAAGGCTTGGGAGAGTATTTTTCTCGACTCCATTCACGGCAACCAAAGCGGCAAGCCGTATTGGCAAAGATAGAGGATAAGTTCTTTCAATTGATGCCTCGCAATGGTACCACAACCCCCCCACACCTATCGATCACTCCAAGGTCGCTAGGATGTGATCAAACCGGCTCGTAGCCGTTGGAGTGGATGCTGGGAGCAAATGTGGAATGCACCTCCAAGTGGTACCAGTGAAAGTGACTGGGTGAGTTTCTTTTCACATACTTTTTTTAGATAAAGAGTGTATATTAATATCGAGGAGATACAAAATTCTTTTTTTTTCACATACTTGTGCATTGTTTAACATTGTTGCATGTGAATTTCTTTTCACATACTTGTGCATTGTTTTTTAGGACCGAATTGCAAAAGAAAGGTACAAGACATGCCATCTTCCAAGGGCAAGGCTTTTGCACTAGATCATTGTTGGAAATTGCTCCAACGAAGCGAGCAATGGAAGTTGAGGGAGCAAGAGGCCCCACCGAAAAGAGGTGCATTCACCAAAATGGAAGATGATGATGCCCCACTTGGAGGATGAACCAAGGACAAGCCCGATGGTAACAAGAAGGCCAAGAAGAAGCTCAAGAAGCAAGCGAAGTCATCAAGAAGCTTGAGGGAGAAGATTGATCAAATGGTGCAATCAAATGAGATGATGGTGGCCAAGACATTGGAAGCAAATATGCTCTTGGCCGAGAAAAAGGCTCAAGAGAAGCAAGAAAAGTGGCAATTACTCCGGGAAGAGGGGTTGTGCAAGGCCTTCATTGAAGATAGAACATCCATTGCCGAGGAGAACAAGTTCGTGGCCAAGCTCCTTCAAGAGGAGAACAAGATAATGACTAGTTGAATGCCCGTGCGTTGCTACGGGCTGATAAACAAAATTATATAGGAAATGATTAACCATATTTTTTTATGAATGAGTGTGTCAGCAACAATATGTTTATTACGTATGAATATGTCCAAAAAAAATTGTGTCACCGATATGCGAATTTTCTCCAAGCAAATACCACAAAATTTTCATTTACTGTAATTACAAAGAGCGGTTGATATTAAGAAGACTACTTGGGGCATCCAAGGCGAGGGAAAACTCTTACAAGAGTGCTACATTCCCTACTACAGATCTTTGCCCACCTAGTTCTTGTTGTGACTCCTACATTGGTGAAAGAAAAAGCATATGTACATTAATCTAGATGGATGAAAAATACGTTGCAAATATTTGAACAACAGTACACATAAACAATAATGATAGTGCAAAATTTATTTATTTTTGAGAATCATGATGTACCGAATATTTAAAGCACAAGATTTATCATGGAAATGATGGGTGAAATTTTAGAAAATTATCAACAAGTTTTTGGTACTTACATAAAGGAAATGTTGTCACCATATTTATTAGGACGAAATTTTACTTCCACCCCGACGCAAATGCTCCACTTTGCGTAGACAAGGGTATCTCGGAACTCAATCTCATCAAAATCCTTAAACCTAGGGGTCGGCGGGGTTTCAATGATGGTTGCACATGTCCGCTTACTTGTAAGTCTAATGGGTTCCATCTACACAAGAAAGGTACTAAAGGTTTAATGGTAGCACTGTCAGGATAAGCCTTCCCGTCCCAAAATATGCATGAAAATTTGAACCAGCATATATGCTCTTAATATTGTTCATGTCTAAAAGCTTCTAAAATGTACATCCTTGTGCATTTTCAGGACAAAAGCTAACCAATGCATCCCAGAAGCAAAACGGAAGATGAAATCCCAGAAATACGTACCTTGAGTAGGATATCAAATAATGAGCAATTGAGGATATTTTTCTTTATGCTTGTGTGACTTCTCCTCCTTATAGTTTTCTGTTGGAAATCTAAAAATGTGGCACAAGTCAGAATATGTCAAGCCACTGGTGCATGTTCTTTCAGAAAAAGTGATCTAAAGAGAACTTCCAGTCAACTCGGATTTTTTCATCAAAGTATAGAACAGAGCAAAAATTATAGTACAGCGATATAGTGAAGCATGAACATGTAAGGTGCCACTAAGTACATCTTGCAGACATTTACATATCTGTAATGTAGAACAGACGTAACAACAAAGTTCAGTTTCAAGTTATAATGTGCAGTAAATTACTTGACAAAATAGAGAGCTTGCATCTGAAAACTAAAAATACAAATAGAATTACAAATGAAATGGCTTGATTATCAGGGAGTTTCAGTCTAGAAGCTAGAGATAAATTAGTGAAAAGGCACTCGAAAAGAAAAGATAAGCCAAGAAACATTTTGCCAATAATGGTGCACCTGATATATCAAGAGATTTAGACAGAGTTAAGCCATAAGATGTAAAATCACAAGTACATATATGGATATACCCAACGCAAATCAAAATGGTCTGCCAATGTTGTGAAGCGTCTATGCCCTGTATAACTTCACACATCTAGAATTCTTTGAAATAAAAACATATCACTATGTCAAATCACATAGGAGTAGATGAACATGTTAACTCCAAGTTCATGATTCATGGATGTACCTTTGTAGAGCCTTCGCCCTCTTAGTTGTTGTGGAAGAGCTGAACTGATGCCTCCTTCTCCAGCCCCTTGCATTGATGGAGACGGGCGGATGTCATCTGTGGCAGGAGTCCCGTTGCCAACAGATAGTCGAATACTACGGCATTCACGGCTGCAACAACCTGTGTGGCTTCCTCGGGGGACGGTTACAGCGTCTGCGGCGGGCGTTGCTCGGTACAGGATGGGACGGGAAAACACCAGCAAGAGGGTGACGACATCCATGGCGAGACCTTCAGAATTAGAGGAAACCGTGATTATTTGTACAATGCTCTTCTTACTGAAAGTTGTCAAATGTCAAATATGGTTCTATACGTTTAAAAAACAAAACTAAAGAATTGTCTTGATAATCTAGGTGACAGCAACAGACTTACCGATTGCCTATCCAAGACTTTTATGAACAATCTCATTAATCTTTCAATCCTGAATAAAAATATTGAAAATGAGGGATCAAGCAATAACGAAAATAAAACTCAGAATTAAGCATCAATTCTCAGTTGGCCGCCAGTACGTGGAGGTGTAGAAGATACGTGCGAGGTGTTGTACCATGACAGGCGATTAGGGCGTGGTCGATCTCTGCGGCGTCGATGGCCATCCTCTCATCTGCGAGGCAGCAAAACCAGGGGAGCTCCATCTGGAACTCGCCCTTCTCCCTTCATCATAACCCTGGCCTCGTTGGTTGCACTGGTCGCGTTAGTCTCTCCTCTTCCACCTCCCTGCAACGACTCTCTGATGCCCTACGCCGCCGCCAAAGCCTCACATAGCCTCTTCCTCAGACCTCAGCCTCTGCCTGTCCCAGAAATTAAACTTATTCCCTAAATTAAAATCTGAGAAAGAATAGAACACGTCAATCTTAAACTTGGAGTCCTTCTACAGTACTTTGATTTGATCAAAGTGGCTACCAAAACGGCATGGCTTTCCTTGTGGCAAAGCAGCGCCACCGGCAACACATTCAGATGTTACAGCGAGAGTAACAAATCCTGCTAGCGTTTCTAAGTTACTTTTTCCTTTGGAGAGAAAATCAAGTACTTCACTCTCTGGCTTATCTATCTGGAAGGATGCAGTGCTCACCTCGACGCCGATCTAGTTGAGAATTCTTGCTGGTCCATGCCGGCGTTCACCTCCGCTGCAACGTAGCTCGCCGGAAGAGGAGAAGGGCGTGAGGGCGGCAAAGACCCGCGCCGCCGGCGTCCACCTCCGCTGCAACATCGCCTGAAAAGGAGGAGGGCGCGAGGGCGGCGACGACCCACGCCGCCGCCAGTGTGCTAGGGCCGCCTGCAAATCGTGTTGGCTCAGCCGGGCACAAAAGCTAGTTTTGTGACTTGGGTTGGGTAAAATTTAGACAACCCAGAATGAATTTTGTTCATCTTCCTTGCATAACGACGCTCTTATCACAGATAGAGAAGATAGTGACGGAGACATGGAACCTTCAAATCATGTACTGAATTGTATGGACGTTCAGTCTGTGTATTCCTTTTGTCACAGGTTTCCCCAGAAGATCCTTTAGGCTGATTTTTTCTCAAAGAAGAGGGACACTGGAGAAAGAGAGGTAGATCAATGGTATTCTGGAGAAGAAGAGAGAACCGATCTTTAGCCTCAACTCCTCAAAGCAGCATCCAAGATATCGGACCAAACTATCAGCTCGACTGAAAGTCACCCAACAAGGCATAGATTTCAAAAAAAAAAAGGCATAGATTTCAAGAGACTGTTCGAATTCATAAGCAAACAAATAAATCTGTGATGGAGAACAGATTCCTAGTTTTTTTTTTTAGATTTAACACGCCGCTACTTATATTAAGACCCTGGACATGTCCAGATCAACCAAGTTTACAACGAATTCTGGGAAGCTACCCAACCAAACATTACATCTTTTATTCTCGCACCCTTCTTTAGCTAACACATGTGCGACTCCGTTTGCCGATCGCCGCACCGCGCGCACCAAGGACTCATCGAAACCCTCGAGGAGTTGTTTGATCTCTTCCACCAGCATGCTGTGTGCCGATCGATCCCTGCCCTCCTTGGTCAGTTTCGCCGCTACCCCGGTACTGTCAGTTTCCAAGACCACCTTCACTGAGTTTGTATCCTTTGCCAAAATCAAAGCTCTCCGACAGGCCAGCAGCTCGCCATGCTCAGCATCCGCAATGTGGGGAAAAAATGGCACTCTGCAGCAATGCAGGTTCCATGGTGGTCGCGCACGACCACGCCACCCCCTCCGTTACCATCAGTTGAGCGGAACGCTCCATCGGCATTTACCTTCCTCCAAGACTGTTCTGGAGGACGCCAGCGTTCCCTTGGCGATGCATTTGTCGTCACCGGCGCTGGCTGATGGTGCAGGTCCCTCCATTCTTGGGCTTCCGCAACCGAGCGCCTGGGAATAACCGTTGGGTCCCCAATGCGCTGAGACTCCCTCGCGTCATTTCTGGCCTGCTAGAGGTAATACAGCATGAATAACATGATGGCAACTTGCTCCTCTGAACTCTTCCCAGCCAGTCAAGCAACCAGCCCCGCAGCTCTGAGTGATGCATCAGCTTCTTAGGAGGAGCCTCAAGAGCAGTCTCTTGTACTTCCTTTAGATGGTTCCATGCCATAGCCGAATGAGAACAGGTCCAGAATCGGTGGATTAAACTTTCTTCTTTCCCGCACACTAGACAGACAATCTCGTCTTTAATTTTCCTATGTTTCAGTTCCGATCCAACAGCAAGACCATTCTCAATCAGCCGCCATGCATGAACTTTCATTTTTCCTAGCACCTGAGCATCCCACAGAGAGAGCCATCCCTTATGGGTATCACACGATCTCGACGCACCAACGCTCCCGGTGAGCAGTTTCTTCTGATGCAGCGCAAGATGATACGCTGATTTCACCGAGAAAACTCCGTTCTTCGTATAATTCCAGGCAAATAGATCCTCTGAACCAGCCCGCCCGACCGAGGTACATAAGATATCAGCAATGTCAGGCTCGTGGAACAAGGATCGCAACTTCTGTTCATCCCACGCACCTCCTCCTTGTACCAACAGTTCACTAACCATTTGTGGATCGCAACTTCTGTTCATCCCACGCACCTCCTCCTTGTACTAACTAATCGATCTTGGACCTGACATCCCAGTGGATGTTGAGCCCCCGTTCTCAGCAGCCACCCATGGTCCCAGATTTTTATTTTCTGACCGTCGCCCACTCTCCACACCAAACCTTGCTTTAGTAGTTCCCTTCCATGAATAATGCTACGCCAGGTGTACGAAGCCTTCTTAGTACCTGGCGCGAAGAACCCTAGCACACAATGACTCTGGATTCGTAAGCAGACGCCATGCCTGCTTCGCGAGCAGCGCTTGGTTGAAACTCACGTTATCTCTGAATCCCAGTCCCCCTTGTTGTTTGCTCCTGCACATTCTGTCCCATCCAATCCAATGAACTTTTCGCTCACCATTCTATCAGCCCACCAGAAATTTGCCGAAATGAAACTCAATTGTTTACAAAGCTTCTTGGGAAACTTGAAACAACTCATGTTATACGCTGGAACTGCTTGCAGCACTGATTTTACAAGCACTCCTTTTCCTTTTTCGACAGACCTTCCCTTGAAGCCACAAACCTTGCCCCATGCTCTTTCTCTTATATGTTTGAAACTTCCCTCTCTTGAGCGACCGACTACCGTGGGCAGTCCCAGGTAACGTTCGGTTAAGGCCTCACATGAAATACCCAGCACCCCTTTGAGCTCATTCTTTTTCTCCTCCGTACAACCTTCTCCAAAAAACATTGAAGATTTTTGTAGATTAACTTTTTGACCCGAGCTCGCTTCATAAGCATGTAGGATGCTTTTGAGTGCTTGCATACTCCAAGATATCGGACCAAACTATCAGCTCGACTGAAAGTCACCCAACAAGGCATAGAGTTCAAGAGACTGTTCGAATTCATAAGCAAACAAATAAATCTGTGATGGAGAACAGATTCCTAGTTGACTAGTTGCATGTGCACATCAACAAGATGGTAGGCAGGCATTAAAGAGCTTCCAGCTCCTCGCAGATTCTTTCAATGCTCCCATGCATCCAACGTAAACCATTTTTCAAGTTTTAAATCCTCTTGCAGCATGACAAAAAATGCAACAGCCTCTCTCTCTCTCTCGTCCTCACCCGCAGACAGTTCGCAACGATGAATCCACACCGCAAAAAGAACCTATCCTAAATGCTCCGCGTAATCTCATTGTTTCGACACCAAGCCGGAAGAGCAAGTTAGAACTCCATCCCACCCATGCCGCCGCCGCCCATCGCGGGTGCCGCCTTCTCTTCCTTGGGGCTCTCGACTATGATTGCTTCAGTGGTAGTCATCAGAGACGACACGCTGCAACCGACAAGAAAACAGAAGAAACAATCCGTGTCAGGCTCAGGAGAAACAACAGACTTGCGAGCTTCAGCAACAGCTATAATTGATTGTGCTGCAACTACACAAACATTGGAGCTAATAATACTTAAGAACAAACAAAAACCAAGAGAATTCCAATAGATTTCTAGAATTTTGATCCAGTTACTTGAATGCAGGTTGACTATTGGTAGTGTGTCACATGAGTATGCAATCATGTCAATTTTCAGAGAATGACATAATGTTCTACACAAGAATATACAAACAGGAAAGAGACAGTACCTTGCAGCATCCACCAGGGCTGTTCTGATCACCTTAAGTGGGTCAATAATACCAGCCTTCACCATATCCACATATTCACCTAGCCGGGGCAAACAGTTCACATACGCAACATCAGATTCATGATATAAACCAAGTCCAAAACACCCAACAGAGCAAACAATGGATCAACTTCGCGCCTACCTTTGGCAGCATCATAGCCTAGGTCGGTATTATCCTGCTCCAAAAGCTTGCCTACAATGACAGCACCTTCTACACCCGCATTTGAAGCGATGGTGTGTACTGGGGTCTGCAGAACACTCCAGTCATCAGGCCATGCAAGCAAGCAAGACACGACCAAATTAAAAGGAGAGATTTATTTACATACCTTCAGAGCATTCTGAATGATCTGGACACCAATCTTTTGGTCAAAGTTTGCGGTCTCCAACTTGTCGAGGTTTCTTGAAGCGTAAAGAAGGGCAACACCACCACCTGTATAAATTCACAAACAGATAAGACTTTCTGACATGCTGATATTTGATAACACCAGGACACTCAATAGCAGAGCTCAAGTGTGGTACCTGGTACAATACCCTCCTCTACTGCAGCTTTGGTAGCGTTTAGTGCATCGGTCACTCTGTCCTTCTTCTCACCAACTTCAGCTTCACTCGCTCCACCAATCTAAACAGAACATCAGAATCAAAATACTCACTAGCAACTCAGAGCAGTCACCAGAATCAATACATAAATGTGATGCTATATTTCTTGTCCCAAATAATCGGTCTATCTGGCAATTTACGCATTAGACCATAACTTTTACCTTCAGAACGGCGATACCGCCAGAGAGCTTTGCCAGTCGTTCCTGTATCTTTTCCTTATCATAGTCAGAAGTGCTTTGCTCAATTGAAGATCTCAACTGTAGAAAACAAATTTAACTGTTATAAGCATGCAGTATAATGCTCAAACTGATCATAACAAACTAAGTTAATTAACAAACCAGCTCAGCTCTCTCTTCGATGGCCTTCTTATCTCCCGCTCCATCAAGGATAACCGTGTCATCCTTAGAAACAGTAACCTGCATGCAGCATGCACAAACTTCTTCAATTCCATTCAACCGCATAAATAGTTCTCTGAAGCATAAAGACTCAGGCATCATGAACAACCCTACATAACACACATCTGAAGCGTATGTACAATTAAGCAGCTAGCTCCAAAATGTATCAGTTTATATGCATGGGCAGTTAAGTTTGATAAGTTCTAAAAACAGTGATACATAAACTCTTAAACAATAATCAAATTAACAGTCGTCACTTTAATGACTAAGAAAAATGTTCCTCAGATTCAAAAGCAAGCATAATATGAAGTCTACGAAAGCAGCCATAATATTAAGTACTAATAGAAGAAATTCCAGCTAGGTGATCTTTGTTATGCTACCGAATTGTTTGGTAGGTAAGGTCCAGAACAGAACATACAATTAGACATCAATCAAATGGCTTACCTTCTTGCAAGTACCCAGCATGTGATGCTCAAAGTTCTCAAGGTTCATTCCAAGTTCTTCAGTTATGACCTTGGTACCAAGAAGGTGCAAAATTCATTAATAATAAATGTTATGATTTGATAACCGTTAAATAGGAGGAATAGAAGGGCCATTAAGTATTGACTTACTTCTCCACCAGTAAGGACGGCAATGTCCTGCATGTTTGATTTCCTGTTCTCTCCAAAACCAGGAGCTTTGACCGCACAGACCTACATTTCATGTCCAGTAAGATAAAAAATACTCTATATAGGATCAGTCACTAAGCAAACAGAGCTAGCACTGACCTTGAAGCCTCCACGAAGCTTGTTAAGAATGAGGGTCCCCAGTGCTTCACTTTCCAAATCTTCAGCGATAATAAGCAGAGGCTTTTGCTTCTGTTTAAACAGAAATATGGTCAATTAGTCTACAGCAGAGGATGCCATAAATTAATAAACTATACAGAATGAGACAGCAAACAGATACCTGGAGAGCATACTCCAACACTTTCACCATCGCACGAGCGTTGGATACCTTCTTCTCGTGTATCAAAATTAAGGGGTCATCTAGTTCCTGTAATAAATAAACATAAGAATACAGCCAACAGTATTTTAAGCTACAACATCAGAGCAAAGAAAGCAAAACCAATACTTACACACTTCTGGTTCTTCTGGTTGGTAATAAAGTATGGAGAAATGTAACCTTTGTCAAGCTTCATGCCTTCCACAACTTCAAGCTCATTGTATAGTGTTTTACCATCCTATCAAATGTTTCACAAGAAACTTAGAAAGACATGTGACATGTATAGATAACCCGGAAGAGCTTGATATAAGTAAGTTCATAACAGGAATAGAAATATGATCCCAACTGAGCACATAAAAAGAAGAAACATAGAAGCTAAGTGTGCAATGGCTGTAGGGTGCCTGAAGTTTTGACTAACCGCAATGGTAATAACTCCCTCCTTGCCAACCTTCTCCATAGCCTTTGCAATGAGCTCACCAATTTCCCTTTCGCCATTTGCAGATATAGTACCCACCTTTGGAAGAGGTCAATAAATAAATAATTGTAGAGAAGGACATAAAATACACAAAGAAAGCCTTCATTGAGATACCACGTCTCATTGCAGATCAAGAGTTACCTGTGCTATTTCCTCAGATGTATTGATCATTCTGGCCATGCCCTTTAGGTTTGTCACCACAGAATCAACAGCCATTGAGATACCACGTCTCAGATCCATTGCGTTCATTCCAGCTGCTACAGACTTGCAGCCCTCAGTGAATATTGCCCTTGTCAGAACAGTAGCACATGTTGTACCTGCAAGTGTTTGAATATCAGCACGGCTGCCAAGGGCCCTTAAATGCGACCAATAAGATCATAATAACACATTTCTTGACTCGCAGTCGTTGGTCCTAACGTTAGGATGTCAGAAGAAACTAGAAACAACTTGAATAATGAGAAATATATAACATGATGACCAGGTATTAAGAGGTTAGTTTAACAGTGCAGGAGTTAAGAAATGTGCAGGAGTTAAGAAATATCCATCATCCAATCTTCTTCCCATAATTCAACAGAAATCCAGTATGAATTATCAAATTGGTAAACATGGAACAGGTATATTATATAATGATTCAATACAAGCAAATATAATGAACATGAAAATAGGTTGACAGCAACCAGCAACTGAAAAGAAAAGGCTTCCACAATTGCATGTTAAATGCTAGTTCTAACATTTCTTATGCTACATCCATTAATACTGTTAAGAGGCTAAGTCCATACAAATATATGTTGCCAACTACAGTGCAGAAGTAAGCCATACCATCTCCAGCAGAATCATTGGTCGCATTAGCGACCTGCTTCACGAGACTTGCACCCACGTTCTTGACCCTGTCATTGAACTCGATGCTCTTGGCAACGGTGACTCCATCCTTTGTAACCTTGGGAGCACCAAAGCTTTGCTCAATGATAACAGTGCGCCCCTGCAGCATAAGTAGGTATTAGCTCAGTACTGTCGTGATAGTTCTGGTACCTACTATGAAAACCAGCCCAAGAAACTCTGGCATGCCAAAATCTATGCAACTACTAGAAAGGTATCAGAAAAAACAGATACTTTACTGGCCTCAAGGATGGGACTCGTTTGCAATTTCCAACTGAATCTCAAGTGCAAAAGGAAGTAACATCATATGGCTTAATAAACGCTCAACAGTGCCTACAACTTGCACACTCATTGACGAACCTATACTCTACCGTAATGAGACCATGAACTCAGCAGGTGGACAGCAATGTGACACCACAGGATTGGCTAATAGGCTAATTTACGCACGTGACAGCAATGCGGTGGGCGAGCTCCATCAGTCATACATACATACAAAACCTTAAAGGGAAAATTGGTTTTTTACCCAAAAGTTGAGCGGCCTTGGATTATGTACCCAAAGTTGATGGTCAATTGGTTAAATACCTAATACATATCTGAAAACAAAATAAAGATGTACTAGGGACCTGAAAACAATTATGCCGAACCATTGATTGATTGGATCTAGTACGTAACCCTATACATGCCCCCATATTCGATTCGTGGGTCTCAACTCTCAAGTCGCCGCCGCCAGGCAATTCAGCAAGCGCATGCTCGTCCAGCTTCTGTCGTGCCAAACGCTGCTGGTCGAGCAACGCCGTCGAGGTCATCTGCCAATATTGGAGCTGTCCGCTTGTGACCGGCGTCGCTGCCGGCCGCAGCCATCCGCCTGTGTTGGTTTTAATCCTGCACTGAACTACTCTGAACATTGCTTTCAACAGTTTCAGTTAGCTGTCAGTTTAGTTTGAGTTTTAGCTGAATAATCAGGTTTATTCAGTCTGTCTCGTATAATTACGCCTTGATTCATGTTTATTCAGTCTGTCTCCAATAATTATTGAAATACTAATCGTGCTATATTAGACCGACTGTAATTGCACGCCAAAATCTGCATGCATGAAGGCATATAATTCCAGCCTACACCTGCATGCGCACACACGCACTGATCGGACTGCCGTTTCTGTTTCGGTTGATTGCTAGGTGGGTCTTGTTGTTTTACGTTCAGGGGCTATGTGTTGTTTTATTTGCATCAGAATCCTTGGAAGACATTTAACCAATTGACAATCAACTTTGGGTACATAATCCAAGGCCACTCAACTTCTGGGTAAAAAACCAATTTTCCCAACCTTAAATCTCTACAGCAACCAGACCATGAACGAACTCAGCAGGTGGAAGGATATGCACTTAGGAAGGTGGTGGTCATACATACCTTGGGGCCCATGGTGACCTTGACGGCATCAGCCAGCTCCTCGACACCCCTGAGCATCAGGGCCCTGGCATCGACGCCGAACCTGATGTCCTTGGCGGCGTAGTTCCTGCTCCAGGCGAGCCTGCTCCCGACCTGCACGACACCACACGGCACGAGGTGAGGGGTAAGCAAACCAAGAGATTCAGACGGCGCCGCGCCGCCCCGCCCCGGAGAGCAAGGACGCGGCCAGCTCCATCAGATCAGAATTTCCGAGCAGCGATCGGGGCAGGACGAGGACAATTCCAAATCACAACGCAACAACCACGGGAACCATTCCCACACAGACGAATCTACTCACCTGGCGAGCTGTGCCCCCGGCTTGCCTGCACAACGCAACAAGAGAACACAAGTTTCAGCGACTCGGTTCATGGCTGAGAAAAAAGGGCCAGTGCTGCACTGCGCCGGGGAAGGGGACCGCGAGACGAGACTACTCACCGAGCCTTGGAGGCGAGGCTGACGGCGGCGCGGTACATGGCGAGCGACGGAGTTGGATCTAGCGGGCGGGCGGGTTGCTAGCTTGGGGGAGTAGGCGGCTCCGGGGAGGAGGGATGGAGGGGCTGAAAAAGGGAGGAGCAACTTGGAGAGGGGGAAAGAAACCGCAGCACAGGCTTTGCTAGCTGGCTCTAGAAGGATCCAGGGGTTTAGGGTTTAGCCGCCCGCATTCATGGGCCTCCATCTGGGCCGTGGGCCGCAAATCACGGCCAATCTAGGCGTGTCCAATGTCCAGCGGGCTTGTCTGTCAGAGGGTGGGTCCCGCGCGCGGCTGCCTGCCTTTCTTGCGGAAGAGGGATCCGATCTGGTCTCCCACCTGCCCCACCTCCGGCCGCCCCCCTCCCTTCCCGCAGAGCGTGGTGGTCCGGGACCCGACGCCCGCCATGGGGTTCCTCGAGGACTTCCAGGCCAGTGAGTGTCTCTCCCCTCCCCCCGCCGCCGCTAACCCTCGCCTGCTCTTCTAGGGCATAGCCCACCGTTCAGATCACGCCGCGTTTCGTGCTCTGGTGTATCTTTAGGCGCAAAAAAATAAACGAATCCATGATTAGGCATCCCTGGGAGGCTGTCTCCACGATGGATTGCTCCCCATACTTGACCGGTCTATAACTAAGCTAACTGCAGTGTAGTGCAGACTATTCAGTTTCTGCTCAAGCACATTTTTTTCCTTGCTAAAAGTGTCACTGGAATATAACTGTTGTGCGTGCCTCCTCGGACAATTTACTCAATTTCTTGCTGCACCGTAAAATCGACTCCAAACAACTCGCTTGTTGTGCTGGTACTCGATACCATGGTGATTATGTAGATGAGAAATAGCTTGCAAACTGAGTTAGCCTTCCATGAGTAGCCTCACGTTTGGTACCATGTGACCTTGGTACTGCTAGACTAACTAGTTCTCGTCAGAAGTTTCCTTGCGCATATGGACTGATTGGAACCTAGAATGTCTACCTAGTTGCGATTGGACTGTTTGACATGGGCGAATGGTTGCTTCGCGGTCAAAGGCATAAGCTTCTAGCCCAAAACCTGTATCGTGTGTTTTCATGGTTCAACTTATCTCTTCAAATGGCACTGAGATGCGTTTTTCTACATGGATGTGCGCGTAAATGTGATATTATCATGTTTTATTCTTGCCAGGTGTTGAAACGTTGCCAGCTATGCTGCACAAGAATTATTCATTGATGCGAGAGCTTGATAAAAGCTTGCAAGGTACCAAGAGCTCTGAACTGCCCTGTTGTATTTTGCTGCCACCGCCAACTGATCCGTGCATCCAACAACCGACCCGCTCTCTTCATCTGCTGTTATTGTGTATAGATAACTTCGTCTTAATCAGCTAAATTTGAGCACAGTGAAGGGCTAGTTAAATTCCCAGTTGCATCTTTAGATTACATTGTTTTATATCTGGCTTGTGCATCCAAATTTTGTTACTCCCTCCGATCCCTTTTAACGGTCGCGGACGGATAGCTAGTATAGTACAAACGTGGTGTACAACTCGCGACCATTAATTCGGATCAGAGGTAGTAATTCATTCTGGTTAGTAACTTTTTCATGTCTTGGAAGGAACACCAGTCTACTGCTTTTTTTTTTCCTGACTACTGTTGTGCACTATTTCTTTTCAGACAAATAGGCCTATGCAACCAATTAGGTAGTATTACTTGCAGGATTGAGGATAATTCTGCAAGATAGAATTTAGTAACTGAAAGCCAGTCATTTATATATAATGAATAAGATCCACTTGCCTAAACTTGCTGAACATCAGTTTTGGGCTTTTGGCCGAGCCATTGCATGGTTAACCTGCAAACGTCGGAAACCGAACTTTTTCATGATAGCTTGCTAACTCAATACGCATAATATTGTCCAGATTTAGCAGTAAGCTAGCTATCTACTCCATCTGCTCTTTCTAAGATGTTGTTTTAGGCAGCATGAGGTCAACTTCAAAATTGTGACCATTAATATGCACTGAGTATTTAGATTAGCGATGTCATAGAAAAATATTTTCATCTGGTCACATAAACAAACTTTACTTACATGTCGATGGAAAGAAATTAATAGTCAAAGGTGTGGGGTGATGTCGAAGCGCAAAAGGAGTATTGCTAGTACGTAGTTGCAGAAGTGTAGTGTGAAGCAGCTTGATTTCTCTGACTAACCTTAGCCCCACTTTGTGCTTCTGGTTAGGTGTGCAACTGGAAAATGAGCAGCGCTGTCAACAAGAGATAGAGGACATTAAGCATGGACTTGAATCTGGAAGTATTACATATGAGCCAGCAAAACTTAAATTCTCTGATGAAGCAGTCGAGGAGCAGAAACATTGTGTTAGAATTGCTGATGAGAAGGTGGCTTTAGCCACACAAACTTATGACCTGGTAAAAGCCTCTCGGTTACATATACCATGAGCATATCATGCTTGTTCTCTATTTTGATGGGGGCGGGGATAAGAGTAGATAAAGATAGTTAATTATTTTTGTGAAAGAATAGGAAAGCAGCATTAGATCACTACAGATGGTTTTGATATATCGTTTGTCCTCTTCTTTTCTAATCTAAAAAGGAAAATGACAATTTGTGGTTTCTTTCTCCACCCAATTGGCATGCCTCTTTTTAGATCTTATAATATTTATTCATGTTGTTACCTTTACTTTTATCCAAGCAAAATTGTCTGCCACCTTATCTACAATGAGGCTTTACGCTCAAAGCAACAGAATGTTTTAATTAGATTTGTCATTGGTCTAGAAATTTACTTGTTGTAGTTTTGTCTTGCTAGGTTGTGCCGCATAAGCATGTCTTGTGCACTGCTCAGTGTTTCTGAATTGTGAATACACGAGATTTTGATTGTGCTGATTTAGATACGTGATATAGGTAGACGCTCATATCCAACAGCTCGACCAATATATGAGGAAGCTTGAAGAACTTCGGCAAGGTATCGAAGCACCCCACACACTGCAGTTGCAATACATGTTTTTCTTACTGAGAACTTGTCTGTGTTTCGGTGAACAGAAAAGGAGGCAGCAGCGGCCGCTGCCGCTGCGGCCGCAGATACAACTGCTGCTACTCCTTCAGCTGCTCCTGCAAGTGCAGGTACCCCGTGGTCCGTCGTTGCTGACTCTGCTCCGAAGAGCGGAAGAACCGGCGAAAGAGGCAGAGGAGGGCGAAAGAAGTAGGTTTTTTTGCCACTGAATATTTACGCAACTAGGCATCCCTATTTTTTTCTCACCGTAACAGTGCAACTCTCGTCTGTTTTGCAGGGCCAAGGTACCTACGGAGGCACCACCGATAGATCTACACCTGCCCGTCGACCCCAACGAGCCGACGTACTGCTTCTGCAACCAGGTCAGCTACGGCGAGATGGTCGCCTGCGACAACCCCGAAGTAAGTTGCATTCTCCTCCTCTGTGTGTTCTCCTTGAGCGAAGTCACATTCTTCGCTCGTGCGCTGATGTTTCTGTTTTGTGTTTGGCTCTGGCAGTGCAAGATCGAGTGGTTCCACTTCGGGTGTGTCGGACTGAAGGAGCAGCCCAAGGGGAAGTGGTACTGCACGAGCTGCGGCGTGTTCCAGAAGAAGAGGAAGGGCAAATGAGACGCATGTACATGTATGGTCCTGGTATGCTAGGCGATCGTTCGAAGCCGCCGTTGTGCTGATCCAAAAAAACATGTCACTGTTGGCCTGTGGTTGTTGCCTGGGAAGTGACTGGTGTAGCTACGGTGATATGTACATGTTGTAACAGTAACGATGAGCGCCGGTGCCGTTGTAACAGTAGATATATGGGCTCTTTTGGAACTGCTGTGATGTTCGTGCGCTCTGTTGGGCTGTTGGTGGTGACTGGTGACTAACTGACTGGGACTATGTCATTTTTCAATAAAAGGCTGTGGGGGGCTCCCCCGCAGTATTTAAGGTTCAAAAAAATTGACTGGGACTATGTCGCTGTGCAAAAGACGTGTGGAACCAGACCAAGCTCTCAGCTCTGCCCTTTTCTGGCTGTTATTAGATACAGTACTTTCAGAAGGGTTTCATCTCCAATCGTCTTCTACAACTGTATTCCATCATCACCAGTGCGAAATTATGAAGCCTATATTCTACTGCGGGCTTCGAGTTTCTCTATTGGTGATTAAGTGGAGAGGTGTGTGTAGGAGCGTCGTGGCAGTTGTAGTGGAAGTTACTTTTTGCAATGTCGCATCGATTGAAGAACACGTTGTGGCATCGTAGCCATCTACTTTGTGCGAAAAAAATTAACTCGCAGAATATATGCATTAGTTCAATCCATTTTTTTCCTTTTGAACTTAATCATGGTTGAACGTCAGGATCAATCTCAGCAACAACGGTGAGGGCGATGTAGGGCCACCGATTTAGTTTAGACCTTTACTTAGACAGAGATCCCCCTAGTTGCATTATTCAGGACATTACTGATGATGTAACTGTTGTATGATTTTTAATAAATTGCGCCAGATGGCTTTCCCCTAAAATAAAGGATTCCTATGAGAAGGGTTGTTTGTCACATAAAATGCTTTCTTGGCCAATAAGTATTTTGGTAGAGAAATTCTTGGCCAACAAGTAGTAACGTACAAGTGCACAGCACATAATATTTATCAATTTCTGCCAGGAAGCAGAAGCAGGTCCAACAGTTTGAATAAGTGATCTGAATATCTGATCATCGGCGATGAGCCTGGGCTACCTGGGCAGGGTGTGCATCAGGGTGGTGCAGGCTGCCGTGCGCGCAGAGCAGCCAGCGTCCACCAAGAGGCCGCCGATGCCTAGGCCGTCGCCGGCGGCGGCCGCTCCTCACCGCCGGCCGTGGTTCTCCGGCGGCATGGCTGAAATGCAGGCCGCGGCTAAGACGGCGGCAGAGAAGACGAGGAGAGCGGAGAAGGACGAGAGCGTGATGCACCTCATCTGCTGGGGACCAGATTAGATAGATCCAGGGAAGATTAGTCTGATGCTGTTGCTGTCCTTTGGTTGCGATTTTGAGTGCAAAAATGTTTGCGAAAAATATCACTGGCTGCTTAGATATTCCTTCAGTTTGTTCGTTCGTACAATGCACGTAGCCGGAAATTTAGCTCGTAACTGGTATACTGATGCAGATGTTTCCTCTTATTTTCACATCAGCCTTGCTTTCAGTAGGTGATAATGTCCTTCTTTTGCTAAGGGTGTGTGTTGGTACTGCTTTTCTAACCTGCTTCTGTTGTATAAAAGTTAAAAGCTAACCAAACGGGTTTTTGTCCACATCAGATTTTTAAAAGCTGGCTGATTCTCCTAAAGTATTTTTCATAGCAGCTCCACCCCTACTTTTGTTGCGGTGAAAACGAAATCCTACCGAAAATGCTGCCACTGATAAGTCATACCGGTTCGGTTATATTATTGTCATCCCGATCTAAATTGCGCCGAGTGCGTCGTCTTCCTCTTCCCCTCTCGACAGGCCCCATCTACCAATTCCGCAGCCTCGCCTCGCTCCTCCGGCCGGCCGGCAGGTGGCGCCGCTCTCCTCCGCCGCAGCCCAAATCCGCTGCCCTACCCGCACGGCTCTACCCCCTCCCCCCAGACCTGCAGTCCGGCCACCCACCTCCACTGCTCCTTTTTCTATCCCGACCAGGACTGCTAGTGCCGACACTTTCCGGTTAGGGAAGCGGGCCAGCCGGCAGCGCGGGCGTTGTGTTGGAATTACACAAAGTTCGCGTGTGAGAGAGCTAGATACGAACAGATCGATCTAGTTGAATGCATCGGTAGTTAACCACCTTGTTTTCCATCAGGAGGCCAGCTTGTACGTCAGTTACGTGAGCCCTGCCGCCCAGGGGCGGAGCTCCCCTTAGGGCAGCCTCCCTACCTTGATTTTTCGCAAAAAAAAAACTACATATATATAGTCATTTTCATGTATATGTATGATTTTCCTTCATTTTTTTCTCGTTCTGGAAAAAGATAAAAGGAAAAAATGCTAACCGGACCAGTTGGAAGCTGCCTCAGCCAAGCTGGGCTTCGTGGACCGCCCGCTGATCAGTTGGAGGCCTCTACGTGGCTGGACCTGGTCCTTTTCAACGCGCCCCTTCACTCGGCAAATCCTATATATCGCCTCAACGCGACGCTCCAGGCACCCGTCGCCTGAAGGATCTTCTATATGGACCTGGCCCATTTTAGATAGCTTTACGTTCTTACATTCTTTTTCCTTCCCGAGCTGTACCTTCGCGAAGCGAGCTTCCGAGCTATACGCTGCGTTCTTTTCTCTTCTTCTTCACTTTTTCCTTTTTCCTTTTACGTTTTCTTTTTCTGTTTTTATTATTTTTATTTTTTCGTTCTTTTAATTTTTCTTTTCATATTTCTTTTTTTTCTCATTTTTCACTTTTTATTTTCTGTTTTTGTTTTTGTTTTTCTTTCTTTTTTCCTTGTGTTTTTCACCCCATTTTCTGTTTTTAAAATTCGTGCAAAAATAGTTTCCGGTCACCCCCATTTTTTGTTCACTTTTAAAATCGTTCAAAAATAGTTTCTGTTCTACCGCTTTTTCAGTTCACTTTTAAAATCGTTCAAAGATAGTTTCCGTTCACCCCCATTTCTGTTTATTTTTAAAAATAGTTTCCGTTTACTGGACTTTTCTGTTCACTTTTAAAATCGTTCAAAAATAGTTTTGTTCACTTTTAAAATCGTTCAAAAATAACTTTCGTTCATAAACATTTTTCTGCTCACTTTTAAATCTGTTCAAAAATCATTTTTGTTCACCGACATTTTTCTGTTCACTTTTTAAAATCGTTCAAAAATAGTTTTTGTTCACTTTTAAAATCGTTCAAAAATAACTTTCGTTTATAAACATTGTTCCGCTCACTTTTTAAATCTGTTCAAAAATAATTTTCGTTCACTTTTAAAATCGTTAAAAGATAGTTTCCGTTCATAAAACTTTTTTTGTTCATTTTTTTAAGATCGTTCAAAAATATTTTTGTTCACCGACATTTTTTTGTTCACTTTTTAAAATCGTTAAAAATAATTTTCGTTCACTTCTTAAATCGTTCAAAAATAACTTCCGTTCATAAAAAATTTATGTTTCACTTTTTAAATCTGTTCAAAAAAGAATATTTTTCACCGACCTTTTTCTGTTCACTTTTTAAAATTGTTCAAAAATAATTTTCGTTCACTTTTTAAATCATTCAAAAATAACTTTCGTTCATAAACCTTTTTCTGTTCACTTTTTAAATTTGTTAAAAAATAATTTTCGTTGACTTCTAAAATCGTTCAAAAAATCGTTCACTATTAAAATCATTCAAAAGAAACTTTCGTTCATAAAACATTTTTCTGTTCACTTTTTAAATCTGTTCCAAAATATTTTTTGTTCCCCGACCTTTTTTTCACTTTTTAAAATCGTTCAAAAATAGTTTTTGTTCACCGACTAAATATTTTTGTACTTCCGGTTTCGGTGTACATGTATTTCCAAATTTTTTTACTTTTGAAAAATTTATTTTCATACTTTTCGTCTACTTACGTGTGTGTATTGTACTATACAGTAGGTACGTGAAATGTGTCCGCGTGTCGCTCGAGCTAGCTAGTTAGATTAATGTCTCCTCGAGTTCGTGCAAAACGCTTCGCTCGTGAAGCGCTCGAAGGCGACTCGCGAGGCGCTCAGCTTTCCTACCCTAGCCGCCGCCGCCGCACGCCACCGACGGAAGAGTTGGGTCCCTCTCCTTCCGCTTGCCGCTCCGGCGACAGGAGGGAAGGGGACCCCGTTTTTGCATGGTAATTAGAGTTAGGAAGTTTCTAGCATGGTGCGCCGTTGGTGTGGTGGGAGCGACGCCCGGGCAAATAAATCTGGCTCAACTCTACTCCCACACCGGCGTTGTCCTTCATGGCGGCGTCTCGGAGTTGGTGGCATTGTGTGCTTGTCGATCTTTCAGATCGCTGGCTGTAGGGTTCATGGATGGTGTCGGCGAGGCGGCGGCGGCGACTCATTCAGATGGGTTTTTCCTCCTGTTCTGTCTCCGTTGCTGCGGCGTTTTCTCCGGCACCATGGTGGAGCAGAGAGGATTCGTCCAGGAGTACGTGCAGACGGTGGTCTCCACTGGTGACAGCTGGAAGATGGTGCACCTTGTGGTGGGTTTGTGGTTGGAGGCTGACGGTTCTGGTTCCCTACTCCGATGTCGTCGTGCGGGGTGCCAGTGCTGAAGTTCGATGACGTGTCTGGGGTCGTGCTGCCCCGGTCTGATTCTTTCAACGACAATGATTTGTCCTATGACAAACTATTTTGGAGGTCCGAAAAGCTGATGATCAGCGATGGAGCCGCGTTGAGCTCGGGTGAAGAGGTGATCTGTCTATTTTTTTTCTTTGGTGGATGCTACGGTGGTGCCGAAGAAGATGGATAGTCGTTGGTTTGTCACATAGGTTGATTCTATCTTTCCAGATCTGTAAGATCGGTGCATACATACTTTGTATCTCGTTTTTTATTTATCAATGAGAATCGTATTACCATGAAAAAATGCAAAAAAAAAAAAAGTCTCCTCGAGCGATCGTGGCTTCGTATAGTTTTTTTTTATAGCAAAGTGGCTTCATATAGTCAGAACGTACGAAGGCCTGGCCCATTAAGTTTCTCTAGTAGGCAACGTGGGCAGGACCGCAGGAGCTCCCCGCTCGCTCGACCTGCTACTGCTACCCTCGACTCTCGTGTCTGGACCTAGACGCCCGGACAGCAAGCAACGGCAGTTGGGCAGGGTATCCTCATTTTGATTTTTTGGCTAGTTATTGCCTACTTAGTTACGGTGTGCTACAAAAGAATTTAGCAGTGACCCTGGTGTCTTCTAATAAATGAATTTAGCAGTGACACTGCTAACTTTCAAGAAAGTTAGCGTTGTGCTACATGGAGCAAGGTATATTCAAAAGACTTGATCTTTTTTTTTTTGACAGGCAAAAGACTTGATCTGGGCGACAGTAAAAAAAATCAAAAAGAATGTAGAGCTTTGCCAATGTGGACTTCTAGACAGCATTAAAACTTCATTACCAGTACGATTGTATGTTCTACTACTTTTGACAAAAATATGTTGTTATTATTATGTTACTAAAAGATTATGCTTTAAATCATCTAAAGTATCAATGTACCGACACAATTTTGATTTGTTGCATCACTTTTTTGTTGCTTTAGACTTCGCCCGACCTCAAAAAAAAATCGTCCTCCGCCACTACTGCCGCCGGTGTTCGTACTAGGGGCTCGAGGCTGGACGTTACTTGAGAATGAATGTATTATTTATAAGCGTTCCACATTACAGAAATAAACAACAAGGCAGCTCCGGTGAGGTCCCGCAAAGTTTCGGGATGGTTATGATCATTTCCGGCAAGGTTTTGGCCATCTCCAGCGAGGTCTGGCCAACTCTGGCAATATCAAAGTGGCCAGAGGCATTCCAGCGCGACTCCGTCAAGGCCCGGCGTGTCTTCCCCTATCTCCGGCGACGTTTCGGCGAGGTCCGACCAATTCCGGCGAGGGTCCGACGACATCAATGTGGCTGGAGGCGGTCCGGCGCGACTCTGGCAAGGTTCGGCGTGTCTTCCCCTATCTCCGGCAAGGTTTCGGCGAGGTCCGACCAACTCCAGCGATATCAAGGTGGTCGGAGGCGGTCCTGCGCGGTGGACCGGCGAGTAGTGGCGAACTCTAGCTAGAAATTCCAGTCGACGGCTCTCCTGTTAGGGGTATTACAGATGATTCGCATAAAATAAACAGTTGTTTCAGCCAAACGACTTTCAGCTTTGCCACAGTTCTCATCTCACAGCGGGTTTTCAGAGCTCACAGTCCACAACAGCTTTTTTGGAATCCACAGGTAAACCAAACACACCCTAAGTCTGTCAACCGTGTATTGCATCTAAGCAATTAAAATGTTTATTAATGCTTTTCAAATTGGCTTTAATTAGTTCTATTATGCCAGTTAATTCACCACAAATGGCTATATTCTTCAGATATATGCTATCTCTGTCTTGAATAACCTGCTGAATACAGTTTTCTGTATAGTGGATGTATCCTTTCCCACATTCAATTGTTTATTGCGGTCTTCTGATCATAAACTGGCATAAATTTCGGCTTATTTTAGTAGTATAATCAGACAGTACAGATATCTTCATAAGGCCTTGCGATTGGGACACACAGAACTAAAGCCAGCCTCTAGTCTGAATAGTGGCTGGACCAAGAAACACAACAGTCAAGTTACATATGGATGACACAGCCAAGACGACGGCTAGTGTTGAGCATCCCAGTTACCTTTTGCAACAAGGAACAATCAGTGATATGGCATCACCAGTGAACTTGTAGAAACATCTGAAAACACCACAATGTACTACTCCCTCCGTTCTAAATTAGATAACTTCCATTTGTCTACATATGGATGTATCTAGATGTGTAACAAGTTTAGATACATCCGTATCTAGACAAATGTAAGTCATCTATTTTGGAACGGAGGGAGTACATTGCAAGCTCATCGTATCATCGTGAAATCAATACAGCACAAGTTAGCATATACCACAGACTGACAGTGTCCTGCAAACACCCATCATCTCGAGTGCTCCTGCAACAATGTAGGCATGTCCAAGTCCATATTATCCGCATACTGAGCTCCCTTGATAGTTCCATCATCCTGGTGCTGCTCTTGTTCGCCAACCCAGGATGGCATCATATCATCCATCATAGACAAGACACATTGCTTCTTGCGAGATGACTCCAGCACCTCCACTCCACCGCAGGCCGTTTCATGTATCCGTTTGCACCTGCACCCAGCAAAATTACGAAGCCCATGTTCAGTGCTAAGGATGCAGATCGATACAGAATATCTTTCTTTTTTTACGGGAAGATACAGAATATATATGGCAGATGCTAGCTACAGTAGCCAGTCATTTCCGCCAACTGGATTTGGGACTTGCTCCTAGCTACTAGGCCATGTTTTGTTAATAATGGAAACTTTGACCTGCGAATTAAGGCATCCAAACTGGGTATGTTGGTCTCCTGGTTAGGGAGCTTTTGGCCTAGCCAGCTACTTGTGTTAACAGTCGTGCGTATGCAGTAAAATATCAGACTGATTAACTGCATCCTCGCCTATGGCACTATGGCGACAACAGTGTCATGTTCTACACTCTGCAGCAATATCAAATGAGCTCCTAATAATATATAAATAAATGGTGGGCATATCAATTAGAGATTTGGCACCGCATTATGATTTGAACGTGCAATCAGGCTTAAATAAAAAGTGACCATTACCTGGAGACTCGCCCATATTGAGATGGTTGGAGATCTTGCTATGGCGAAATTTCGGTCTGACATGTTCTCGGCGGCATGGGCGGAGCCAAAGTGCAAATTTCTGTTTATGCTCACCACACATGGCACAGCCCATCAGCATATCCTAGCCAATATTCTCTCTCTTTTCCTCAGTTGGACCATACAGAAGCGATCGGTAGCTGCTGCCCCTGCCCTGCCTGGCACTACCTGCTGCACTCTACTCCCTACTTGTCAGCGCCCTTTCTCTATAAAAAAAAAACCAGCCCCAGACCCCAGACCTCCAGGCTGCAGCGCCCTACCCCTTTCCAGGTTAGTTTCTGATAATTTTAGATGCCTCTGCCCAGGTTAGGTAATTCAGAATTTTAGATGCATCAGGTCAAAAAAAAAAATAGATGCATTGATGCAAATCTTAATAAAGAGGAGAAGAAGAACAACAACCAAAGGAACTTGTAAAATTTAATTTATTCAAAAAAGGTACGAAGATATAATTTCTGGTGTGAAAGCTAAAAGCTAAAAAGGACCGAAGAGAATTTCTTAAGTAGTTATTGGTCATAGTCAGTTGTATTTTATCCATTAGCAAACAAAAAAAATCTTTGGAGCATCAAAATATATATTTGCAAATTTTGCATGAAACAGAAAATAACTTATCATGGTAATGTCGTCCAATTATCGATTGTGTTTGTTTATCACTTGCCTTTTTTCATGCATAGTTTGTATTTTCAATGGAATTGGCCCCCTCTTATGTTCTGTGCACGCTCCGCCACTGCTCGGCGGTAGTGAGCAACGTCTTGCAGAGTCATGTTGGCCATATCGACAGCAATCACCCACCTGTCCCAGGCGCCGAGACGGCAGCTGATCGTCAGGTATAGAGTGTTGTCGTCGTGCAAGCTCGGTGTGGGAAACTCTGTGTACCACATCCTCTCGAGGTCCCAGGTGGTCGGAACGGGAGGTCCTCCGCGGTCATCCCAGTACGAGTCCCTGGGCAGCTGCTCGGGTAGGTCGCCAGAGAGCAGCTGGGAAGGACATATGTCACAGTCCTTCCTCCAGCCCTCCTGGTAATTAGCAGCACTCCTACTCCACGTTACGGCCTGCCAATTATGAGTCTTCTCAGCAGGGCACAACTCAAGAAACCTGATGCGGCCGCCTTTGGTGTCGACGGCAATGTCGCAGACATGCCATGCATCCCGGCGGTCGAGCCTGCTGTGATGTAGCGGCGTTGGCAAAGGCACATAATAGAGATTAGGGCAATCGCCTTGAAGCACGTCGCAGAAGAGGATGCCCCGTGAATGGTCGACGAAGCCCATGGTACCGTAGTCTCCACCAACGGTGATCACCTCGGCCGTGATGTGGCAAAACTCCCCTGCTTGCGGCAAAACTCCCCTGCTTGCAGCTGCTGCTCGTTCAGAATCAAGACGGGCCTCTTAACAGTTCAAGTTCGTGTCTTGGAGCTGTAGAGATAGAGCTCGAAATGCAGCGCCCCCGGGGTATTCAAGAGTGCGGCGACATGGTAGTCACCAGCGGTGCCTCCAGGCAGGAGTCCAATCTGACACCGTTCGGTGATACGGCGGCCGCTGGGTTGCGGGAGCATCGTGAGGGACGGCTCCCCGTTGGAACCCCCGTTGGCATGGTAGACATAGAAGGCGTAGCGGTCGAGTCCGAAGCAATTCCGCTTCCTAACACCGATGTAAAGGAGGGCGAGATTGCCCTCTGTGTGGATGATGGTTGGCTCCTCGGTGAAGACTGATCCTAGGCGCAGAAGTTGGAGACCTGAGCTATCTCCACTCGCGGCGCCCAAACGGCCGCCCAAACGCCTTCCGGACACGCCGTTTGGGCGCCGTCCGGACTACTTGGCGGTAAAGGGATTTTCCACTAGCCAGTTGGCCTCCCGGCACTATCGTACCCATCCATTTTCTGTTGGAGATTCGTGCGAGTCAACAGGTCAAATCTCCGGTATTTTTTCATTTTAGCCCATGTAAAAGAGTAGATTCAACCCGCAGTCCGGCAGCCGTATATATAGCCACCAAACCCTAACCCTACCCCAGTTTCCCCCCAGCCCCCGTCCGCCGCCTCCTCCTGTAGCTTCGTCGCCCACCTCACCCGGCCGGCCGGATTCGTGCGCTCCGGCCCCGACGAGCTCACTTCCCGGCGTGGTCGCGGCCTCCAGCACGTCTCCAGCTCTTCCCCGCACCTGCTCTCCCACCTCCACACCCTCACGAGACCTATTCTCGGCCACCTGCGCGCGGCTCCGCCGTCTTCCCGTGAGGAGCGAGGCACGGAGGACGTGACGGCGTCGACGCATTGGAGTGAGGTCGCGACGGCGACGACGCCTTCGAGGCAGGGCGCGACGGCGCCTTGGACGGAGGGCGTGACGGCGCCAGAGGCGGCAACGACGCCATGGATGAAGGCCGCGTCGTCAACGGTCGCCGTGTCGTTGACCTTCAATTCCGGCCATGTTGGCGCCGTATCCGGCCATGTGGGTGTCGAATCCAATCTCTCTGGCTCTGGTCTAGGGTTGAATCCGGCCAGATTTGATTCTTTTCTTTTTTTCGTTTTCTTGTTCTGGATCTGGGTTGAATCGACATGTTGATCTACTATTTTTAGATCCGGTTGGATTTTGAAAGGATTTTAGTTATTTTGTTTCTTTTTTTGTCTCCAATTTGGATCTCTGACCTTGTTTATTTTGGATCTGAGCCGGATCTGTGTATCTAGGTTTCATGTACATTTCATTTGTGGATCTAGGATTCATATATATTTCATTTGTGCAGAAATTTATTTTTTGGAGTTTGAAATCTTATATGATACATGTATATTCAAATTCGCCACGAAATATGAGTTCCTGTTGGTTTGAAATCTTGGTTCCGGTTAATTCATAAGTTCCAATTAAAATCTTGGTTTGAAAATGGTTTATTTTTCTTAATAGCATATAATCATTGGACGCATCCTGTTGTATATTCAAATCCAGGCTCCCACCGCCGCCAGGAGGCCACTTGATCTCGGCCGGCTTCCAGATCCGTGGCCCACAGCATCGCCAGAACCAACCTGCCTACTTTTTTCTTTTTTCATTTTTTTTTCCATATTCCTTGTATTTTTATGCTGGAGTTTGCATCGATCTTGTTAACGTGTATATTCATTGCTGTTTCTTTTTGTTTTCGATTTTTATCTTCAATAGAGAGGTCGTCCCCAACCTCCACCGCAAGAGGCGAACGGCCCAGGGAGCCGGTCGAGCCCCTACGGGCTTCGCATCCGCACGTTTTTATTTCCTGTTGATTTCGGATCTTGATTGGTTCTTAATCGATAGGTAGTTTTTGTTTGTTTGGCTTTGGATCTGGATCTTGAAAGAGCACCGAAAGTAGCATGTGATCAAGATTTTATATACTTTCTCCTTTTCGAATTTGACAGAGGCGACGAGATAAAAAATGAAAGAAACCTTTGCGATTTTTTTGGATCTGTGTTGAATTATTTTCGGGTCTTCAAAATCTTGGTAGAATTTGGAGCTGGGCATGCAAGCAAATGATGTTGTCTATTCTAGTTTTTCGCAATTATTCTTTGATGATTGTATCTCATTTCAGTGAAGATTCATGGATTTTTTTTCTACAGGTTCCTTTTATTTGTTTCTATTCCATGTTTCTGTTTGGAATTTTTGTTTGATATCTGATTTATTGTTGAATCAATCGTGAAACAGATCCGATTCTTTGAATTTTGTATGAATGTTTGTCTAATCATGCACTGAATCCAATGATTACGTCTCTTCTAATGTTTCCATTTTTTCTTGATTTTCTGTGATGATTGGATCTTATTCCACTGAAGATTCATGGATGTGTCTTGGAATTTTCTGTACATATTGATTGCAGAATTTTTTATTTGAATCTATGTATCAGAAAAATACTGTATAAATATATGTGTGAAAATGCATCTTTATTATGTGAAACATATATTGCAGATCCTGTTTAAGATTGGTGGCATAAATTATATGCAGTTGTGACGAACTTGTGTGGATGTTGAAAAACCCTCAATCAATTGTGAATCAATAATTTTCTGTGTGAATCAATTGTGAATCAGTGAATGAGTATTTGTTTGAAACTGTGTTGGTGCACTTGTATGAATCCCAGGTCTTAGAATTTATCTAACTGTTGTGAATCATTTCAAAACATTAAGATCCTGTGTAATTTTTTATGTTTTACATTTATTAATCATGTTTCTGTGAATTTATATGAAAAATTGAAACTTCTGTGAATTTTCTTGTTGAATATTTTGTGAACCGATCTATATGCAATATTGAAAAATCTGTGAAATTTGTTGAATTTTTCTTGTAAAGAAATTATGTAATCATGTTTCCGTGAATTTATATGAAAAATTGAAACTTCTGTGAATTTTCTTGTTGAACATTCTGTGAATTGAAATATCTGTGAACCGATCCATATGCAATATTGAAAAATCTGTGAAATTTGTTGAATTTTTCTTGTAAAGAAATTTTGTGACAAAATAATTCTGTGAAATTTCTGTCAAAAGATCCAGATCTTTTTTTGAGATACAGAATTCGAAATCTTGGTAAGAAACACTATTGACATAGATAAAAGAAAGATGGAAAAGAAACAAAATCTTCTCTGATAAGGAATCGTAAATCAAGAAATTGTTAGAAAGACGAGGGGCAATGTGAAAAACTGAATTGGACTTAATGAGTCTGGTGGAAGGGGATCTCTGCAAAATTTTCAGCACGAATCTCCAACAAACCTCAGCTATTTGATGGCAGAGATAGTGCCGGGGGGCCAACGGACGCGTGGAACTGCATTTTTCCTACTTGGCGCATTTGGGCACACTCGCGGCGCCCAAATCACCCGGCCCAAAGTTTTTTTTTTCCGAACAAGGTTTTGCAAATTCGAATGTGCCGCTAAGGTTTTGCGAATTCGAATTTCAGACGGGCTGTTTTAGCCACAAATCGAGAGTCCGGTGCCACCAAAATACACTACGCCAAAATATGTCGTCAAAATACGTCGGGAGATGTCGTTGCCCGACGTCTGCTTGTCGCCGCCGCCGTCGTCGTCGCCGATCTAGATGTTGTCACCGGGCTGGGGCACGTAGCCATACCGGGAGTACGTCGAGGTCTCAATCCTCCTGCCTCATCGCCTCCGGCTTCTCCCTGGGCGGGGGGGGGGGGGGGGGGGCTTGCGCTTGACGCCCAGCGTCTTCCCCGCCGCCTTCGTCTTCGCGAGCCGGCGCGGCGCGAGGGTTTTTCTTTTGGCGAGAGAGATGGCGGGAGAGATGGCGGGGAAATGCGATTTTTGTGGACGAATTGGGGGAAGCCGACACTTATTGCGATCGCCGTCTCACTGCCAGGCGTGGCCCGCGCGTCGGAGGCCGACGTGGCGTCGCGTTTCCTTCCGTCCGGGGCCGCCCCAAGCCTCCCCAAGTTGAGGGCGTGGGTTGTGCGTGCGGACACAAAATTGGGCCACGCCGTACCGAATTCGCGTTTGGGTGTCGCGAGTGGGGGCGATTTTGTGTCTGGCACGTCCCAAAGACGTTTGGGCGGCCGTTTAGGTGCAGCGAGTGGAGATGCTCTGAGGAGGGTCGGCGATGAGGAAGGTGATCTGGATTTCCGAGACCACATTGTATGTCGTCAGTATCGCAGCAGGCGGTGGATCCGTTGGTCCGGCTGTCGATGGAGGCAGTGAGGCCGAGAAGGCAGCTCGCCGGACGATCTCGATCGGTACCGCCGGCCGGTGGCAGATGAGAGCCCCACATCGTCCGACCGGACATACTACCTAGCTTCATCGGTGGATTTGAATTTAAGAAGCAGGGTTCTTCTTGATTCGCGAGATGGAGGAGGAGACGGAAACCCAGGCTGTTTGCTCGGCCTTGGAAAGCTCAGCGTCTGTTTGCTGCCGTCGTCTCGGGCAGAGATCGATGGTGCCAGCCACCCCAAAAGGCTACCAAGGCTTCACTCCCAGTCCAACTGTCCCAGTTGGTAGGGCTCCGGCTGCCGCCGCTCCCCGTAAAAAGGTGACTCTGCTCTGCCGCCGGCAGGAAACAGAGGAACCCAGGGCGTCTGCCCGTTCACTGCCCACTGTCCACCACACGAGCCAAAAGGTGGCAGGCAACAGGCCAAGGCAGACACGCCGCGCGCGCGTGAGGCTGCGAGCCATGATGGACGCAGCAGCACGATGCCGCCGTGGAGAACGACGCAGCTTGCACAAATGACCGGGCTGAGCCGCTGGCACGGCCACGTGGCTCCGCCGTGTACCTACGCCCGTATATACAGGCTTTGGTGTCCTGTCATTGTTTGGAGAGTTGAGGAAAATCCAGTCGGTAGCTAATCTGGAAGCTGGCGTCCTAGCGTGTACGGTGTCCGGAACAAGCAGTGCGATGATACTCGAGAGCTACGTGTACGCACATGCAAACAAACGAAACAAGTGGTGCGTCGTATTCGCCACAGTAGCAGCTACTACTACGCTTTGGAATATTAACCAATCATCCAGCGGCGGAGCATGCAGGAAATCAAGGATGGGCCGGTTCAGCTAGAGTGGGTCAAATCAACACAAATAACAGACCAGTTTCTAGAGTGACCACAGAAATTTTGTCATTTTTGCACAGGGCGCATGCGATGTCGTTTCGGTGCGAAATTTGACACGGTCGTACGTGACATCGTCAGGTACATGTCACGTACATGCATGATTTTTTTTGGATTTTGTTGAAAAGTTTTCAATTTGTTCTATTTTTTTGAACATACCGGGAGCATGTGCTCCCGAGAGCCAAATTGAATTTCCGGTGTTAACCCGTGCTACTCCCTCCTTCCGGAAATAGGATGTTTATATTTTTCGTCGAAAGTCAAACTTTACAAGTTTTGATCGATTATACAGAAAAATATAATCATCCATAATATCAAATCAACATCACCATGAAATATGATGTCATATTATATACAGTTGATATGGTATGTAATTGTTGATATATTTTTTATATACTTGGTGAAAAAAATATAAAATTTGATTTTGACTAAAAAATAGACATCTTATTTTGAAAATGAGAGGGTACTGGGCCATCAATGTTTTTTTACCACACGATTACCGTGGAGCAGTAGGTGGTTTTGTGCCATTATCTTGGGCAGAGAGATCAAACGGGGCCAGCCACTCCAAAAGGCTATCGACCAGTCCTAGCGTGGGCTCCGGCTGCGGCTCCCCGTAAAAAGGTGGCTGTGCTCTGTCGCACGGCAGCAAGGAAAACAGAGGAACCCAACGCGTCTGTCTGCTGTGACGGTTCCAACGGGTAGAGGGTTTGTCCTCCCGTATTCGCTGGGCTGCCTGGCGTGTACGCCGTGCGTTCACCGGAACAGTACGATACTTGAGAGCTACGTGTACGTGTACGAGTACGACACACATGCAAACGAAAAAAAAACCAAGGGGTGAGGTACGGCGTCGTATTCGGCACAAGGGCTACACTAAGCTTTGGAATATTCACGCTTTTTGTCCGAGCCAACCATATTCCTTGTCAGCATTAAGGAATGACGTCATTATTACCTGGCTAGGTACCCTAATTAGTTACCCTCACTCAAACAAGGGTAATAATCTGTTCTTCCGCAGAACTGAAAAACACTAAGCATCTTTTCGAAGTTTGTCATTTGGCTCTTGTTTGTCGTGCGATGTAGGAGACGTGATCGGCCTAACACTTTTTTCTTCTTCTGAAAGTTCGCCAATGGAGCGTTCAACGTACTGATACACTATACAAAGAAGTGCGACCATGACGAGAATGATATTTCGTAATGAATAACAGGCGGGGGCATTTTTCATATGGTGTCCCTACCTTTGTTGTCGTTTGATGCAGGTGATATGATCGACGGGCGAGGCAATAGAAGAAGGGAACGAGGAGGAATGTAGGACGATGAGACGAGAAGAGAAAGAGGGAATATCACTGATCCGCAACGACAGGAAAATATTTTGGCTTGATCGGACAGAGTGGATGAGTCGGCGACGCGGCAGAGAGCGAAGCGACGCTAACTATGAAACAAAACATGCATAGGATCAAGGTGGTCGTAGGAGACGAGAAAAGGGGTCACACGGTAACGAGGCAACAATAAGAGGGTGTGAAAATGGACATAACTGACGAGTGCAGATTTGGTGCTACCGAACTCCAGTGATCTCACTCATTTAAAAAAACATATTTAAATGTTTCAAACAATTCTGAAACAAATCATGCATGTTCCTACTAATATTTCCTACAAACGTGCAAATCTCAATGCAAAATACTTTATGATTTCAGCTACACAAAAAAGAGAAATGTGCAGATCTGAGTATAGTGAACAATATAAAGTTTTAAATTTTAAACTTTTGTCTTTTTTATGTATCTCAAATCATAAACCATTTTGCATTGATATTTTGCAAGATTATATGACATATCAATAGGAACATGCATGATTTTTGTCAGATTTTTTTAAACTTTTAAATATGTTTTCTAATTTTTTGAAATGGGCGGGATAGAGCATAAACGACTTGCCGCATAAGCATAACTGACCTTTTTTAAAACTTTAACCCATAATACTGGTTCATTTTATGGTAATGTTTGGCAAAATCTATCCATTTTTACCAAGGAGACACGAGGGGGGACCCAGCGGTCGCTGGAGAGTCCAGTTCATATCGCAACGTCGCCACCTTTTCTTCCCGTTCCGTTAACCCAACAACCAACCCTCCCCGGTTCCGCTACGATACAAAAGCTCGAGAACTCACGCACGCGCGCCCACCCACCCCACGTCTCCCTCGCTCCCCCGCTCTACAGCCACCGCCGGTGGGCAGGGGGCTCCACCCACGCTCGGCTGCCGGCCACCGGACGCCGCCGCCGCCGCGCCACACTGTCGGACCGGTACGTAAGCACACCCTGACCCCTCTCGCCTCTGCCTCGCTGGCTTCCTCCTTCCCCGCGAGCTTGATCCGGCGCCGTCGCGGGTTCCCCCCACGAGCGGCGCCGTTCGCGCCGACGCCGCGGGGTTGCGGCTCGCCGCGGAATTCGAGCGGAATTGCGGCGAACGGGAATGGGATCTCGCCGTCTCGGCCCCTTCTCCATGCTATTTTCGCCCTTTTTTGCGCTCCTGTTCGTGCCTATTCAGGGCCTACGGGCTACGGGCAGCGAAGCAGGGCAGAACCCGCAAGCCGCATCGTTAAAATCCCATTCACCTTTCCCTCGGTTTAATTAGCATCTTACCAGCTTTATAAATCCGCCCGAAATCTCCATTCCTCCCACCTCTGCTTGGTCGCTTGATTTGAACTCTTGTGGCTGCTGCTGCTGCAGTTTCTCACACTCGCTGACTTATTTTCAGGAACTAGCCGCAATCCAGTGGAGGCGATTCTCGCTGCAGCTGTTCCCGCTGGGGGTGGTGTGGGTGTGGGGGGGTTGAGGAACAATAAACAATGATCAGCCTGTTTGATTTGGGCACTGGAGCCAGCGCCAGGGTCGCTACAACCGCACGAGATGGTAACCAACGTTACGCAACTACCTGAACTGACAACGATTTCCTGCTTGCATGATTTGACGATTTCCGTCGGATAAGAAAAGCATCTTTTTTTTAGAAATGGGAGCAAAGCCCCAGCCTCTGCATCGTGAATAAGAAAAGCATCTTAGCTTAGATGATTGGTTCTTCAGCTAGTACAAGGTGTGGGAACTGGCAAAAATGTCCTAACCATCGGTCTTCTCTCCTTCCTGGCAGGTTCTCCGGCGAGAGGGACTCAGTCGGACCGGAAGGAGTACGCCGATTTCAAGGCAGTAGTAAGCACACCTATACATGCTTTTATCCCATCATATTGGTATCGGCAACCAAACGTGTATTGTTGTTCAGTGTCAACTGTGTAAGGTTTGCTGATCACCGCGTGATCTGTTTGTGCAGGTGACCGGTGGCAGCATGAGGAGGAGCTCGTCAGACAGATCGGGTGGCGGTACGCTCATGAAGACGCTGATTGCGCGGGAGATGGCAAAGGAGGGGGACGCGAATCAAAAGACCACCAACGTCATAGCGAGGCTGATGGGTCTCGATGACGGCGCGGTGGCACTTCCCAAGCCTGTTCAGCCTTCCAGCAGGAGATCTTCAGAGGGTCAATTATCGAGCACAATGGCAAGGGTTAACAGCCAGATGTCGCTCCACAAGCGCGCGAGCTCTGTTGAGAGTGTGGAGTATAAGGATGTCTATGAAGTGGGGTACCAGTCACAGAGGAGTGAAAATCTGAGCAACGGTTCTTCGCGAAGAGGGAGACCGCGTGTAGATCATGACCAGAGAAGGATGGATCTTGTCCGGCAGAAGTTTGTCGAAGCAAAGCAACTGGCGTCACATGAGAACCTTCTCCAGTCGAAGGAATTCCATGATGCTCTCGAGACTTTGAATTCAAACAAGGACTTGTTTCTCAAATTTCTCGAAGAACCCAACTCGCTCTTCGCGAAGCAGTCTGGTGAGTTTCATTCTGCGCCAACGTCGCCCCAGAGGAAGCGGATCACCGTGTTGAAGCCTACCAAATCAGTGGAGACGAAGAGGGAAAATGTAATTCAGAATCAGCAAAGGCATGCAGTTAATGAGGCTAGAACAGAGAAAATTAATCTTCATAGGAAGCCCAATGCTGATCATGACAAAGCAGAAAGGTTTCCGCAGCACACCCGGATAGTAGTCTTGAAACCTACCGCTGCAATTACCTCAGTAGAGCAGTTTCAACAAAATGGTCATGGTAACTCTGATGATTTTGATGCACCTGTTGTATCAAGGCATTCGAGTGATGAGATACACTGGTCAGCACACGGCATGTGTCACCAGCATGATGAATGTCTGCAGGGCAGCACACAGTCAAATATGGTGGGCGGAGATAGATCATGCTGTGATCGCGCTGAAGAAGCAGCCAGTAGCTTCAGCGGCTTGGAGATTGGAAGTCCAGCATCACGCCATTCTTGGGATTACGTCTACCGGTTCAGCAATCCTTATTTCGGCTCATCTTTGAGCCATGCTTCTTGTTCTCCCGAGGCACATGTAGCTAGGGAGGGTAAGAAACATGCCTCTGATAGGTGGCCAACTGCATCTTACAACGAGATTAACCGGGAAAAGGTGTTGACGCGAAGGAGCTTGAGCACGCTCGGCGAAATGCTTGCCATGGCTGATATGAAGAAAGAAGAGACCGTCGTTGATCAGGTGTCCACCAACGCCAGCACTCAGTTATGTGGCAATGAACCAAGACTCGCTGATGTACCATCGACTTCTTCTGTTGATGGCGCAGAAGGCGAAACCTCCATCACGAAAATCTCAAGGTCAAAATCTGTTCCGGTCTCTTCATCAGCCTTTGGCAGCCTACGTTTAGATGAACCCACAACGTCGAAGGAGGAGGCCAAGCCTAGGAATGGGAAGTCGTCCTCTCTCAAGGGAAAGATTTCAAGCTTCTTCTCAATACGTAAGAGAGCCGGAAAAGAGAAGCTTACCTCATCTCCCTCCCTGGGCTTGAATGGCAGAGCTCCTCCGGACAGTAATTGGGCAGTTGGTGTATCACTACAAGACGATGTTGCTTCAGAAAATTCAGAAGATAAGTTGCAGTATGCAACGATAGTACTTCCAGTCAAGGAGCCAGAGGCAACTTCTCCCTCTAAGGTACTTCATTTTTGTTTATCTAGATGTAAACTTAGCTTTCTGCACACTTTGATGTCTTAGATTTCTTAGTTTGGATGGATGGTTTTGCAGGCCGTAATATCTCTTGAGAAAGCACTCTCGTTTGAGATTCGAAATTCTCACTTTGATCAGCCTAGTCCTACATCAATTCTTGATGCATCGTTCGAGGATAGTAACGAAAAGTCTGCGAGTTCATCAGAAAGCGCAATTACCGCTAAACAAGGTAAATCATTGGTGTCATGTAATATTTTTGTGACCAATCTGGAATGTTAAATGTCGCGCTTCATGATTAACCCTGATTGATATCACTGTGAGCTGTTATTGTGGGCATAAAGTTATGCTATAGTAAGTACCAATAATGTGTACTTAATCTCTGTTGGCTAGGCCATAAAATACAGTAAGTGATCAACTGCTGCGCATAGTCATCAGCCCTTATTGGCATTACTATGAGCTGTTATTGTTGACATAAAGTTGAGGCTATAGTAGAGTAGTAGCAATGATGTGTACTTAAATCTTTGTTGGCTATAGGTAATAGCTCCTTTATCTTGCTTGCAGAGCCTTTATCAAGATGTCTACCGATCGGATCGGTGGCGCGGACTCTATCATGGACGACTCGTCCGAAGAGGCGGCAGCGCCGTGTTCCAGCAAAGAAGAAGAATGCCATGAGCAAGAGCAGCACGAGTTCGTCGAGAAGGTCATATCGTCTGTCGGCCTGGGCAACGACGCAACCAGCGACATTTTCCTCCGGTGGCATTCGCTCGACAGCCCCCTGGGTCCGAACGTGCCGGACCAGTTCCTGGAACGCAAGGTGGAGGACGCCAAGTGCAGGGAGAGGCGCTCTAACCAGAGGCTCCTCATCGACTCCGTCAATGCCGCATTGCTACACATCGGCCAGAGCAGGCTCTGGGGCGCGTACCCGTGCGCTGGACCGATCATCAACGCGCAGCGAGTCGAGGAGACGGTGGCCGACGCGGCGTGGAAGATCGTGAGAGGCTGGCTCTCCGACGAGGAGGAGGCGTGTATGGACGACAATGTGGGTGTGGCGGCCGACCGGGTCGTCGGCAGGGAGATCGAGGGCGGAGGATGGGCCGAGACGCTGCGGCAGGAGGTGGACGAGATCAGCAGGGAGATATGCGGGGACGTCCTGGGGGCGGCCGTTGAGGAGGCGTTGTCAGAACTCGCCGGGTGTCACTGATGATGATTTAATTTTTTTGTGGTGTCCACCGGTGGCTTTTAGTTTCCGATCTGGTGGAGACCGTCCACGGCTCTTGGCTGCTTGTGTGTATATGCTGCTCCAGTCAAGTCTCTCTGTCCGTCACATGCCACTACAGTTGATACATTCTACAGCAATAATAATGAAATGATTATGGATGAACACAGCTGCCTTTTCAAAAGAAATCTTGGGCCACATCTTATTCGTATGCAGGATAGATAGGCGAGGAGACAATGAAATCTGATGACAGCTCTAAGAAGTGTTGCAGGCTTAGAAAGATGTGTGTATGTATGTACTGTCAGTTCCAAGCAAATAGTGTTAAACAAGTATCAACTGTGCAAGAGTCCATGTGCCTCCTTCCTTGGAAGCCTACAACAGTCCAACTGATCACCGTCTGGTTCCACTTTGTGTAGTGGCGATCCTGTGATCCTCCACTGCCCAACTTGCAGCAATCAGGCCAGGGCCAGGCCACCTGCACTGAATCTGAGGAGGAGGTGAGTTGAAAAATGCCCAAGGCAAAGCACTGACTGACCAAAGTGCATTGACATTCCTGGGGAATAACAGCATTTCTTCTTCTTCTTCTTGAAGTGATGGGCATCGGAGAGTTGTTTTATGGATCCAACCAGCATTGGCTTAACTTCCCTAGACCGTGCGTGCTTATAAAAGGCTTTGCCCCTTGCTCAGGCTTAATCATACTAGTGACCTCTGTGTGTGTGTGTGTGTCATTGCTTGCGGTTGCAGTGGTCCCTTGGGCCGATCTGTCTGTCGACCTCCGGTCGCTGGACCTTGCTGTGCCCTGTACACCAAGTATACGTATTGGTCAACACGTCTGAATCTTGTAGCCAAGCCAATCCAGCCTCCTCTCTTCTGCCGGACTCCGACGTGGATCAGTCCTCCTTCTTTCTTGACTGCAGTACAGTTACGTTGCCTTAATTTGCACTGCTTAGGCAAAGAGCTTCTGCAACTGTTAACTGTAGTAGTTGTACACATTGTTGGTGTGGTCTTTACCGTACGTACGTGGTCGTGGACGACTAGGCATGATTTACTCCATCGGTCCAGGCGTACTGCATGCCGTTGGGGCCATGCATGGCAATCGCGTGAGGCGATTCAAGGATCGCTTATTAACTCTCACTTAATGCGTGATCCGTATGTGAGCCCAGCAAAGGTTAATTGACCACACGAAGTTAGCAGTAGTACGGTTCAGGAGGACCGGCCGGCCAGACCATAATAAAAGGGAGATGCGAGGATATGGATTTCCGGTCGCCTCGCTGTGTTGTAGCTAGGTGTCGTGTTAATCCTGACGAAACCAAGGAAAAAATGCTTCGTCTTCTTCTTCTTCGAGGAATTCCTCCTGGCGCTGCTTCTTTCTGGGTTGATCCGGACTCCGGAGAGCGACCTGTGTGTTCGTGATGGCAACGACACATACTACGTCTCGTTTGCACCTGCGCACCCCGTTGAAGGTTCCACGCTGTGCGTTCGTTGTCGGTATCCACGCCACGGCGGTTCGTTCGTTGCGCTTGTCGCCGGCCGGACTACCCATCCTGTGGACCATCGTCTCGGCGGGAGGGCTAGGACAGAGACCACGCACGCAGCTGGCCTGTAGCTAGCTACCGGTACCGACGGGTGAATCATGCATGGGCCGATCGGAGCCTAGATCCGGCCGGAGACGCCGGCGTACGTTTGGGTTCGCAAGGAGCTGGTTGAGGCGAACTGCTTCACCTTGACATATTGCTTTGTTGCCTCTTCTGATGATCGGATTCGACATCGGGGCATCGTTTGTCTGGTAAAGGATCGAGGCTCCGGAGATTCGTCGTTCGTGACGGTTCTCAGAAAGGGGATCATGACCGGAGGTGCTCAGGGGAGGGGGCGTGGTCGTCATCAACCGCGCCCGCAGCAACCCCCGCCTCCACCCGTTCTGAATCAACAGTATCCTGTTCAGCAACCGGCGGTGATCCAGCCTCAAGGCCCTCCCCAAGTTCTGATGCAGCAGGGGCCAGGAGGTCAGTTTGCTCAGCAGCAGCAACAGGGGCAAGGGGGTCAGTTTGTGCAGCAACAGCAGCAGGGACCGATGAATCAAGCTGGTGTACGCCAGCAAAAGCAAGGTCCGGTTCAGAATCAGCAGAGATACTTCAATCAGAATCAGAGGGGAGGGAGACAGAATTTCGGTGCAAACCGTTTCAACAACAACAATAGTGGTGCTCAATACCGTCCCGTTGTGATTCAGCCAGCTCAACGACATCAGACTGTGGAGATTGGTCAAGGTCTGCAGCCCCAAGTGGTGGTGCAACCACCACCGGCAGTGCTGCCACCTGCAGAGCAAGTGCTTGATGCTCGATATTTCAAGATGGTTTGTTTTAATTGCGGGGATCCGGGGCACTTCGTGGGGAATTGCATTCAGTCGAAGTTGTGCTTCATTTGTAACTCTGCAGAACATCCAGTTCATATGTGCCCTGATTGGTTTACAAACCATCCTAGGGCTGAGTACTTTGGAAGTGCCAACAAAGGACTGGGTTTTTATCATGTTGAATGCCCCACAGAAGAAGAAACAAAATGGCTAAACTTTAAGAGTGTTGCAGTGGTGGAAGTTAGGAAGGGTGAAATTTCAGCCCTGGAGCTGGAACAGAACTTATCCTCCATGTGGAGGATATGCCGAATAGGTATGCTAGCCACGGTGCTGTCTTATCCAGCCCAGCGTAGTGGACTCCAAAGTGATAAAGCCAGCCGGCTTTACCTGGTGGCCTGGTGGGCTGAAGCGCAAGGGAAGCCCAAAGCCGGCTTAGAGAAGACCAAAGACGAAGGCCTGTCCGTGTCCGCCTTGGAGAGCAAGTTAGGTCATAGGCCGTAGTAGTTTAGGTCTCTGCATCTAAGACGGTTTGCCTTTCCTTGTAAGAGAAGGCACGGCGCCTTTATAAGCCGGCCTCCTGGTAGCTTTAGGGCTACGAACAGACAAACACGCTCTACAACTCGCATTGTAACCTGTACACTTATTCCCTTAGTGAATTATAGCAGCAGTAGGATCTCGCCACCGTCGTGAGATCCGAAGCTGGGTAAAAGCTCTGTGTACAATCCCGTCACCGGAATCCTCTACGTTCTCCCCCACCTTCTACCCTAGGTACATGGCTCCTCATACCGAGGCCCCGTTACCAATAACTCGACAGTTGGCGCCCACCGTGGGGCGTCAGGCGTCTGGAGTAACGTTCCGGGCGGGAATGTTGGCGAGATCGGAAAGACCATGGCTTCCGGTCAAGCCCGCATCGCTGGAAGACTTGGCTGCATCGTGGCGGGCGAAAGCTGGACGCCGGCAAACGACGACATCATCGCCGGCTTCGTCGTCCCCATCGGCAGCATCAACTTGTTTCTGGGTTTCACGGCAGAGGCGTATGGATTCCCCAGAGGATCCAGCGCGTTTTTGCCCACCCACCACCCATCTGATCATGCAATCAGTGGAAAACCTAGATCCGATCTGGCTTTCCTCCAGCCGGATTACGATCTGAGTGAATCTGATGACCTGAGTGAAACTGATTCCACCTCTTCACAAGAGATCCAGGAATCCGACTTTCACTTCGTCGGGGTCATAGGAACGTCTGGTGATCAACCAACAAGTTCCAATCCTGAGTCCATCCTTCCTGCCTTACAGACAGAGGAAGGCTCAGAAGCCGGATCTGAATCAACTACAGCAATGTCAGTTGATACAGGATCTGATGACTTTGAGGCAAAGGTGGCAGCGTACGCTGCTGGCTTAAAAGAGGTCTTAATGACTGGCCCTGCGGCACCTCTTGCGCAACCAGAAGATGGAGAAATCGTCGCATCAAAGCCTCCTGCAAAGGATGGTGACGATGGCGAGCAGGAGGTTTCTTCTAGCCTCAAAACAAACATTGAAGATCGATCCGAAAGCCGGCAGAAGGGCCAGCTAAAGGGAACCTTTCTTCAGATCCAACTGAAGATGGCGAGCTCATCGTCGAAAGAACAAGAGAAGAGCATGCCCGTGCAATCAACATGCTCAAAACACCGTTGAGCCCTAATGCAACCGTGGCAGAAGTGGAAAGGCGGAGGAAAGCCCTTCTTAGGGAATCTGAAGCCAACATCCTCTATAAGCAGAAGCTCTTACAACAAGAAAAGAAGTTACTTCTGCACGAGAAAGCTCAAGAAGAGGAGGAGAGCAGGCGCATGCACAACGCCGAAAAATTCAAAAACGTTGCTACACAACGTGATCAGCACCTCCATCGGGACCTCGCGCCGAAGTTCGATAAGCCTTCTGCCCAAAAGCCTATGAAAGCTTGGCAGAAGTATTCCTATAAGCTCGACAAGGATGGAGTCTTGTACTTCTCCACTCCCGCGAAGAATATGGAAGCGGCCCAGGAGATCATGGAAGACGACACCATCCCAGCAGAAGAGCGAATCCACTACTCCACCATGCTCCTAAAAAGAGCAGCGGATCAGCAAGCAGTGGCTTCGTCAAACGGAAAGCTCGCTGATGATTCTCGCCTTTGCAAAGGCGGGGTAGCAGGAGGCGCTGGTGATCCTGAAGATCCTGACAAATCTAGCGCCCATGACGGCAAAAGCAAGAAGCCAGTGGATCCGCCTCCAAAGCGCAAAGACGAATCGGGGACTGGTTCTAATAATCATGGCAAGCAGGACAAAGATCGCCAGCGCTCCAAAGACGGCGAGCACAACAAGGGACGCGATGAGGCGAACAAAGATGGTGATAAGGAGAAAAGGCGGAGCTCCGACAGGCGGAACATGCCACCACCACCGGCACGGAAGGAGGAGGCGCACAGAGGTCGCACTCCCAGGAGATCGCGCTCCAGATCACCTCGCCGTGATGGCAATAGGAAGCACGGTGAGCCAAGGCGTGAAAAAACCCATGATAGCCCAATACATGAGCCATCTAGGGCCTCTGATGCTCGTACTCGCCTTGACGAGATAAGGGCGGCCAGAGAGGAATCATACCTTGGTCCCAAGTGCTTTGGGCCGGCAATCCGCAAGGTTCGCCTTCCATCTTCACTCAGCAACGTCAAGAAAATTGTGGACAAGTACAATGGAGCTGAAAATCCAGACACATGGCTGCCTGATTACATCAATGCCGTCGGGATCAATGATGGAGGATACAATGATGCAGTGCGCTTCCTCCCTCTCATGCTCGAGGGCACAGCCCGTCTTTGGATTGACACGCTGCCAGAAAAAAGCATCCACAACTGGCAGGACATGCAGAAAACATTCACGCAGCACTTCTCCTGCACTTACAAGCGTCCAAAGACATACATCGATCTTCAAAAGTGCACGCAAGCCAAAGGCGAATCTAGCAGGTCTTTCATCGCAAGATGGACAGAGACCAAGAACGCCTGCGAAGGAGTCTCGGAGAACCAGGCAATCCATGCCTTCATGCAAAGCCTGAAGAGGGGCAACATGATGCGTTACATGTTGCAAAGCCAAAACCTTCAGAGGCTTGGCGATCTCCTGGACAGTGCAAACAATTTTGCGGCAGCAGAAGACGATGCTCGTGCAGAAGATGGCAACATACGTATGGACATTGACATAGAGAAGAAAAGCGGCAACAGACGCAAAGGCCATGGGGGTGAGCAAGCTGGCCCGTCAGCTGAAGTTGCTTTCGCCTCTGGAAAAGGCGGACAGGGCAACAAGTGGAAGAGCAAAAAGGGAGACGATGGCCAAGGGCCAAAGCCTCCCAAGATCACATATGATGACATCAAAGATCAACCTTGTGCTCACCACATAAAGTTGGGCAAGTGCACCCATACCAACAGGCAATGCCGCCTTGTCAATGATTTCAAGAGAGACCCTGAAGCTGGCTATAAGCCGAAAAATTTCAAGCGTAAAGGGCGAAAAGAAAGGCGAGAGGATAAGGACAACGATGACAGCTCCTCCGGCACAGAACAGCCAGAGCAAGAACAGAAAAAGGGCGCTAAGTTCCCTAGAGTGCAGGAAAGCATGGTCACTTTTCTTGCCACTCGGTCGGCTAAAAAGGAAAAGGCAGTTTGGAGAGAGCTTAATGCAACAATGCCGGCAGTACCTCAGTATCTCAATTGGTCTGAAATACCCATCACATGGGACCGCACAGATCATCCAGAGAGGGTACCGCAGAATCCGGGAAACTATGCCCTCGTTGTCAATCCAATCGTGGAAAAGTGCAGGCTTTCAAAGGTGTTAATGGATGGAGGAAGTAGCATAAACATCCTCTATCTCGAAACCCTAAAGCGCATGCACCTCTCTGAAACACAGTTGATCAAAAGCGATGTCAAGTTTCACGGCATCGTTCCAGGACGACAGGCCAATTCAATGGGCATGATCGTGCTGAAGGTCACCTTTGGAGACGAAACCAACTTCCGCACAGAAGACATCGCTTTCGAGGTGGTACCTTTCAAAAGCTCCTATCATGCTATCTTTGGTCGTCCGGCTTTCGCTAGGTTCATGGCGAGGCCATGCTATATCTATAGCAAGCTAAAAATTCCTGGTCCCAACGGCGTCATCACGGTCCATGGCAACTACAAGAAGGCGAAAGAATGTGAAGCAGGCAATGCTATCTTAGCAGAAGCCGTCATCAGCGCCGAGGAGCTGGAGCAGTACAAGAAGGAGGTGGATCTTTCAGAGATGCCAGCAGGGAAACAGCCTCTCCCGGCGTCTGCCGCCACCTTCAAAGCCGGAGAAAACTCAAAGAAAGCCAGACTTGATGACACGGATGCTAGCAAGACGACGAACGTGGGCACAAGCTTAGACAGCGCATAGGAAGGCGAGCTCGTCAAGTTCCTCCGTGAGAATCGGGATATTTTCGCATGGTCTCCCAAAGACATGCCAGGTGTCCCGAGAGAACTTGCCGAGCACTCCCTCAATGTCCACAAAGATGCCAAGCCCGTCAAGCAAGGCCTCCGACGCTTTGGACCAGAAAAGAAGCGAGCTATAGGAAAGGTGTCGAGTTATTGGTAACGGGGCCTCGGTATGAGGAGCCATGTACCTAGGGTAGAAGGTGGGGGAGAACGTAGAGGATTCCGGTGACGGGATTGTACACAGAGCTTTTTACCCAGCTTCGGATCTCACGACGGTGGCGAGATCCTACTGCTGCTATAATTCACTAAGGGAATAAGTGTACAGGTTACAATGCGAGTTGTAGAGCGTGTTTGTCTGTTCGTAGCCCTAAAGCTACCAGGAGGCCGGCTTATAAAGGCGCCGTGCCTTCTCTTACAAGGAAAGGCAAACCGTCTTAGATGCAGAGACCTAAACTACTACGGCCTATGACCTAACTTGCTCTCCAAGGCGGACACGGACAGGCCTTCGTCTCTGGTCTTCTCTAAGCCGGCTTTGGGCTTCCCTTGCGCTTCAGCCCACCAGGCCACCAGGTAAAGCCGGCTGGCTTTATTACTTTGGAGTCCACTACGCTGGGCTGGATAAGACAGCACCGTGGCTAGCATACCTATTCGGCATATCCTCCACAGTAGTCCCCGGAAAGGTTTAGGCTCTCCAGCTTTCGCCTTTGCTGCTGCAGAGCTTGAAGCTATCTAAAGAATCCAAGGATCTCATGACGAATTCCGGCTTTTGCTGAAAGCCGAACTTGAATGCTTGCAGAGCATTATTAAGGCGGCAGAAACGGTCATATTGCCAGAAAGATTCCATCAATGTCACGTCCCATCATGACGCCAGCGATCGTCAGCCCACGACAGTTTGAACCAACAGTCACCTGTGATGATTGCGTCTCTCCCGCGCGCGTTTTACGAGGCGTCGTGGAGAAGAAACCCACGATGGCAATGGTTCGAACGGACGCGTGGCGAAAATCGCGCCACTCTCCTGACCGTTGCACGAATCGCGGAGCAGCCCATTTATAAGGGTTTCCCTTATCTTTTGGATCTGACCGATCCATTCCTTCTCGCACCTCCCACTTGTTCTTCTTCCTCTCGCCACCGCAATCCCCAGCAGCCAAGAATCGTTGCGCCATGGCCTCTTTGCCATCCAAGACCACGGCGGCGGAAGGATCGAGCAGCGCTGCCGGTGCGGCGACACATGCGGCGAGCACGAACACCGAGGCTGCTCCTACGGCGACGGCCACCACCTCGAGCACTCCGTCTGCCACGACGGCGGAGGCAGCGCCATCTGGATCAGTGCCACCTGCGGGATCTGAAGAGGATCTCCCGCAGGCATCGGACGAGAGCGACGCGGCCGATGCCGAGGAAGAAGCCGAGGAGACCTCCTCGCGCCATTGGGCCACTTCCACCATCACCGACGCCGATCTCGTGGAGCTCGAGCGCGAGGGGATTATTCCTCCACGGACAGTGTGCCACTGGAGATCAGCAGAAGGCCACCACGTTCCTGCCCCGGACGGCGACGAGCGCGTCATCCTGGTATCTCATCTTCTACGTGGCCTCTCTCTGCCTCCTTCTGAGTTCTTCATGTCCGTGCTAGATTACTACGGCCTCCAACCTCACAACTTAGGCCCCAATAGCATTCTGTATCTCGCCGGCTTCCAAGCTTTATTTGAAGGGTATCTAGGCATAGCACCTAGCTTAGAATTCTTCAAGTATTGCTTTCACTGCAAACGCCAAACAGAAGACAAAGAACTGCTCGTCGTAGGGACAGTTAGTCTTAACTTGCGCAAAGATAGAAGCTGGTACCCAAAGGCGCCCAAGATAGACTCTGTGAAGGGTTGGACTGGCACGTTCTTTTATTGCAAAGACGTCGCGCCAGCAGACAAGACCATAGGGATTCCGGCTTTCACCAACTCTGCTGCTCAGTCACGAGCTAGTTGGGATGAAAGCCGTTGAAGGTTCTACCAACAAATCTCCGTCTTATGCAAAGGCGGATTGAGTTTTTGACAAAGCATGCTGTGCCCAAGCTTACGGGCACAGACACTATTATCTGCTGGATGAAGAGGCGAATTCAGCCACTTCGTCAAAACCCCACGCTGATGTGCAAGTATAGCAACAATAAGAAGGACAAGCTTCGCACCACCGAGAATGACCTGACGCAGGACGCCTTCTTGATACGCTTCAAGAAGATTGCTAAGGAGAGGAAGCAATATGTTGAATCTCGTCCCATGTACACTGCGTCTTTGCCGGCTCCTGAAGTAAGCTTTCCACCTTTTATTTGTATAGGCACTATACTTTGCCAGCTTTGTTATTCACACTTTGTTTCCATCTTTCTTCAGTTATCTTCTCTGCCGGAGAGCGAGCTTGTTCCACTGTTTCGCGTTCCAGAGCCTGCCCGCGCCGAGTCTCAGTCTCGCAAGCGCAGGGCTCCAACTGCGAGGGGATCCTCCTCCGCTGCAGAGAGCAAGAAGAAGAAAAAGACTGCCGCCGCCATTCCTGAAGACGCCGTCCTTCACGATGTGATTGACGATGAAGATCTTGCCTTCCGCGTTCCCCAGCAACGGTAAGGCGAACCAGTCCTTGAACATTTCACGTTGTGACCATTGTTCATCGCTTGCTATGTTATAGCCTTATACTGTTGTTACTTTCATCGCAGGGTTAAGCCGGCTGGCAAACTTAAGGCGAAGGCGGTTGCATCCCGCCCCAAGCCTCCACAGCCCGCCCATGTTGAACCCCCAACCACCCCCGTCGTGCCGCCTCCTGCTCCTGCCCCTGTGGCCTCCCAAGAAGAACAGCATGAAGCGGAAGTTACAGAGCCTTCCGCTCAGCTTCTACCAGAGAACTTGGCCAGGGCCCAGGCAGCCGGAAAGGCGGCTGTTTTATCAGATGAGAAGATGGCTGAAGCTCCGGCTTATGCTGCCATAAAGAACATGGTAAAGACCGAGCTGTTTGACGATGAAGGCTACCTCCTGCCTTCCATCGCAGCTCTCCTTGCTGACAAGAAGGAAACAGAACAGGGTAGCTCATCTATCAGGCCTGTTGGCCAAACCTTGACCATCCTCAACTTAGAGGATAACTGCGACGAGCTGTACGTCACCATGAAAGAGAGCTACAAGGCTCTGAAGAAAATGATGAAGGTAAATGATCTTTCGCCTTATAACTGCTTCCCCAGTCCCCAAGCATTAAGTTGTGCTAAATGTGTATTTAGACAACATGATGGTTTTCTGTGATAGCTTTGTAATAGATGGATTATTTCCTTCCAGTCCCCAAGACTATTCCTTGCCTTCAATTATGCTTTCCCTTTCTAAACACATATTGTTTCAGCAGAGTAGCGAACGTCTTACTTTAGACCTTTGGCAGTCACTGGTTAACCAGAGGCAGGTGCTGAAGAAGGTAGAAGCCGAAAATCGTGCCAATAAAGGTGAGCACTGTTGTTTTGGCAGCTTTCCTTGTTTTGCGTCTTTGTGCTAAACTCATAATCTTTTTATATGTTTGCAGAGGTTGTTGCGAAGGCGAAGAAAATCGTCGATGAAACTGGCGACATAGAGATTGTTCGCCGCGAAAATACTGCGCTCTTCAAACAGCTTGAGGAAACTCGCCTTACCGCCGAGCGCAACCAAAAAGCAATTGAGGAAAGCGCGGCTGCTGAACAGGAAAGACTGAAAAAAGAGCTGGCTGAAACTCAAAAGGCCTTGAAGGAAGCTAAAGAGGCGGCAGAGACGCAAGCCAAGGCCAATACTGATTGCATTGGTGACCTACATTCTCAGCTGGAACGCCGCCTTGATGAAGCTTTGGCCGTGGACGAGAAATTTCTGAGTAAGCCAGACACCTTGTTCTTTCCATCTTTCGAATTTTTCGTCTTTTGTGTAAGCTGAAAATTTGCATGTATTTTTCAGTTCCTTTGGGCTTTGGGGAAAAGCTGACAGCTGACACCCGGCTTGACCTCCTGCTGGAATGCGGGGAGATGGTCACGAAGATGCATTCTTCGGCTTTGGCGCTGACACTTGATATCTTCCCCAAGCTTAAAGGTAAAATCAAGGGATTTGTTGATCTTTTGCCGTCTTTCGAAGCTTGTCACGCGGAGATGGTTGAGCATCTCCGATCAGCTGCCAGAGGCGGATGCAAAATTGCTCTTGGGCTAGCAAAGGCTCACCACCCAGAAATTAATCTCTGGCGGGTGACAAAGTGCATGCCCACCAAAGACGGAAATGGCAAAAAGGTTGTGCCTAGTGCCATTTATTCGGCTGCTAGTGGGTTTGCCACCCATGTTGCTGACATGGTCCCAATAGACACCTTTTTTGAGCGAAAGGAGATGCCACCTCGCCCTGAAGATATGTCCAGTGATGAAGCCTCCGAGCAAACATGCATGGGTGACTCCGAAGAGATGGAGGAAGAGGGTGGAGATGACGGCTCTGACAACGAAGCCGAAACTGCCTTTCTTCTTCGAGAAGGTCTAAGCCGTCCTGTCTGGCTTCTTCTGCGTCTGCTTCGACGTAGGCTGCAACACGTGGCGTGTCATGTAGAACATCTGTTGGTAAGACGGCTTCGGCACCATAAATCAGGAAAAATGGGGTGTATCCTGTAGATCTGTTAGGTGTTGTTCTTATACTCCATAAAACAGCAGGCAATTCCTCTACCCATGCTCCTGCGGCTCGATGCAATGGTACCTCGAGCCTTGGTTTAATGCCTTGCAAAACGATGCCATTCATCCGCTCAACCTGTCCATTAGATTGTGGGTGTGCCACGGACGCTAAGTCAAGGCGAATTCCAACAACCTCGCAATATCTAGCCAATTCTCCAACAGCGAAATTTGTTCCATTATCTGTAATAATGCTGTGGGGGACGCCGAACCTTGTTATAATATCAATAACAAACTTGGTGGTTGTTGCCCCATCCACCTTTGCTACCGGCTTTGCCTCTACCCACTTTGTGTATTTATCCACTGCAACGAGGAGATGGGTAAGGCTGCCTCTAGCTGTCCTGAATGGACCAACCATATCCAGTCCCCAGACCGCAAACGGCCAAGTGATTGGTATGGTTCTTAGTTCTTGAGCTGGCATCTTGGGTTGCCTTGCATATTTCTGGCATCCAACGCACGTTTTGACGATTTCATCAGCGTCTTGCTTGGCTGTCAACCAATAGAATCCATGTCTAAACGCCTTGGATACGATAGCTTTGGCAGAGGCGTGGTGGCCGCAACACCCAGAATGGATCTCATTAAGGATATCAACTCCTTCGGCTTGCGAGACACATCTCTGATACACGCCTGTAGTGCTTCTCTTGTATAACTCACCGTTAATGATGGTGTACGCCTTTGCTCTGCGCACCACCTGCCGCCTTAGCACTTCGTCTTCTGGCAACTCTTGATCCACCAAGAACTTGATGTAAGGGAGGGTCCAATCTGGGAGCGTTGCGAAGACAGCCACAGATTTTGCCGCCTTTGGGTTATCTAGGTCGCCGCCTTTGATTGATGGCTCATAGAGGTGCTCTAAGAAGATATCTGACGGGACTTTTGACCTTTTGGATCCCATTCTTGCTAAGGCATCAGCTGCTTCGTTTTCGTCTCTCTTGATGTGTTTCACCTCAAATCCTTGAAAGGCCCTTCCAAATTCGTCTATCGTGCGTCGATATTCTGCCATTGTTGGACTTTTGGCATCCCATGTACCATCCAGCTGTTGAACTACCAAGTCAGAATCACCATAGCACAGTAGCCTTGTGACTCCTAGGTCTTTGGCGATATGCATGCCGTGCATAAGTGCCTCATATTCAGCCACATTATTGGTGGCGTTGAAGTGTATTTGCAGAACATAACACATGGTGTCGCCTTTGGGTGATTTCAGCACTACTCCTGCCCCAGATCCATCAAGCATTTTAGAGCCGTCAAAGTGCATGACCCAATACTCTTCATCAGGAAGAGGCAAGTCATCCATCGCTTCTGTCCAATCCGCTATAAAATCAGCTAAAGATTGAGATTTGATGGCCGTTCTTGGCTTGTACTGAATGTCAAAAGCTGCAAGCTCTATTCCCCATTTGGCGACGCGTCCTGTGGCTTCTGCATTGTTGATGATATCACCCAATGGTGCTTTGCTTACCACTGTAATTGGGTGCTCCTGAAAGTAATGTCTTAATTTTCTGGCGGCAAAGAAAACACCATAAGCAAGCTTTTGGTAATGTGGATATCGCTGTTTGGACTCAGAAAACACCTCGCTTATGTAATAAACTGGTCTCTGACTGGGCACATCTTTGCCGCCTTCCAAACGTTCCACAACCATGACAGCGCTTATGACAAGTCCTGTTGCGGCCATGTAAAGCAACATTGGCTCTTGCTCTCTTGGTGATGCCAAGGTTGGAGCGCTGACCAACGTGTCTTTGAGTTGAGCTAAGGCGGCATCCGCCTCTGGAGTCCACTCAAAGTTTTTCGTTTTCTTTAGCAGTCTGTACAAGGGTAAGGCCTTATCGCCAAGGCGGCTGATAAAACGGCTTACCGCGGCTGCAGAACCTGTTAGCCTTTGCACATCTTTGAGACATGTCGGTCTTTTGATGTTCATGATAGCTTTAATTTTATCAGGGTTTACCTCGATTCCTCTTTCAGAAACAATAAAGCCAAGAAGTTTTCCTGCTGGGACGCCAAAAAAGCACTTTCCCGGATTCAGCTTCATGTTGTATTTTCTGAGGTTATCAAAGGTTTCTTTTAGATCGGCAATGAGGTTGCCTCTCTGTCTTGTCATTACTGCAATGTCATCCACATAAGCGTGAACATTGCGGCCTATTTGATCGTGTAGGCAACGTTGGATGCATCGCTGGTACGTGGAGCCTGCGTTTTTTAGCCCGAAAGGCATTGTTATGTAGCAGTACGTTCCAAAAGGTGTGATGAAGGAAGTCTTGATTTGATCAGACTTCTTCATCTTAATTTGGTGATAACCAGAGTAAGCATCCAAAAAGCATAGTAATTCACAACCTGCGGTAGCATCTACGACCTGGTCTATTCGCGGCAATGCGAAAGGGTCTTTAGGACAGGCTTTGTTTAAGCCGGTGAAATCAATGCACATGCGCAAATCTTTCGTGTCCTTCTTAGGTACTAGTACAGGGTTTGCTAGCCATTCTGTATGAACGACCTCTCTAATGAAATCTGCGGCTGTAAGCCGCTCTATCTCCTTTCCTATAGCTCGCTTCTTTTCTGGTCCAAAGCGTCGGAGGCCTTGCTTGACGGGCTTGGCATCTTTGTGGACATTGAGGGAGTGCTCGGCAAGTTCTCTCGGGACACCTGGCATGTCTTTGGGAGACCATGCGAAAATATCCCGATTCTCACGGAGGAACTTGACGAGCTCGCCTTCCTGTGCGTTGTCTAAGCTTGTGCCCACGTTCGTCGTCTTGCTAGCATCCGTGTCATCAAGTCTGGCTTTCTTTGAGTTTTCTCCGGCTTTGAAGGTGGCGGCAGACGCCGGGAGAGGTTGTTTCCCTGCTGGCATCTCTGAAAGATACACCTCCTTCTTGTACTGCTCCAGCTCCTCGGCGCTGATGACGGCTTCTGCTAAGATAGCATTGCCTGCTTCACATTCTTTCGCCTTCTTGTAGTTGCCATGGACCGTGATGACGCCGTTGGGACCAGGAATTTTTAACTTGCTATAGATATAGCATGGCCTCGCCGTGAACCTAGCGAAAGCCGGACGACCAAAGATAGCATGATAGGAGCTTTTGAAAGGTACCACCTCGAAAGCGATGTCTTCTGTAACATCCTGAAATTTGGCTTTTTCAAAAATTTCCTGGAAAATCATTTATCGGATTTTGGGATTTAAATTCCTTTGATTTGATCTGCTCCTTTTAAATTCTCAAGCAATTTCAAAACCTTGTCCAAGTTTGGGATCTTGTGTGTTGGTTTCCCTCCCACTTGGTAGACTTGTTGCTGGCTCATTTCACCCAAAAATATTATTTAATTATTTTCCTTTATTTGCATTTCCAAAATCCTATTATTTTGGCTTTACAAAGGAAGTACCTTAAATATCTTCCCAAAAATTCTGCAAAAATTAGGGAATGATCCCTAGGCAATATATAGCCCAAATGTGCAAAAACATTTGATACCTTGTTTGCAAAATTCTGGAGTAACTCTCCACTTAAGTTTCTGCCCTTTTTCTTCTTATTTTCAAAGTACGAATCAGACTTTTGATTTCTTGTGAGCCAAGGCCCTAGGCACACCCACAATGGACACACACACCTCAGGGAATTTTGTGAACCCTTTTAAATTTCATTTGCTTCACCAAAACCATTTGTCCCCTTTTGGGCAGTACTGTTTTTTCAAAAATCTCTATAGAACAACTTTCGTTTTGGACCAAACACTAGTTGGGAAAGTTGTAGATAATCTCATTTGGCGCACGAGGATCAAAACCCCACTCGATTTGGATCACGGGTTCGCGAGTTATGGCTCGATGCCGCTGTCGGCACGCCCCTGGCAGCGCTCACCGCCGGCATCGACGCGTCCAGTGGCGCGCCAGGTGTCGCCGGCGACGCCACGGCCACGCCCCAGCCAGCTCCACCCCCCCTGAGCTCAGTTACTCCTCCCCGACGACGGCAACGTCCTCGCCGCACCCTGCCAAGCACGCCACGACGCGCCGCCCGCCACTGTCGCCGACAGATGTCGACGCCGCCGTGCCGTCCCCCCCCCCTCCCGAGCCATCCCCTGCTTCCCCATGCCAGCGCCGCCCTCCTGGCGTGCGTTAAGACGCAAGGACACCAGCAACGCCGCCATCCGCTAGCCCGCCGTGGCTAGGCGACGCGCCGCGCAGCACAGTGGCCGCCGCGGCCGCGTGTCGGCAACTCCAGCCGCGCCGAGCCGTCCACCCCTTCCCTGGCCTCCCCTCTCCTCCTGCAGCTCGTAAATGCAGCAGGACACGCGAAGCAGCCACCCGCGCCGCGACGCACCGCCCAGAACAGCGACGGCGACCATCACCGTCCACCACCGTGCGCCATTTATGGCGGACGCCCGCGAGACGCTATAAAAGGGCCTCCCCGGAGCACGCAGACCACCACACCACCCTCCCCTGCCCTCAGCTTCCTTCTCCTCTAGCCGTAGCTCCTGGAAAGCCCTCCATCACCGGAATCGATCCCGCCTCCGCCGCACGGGCTCTGCTCGATTCCTCCACCACCGAAGCTCCCCTGCTCGATTCCCTCCACCCACAGCCTCTCTGGAACATGGCGGACCCGTAGCTGTCCTCGCCGTAGCACGCGGTGGCCGGAATCGTCGTGTTCTTCATCGACGCATCGCCGCCGCCGCGGTCGTGGACGCTCCGCTCGAGCCCGGCCTCCCCAGCACCCTCGAGCACGCCGACGGGCTGCGCCAGCCCTCCCCGAGCCCGTTCGCGTCCTCTCCCTCCCCTCTGCCTCGCCCTAGCCGCCGCAACCTCTCGCCGGTAAGCTCGCCGGAGCATCGCCGGCTTTTCTTTTTTTTCCGCGCAGGAAGGGAAGAAAACGATTCGGTTTTATGAGCCACTGACCAGTGGGACCCACTGGTCAGATTTTTAAACATTTCGAAACGTTTTCTGTTTTGATTTTCCTGTTTTATTTTTCTATTGGAAAAGGGCAGAAAATGATTCAAACTTTGAAATGCAATTTCTCTTTGAATATTACTCAGAAAAATATGAAACCAATTTTGTCGGCTTAGTTTGATTTTTCTCTTTCCAATGGAACCAGAAACAATTTATTTGGAATTATTTGATTTTGCATTTATTTAAAATCATATAGGAGTTGTTTTGATGCATTTTTGTCCTGTGCTTTTAGATCCAAACCCCTCCGACGGAGTAGAAGTTATTCTCGAACCCGAAGGCAAGCCACCAACCCAACTTCAAACTTGGTCGACTTAGAAGTTATTTGTCTGTTGAAATAATGTCAGCTGCACATCGCATGTCATATTGCATGTTAACTTTCTGCACTCTATTATATTGTTATCTGTGCAACACTCACACTTCCGGGGCAATGGCAGGGCCTCCCGCCTCAGCCGAGGAAGTGGGGGAAATTATTACAACTGTGCGTCTCGCTTTGCGGGGCTTTGTTTGGTTTTTCACTTCTTCTTCGCCGAGGTGAGGTGCGGACGAATGTCGGCTTATGATCCTCGGGGTTGGGGGCATTCGTGTTAGTTGCCTCTTGTCCCACCGTCGAATATGGTTGGCTTAGGCCATCCGGACTGCGATGCTGGGAGCTGACTTTTCCGTGGTTCTTTTGCCGAGATTGCTGACACCACGTCGAGGTAACCTTCGAGTGGAATGGATGCTCTCTCATTTTTATGAGTGCTTTTCGGTTATTCCTTTACGGTGACACTCACACTTCCGGGGCAATGGCAGGGTCTCCCGCCTCAGCCGAGGAAGTGGGGGAATTATATGCTATCATTGTTATTGTTTTATCACTAACCCCCGAGTAACACCGGCCGGGTTGCCCGCCACCGTCACCCGGGTATTATTGTTATTATTGTTATGTTGTTGTTTATTCATGCAAGTATTATGTTGTTATTGTTATATGCTTTGCTTGTGTTGCTTGTTGTTGGTTGGAAACTGGATATAAATTTGACTAAGAAGATAATCACCTCCCTCGACTAGATTGAGTCACTTAGTGCCACTCACCAAACACCTCGCACAACCATGCGTCGTCCGTGTGGGCGGACCATGGCCGGGTATTTTATCAGCCTCCTTTGATGCCACCCTTTGGCAAGTCTAGTCGGTTACCATAGTTGGTCGGGGCTAGGCTTGCGAAGGTTCCGGAGCTAGGCGTCGCTCATGGGTTGGGGACGTGCCGGATTCACTTCTGCATAAGGCATAGAGTTATGTCGGTGGCTATACAGGGAGTGTCTTGGTGGAGTAAACGACTGTGGAAGTACAGGTTTGTGCTGCCGCCATGGTTGGTTCTAGTACTTCGGTACCGGCGGTACAAGCCTAGACTTCAGCGTGTGGACAAAAGTTGCAACCTCTCGAGAGTGTAATCTAGATTCTAGCCCTGTCCCCGGGTTATGGGACTTGTTTGGGTCAAGTCACACTAGGGGTCAGTCCAGTCGAACTTGGGGAATTAATTAAGTTGAAATCAGCGAACACAGGAAATTGTTGTGAGTCTAAGCCAGAGTTGGCTAAGGACTCGGGAAGTTGTGTTTAAAGCCAGAGTTGGCTAGAGGCTTGATAGCCTAGTTGTGTTGTGGGTTGTTGAGTGAGAAACGTGATCTCACTCGATGACATGAAACTCCCCTACAAAGGTAAGTAGGTAAGTTATGTCCAACCGTTAAGCTTGGACTCATCCTCGCACCCGAACTCCTGCCATGTTACTTTCTGAACCATGCCATGCCATATAGGTAGACCTTGTTGTTTTTGGGCTGTTGTCTTGCGAGTACTTCAAGTACTTACCTGGCTTTTCATGTGGCCAGACCCTGCTGAACCAGTCGCCGAGTACCCGCTCTACGAGAACTAGGAACCCGTATTCCAGGCAGAACCCTGTGGAGTAAAGCCCGCTGTCACGCTTCCGTCTATGCTTCCGTTACGACTTCCGCTAGAGGCCGATGTTTTAAAAATAATGTACATACTGTTGTGTGCGCCGTTGCGCCGAAGCTGGGGCCTCACCCCGTGTTGTAATATGCTGTATCAGTTTGAACTCGAAGCCTTTGAATAAATTTGGTTATGCTTTGTATCAAGCTGTCATATATCCAGTGTTTCTGGGACTGGTATATGGGGTCACTCGATCATCTGGATCGGGGTGCCACAGAGCTTGGTATCAGAGCCTGCCTGTAGGATACCCTAGTTCTTGGACGGCGTAGAATAGAACCCGTTGTGTTGCCGATTTTTTTTTCCTTGTTTCTCTGTCTGTTGTGCTTTTAAACTTAACACTCACTTCCCTTGATTTTTGTCTCTGTCACAGATGGCAGAGTTGCTCGCTGAGACTACCGCCGTGCACGTTCCCGGTTTTCCGCAGTTTCTTCGGGAAATCTGGGACCACCTCTACCCCGGCTCACCTCCCCCGACTTACCACGTGTACCAGAACCGTCTCGACAGGGCCACCACGGAGTTCACCGCCACCGTCCGCCTTCGTCCGCAGCCCTTGTCCGCAGGGGTTGAGCACGGTCTCACTTCCGGTGTCTGCACACAGGCGTCTCGCGCCATCCAGGAGGCTGCAGGAGATGCCATCCTGTTCCTCCGCACCGTCGACCCCGTGATGAGACAGTGCACTCGTTACATCTACTTTCCAAGGTTGGCTGTAGACAGCGGGGATACCCTTTTCCCCAACCCAGGTGACACTAGCTCACCCCTCTACGCCCTTATTCAGTACACCACCCACCTCCACCAGTACCTTCACACCACCCTTCTCCAGTTTGCCTCCCTTCGCGCCAACGTGGCCTTGGCCGAGATTACGCGAGCTTCTGGGCCCGGCACTCCTAGTCGCCCACCTCGTCTCCCCACCTTTAGGCTCAGTTCCCTCGAGCAGATTAGGAGGGGGCTTGCCCGCCACTCCTCGCCCGCCGCTCCGACGCCACCTTCCCGCACTCGTAGCAGCGCCACTTACTACTACTCGCACACCTCCCCCGTTCGGTCTCAGCGTCGTCGCGTCCAGGCAGCCGAGCCACAGAGTTACTCCGGAGACTCCCGTGACGACCGCGCTTCACCCGACTACAGTCCCGCAGAGGAGCCTCTCGACACCACCACGCCAGCGACACCCCTCGAGATGGAGTTCTAGACGCTCGGAGACGACATCGCTTAGTGTACTATACCTTCCGATGTATCGCGTGCTTGAATAATGTAGTGGTAGGGTTGTGTCCTGCATCTTGTACCGAGTGCTTTGTATCTCGCATCTTGTATCATGTATCCTGTACGGGTAGCTTGTACCTTTACTTTGCATCTTTTGTAAAATAGCGAGTGCTTGCATCTTGTATCTCCACCATCCATTGTATAACATCATCCTTGTGTTTCGTTTGCAAACTGTGCTTCCCATTTGGTTTTACCTTGGATGTTACCCCTTCCCCATATGGATGCTCATGATACGCGCCGTTACATTCAACAGTTCAGGATGAGGCCCAATACTGGTGCAAGTGGCAGCCAAGGAACCCCGGTTCGTCGTTCCGCGCGACAAGCTGGCGAGGATCCCGAGCCGCCGCAACCACCTCCTCCTCCTCCAACTCAGGAACCAAGCCCAAGTCAGTTTATGATGATGATGGATGAACGCCACAACCAGCATCTGACACAGATCATGAGGGAGTTTGGCACGTACATGCAAGCCCGTAATGCTCCACTCCCGGGCCGCTCAAAGCTGCAAGACTTTCAGCGCACGCAACCACCCAAGTTCTCATATGCCGATGACCCACTTGAGTCTGATGATTGGCTCCGTGCCATGGGAAAGAAGCTAGAGCTCGCTCGCGTGGACGAGCAAGACAAGGTGCCCTTCGCCACTCACTACCTTGAGGGCCCTGCCAACGTTTGGTGGGACAACCAAAAGGATGCCAGAGGCGATGCACCACCTATCACTTGGGCAGAATTTCAGGAAGCATTTCGCAGAGCCTACATTCCTTCTAGCATCATAAAAATGAAACAGCAGGAATTTCTGGCACTTACTCAGGGCAGCAAATCCATCAGTGAGTATCTGACTAAGTTCAACAACCTTGCTCGCTATGCACCTGATGACATCAGCACAGAGGAGAAAAAGAAAGACAGGTTTCTTCATGGGATGCACCAGACCATCAAGACTCAGCTCAGTGTTCTGCAGTTTCCAGACTTCCAGTCCATGATCAACACGGCGCTGATTTCGGAGAAGGAGCACCGCTCAATCTATGACTCCCACAAGCGGAAGTTTGAGCCCCGCAAAGGCCAGCATGAGGGGGATCGTCAAAGCCACGCACTGGCAGCCCAACACCCATACCAACACCTCCGAACATTGGAACCAGCCCAAGAAGGAGGGATACCCCCGCGAGGATTCTACCACAAGCGCCCGCTAGTGGATGATTGCAAGAGAGACAACTCCTGCTTCAAGTGTGGCAAGACAGGACACTACATCAAGGATTGCCCTCTCCATAATGGCAGCGGCAACAACTCCAACAACAACCACCCTGCCGGGGCAACCAAACCACCTCAAGTTGCCCGTGTCCACCACATGTCGGCAGAGGAAGCATTTGAGGCTTCGGATGTAGTGCTCGGTACGTGTACTATCAACACTAAACCCGCACTGATTTTATTCGATTCCGGAGCTTCCCATTCTTTCATCTCGAAAGATTTTGTTGCCAAACACCGTTTTCCCGTTTCTCCTTTGGGCCATCTTTTGGTGATACAAACCCCCGCCTCTGAGATGAAAACCAACACCATGTGTCAAGACTTGACAATCAGCATCAATCAAGTAAAATTTCCAGCTCAACTCAGCACCCTCAATGTGCCCGGTCTCGACGCTATCCTAGGTATGGATTGGCTAGTTCAGCATGCAGCCCAGATTGACTGTGCAACCAGAGCAGTTACTCTCACCAACCCAGAAGGCATCCGTACCACCTATGTGCCAAATAAACCTCACCAGATAAATGCAAAGATGTTTCTCGCTCAAGCCCCGGAGATAGGGGAAGTATATGTGGTCAGTGAATACCCAGATGTTTTTCCAGATGAGTTACCCGGAATGCCCCCTGACCGTGATATTGAATTTGCTATTGAAGTCATACCGGGAACAAACCCAATATTCAAGAAGCATTACCGTATGACCAGTCCCGAGTTAGTGGAACTGAAGAAGCAGCTTGACGAACTGGTTCAGAAGAAATTCATTCGCCCGAGCATTTCACCTTGGGGATCACCGGTTTTGTTCGCAAAGAAGAGCGATGGTACTCTCCGGTTATGTATTGACTATCGTGCTCTCAATGATGTTACTATCAAGAACAAGTACCCACTCCCAAGGATCAATGACTTATTCGACCAACTTCGAGGTGCCCGGGTATTCTCAAAAATTGATCTTCGCACGGGATACTATCAGCTGAAGATTCGCGAGAGCGATATTCCCAAGACTGCTTTTACCACCAGATATGGACTATATGAGTGCACAGTTATGTCCTTCGGCCTAACCAATGCCCCCGCCTACTTCATGGGCATGATGAACAAGGTATTCATGGAGTACCTCGACAAGTTTGTTGTAGTGTTTATCGACGACATCCTCATTTACTCCAAAAATGAGGAGGAGCACGCCGAACACCTCAGGCTGGTTCTTGGAAGAATGCGTGAGCAACAACTTTATGCCAAGTACAGCAAATGCCAGTTCTGGCTAAAGGAAGTGGAATTCCTAGGACATGTATTATCTGGGCCGGTGTGGCTGTAAACCCCAGCAAGATCTCCGATGTTTAAACTGGAAGACTCCCACCAATGTGTCAGAAATCAGGAGCTTCCTAGGATTGGCCGGTTACTACCGAGATTTATTGAAAACTTTTCCAAGATAGCCAAGCCCATGACGGAATTATTAAAGAAAAATCGCAAGTATGCCTGGACAGACGAATGTGAGGAAAGCTTCAACGAGCTAAAGACTCGGTTAACCACCGCACCAATTCTGGTATTGCCAGATGATGCCAAGGATTTTACCGTCTATTGTGACGCCTGCAGAAATGGGCTAGGAGCCGTGCTTATGCAAGAAGGCAAGGTCATCGCCTATGTGTCGAGGCAACTCAAGACCCACGAGCTCAACTACCCCACCCACGACTTGGAGTTAGCCGCCGTCATACTCGCCCTGAAGACTTGGCGACATCACCTCATTGGTCGAAGATGCGAGATTTACACGGACCACAAAAGCTTGAAGTATATTTTCACCCAGCCTGACCTCAATCTAAGGCAAAGAAGATGGCTAGAAGTAATCAAGGATTATGACCTCGGGATTCATTATCATCCCGGGAAGGCCAATGTGGTAGCCGATGCTCTGAGCAGGAAGCCCCCAAAAATACGGCCAAGTCTAGAGAAAGAATTCGCGAAGCTAAACTTATGCGTGGGAAACAAGGCCTACCTGAGCACCTTAGAGATAAAACCAGACCTTGAGGACGAGATAAAAACCGAGCAGGCCAACGACCCCAGCTTAGACAAGATCAAGGCCAAGATACCACTGGGCCAGGCTAAGGACTTTTCGTTGGACAACCAAGGGTACTCCGCTTCGGGACCCGCCTTTGTGTGCCCTACAAGACCACACTGATACAACAAATCCTCAGAGAAGCCCATGAGTCCGCCTATTCCATTCATCCAGGAAGCACCAAGATGTACCAAGATTTGAAGCAAACATTCTGGTGGTCTGGCATGAAGAAGGATATCGCCTACTACGTCGCAAGCTGCAATGTATGCAACCTAGTAAAAGCCGAGCATCAGAAACCCGCCGGATTTCTCCAACCCCTAAAGGTACCCGAGTGGAAGTGGGACAATATTAGTATGGATTTCATTGTCGGACTTCCCAAGTCCAGCCGAGGAAATGATTCTATATGGGTCATTGTCGACCGCTTGACAAAGGTATCTCACTTCATCCCCGTCAAGACTACGTACCGCTCGGACCAACTGGCACAACTCTATGTGAACAAGATTGTCAAGCTCCACGGAGTCCCGAAGACCATTGTCTCGGATAGAGGTACACAATTTACCTCTAAATTTTGGACGAGCCTACATCATGCCATGGGGACCAAGCTATCCTTCAGCACAGCCTATCACCCGCAGACAGACGGTCAAACCGAGCGGGTCAATCAAATTCTAGAGGATATGCTCCGCTCGTGTGTACTCGCCTATGGAGCAGGTTGGGAAGATAGTTTGCCCTATGCAGAGTTTTCTTACAACAACAGCTACCAAGGCAGCCTGAAAATGTCTCCCTTCGAAGCCCTGTACGGAAGGAAGTGCCGAACCCCGCTCAACTGGTCTGAAGTTGGGGATCGCAAGCTCTTTAAGCCCGATGATTTGATGGAGGCTGAAAAGCAAGTACGTCTGATTCGAGACCGACTCAAAGCAGCACAGTCCCGCCAGAAAAGTTACTACGATCGGCGACACCGCCAGATTCAGTTCGAGGAAAACGACTATGTCTATCTTCGGGTAACACCCCTCAAAGGCCTGAAAAGATTCCACATGAAGGGAAAGCTTGCCCCAAGATTCATTGGACCCTTCAAGGTTTTGGCAAGGATAGGGTCAGTAGCTTACCGGCTGGAACTCCCCGAGGAATTAGCTGGAGTACACGACGTTTTCCACGTGTCCCAGCTAAGAAAGTGCATCTCACCTCCAACCAAGCAGGCTGACTTTAAGGAATTGGAGTTGAGCAGCGAACTGACTTACGAGGAACACCCCGTCAGAATATTGGATGAGTCAGAACGCCGCACACGCAGCAAGGTCACCAAGTTCTATAAAGTTCAGTGGGACAAGCATACAGAGGAAGAGGCCACCTGGGAACGCGAAGATTTGCTGAGAGCAGAATATCCGTATCTTTTCAACGAGCAACAGGAATCTCGGGGACGAGATTCATCTTAAGGGGGGAAGGTCTGTAACATCCTGAAATTTGGCCTTTTCAAAAATTTCCTGGAAAATCATTTATCGGATTTGGGATTTAAATTCCTTTGATTTGATCTGCTCCTTTTAAATTCTCAAGCAATTTCAAAACCTTGTCCAAGTTTGGGATCTTGTGTGTTGGTTTCCCTCCCACTTGGTAGACTTGTTGCTGGCTCATTTCACCCAAAAATATTATTTAATTATTTTCCTTTATTTGCATTTCCAAAATCCTATTATTTTGGCTTTACAAAGGAAGTACCTTAAATATCTTCCCAAAAATTCTGCAAAAATTAGGGAATGATCCCTAGGCAATATATAGCCCAAATGTGCAAAAACATTTGATACCTTGTTTGCAAAATTCTGGAGTAACTCTCCACTTAAGTTTCTGCCCTTTTTCTTCTTATTTTCAAAGTACAAAGACTTTTGATTTCTTGTGAGCCAAGGCCCTAGGCACACCCACAATGGACACACACACCTCAGGGAATTTTGTGAACCCTTTTAAATTTCATTTGCTTCACCAAAACCATTTGTCCCCTTTTGGCAGTACTGTTTTTTCAAAAATCTCTATAGAACAACTTTCGTTTTGGACCAAACACTAGTTGGGAAAGTTGTAGATAATCTCATTTGGCGCACGAGGATCAAAACCCCACTCGATTTGGATCACGGGTTCGCGAGTTATGGCTCGATGCCGCTGTCGGCACGCCCCTGGCAGCGCTCACCGCCGGCATCGACGCGTCCAGTGGCGCGCCAGGTGTCGCCGGCGACGCCACGGCCACCCCCAGCCACGCCCCAGCCAGCTCCACCCCCCCTGAGCTCAGTTACTCCTCCCCGACGACGGCAACGTCCTCGCCGCACCCTGCCAAGCACGCCACGACGCGCCGCCGCCACTGTCGCCGACAGATGTCGACGCCGCCGTGCCGTCCCCCCCCCTCCCGAGCCATCCCCTGCTTCCCCATGCCAGCGCCGCCCTCCTGGCGTGCGTTAAGACGCAAGGACACCAGCAACGCCGCCATCCGCTAGCCCGCCGTGGCTAGGCGACGCGCCGCGCAGCACAGTGGCCGCCGCGGCCGCGTGTCGGCAACTCCAGCCGCGCCGAGCCGTCCACCCCTTCCCTGGCCTCCCCTCTCCTCCTGCAGCTCGTAAATGCAGCAGGACACGCGAAGCAGCCACCCGCGCCGCGACGCACCGCCCAGAACAGCGACGGCGACCATCACCGTCCACCACCGTGCGCCATTTATGGCGGACGCCCGCGAGACGCTATAAAAGGGCCTCCCCGGAGCACGCAGACCACCACACCACCCTCCCCTGCCCTCAGCTTCCTTCTCCTCTAGCCGTAGCTCCTGGAAAGCCCTCCATCACCGGAATCGATCCCGCCTCCGCCGCACGGGCTCTGCTCGATTCCTCCACCACCGAAGCTCCCCTGCTCGATTCCCTCCACCCACAGCCTCTCTGGAACATGGCGGACCCGTAGCTGTCCTCGCCGTAGCACGCGGTGGCCGGAATCGTCGTGTTCTTCATCGACGCATCGCCGCCGCCGCGGTCGTGGACGCTCCGCTCGAGCCCGGCCTCCCCAGCACCCTCGAGCACGCCGACGGGCTGCGCCAGCCCTCCCCGAGCCCGTTCGCGTCCTCTCCCTCCCCTCTGCCTCGCCCTAGCCGCCGCAACCTCTCGCCGGTAAGCTCGCCGGAGCATCGCCGGCTTTTCTTTTTTTTCCGCGCAGGAAGGGAAGAAAACGATTCGGTTTTATGAGCCACTGACCAGTGGGACCCACTGGTCAGATTTTTAAACATTTCGAAACGTTTTCTGTTTTGATTTTCCTGTTTTATTTTTCTATTGGAAAAGGGCAGAAAATGATTCAAACTTTGAAATGCAATTTCTCTTTGAATATTACTCAGAAAAATATGAAACCAATTTTGTCGGCTTAGTTTGATTTTTCTCTTTCCAATGGAACCAGAAACAATTTATTTGGAATTATTTGATTTTGCATTTATTTAAAATCATATAGGAGTTGTTTTGATGCATTTTGTCCTGTGCTTTTAGATCCAAACCCCTCCGACGGAGTAGAAGTTATTCTCGAACCCGAAGGCAAGCCACCAACCCAACTTCAAACTTGGTCGACTTAGAAGTTATTTGTCTGTTGAAATAATGTCAGCTGCACATCGCATGTCATATTGCATGTTACCTTTCTGCACTCTATTATATTGTTATCTGTGCAACACTCACACTTCCGGGGCAATGGCAGGGCCTCCCGCCTCAGCCGAGGAAGTGGGGGAAATTATTACAACTGTGCGTCTCGCTTTGCGGGGCTTTGTTTGGTTTTTCATCTTCTTCTTCGCCGAGGTGAGGTGCGGACGAATGTCGTCTTATGATCCTCGGGGTTGGGGGCATTCGTGTTAGTTGCCTCTTGTCCCACCGTCAATATGGTTGGCTTAGGCCATCCGGACTGCGATGCTGGGAGCTGACTTTTCCGTGGTTCTTTTGCCGAGATTGCTGACACCACGTCGAGGTAACCTTCGAGTGGAATGGATGCTCTCTCATTTTTATGAGTGCTTTTCGGTTATTCCTTTACGGTGACACTCACACTTCCGGGGCAATGGCAGGGTCTCCCGCCTCAGCCGAGGAAGTGGGGGAATTATATGCTATCATTGTTATTGTTTTATCACTAACCCCCGAGTAACACCGGCCGGGTTCCCGCCACCGTCACCCGGGTATTATTGTTATTATTGTTATGTTGTTGTTTATTCATGCAAGTATTATGTTGTTATTGTTTATGCTTTGCTTGTGTTGCTTGTTGTTGGTTGGAAACTGGATATAAATTTGACTAAGAAGATAATCACCTCCCTCGACTAGATTGAGTCACTTAGTGCCACTCACCAAACACCTCGCACAACCATGCGTCGTCCGTGTGGGCGGACCATGGCCGGGTATTTTATCAGCCTCCTTTGATGCCACCCTTTGGCAAGTCTAGTCGGTTACCATAGTTGGTCGGGGCTAGGCTTGCGAAGGTTCCGGAGCTAGGCGTCGCTCATGGGTTGGGGACGTGCCGGATTCACTTCTGCATAAGGCATAGAGTTATGTCGGTGGCTATACAGGGAGTGTCTTGGTGGAGTAAACGACTGTGGAAGTACAGGTTTGTGCTGCCGCCATGGTTGGTTCTAGTACTTCGGTACCGGCGGTACAAGCCTAGACTTCAGCGTGTGGACAAAAGTTGCAACCTCTCGAGAGTGTAATCTAGATTCTAGCCCTGTCCCCGGGTTATGGGACTTGTTTGGGTCAAGTCACACTAGGGGTCAGTCCAGTCGAACTTGGGGAATTAATTAAGTTGAAATCAGCGAACACAGGAAATTGTTGTGAGTCTAAGCCAGAGTTGGCTAAGGACTCGGGAAGTTGTGTTTAAAGCCAGAGTTGGCTAGAGGTTTGATAGCCTAGTTGTGTTGTGGGTTGTTGAGTGAGAAACGTGATCTCACTCGATGACATGAAACACCCCTACAAAGGTAAGTAGGTAAGTTATGTCCAACCGTTAAGCTTGGACTCATCCTCGCACCCGAACTCTGCCATGTTACTTTCTGAACCATGCCATGCCATATAGGTAGACCTTGCTTGTTTTTGGGCTGTTGTCTTGCGAGTACTTCAAGTACTTACCTGGCTTTTCATGTGGCCAGACCCTGCTGAACCGGTCGCCGAGTACCCGCTCTACGAGAACTAGGAACCCGTATTCCAGGCAGAACCCTGTGGAGTAAAGCCCGCTGTCACGCTTCCGTCTATGCTTCCGTTACGACTTCCGCTAGAGGCCGATGTTTTAAAAATAATGTACATACTGTTGTGTGCGCCGTTGCGCCGAAGCTGGGGCCTCACCCCGTGTTGTAATATGCTGTATCAGTTTGAACTCGAAGCCTTTGAATAAATTTGGTTATGCTTTGTATCAAGCTGTCATATATCCAGTGTTTCTGGGACTGGTATATGGGGTCACTCGATCATCTGGATCGGGGTGCCACATCTTCTGTGCGGAAGTTGGTTTCGTCTCCAAAGGTGACCTTCAGCACGATCATGCCCATTGAATTGGCCTGTCGTCCTGGAACGATACCGTGAAACTTGACATCGCTTTTGATCAACTGTGTTTCAGAGAGGTGCATGCGCTTTAGGGTTTCGAGATAGAGGATGTTTATGCTACTTCCTCCATCCATTAACACCTTTGAAAGCCTGCACTTTTCCACGATTGGATTGACAACGAGGGCATAGTTTCTCGGATTCTGCGGTACCCTCTCTGGATGATCTGTGCGGTCCCATGTAATGGGTATTTCAGACCAATTGAGATACTGAGGTACTGCCGGCATTGTTGCATTAAGCTCTCTCCAAACTGCCTTTTCCTTTTTAGCCGACCGAGTGGCAAGAAAAGTGACCATGCTTTCCTGCACTCTAGGGAACTTAGCGCCCTTTTTCTGTTCTTGCTCTGGCTGTTCTGTGCCGGAGGAGCTGTCATCGTTGTCCTTATCCTCCCGCCTTTCTTTTCGCCCTTTACGCTTGAAATTTTTCGGCTTATAGCCAGCTTCAGGGTCTCTCTTGAAATCATTGACAAGGCGGCATTGCCTGTTGGTATGGGTGCACTTGCCCAACATTATGTGGTGAGCACAAGGTTGATCTTTGATGTCATCATATGTGATCTTGGGAGGCTTTGGCCCTTGGCCATCGTCTCCCTTTTTGCTCTTCCACTTGTTGCCCTGTCCGCCTTTTCTAGAGGCGAAAGCAACTTCAGCTGACGGGCCAGCTTGCTCACCCCCATGGCCTTTGCGTCTGTTGCCGCTTTTCTTCTCTATGTCAATGTCCATATGTATGTTGCCATCTTCTGCACGAGCATCGTCTTCTGCTGCCGCAAAATTGTTTGCACTGTCCAGGAGATCGCCAAGCCTCTGAAGGTTTTGGCTTTGCAACATGTAACGCATCATGTTGCCCTTCTTCAGGCTTTGCATGAAGGCATGGATTGCCTGGTTCTCCGAGACTCCTTCGCAGGCGTTCTTGGTCTCTGTCCATCTTGCGATGAAAGACCTGCTAGATTCGCCTTTGGCTTGCGTGAACTTTTGAAGATCGATGTATGTCTTTGGACGCTTGTAAGTGCAGGAGAAGTGCTGCGTGAATGTTTTCTGCATGTCCTGCCAGTTGTGGATGCTTTTTTCTGGCAGCGTGTCAATCCAAAGACGGGTTGTGCCCTCGAGCATGAGAGGGAGGAAACGCACTGCATCATTGTATCCTCCATCATTGATCCCGACGGCATTGATGTAATCAGGCAGCCATGTGTCTGGATTTTCAGCTCCATTGTACTTGTCCACAATTTTCTTGACGTTGCTGAGTGAAGATGGAAGGCGAACCTTGCGGATTGCCGGCCCAAAGCACTTGGGACCAAGGTATGATTCCTCTCTGGCCGCCCTTATCTCGTCAAGGCGAGTACGAGCATCAGAGGCCCTAGATGGCTCATGTATTGGGCTATCATGGGTTTTTTCACGCCTTGGCTCACCGTGCTTCCTATTGCCATCACGGCGAGGTGATCTGGAACGCGATCTCCTGGGAGTGCGCCCTCTGTGCGCCTCCTCCTTCCGTGCCGGTGGTGGTGGCATGTTCCGCCTGTCGGAGCTACGCCTTTTGTCCTTATCACCATCTTTGTTCGCCTCATCGCGTCCCTTGTTGTGCTCGCCGTCTTTGGAGCGCTGGCGATCTTTGTCCTGCTTGCCATGATTATTAGAACCAGTCCCCGATTCGTCTTTGCGCTTTGGAGGCGGATCCACTGGCTTCTTGCTTTTGCCGTCATGGGCGCTAGATTTGTCAGGATCTTCAGGATCACCAGCGCCTCCTGCTACCCCGCCTTTGCAAAGGCGAGAATCGTCAGCGAGCTTTCCGTTTGACGAAGCCACTGCTTGCTGATCCGCTGCTCTTTTTAGGAGCATGGTGGAGTAGTGGATTCGCTCTTCTGCTGGGATGGTGTCGTCTTCCATGATCTCCTGGGCCGCTTCCATATTCTTCGCGGGAGTGGAGAAGTACAAGACTCCATCCTTGTCGAGCTTATAGGAATACTTCTGCCAAGCTTTCATAGGCTTTTGGGCAGAAGGCTTATCGAACTTCGGCGCGAGGTCCCGATGGAGGTGCTGATCACGTTGTGTTGCAACGTTTTTGAATTTTTCGGGGTTGTGCATGCGCCTGCACTCCTCCTCTTCTAGGGCCTTCTCTGCTTGAGCTTTCTCGTGCAGAAGTAACTTCTTTTCTTGTTGTAAGAGCTTCTGCTTATAGAGGATGTTGGCTTCAGATTCCCTAAGAAGGGCTTTCCTCCGCCTTTCCACTTCTGCCACGGTTGCATTAGGGCTCAACGGTGTTTTGAGCATGTTGATTGCACGGCATGCTCTTCTCTTGTTCTTTCGACGATGAGCTCACCATCTTCAGCTAGATCTGAAGAAAGGTTCCCTTTAGCTGGCCCTTCTGCCGGCTTTCGGATCTGATCTTCAATGTTTGTTTTGAGGCTAGAAGAAACCTCCTGCTCGCCATCGTCACCATCCTTTGCAGGAGGCTTTGATGCGACGATTTCTCCATCTTCTGGTTGCGCAAGAGGTGAGCAGGGCCAGTCATTAAGACCTCTTTTAAGCCAGCAGCGTACGCTGCCACCTTTGCCTCAAAGTCATCAGATCCTGTATCAACTGACATTGTTGTAGTTGATTCAGATCCGGCTTCTGAGCCTTCCTCTGTCTGTAAGGCAGGAAGGATGGACTCAGGATTGGAACTTGTTGGTTGATCACCAGACGTTCCTATGACCCCGACGAAGTGAAAGTCGGATTCCTGGATCTCTTGTGAAGAGGTGGAATCAGTTTCAGTCGGGTCATCAGATTCACTCAGATCGTAATCCGGCTGGAGGAAAGCCAGATCGGATCTAGGTTTTCCACTGATTGCATGATCAGATGGGTGGTGGGTGGGCAAAAACGCGCTGGATCCTCTGGGGAATCCATACGCTTCCGCCGTAAAACCCATGAACAAGTTGATGCTGCCGATGGGGACGACGAAGCCGGCGATGATGTCGTCGTTTGCCGGCATCCAGCTTTCGCCCGCCACAATGCAGCCAAGTCTTCCAGCGATGCGAGCTTGACCGGAAGCCATGGTCTTTCCGATCTCGCCGAACATTCCTGCCCGGAACGTTACTCCAGACGCCTGAGGCCCCACGGTGGGCGCCAACTGTCGAGTTATTGGTAACGGGGCCTCGGTATGAGGAGCCATGTACCTAGGGTAGAAGGTGGGGGAGAACGTAGAGGATTCCGGTGACGGGATTGTACACAGAGCTTTTTACCCAGCTTCGGATCTCACGACGGTGGCGAGATCCTACTGCTGCTATAATTCACTAAGGGAATAAGTGTACAGGTTACAATGCGAGTTGTAGAGCGTGTTTGTCTGTTCGTAGCCCTAAAGCTACCAGGAGGCCGGCTTATAAAGGCGCCGTGCCTTCTCTTACAAGGAAAGGCAAACCGTCTTAGATGCAGAGACCTAAACTACTACGGCCTATGACCTAACTTGCTCTCCAAGGCGGACATGGACAGGCCTTCGTCTCTGGTCTTCTCTAAGCCGGCTTTGGGCTTCCCTTGCGCTTCAGCCCACCAGGCCACCAGGTAAAGCCGGCTGGCTTTATTACTTTGGAGTCCACTACGCTGGGCTGGATAAGACAGCACCGTGGCTAGCATACCTATTCGGCATATTCTCCACAAAAGGAGATAGCGCGGCTTACAGCCGCAGATTTCATTAGAGAGGTCGTTCATACAGAATGGCTAGCAAACCCTGTACTAGTACCTAAGAAGGACACGAAAGATTTGCGCATGTGCATTGATTTCACCGGCTTAAACAAAGCCTGTCCTAAAGACCCTTTCGCATTGCCGCGAATAGACCAGGTCGTAGATGCTACCGCAGGTTGTGAATTACTATGCTTTTTGGATGCTTACTCTGGTTATCACCAAATTAAGATGAAGAAGTCTGATCAAATCAAGACTTCCTTCATCACACCTTTTGGAACGTACTGCTACATAACAATGCCTTTCGGGCTAAAAAACGCAGGCTCCACGTACCAGCGATGCATCCAACGTTGCCTACACGATCAAATAGGCCGCAATGTTCACGCTTATGTGGATGACATTGCAGTAATGACAAGACAGAGAGGCAACCTCATTGCCGATCTAAAAGAAACCTTTGATAACCTCAGAAAATACAACATGAAGCTGAATCCGGGAAAGTGCTTTTTTGGCGTCCCAGCAGGAAAACTTCTTGGCTTTATTGTTTCTGAAAGAGGAATCGAGGTAAACCCTGATAAAATTAAAGCTATCATGAACATCAAAAGACCGACATGTCTCAAAGATGTGCAAAGGCTAACAGGTTCTGCAGCCGCGGTAAGCCGTTTTATCAGCCGCCTTGGCGATAAGGCCTTACCCTTGTACAGACTGCTAAAGAAAACGAAAAACTTTGAGTGGACTCCAGAGGCGGATGCCGCCTTAGCTCAACTCAAAGACACGTTGGTCAGCGCTCCAACCTTGGCATCACCAAGAGAGCAAGAGCCAATGTTGCTTTACATGGCCGCAACAGGACTTGTCATAAGCGCTGTCATGGTTGTGGAACGTTTGGAAGACGGCAAAGATGTGCCCAGTCAGAGACCAGTTTATTACATAAGCGAGGTGTTTTCTGAGTCCAAACAGCGATATCCACATTACCAAAAGCTTGCTTATGGTGTTTTCTTTGCCGCCAGAAAATTAAGACATTACTTTCAGGAGCACCCAATTACAGTGGTAAGCAAAGCACCATTGGGTGATATCATCAACAATGCAGAAGCCACAGGACGCGTCGCCAAATGGGGAATAGAGCTTGCAGCTTTTGACATTCAGTACAAGCCAAGAACAGCCATCAAATCTCAATCTTTAGCTGATTTTATAGCGGATTGGACAGAAGCGATGGATGACTTGCCTCTTCCTGATGAAGAGTATTGGGTCATGCACTTTGACGGCTCTAAAATGCTTGATGGATCTGGGGCAGGAGTAGTGCTGAAATCACCCAAAGGCGACACCATGTGTTATGTTCTGCAAATACACTTCAACGCCACCAATAATGTGGCTGAATATGAGGCACTTATGCACGGCATGCATATCGCCAAAGACCTAGGAGTCACAAGGCTACTGTGCTATGGTGATTCTGACTTGGTAGTTCAACAGCTGGATGGTACATGGGATGCCAAAAGTCCAACAATGGCAGAATATCGACGCACGATAGACGAATTTGGAAGGGCCTTTCAAGGATTTGAGGTGAAACACATCAAGAGAGACGAAAACGAAGCAGCTGATGCCTTAGCAAGAATGGGATCCAAAAGGTCAAAAGTCCCGTCAGATATCTTCTTAGAGCACCTCTATGAGCCATCAATCAAAGGCGGCGACCTAGATAACCCAAAGGCGGCAAAATCTGTGGCTGTCTTCGCAACGCTCCCAGATTGGACCCTCCCTTACATCAAGTTCTTGGTGGATCAAGAGTTGCCAGAAGACGAAGTGCTAAGGCGGCAGGTGGTGCGCAGAGCAAAGGCGTACACCGTCATTAACGGTGAGTTATACAAGAGAAGCACTACAGGCGTGTATCAGAGATGTGTCTCGCAAGCCGAAGGAGTTGATATCCTTAATGAGATCCATTCTGGGTGTTGCGGCCACCACGCCTCTGCCAAAGCTATCGTATCCAAGGCGTTTAGACATGGATTCTATTGGTTGACAGCCAAGCAAGACGCTGATGAAATCGTCAAAACGTGCGTTGGATGCCAGAAATATGCAAGGCAACCCAAGATGCCAGCTCAAGAACTAAGAACCATACCAATCACTTGGCCGTTTGCGGTCTGGGGACTGGATATGGTTGGTCCATTCAGGACAGCTAGAGGCAGCCTTACCCATCTCCTCGTTGCAGTGGATAAATACACAAAGTGGGTAGAGGCAAAGCCGGTAGCAAAGGTGGATGGGGCAACAGCCACCAAGTTTGTTATTGATATTATAACAAGGTTCGGCGTCCCCCACAGCATTATTACAGATAATGGAACAAATTTCGCTGTTGGAGAATTGGCTAGATATTGCGAAGATGTTGGAATTCGCCTTGACTTAGCGTCCGTGGCACACCCACAATCTAATGGACAGGTTGAGCGGATGAATGGCATCGTTTTGCAAGGCATTAAACCAAGGCTCGAGGTACCATTGCATCGAGCCGCAGGAGCATGGGTAGAGGAATTGCCTGCTGTTTTATGGAGTATAAGAACAACACCTAACAGATCTACAGGATACACCCCATTTTTTCTGATTTATGGTGCCGAAGCCGTCTTACCAACAGATGTTCTACATGACACACCACGTGTTGCAGCCTACGTCGAAGCAGACGCAGAAGAAGCCAGACAGGACGGCTTAGACCTTCTCGAAGAAGAAAGGGAGATTGCACTCCAAAGATCAGCCATCTACCAGCAAGACATGCGACGCTATCATAGTAGAAGGGTAAGGCACAGGTCTTTTCGAGAAGGAGATATGGTGCTTCGCCTTGTTCAGCAAAAGGAGCACAAATTAGCCCCAACATGGGAGGGACCCTTCGTTATCAGCAAAGCGCTCAAGAACGGGGCATATTATCTTGTGGACCTACGCGATCTCAAAAAGAAGACGAAACGAGGCCGCAAAAGGAAAAGGAACGAAGAAGCAGAGCTCAAAGAGACAAAGCGTCCTTGGAACATTGAGCAGCTACGTCCTTTTTACACTTAGCAATTCTATTGTAAACATCATATATGTTCATGAAATAAAAGTCTTTGGTTCAGTTATATATTGTGCAAATAGTTTCCGCCGTCTTTTATTTCCCAATGATCATATAGTTCCAAAATTGTCAATGTCAACCCGAATTTGCAAAGTGCTTTGGGTGCTAGCGTGATAATTTCGCCTTTCGGCTTTACAAAACCTTTTTGCGTCCGTCTAAGAGTATTTATCTGATCGCATATGTGTTGGCTTGCTTTAGTAGATGTTCTATGCACCGAAAGGCGGCACGGGTTCTGTGTTTAAACAGTCTGGTCACTGACCCTGTTGCCCAGCAAAGTGTTTTCCGCCTTAGGGTTTTGCTAACATACGAAAAGGCTAAAACACATAAGCCAGACAACTTAAAGACGGATAAGGAACATAGTCACAGCAAAAGCTTACAAAATATTACATCTGCTGTTTTACATGACAAACTTGTTCAAACTTAAGGCCACTGCCTTTACAAAACAACCAGCTATGAATAAAGTTTTTGTGCCTTCACAAAGGCAACATTAATACAAATGTTTTTCCTTATGCAGGGGACTGGGCTGGGGACTGGCGTGCAGCAGTTTCGGCTTCGTTGTCAGAGCCGTCATCTCCACCCTCTTCCTCCATCTCTTCGGAGTCACCCATGCATGTTTGCTCGGAGGCTTCATCACTGGACATATCTTCAGGGCGAGGTGGCATCTCCTTCAGCAACATGGGTGGCAAACCCACTAACAGCCGAATAAATGGCACTAGGCACAACCTTTTTGCCATTACCGTCTTTGGTGGGCATGCACTTTGTCACCCGCCAGAGATTAATTTCTGGGTGATGAGCCTTTGCTAGCCCAAGAGCAATTTTGCATCCGCCTCTGGCAGCTGATCGGAGACGCTCAACCATCTCCGCGTGACAAGCTTCGAAAGACGGCAAAAGATCAACAAATCCCTTGATTTTACCTTTAAGCTTGGGGAAGATATCAAGTGTCAGCGCCAAAGCCGAAGAATGCATCTTCGTGACCATCTCCCCGCATTCCAGCAGGAGGTCAAGCCGGGTGTCAGCTGTCAGCTTTTCCCCAAAGCCCAAAGGAACTGAAAAATACATGCAAATTTTCAGCTTACATAAAAGACGAAAAATTCAAAAGACGGAAAGAACAAGGTGTCTGGCTTACTCAGAAATTTCTCGTCCACGGCCAAAGCTTCATCAAGGCGGCGTTCCAGCTGAGAATGTAGGTCACCAATGCAATCAGTATTGGCCTTGGCTTGCGTCTCTGCCGCCTCTTTAGCTTCCTTCAAGGCCTTTTGAGTTTCAGCCAGCTCTTTTTTCAGTCTTTCCTGTTCAGCAGCCGCGCTTTCCTCAATTGCTTTTTGGTTGCGCTCGGCGGTAAGGCGATTTCCTCAAGCTGTTTGAAGAGCGCAGTGTTTTCGCGGCGAACAATCTCTATGTCGCCAGTTTCATCGACGATTTTCTTCGCCTTCGCAACAACCTCTGCAAACATATAAAAAGATTATGAGTTTAGCACAAAGACGCAAAACAAGGAAAGCTGCCAAAACAACAGTGCTCACCTTTATTGGCACGATTTTCGGCTTCTACCCTCTTCAGCACCTGCCTCTGGTTAACCAGTGATTGCCAAAGGTCTGAAGTAAGACGTTCGCTACTCTGCTGAAACAATATGTGTTTAGAAAGGGAAAGCATAATTGAAGGCAAGGAATAGTCTTGGGGACTGGAAGGAAATAATCCATCTATTACAAAGCTATCACAGAAAACCATCATGTTGTCTAAATACACATTTAGCACAACTTAATGCTTGGGGACTGGGGAAGCAGTTATAAGGCGAAAGATCATTTACCTTCATCATTTTCTTCAGAGCCTTGTAGCTCTCTTTCATGGTGACGTACAGCTCGTCGCAGTTATCCTCTAAGTTGAGGATGGTCAAGGTTTGGCCAACAGGCCTGATAGATGAGCTACCCTGTTCTGTTTCCTTCTTGTCAGCAAGGAGAGCTGCGATGGAAGGCAGGAGGTAGCCTTCATCGTCAAACAGCTCGGTCTTTACCATGTTCTTTATGGCATCATAAGCCGGAGCTTCAGCCATCTTCTCATCTGATAAAACAGCCGCCTTTCCGGCTGCCTGGGCCCTGGCCAAGTTCTCTGGTAGAAGCTGAGCGGAAGGCTCTGTAACTTCCGCTTCATGCTGTTCTTCTTGGGAGGCCACAGGGGCAGGAGCAGGAGGCGGCACGACGGGGGTGGTTGGGGGTTCAACATGGGCGGGCTGTGGAGGCTTGGGGCGGGATGCAACCGCCTTCGCCTTAAGTTTGCCAGCCGGCTTAACCCTGCGATGAAAGTAATAACAGTATAAGGCTATAACATAGCAAGCGATGAACAATGGTCACAACGTGAAATGTTCAAGGACTGGTTCGCCTTACCGTTGCTGGGGAACGCGGAAGGAAGATCTTCATCGTCAATCACATCGTGAACGACGGCGTCTTCAGGAATGGCGGCGGCAGTCTTTTTCTTCTTCTTGCTCTCTGCAGCGGAGGAGGATCCCCTCGCAGTTGGAGCCCTGCGCTTGCGAGACTGAGACTCGGCGCGGGCAGGCTCTGGAACGCGAAACAGTGGAACAAGCTCGCTCTCCGGCAGAGAAGATAACTGAAGAAAGATGGAAACAAAGTGTGAATAACAAAGCTGGCAAAGTATAGTACCTATGCAAGTAAAAGGCGGAAAGCTTACTTCAGGAGCCGGCAAAGACGCAGTGTACATGGGACGAGATTCAGCGTATTGCTTCCTCTCCTTAGCAATCTTCTTGAAGCGTATCAAGAAGGCGTCCTGCGTCAGGTCATTCTCGGTGGTGCGAAGCTTGTCCTTCTTATTGTTGCTATACTTGCACATCAGCGTGGGGTTTTGACGAAGTGGCTGAATTCGCCTCTTCATCCAGCAGATAATAGTGTCTGTGCCCGTAAGCTTGGGCACAGCATGCTTTGTCAAAAACTCAATCCGCCTTTGCATAAGACGGAGATCTGTTGGTAGAACCTTCAACGGCTTTTCATCCCAACTAGCTCGTGACTGAGCAGCAGAGTTGGTGAAAGCCGGAATCCCTATGGTCTTGTCTGCTGGCGCGACGTCTTTGCAATAAAAGAACGTGCCAGTCCAACCCTTCACAGAGTCTATCTTGGGCGCCTTTGGGTACCAGCTTCTATCTTTGCGCAAGTTAAGACTAACTGTCCCTACGACGAGCAGTTCTTTGTCTTCTGTTTGGCGTTTGCAGTGAAAGCAATACTTGAAGAATTCTAAGCTAGGTGCTATGCCTAGATACCCTTCAAATAAAGCTTGGAAGCCGGCGAGATACAGAATGCTATTGGGGCCTAAGTTGTGAGGTTGGAGGCCGTAGTAATCTAGCACGGACATGAAGAACTCAGAAGGAGGCAGAGAGAGGCCACGTAGAAGATGAGATACCAGGATGACGCGCTCGTCGCCGTCCGGGGCAGGAACGTGGTGGCCTTCTGCTGATCTCCAGTGGCACACTGTCCGTGGAGGAATAATCCCCTCGCGCTCGAGCTCCACGAGATCGGCGTCGGTGATGGTGGAAGTGGCCCAATGGCGCGAGGAGGTCTCCTCGGCTTCTTCCTCGGCATCGGCCGCGTCGCTCTCGTCCGATGCCTGCGGGAGATCCTCTTCAGATCCCGCAGGTGGCACTGATCCAGATGGCGCTGCCTCCGCCGTCGCGGCAGACGGAGTGCTCGAGGTGGTGGCCGTCGCCGTAGGAGCAGCCTCGGTGTTCGTGCTCGCCGCATGTGTCGCCGCACCGGCAGCGCTGCTCGATCCTTCCGCCGCCGTGGTCTTGGATGGCAAAGAGGCCATGGCGCAACGATTCTTGGCTGCTGGGGATTGCGGTGGCGAGAGGAAGAAGAAGAAGTGGGAGGTGCGAGAAGGAATGGATCGGTCAGATCCAAAAGATAAGGGAAACCCTTATAAATGGGCTGCTCCGCGATTCGTGCAACGGTCAGGAGAGTGGCGCGATTTTCGCCACGCGTCCGTTCGAACCGTTGTCATCGTGGGTTTCTTCTCCACGACGCCTCGTAAAACGCGGCGGGAGAAACGCAATCATCACAGGTGACTGTTGGTTCAAACTGTCGTGGGCTGACGATCGCTGGTGTCATGATGGGACGTGACATTGATGGAATCTTTCTGGCAATATGACCGTTTCTGCCGCCTTAATAATGCTCTGCAAGCATTCAAGTTCGGCTTTCAGCAAAAGCCGGAATTCGTCATGAGATCCTTGGATTCTTTGGATAGCTTCAAGCTCTGCAGCAGCAAAGGCGAAAGCTGGAGAGCCTAAACCTTTCCGGGGACTACTGTGGAGGATATGCCGAATAGGTATGCTAGCCACGGTGCTGTCTTATCCAGCCCAGCGTAGTGGACTCCAAAGTGATAAAGCCAGCCGGCTTTACCTGGTGGCCTGGTGGGCTGAAGCGCAAGGGAAGCCCAAAGCCGGCTTAGAGAAGACCAAAGACGAAGGCCTGTCCGTGTCCGCCTTGGAGAGCAAGTTAGGTCATAGGCCGTAGTAGTTTAGGTCTCTGCATCTAAGACGGTTTGCCTTTCCTTGTAAGAGAAGGCACGCGCCTTTATAAGCCGGCCTCCTGGTAGCTTTAGGGCTACGAACAGACAAATACGCTCTACAACTCGCATTGTAACCTGTACACTTATTCCCTTAGTGAATTATAGCAGCAGTAGGATCTCGCCACCGTCGTGAGATCCGAAGCTGGGTAAAAGCTCTGTGTACAATCCCGTCACCGGAATCCTCTACGTTCTCCCCCACCTTCTACCCTAGGTACATGGCTCCTCATACCGAGGCCCCGTTACCAATAACTCGACACTCCATCTTCTCTAAACACAAAAAGTGGCCGTGGCAGATAAGGAAATTGGAAGACGAGAAATGCCTGGTTAGGTTTCCCCCATGGAAGAGCATTTCTGAACTAACTGAATTTCCTGCTTTTGATCTGGAAAAAGAAGGGGCAAACATTAAGATTGTGGACTGGGATGGTGATGGTTCTCCGCTAGCCGAATTGCCTGTGGTCTAGATTAAAGTATCTGGGATGCCTCCGAAAGATTGTGCGTGGAAAAGCTTTGCCAGCGCCATCTCTACTATTGGCTTTCTTATGGATGTTGATTGGGGATCGTTTTTCAAAAGCTTCTATGCAGAGATCAGGCTTCAAGTGGCGTGTAGGGATCCTGTCAGTGTTCCCAAGGAAAGAGTGATGGAGTTCGCTCAGAAATTTTACATGATTAAGTTGGATGTGGAAGGGGTTGAGCAGCTTGATGATTTGGATGATATGAGTGATCCTGGTGACCACTTTGTGGATACTACTGGATTTGATGCGTTGGAAAATGTGGATGAAACAGAAAATACAATGGAATCTGGAGACCTGAACGGCACTCCTATCAGAATTGGGGAGATCAATGTCAATGCCAATGTTGGCTATGGAGGAGGTACGCAGGTTCATGATTTGTGGGAAGAACTTTCGATTGATGATGAGAGGCTTGTGATTCGTACAAATGAGTGTGCTAGCTGGCATGGTGATGTGGAGAGCAATTGGTGGGGGGTCAATTCTCCTAGCAGCTTGTATTCTCTGCCTGCTAAAGCTACATATACTGATTTGGATGATTCGGTCTGGGATATGGGTACACCATCTGCGGAAGCTGTCGAAATGGAAGCATTAGATCAACTGGAAATGTCTGCCACTGCGGCGTATTGCTCGCAAGTTCTGGAATATTTCAATCAGGCAGAGTCTGATGAAGAAATGGGGTCTGAAGATTCAGATGTGGAAATGGAAGAACTGCCACGATGGGCTCAATAAGGAAGAACTTGTTTCCTGCTCTGGATCAACTTTCGAAATCGGCTGAGTTGCCTGGAGTTCTCGACAAGCCGGTGCCGAAGAAGTGGGGTCCTGTGATGGCGACTACTAAAATGACCACTAGGAACCGTGGCAACCAGAATATGATTGAGAAGGCAAAAGAATATCAGAAGAGAAGAAATTTGGAAATTCCAGCAAGTTTCAAAGGTAATTCATTCGCTGTCCTGAGTATTGATACTTTGGCTGATATTTCTGATATAATTGATATTTCTGGCGGTGAAAACCTATTAGAGAAAAATGGGATAATTCAAGAATTAGTTGACGGTGAATTAATTTAAAACATAGAGTTTGCTAGGAATAATCCTAGAACTGTGTTACCGACATCTCTAGATGATTTTGTGGAGTTTCCTCCTCTGGGAAATAATAATGATGCTAGTCCTGTGTCAGACTCTTGTCATTAGTTACCTGATGATCAAGATCTTTTAGATGCACAGGTCTGGACTACAGTGACTAATAGAAAAATAAAAGGAATCATGATAGGCGCCATACTAAACATTAGAGGCTTGGGTCACCCAGGTCGTATGCAATCACTTGCTGATTTAGTGTTGAATCATAAACTAGAATTTATTGGAATGTAGGAAACGAAGAAGAAAATCATTTATGATTCCTTCCTTCATTTTATTTCTGGTCCGTTTAGTTTTAATTGGTGTTCTCTTCCTGCTAAAGGTTCTGCTGGTGGAATCTTGGTAGGACTAAGAGAGGATCTTTATGATTTAATTTCCTATTCAGTTGGTAAATATTGTGTTTCCGTGCATGTTGGCAACAAGAAAGATGGTTTTGTTTGGAACCTTGTTATAGTTTATGGTCCTGCTTACGCAGAGTTCAAACTCGATTTCTTTACAGAGCTACATGATTTAATGGAGAAAAAATCCTTCCCTATTTTATTGGGAGGAGATTTTAACCTAGTGAGGTATGCGAAAGAAAAGAGCAATGGGAACATCAATAATCAGTGGTCGTTCCTGTTTAATGATTGGGTTAATAAATGGAGGCTGATTGAATTAAGAACTTCTAATCGCCTATTTACATGGGCTAATAATCAAGATGATTTAATTCTTGCTACATTAGATAGGATTTTTGTCTCAGTTGACTAGGAGCTTTTTGTCTACTGTTGTAGCGCTTTCTCGAGCTGTTAGTGACCACACACCATTACTTTTGGACACTGGGGAAGTTCAACCTCCACCCCCCAGGATGTATCATTTTGAGAAATGGTGGATTAATCATGCTGAGTTTGCCACCCTAGTAGACCGAGCTTGGAATGTCGAGTGTAATTGCATTTCTGCGATTGACATTTGGCAATTCACACTTAGGAATTTTAGAAGAAAGTCTAAAGGGTGGAGTATAAATGTGGAATGTGCAAATAGGAGGAAAAAAATCAGCTCTTATGCAAGAGTTCAATATACTTGATGTTTTCTCCGAGAAAAATTTGCTATCTGCTGCAGAGAAAGAGAGAATGCAGCAGATTAGGCAAGAGTTGGACGAAATTTTGAGAGATGAGGAAACTAAAGCCTAGCAGAGATCAAGAGAACGGAGAGTAGTTGAGGGAGATAGGAATACTGCCTTTTTTTCATGCCACAGCTAATCAGAGGCGACGTAGGAAGAAAATTGTTGTTCTTGATGGTCCTTGTGGTCCAGTTGAGGACACTCCTAGTATGCTGGAGATAGCTATAGATTTCTACAAAAATCTCTTTGCCAAGGAGGATAAACCTAAGATTTCTCTTGGCCCAAATTTCTGGGATGCTCAGGATATACTGACTAATGAGGAATCCTGTCTGCTTGAGGAACCGTTTTCGGAAAAAGAGATTTATGAGGCCATTATGGGATCTTATGTAGCTGGTGCTCCAGGTCCTGTTGGAGTTTCCTTTCTTTTTTACCAGACATACTGGCATGTGATTAAAAAAGATTTCATGGCGTTAGTCAGGGATTTTGAGTGTGGCAATTTGGATGTTGCCAGGCTCAATTTCTCTATAATCACATTGATTCCGAAACAAGTGGACGCTCACGACTTGAAATTTTTTAGGCCTATTAGTCTGGGTAATTGCAGTCTTAAAATCAAAACGAAAGCTATGACCAACAGGATTGCTCCTGTTGCTGATATAATTGCAAAAAACCAGACAACCTTTATTAAAAACCGTTTTATTTTAGAAAGCGTTGTGGCTGCTCAGGAAGTAATACACGAAGTTCACTCCAAAAAATCCTCTGGTCTGGTTCTGAAACTAGACTATGAGAAAGCTTACGACAGAATTGATTGGAGTTTCCTGGATATGATGCTGGAATCTAGAGGTTTTGGCCCCCTTTGGAGGACCCGAATTAAATCGATATTGATCCAGGGCTCCTCTTGTGTTAGAATAAATGACGTTAACAGTAAGTATTTTGTTGTTGGAAAAGGTCTTAAACAAGGTGATCCGCTGTCTCCGATTCTGTTTAACCTAGTCGGGGATGTTTTCACTAAAATGCTTTCTAAAGCTGACTCTCATCAGATAATAAAAGGACTTTTGGGTTCTGTCATTCCTGGTGGTGTCATCAGCTTACAGTATGCTGATGACACCATTCTTTTCTTGGAAAAGATGTGGATATGGCAAGAAACTTGAAATGGATCCTAACTTGTTTTGAACAAATGTCCGAGATACGTGTTAATTATCACAAGAGTGATCTGATCCCAACTAATGTTGATGAGGAAGAGGCTAACCTCTTTGCTCAGATTTTGTCTGTAAGGTGGGGAAATTTCCTTTCATTTACCTTGGTGTTCCTTTACACTTCACCAAACTTAGGAAAGAAGACATGCAGCCTATTATCGATAAAATCATTGAACGTATTTCTGGCTGGATGGGTAGATTGCTCTCCTATAAGGCTAGAATTATTTTACTTCAGGCTTGCGTGGCTAGCATTCCAATGTACTTATTATCTATGATTAAATTCCCCAAGTGGGCAATTAAAGCTATAAATTCCCAAATGTCTCACTTCTTCTAGAAGGACACTGAATCGGATCCCAAATACCATTTGGTGAATTGGGATACGATCTGTCAGAAAAAAGAATATGGGGGTTTAGGAATTCAGAATCTTAGAGATTTTAATCTTTGTCTTTTAGCCTCTTGGATTAGGCGGTACCATCTAGATCAACATAAGATTTGGAGGCAAATTGTAGACTTCAAATACAATTTGCATCCTAATATAATTAGAGCTGAGCTGAACAGATGCTCCCCCTTTTGGAAGGGAGTCATGTGTGCGGCTTCTGCGGCTAAGATTGGTTATAGATGGAAATTGGGTAGCGGTCGTAAAATCCTCTTCTGGGAAGACATTTGGATAGGGCATTGTTCTTTAGCAACTATGTTTTGGGAGCTCTATACAATTGCAAACGAACAATGCCACCCTGTTGCGGATGTCTGGGATGGAATGGACCTGTAAATTACTTTCAGGCGAACCGTTTCACCCCAGATTTTTGACATGTGGTTGGAGCTGGTTGCGTTGGTTGAAGGTAATCAACTCGTTGACGAAGATGATTGCCCCATTTGGATATTTCATCCATCTAGCCAATACACTGTTAAATCTTTTTATGGAGATACATATTGGTTCTGATTTTGAATCTATTGCTAGATGGTGGATCAGTGAAGATAGAAATTCAGTGATTAATATTATATCATCTGCTACCTTGTGGAGCATTTGGAATATAAGAAATGCTATGTGTTTTCAGGAGCTAAAATGGCCAGGTGTCAAGGTGATTCTGGGAAAAATTCTGCATTCATTCGAAGCTGGAAAGTGCTCTGCCTGGACAAACACTCCAGCCTACTGGACTCAAACTTGCAGAAGCTCGATCACAAGAGAGGGGAGCTACTCAGGATCGCTTGGACTTCACCGAGATCCTGATGAAGATGGTGCCGGGAGCTATAGAGCGTTGGAAGCAAGAGTTGGCTTGTATAGCCCTGACCGAGAATGTTCGCTTAGCTAGCCTGTAGTTCCTTTCGTGGTGCTTCTTTATCTTTTCGTTTACTATCAATTCTGTGATGTAATCGGAGCTACAAAACTTCGGATGTTGGTGTGGTTGCAGAAATGGAACCAGGGGGAACCCTTTTTATCTAAAAAAAAAAGAACGAGAGACGCAAGTTTTTGTGCAGTGTTCAACAGCTACTGCTTTTCTTGTTTTGCTTCCTTTTACTGATCCTCTATGATCGAGGGCCACTCTCGTCTACTGGGTCAAGCCATCCCACGACCAGATCGTGTGCCAAGTCGATCCTACATCGAACGCACATACCGCGTCCTCGCCAGCTAACTTGAGCTAGAAAATAGCTAACTGAAAACTGGATAAACACCTAGCTAACTGAACCTGAAACACTGCAAACACAACGATAGTTTCAGACTTATTCAACTAGAGCAGTAGGAGGTTTGATACTACAGTCTGTCCCTGCGCCGTGATGCAGACCGCATGTTGCCGAGGCTACGGTGACACAGCAGCCATACGTGCCGGGCGGCCGGCATGCATCGTCAGTGTAAAAGTAATCGCAGGAAACATAGAGGATTTTTACCACACTGTCACTCGCCTTCGTTCGTCCCAAGGGACCTCCTCGCTAACTGACCTGCTGTTGTCTGGCTCAGTACAGCCCTCTCTCATTACACGGTGCATGCAACCCATGTCGAAGAGATTATTTACCGTGCCGCTTTGTACGTACGGTTGTCGAATGATGTCTCGCTCTCGTAGCCTTCACTTGCGGCTTGCGAGTTCCACGAGCTGACAAACTGCTTACTGCTCACATTACACCGACTCCAAAAAGAAAATTACTCTACGTCAATTTCAACCCCAATTGGACTCGGTACTTTTATTGATAAGTGGCAGGAAAAGGGTAGAAGGTTGAGAAGACATGTAAAATGGTGGCATATTAATGTTGAAAAGCCTACAGAAAAGAGAAGAAGGATAATTCTGTCCAAGCTGGATGTGCTAGACAAGAAATCAGAAACTAACAACTTGACGGTACTTGAGAGAGAGGCTCAGATACACATGCAAAAAAGGCTAAAAAAAATACTTAGAGACGAAGAACTTAAACGGAGACAGAGAGAGCTAAAGAAAAGGATATGAAAGAGGATGATGGAAACACAAAGTACTTTCACTTAAAGGCAAGTGGCAGAAGGAAAAAAATTCATATCCCTGTCCTCAAATACAACGGTACTGAGATCCTATGTGATAACTGTCTGCTCCAACATGCAACTGCATATTATAAAGAGTTGTTTGGTCATCCTGCTAACTTCGTTTATACTGGATGGAATAAACCATGACAGGCTAAGTGTAGAGAATATTTAGATGCTGACGGAGCTGTTTTGAGATGGAGGAGGTTACGGGAGTGGTGTTTAGTCTGAAGCACTTCAAGGCTGCAGGGACAGATGAACTTCCTGCTGAGTTTTATCAAGTTTTGTGGGAAAATATCAAACATGACCTGATGGAGCTGTTTGATGCTTTTCACAAAGGAATTTTGGACATTGAGAGGCTTAATCATGTGGTAATTACCCTGATTCCCAAGGTTCTTGATGCCAGTACAATGCAGAAGTTTAGACCTATCTGCTTGCTAAATGTTAGTTACAAAATACCGACAAAAACTTTAGCAAACGGACTAGGAAGGATGATTCACAAAGTTATAGCTGACACCCAGACTGCCTTCATAAAGGATAGAATCATCATGGAGGGGATTGTTCTACTCCACAAAACAATTCATGAAATCCATCACAAAAAACAGTCTGGTGTCTTGCTCAAGATATACTTCGAAAAGGCCTACGACAAGGTCAACTGAAGCTTTTTATATCGAATGATGCAACAAAAATGCTTTGGTGATGTTTTCTCTGACTGGGTGATGAAAACTATTAGGGGAGGCAGAGTTGCAATTAAAGTCCATGACCAAATTGGGCCTTACTTTCCCACCTATTCAGGCGTAAGGCAGGGTGATCCCTTGGCTCCATCACCCTTTGGCTTGGTGGGTGATGGTTTGGCACTTATGATAAATCAAGCAAAAGAACAGGGTTTAATTTTGGACCGGTCCGACCTCTTGTTGAAGGAGGTTTAGCTATTCTCCAATATGATGACGACACAATACTCTTTTTGGTAGATGGTCTATAAAAATGCGAGGAATTCCAAGTTCATCTTGTGCATGTTTAAGCAATTGTCAGGCTTGAAGATCAACTTCCATAAAAGTGAGATGTATTTGTCTAGGAGATGCAAAAAACAGAGAAACAGCTTACAGTGAGATCTTTACATGTGAGGATGCAGCTTTATCTATGAAGTACTTAGGTATGCCTATTGATGAAAAAAGATTGGCAGTTTCTCAATGGAGCCCAATTGATGGAAAATTTGCAAACAAGAACTCTGGCTTGAAAGGGAAGATTTTGTCATCCGGAGACAAGGTTACTCTCGTTAACGCTTGACTATCTAGCTTGCCTTTATATATGCTCTCCTTCTTGAAGGCTCCCAAGAAAGTTCTCAAGAAATGGGATATCCACAGAAAGTGAATGATTTGGCAAGAGAATGAAGGAAAAAAAAATATCACCTTGTTGACTGGTAGATAGTCTGTTTGCCTAAAGATTGTGAAGGACTGGGTGTGCTTGATCTAGAGACCATGAATTTTAGCTTGTTGTGCAAGTGGCTCTAGAAGTTAGAGAATTCAGACGGAACTTGGCAACAAATGATAAGTAAAAAATATACCTTTACAAAAAGGTGCTTTCTCAAACTACTGGTAGATCAGGGAATTCCCACTTTTGGCAACCTCTTATGAAGGTCAACAGAATATTCAACAGTTTTCGAAGAGAGTTTATGAACAATGGTGAAAAAACACTATTTTGGACTGACAATTGGGTGAACAATTCACCCTTGGCTGTGAAGTTCCCAAGACTTTTCAATATCTATGTTAGTGACGTCAAAGCTAATGGAGTGACCTCCCTAAGATTCAGAAGGACTCTGTGTGTGTGCGCGTGTGTGTGTGTGTGGGGGGGGGGGGGGGGGGGGGGAGATATTGTTGATGCAGTTCATCTAAGTGAGGAACCTAACAGGGTTAAGTGGTTGATTGAAAACAAAATACATGACCTATATATACCTCAATATGAGATCCAATGGGGTGTTCCCATATAAATTTCTATGGAAGGTCAAAATGCCTCTAAAAGTAAAAAAAAATCATGTGGCTGAGTATCAAGAAAATAATTCCAACCAAAGACAACTTGACCAAGAGTGGTTGGACTGAAAACACACAATGCCACTTCTACAGTCAAGAGGAGACTGTAGATCATTTGCTGTTTTAGTGCCAACTGGCCAAACTAACCTGGCAGATAGTGATGTGTGCTTTGGGCTTACCCAGATTATCACGCATCATTGAGGATCAGGTGGGAGACTGGTTGATATCTTTCCCAGTCCCTCAATGCAAACTGCTGCTTGTTGGGGGAGCGGCAGTGTGCTGGGTCCTGGGTGGTCTGGAAGACAAGAAACGATGCTTGCTTTAATATAAATTTTCCTAGTGATCCAGATGTGGTAGTGTGTAGGATTTGCAATCTGATTAATAGCTGGGCTATGTTGCAGAAAAACCAAATGCGAGGAGATCTTGAAGGAGGGGCCATGAAGATCAAAATGGTGCTGCGGGAACTTTCTCTAGGATGCATGGCTAGATTATTTTGTCCAGGTTGACGCTGTGATGCTCTGTGGCTTGTCTCTCCCATAAAATGTTATCTTGTTGCGAAAATGCTTTTATTTGTTCTCTCTGCCTGCCCTGCGTGGAGGCCTGTGTTCTGGGGAGATTTCCGCCGTCCGTGGTGTTTGGGAAATCTCCAGTTCAAGGATAGAACTTCCTTTTTTTTTGTTTTTTTTTTGTGTGTTCGGAGAATTGGGCGGTTTCTTTATAAAATCGACGAAGTGGCTCGTTTGGTAAAAAAAAGGTGAGATTTTCATTTGCCCACTTGAATAAAAGGTGACTGATCCTGCACATTGCTTGTCATTCTAGTATCGCTGCTTGCCGTGTAGTATGCTGTTGAGAACTACTATTGCAGTTGAGATTTTCGATTTCACTATGCGGAGTTATAGCCGCCAGCATCTGACACCTTCTCCGACAGCAAACACAGCAAATGGACAGTGCCATATGTGACCTCTCACTTTGTTGCATCATTAGTAGTGTGCTTGTCGTCGGTAGGTGTTCAATTTCTGGGATGCCTAACATCCGCCTGTGCTTTGTGGTTGCTTGTCTTTGTCTTGAAGAACCTACATGTAGGCTTACATTGCTTGAGCAAGTAGATATAAAACGAAGAAAAGAAATGATGTTCAGCGAGGTTATCTGAAAATGATAGCGGAATCTGGCGATCAGTCGTGGAGAATCAATCATTTCTGAAGCACTCGCCGTCGTCGTTCCCCATTTCACTTCGAGTACACTTCACGTTTGGGTCCACCCCTCTTTTACTCCGCACGCCGTGCGTCCTCCTCACAGTCACAGCTCACGGCGCGGTACGAGCCCAGCTGGTGGCGCATCTGCACGAACTCCCCACCACCGCCGGGCGTCCCCTTCCCCGCCGGCGGTGCGGCGAAATGGCCATCCCCGTCGAGGAGGCCATCGCCGCGCTCTCCACCTTCTCCCTCGAGGTAAAACCCCGCCCGCCCCGTACCCTCTCCCCTGTTCCCCGGCTCCCGCCCGATCTGCTCGGACTCGCCCCCCGAGGAAGCGCTCCGCGGGAATGCGGTGCTCGCGCGTCTCCTCCGGGACGTGGTGTCCCTCGCTGCTCGAGTGGCGTCGCGAATCGGCCGCGGGTAGCTCGGGAGTTCGTGAGGAGGCTTGTGTTCAGGGTTCAACGACCCCTGGTGAAATGCGGGTGTAGGGTTTCCGGTGCTGCATCGGCTTCGCGCTACTCGCAGTTGAGTTTCAGCATTTGATCGATACGCTCGATTTAAACACTTAAGAGAGGACTGGGGTGTAGCAGAGGTTTAGAATTTATGCAAATTTGGAGCCTCACGTTTGCCGTGACTTCAACTGTGATACACTATCATGTACAAGTTCAGGTTGATGCTTATTGGTAGCTGATGTGGACTGGGTATAACCATGTTCGCTTAGGTTAGGCAGTTTGGCCATACACTTCTTATATGTAGGAGTGCTGTGTTGACGCGTGTGAAAATTTCAGATCCTTGCATAATTACGGCATGCTATATTCTCTGATGTGCTTGATTGCGATCTTCTGTTGATTAAGTATATTTTACATTTCAGGACGAGCAGCCAGAGGTGCAGGGATTAGCTGTGCTCCTGTCAAGTGAAAGATATGCAACCAGTAGTCCTATTGGTATGTGAATGCGATAATGTCTTTCATCTTGCCGATGCTTTGACACTAGTATGCACAATTGTTGAGCGGATGCCTAATGGGCAGATGGCACCCCCAATCACAACTAGAAAGCATGAATCTACACATCCCGTTGCAAGCCCCGTGATTCATTTACCTTGTTTTTCTGCAAACAGAAGAAATGCTCAAGAAAACTTCATTGTTTCAATCCTGAGTTGCCTATTGTAATCTAAAACTTGCACTTCTATGTTCAGAGTACAGTGATGTTGCTGCATATCGTCTATCGTTAGGAGAAGATACAAAAGCAATCAACCAGCTGGTATGTAATTGCTATCTTGCTTGTTCTTGCATTGTGCATGATTTTTTTCCTTTCTATCCGTAGATACTTGGTACCTTGTGGTTATTTTTTTATCTCCATGTGGCATCCTTGTAAACAACTAATTCTATGCCACCATTTGATCCATAGGTGTTTAGTCCCACTCTTTTGGGGAAGTTGTTGTATTTAAGCGATCTGTATGTGAATAACCGTGCCATTACCGATCTGTTTGATGTATAAAACTGTTGATTAAAGAATCAATCTGAGACTCTTAGTCATTGAAGTCTGTACTCTCGCCGCCGACCCAAAACATCCAATTTCCCCTCAAAAGCCAGAACACAGATGCATACATGAACATGCACCCAAACATGTGCATAGGTATTTTTCCGTGGCATCATCATCGCTATTGACTATGTCTATAGTGTATATACTATCCACTCTTATCTCAATCACAACTATTCACAATTTTGTGTCTACTTTCTTTCTCCCATCACTACTTGATGAACTATATCACCACAAGTCCTCAACTTATCTAATGCCTGCATTATGAACACTAACTGCACTTTTTTTGTTTCGTTTTGTGATGGAAGAAATTATAATCAAGTAGTGAAGATTGCTGACTTTATATGGGTCTCAGCTGCTTAATAATAGCAACTGTACTGTAGCAATGTTTAAGTAGCAAAGTGCTCTTGGTGGTATAAAACTTAAGAAAAAAGTTATGGTGTTAAGGACCTCGAAAGGATTGTATATTGATATGTTGTAGCTCAGCTTGTTATGCTCCTTTTTTCCTATTTTGATCCTTTCTTTTGTCCACCTCTTAATGCAACTACATTTCTTCATGTCCTTTAAATGAAAGTGCTTACCTTCTTTCTTCCAATCATGTGGATGAAAATGAACTGCAGAACACTTTGATTCAAGAGGGAAAAGAAATGGCTTCTTTGCTATACACATACCGGAGCTGTGTTAAAGCACTACCTCAGGTTAACTTCTGCTTACTCTGTCCATTCACTTATTTCCATCTAAATAATCGCTACATTATGCCATTATGCTGTTGACATCTGTAAACAAGTTTCCCATCACTTTGTTTTCCTATCATATCAACGGCATAAGACAACAGTAAGTCACTGGTAATTCTGCAATGTTACCAACAAAGAAATTAACTAATATTTCTACATTGAATTCTTGCTTTGGTTACTATGTTCCAGTCTTCTGTAGTTCTCTCATTAATTTGTGACGTTAACCTGCTATTACACAGCTACTCTCTTTTCCCACTTCCATGATGGCTAATCAAGATATGCGCAAACATCTATTAGTTTATTATGTTGATCGAATCACATCCTCTTTGAGCTGGCTCTTTTTGGGTTAATTAGTTTAATGACATTTCATCTTGTAGATTCTGGAACGAAATATTATCACTTTATAGTAAAGTTTACTCCAGAGTATCTGTTTTGTATTGAGTTCTTTTCTCTAATGCTCATATCAGATTGTTCATAGACTTCTCCAAGTGTTGTCTAAATTTCTCACCATTAAGTACAGTATTCCCTACTATAGACTTGACTGAGTATCATAGACTGTTGAAAATTGAATGCAGCTGCCAGATTCAATGAAGCATAGCCAAGCAGATTTGTACCTGGAAACGTATCAAGTTCTTGACTTGGAAATGAGCCGTTTACGCGAAATTCAGAGATGGCAAGCATCTGCTGCTTCAAAGGTAGGACCTCCATTGTGTTTAATTGTGTGAATGAGGTTACATTGCCAACAGTTTCATTTCTTATGCTGACAGTAATGGGAAGCGAGTAAAACCTGTCCAAAGACCCCTGAAACTTGAAATACAAGTATATAATTCCCCCATTGATTTCGCACGGCATGTGTTCATACGCTGATTTAGATTAGGACAAGTGTCCTGTTATCTTCAGCCATCAACTAACTTGGGTTTGGGTTTGGACCTATTTCATCCCCACATTTTCCTTGTGATGCCTTTGTAACTTGTTACCATTGGTCAGCAGTTCAACACCTTCAGAAAGTTTTCAGCATGCATTGCAGATTCTAACAGCATTTTGTCATGTGGTGCAGCTGGCAGCTGATATGCAGAGGTTCTCTAGGCCCGAGAGACTGGTCAATGGACCCACAGTAACTCATTTTTGGTTTGTTCTTTTGCCCTGGCGACTGTTGTTAAGTTTTCTTTCCGTTAAGAGAGATGATAATAATGTCTATGTATTAATATTAATTGCACACTTGTTTACTCTAGATGTATTGAAGTATTAGATGAACTGAATCATGATGAAATTGTGCTCTAAGTAGTAAAACTAGCTGGTTCCTAATTGCCAACCAATGAACCAATACATCTAAACCAAGGGAGAAACTTTCTGGTATCCAGAACTCTGCCTCTTGAATACCCACTTATAGGTATAGCAGGCATGAACATAGATATTTCTGTGGTACAATTGCACAGAACTGCTATAAATGGGATCCATTATGCACCATTCTGGCTTCCCAGAAGATTTTGGTATATGTTGTGATACTTCCTTAACCTATAGAGGAAAATTAGAGTTTCCAAGCTTAACCTATTTCCATTAATTGCCTTTAGAGCAGCATTCTTAAGGCCATGTTTTTTGTGTTGTAATTCAGTATAAGGTCTGTATTTATCTTTTCATTAATAATCAGTCATATGGTTTTATCTTGATGCTGCTCGTGTTGATTTCAATGTAGGTCTATGCTGAAACTGCTCGATGTCCTTCTACAGCTCGATCATCTTAAGAATGCAAAAGCAAGTATACCTAATGATTTTTCGTGGTACAAGAGGTACATGGTCATGCTTTGACTTTTAATTTCCAGATGACCTACCACAACCATTAATAACAAAGCTGCTTTCGAGTGCATCAGCATTGACAACAAAACTCTCTTCTTAAGTAGGGTAGTCGGCAGTAGGGAATTAAGGATAGCTGGAGTCCACATTCACCTTCAGTATAGTTATGTTCTAGGTACTTCTAATAAGTAATTACATGCTAGCCTTTTCCATGTTTTTTGCATGTATATATATATAAGGCGAGGTATTTATTAGCTAGTTCAGAGATCAAGATACTAAAGTAAGTTTCAGCAACCTACTGAATACTGAGTAGTGAGCTGATTGCATGAATGTTCTAGACTGCTTGAGCATTGCTTTAAGTAGCGACTGTAACTGAGTAAATCTTGCATCTTCCAACAGGCTGTAGTTACTACCTATACATATTGGCATATCACATAGTTATGGCTCCACTTCCAACATAGTTTCGTGGATGCTGTAGTTGATAGTAAAAAATAAACCATTTATTAGTTAGTAGTTAGTACCTCGGTTAGTTACTTCGGACCAGTCAGTCATAGCCACTTTACGATTTAAAGATTAAACTACTTTGCTACCTACCTATTAGAGCATAAACATGTACCAATGTTTTCACGAACTGATTTTTTATGGAAAATGCTAAATGTTATTTTCTTGGGATGTATGGTTTGGAAGGTGCATCCATATTTGCGTATGTCTCTCTTCACATGGATGCTTCAATAATTTGTTATTACTTGCTCTTTGATGCAGAACATTTACTCAAGTAAGCACCCAGTGGCAGGACACTGACACTATGAGAGAAGAGCTGGATGATCTTCAGGTTTCTGAATTTTCATATCATTGAAAATCAAAGTCACCATGACCATTGTTATTCTGCATATATTTTAAGTATTTTCAAGAATGGGCACCATTCCACTTTTATTTATAGAAATGGACTCTGAGGCCAATACTGACCATTGAGTCATTGCCATAAAAATATATAATGGCATCGATGCATTTTAACTTAATTTCTTGCTGCCATTTGCAGATTTTTCTGAGCACCAGATGGGCCATCTTGTTAAATTTGCATGCCGAGATGTTCCGAACAAATACGTATCCTACTATCTCCTTTCCCTTTTTGAAATGACTATGCATGCGCTTTTGGCAAATATTAGGAAAATAACACATGTCCGAGATAGATACCTTTGATATATCTTCCAGACCACCACAAGGATCTTTGCTGCCCATATTACAAAGGTTTTCCAGCTGGAGGGAATAGTATAAGCTACTTTACAGGATCTGACTGACGGAAAAACATTTCAGCTTCGTTAGGAGCATTGTAGGGATGCATTTCCGCACTTGACATTGTTGTTTATGATGCATGTATGTGAACAGTTGCAACAAATCGTTAGTGGTCATGTGCAATTGTCGATGGCTGCTTAATCTCTTTTTTTTGTAGAAATGAATCTTATCATTATGTACCTAGTTCGTACTAGAGCTACTGTTCTTGCATGTGGCTTTTATTTTCCTTGTCATCATGAGTTATGATTCCCTTGACTTCAAGAATAGTGTCGAGGACATTCTACAGGTCCTTATAGTATTCTGCGTGGAGTCAGTGGAATTAGACTTTGCTCTTCTTTTCCCTGAGCGTCATACCCTGCTTCGTGTTCTCCCAGTTTTGGTTGTTCTAGCAACCTCGTCGGAGAAAGAGAGTGAGGCACTCTATAAGAGAGTGAAGATAAACCGTCTTCTCAGTATTTTTAAGGTTTGTTTATCACCTTTAAGCTGTAAAGTTGACCTAATTATTGCTTTCTAGAAAATGTTTTATCTACCAGTTTCTGCTTTTATGCCGTATTTACCATTTACTTACTATTACTCTCACATAATTTTTGCAGAATGATCCAGTTATTCCAGCCTTTCCCGATCTGCATCTTTCTCCTGCTGCAATTTTGAAGGAACTGTCATCATATTTTCAAAATTTCTCCAGTCAAACTCGTCTTCTTACTCTTCCAGCCCCGCATGAAATTCCTCCTCGTGAACTACAAGAATATCCTTTCTGCAAAGTCTTCTATGTTTTTGTTAACTGACCAGATTGAGTATTCGACAAATGTTGGCTTTAACCCAAAATCTCAAACAGACGTGACTATTGTCCAAGAAAAAGACTTATTCCAGTAAGGAAGTCGATAAAATCAAACTAAATATTCTTGGAGATGTAAACACCATGACCTAATGAACTGTATTCACATATGGCAAGTTGTATCATGCTTTAAATTTCTTAACTAAACCACCTATCAGAGGCATTACTTGATTCTGAACCACATGGGAACTATCAGAGCTGAGCACGATGACTTCTCCATACGTTTCTCCTCTGCAATGAACCAGGTACATTATTGTCATTTTGAGTTACCAGTAAAGTAATTGCAGTGCTGAAATTAATATCTCATGAATTGTCGTTACCAGTTTACAGCTCTCCTTGATGAAAATAGTAATCACTGTCGCAAACATTGTCTTGAACATTTCTGCCAATTGTACACAATACCTCATAGTGACGCAGCGCATGTATTTATTCATGTAGATTTAAAATAGTATTTTTTAGAAAAGAATTTTTTTCCTTAGCTGATGACGCGTATTTTCTTTTGTGGGCTGTGAGCTACATTGACATTGAGCTGTATTTTCAGATGATAATATTGAAGTCATCAGATGGTGCAGATAATGACTGGTCTAGAGAAATTAAGGGGAACATGTATGATACTGTTGTTGAAGGCTTCCAGCTTCTTAGCCGATGGACTGGCAGGATATGGGAACAGTGCGCTTGGAAATTTTCGCGCCCTTGCAAAGAACCACCTGTTTCAGATTCTCAACAAGACTCAACGACGTTTTTTGACTACGAAAAGGTCTATATTTTCTTCATAAGTAGTATTTGCAGCATCCATCGTGTCTTGCATTTTTCTTTCACTTTAAAGCTTGAATGACTACAGTATCATTTAAGTGAGGGGAGAAGGTGAACAAGTTGGAAAAAATAACAAACAAAATGTTATACCATAGCTGCTTGAGGTCTTAACCAGTTAATGCAACTTGTGACCGAGTGCTGTTTTATTTTGCGTCTCTAATTTGTTTCGCCCTTGTAACATCCTAGTGGTTTTTAAACAAAACATCATAACTTCTTTGTCATTCCATTCTTAATTTCATTCAGTTTTAGCTTTGTAATTTGAAGTGGCATGTTCTTATTTTGAACTGAAAGAGGCATGTTCTAGTTCAGACAACAGTTTTCATCGATTGTTTAAATCGTTTTCAATCTTGTGAATGCTGGAAAACTTAGCCTTGATGCAGCTATTTGCATGATTCTCTATCCCTGATTGTCCTGTGTATGTTAATTAAGCTTGAGATATGTGGGTACAAAAATGTTCCCACTCCCACATTTTCATTCTGAGACTAGCTGATTAAGTGTTTCTGTGCATGTGAGTACAAAGTAGTTTTCCTCGTTGGCATGCAAAGAGGGTGGCTACTAACTGCCATGGTCCCTCTCAAACAGATAATATGAGCATAAATGTTATGCTATCCGTGTTTTTTGTAAAATCGTCTTTGTATTTCATAAGCCGCAAGAATGATTTTAAGTTTTTGTGATCATAACTAATTTTATTTACTATTTACAACTTGCATGCAGGTAGTACGCTGGAACTATACTGCAGAAGAACGAAGGGCTCTGCTTGAATTAATTGGTTACATAAAGAGTATTGGACTGATGATGCAACATTGTGACACACTAGTGTCTGAAGCTTTGTGGGAAACAATACATATGGAGGTCCAAGATTTTGTACAGGATAAACTAGACACAATGCTTCGTACAACATTTCGGAAGAAGAAGGACCTTTCTCGGTAACTTGTTCTGTCTCAATCATCCTTGTGTTTGCTTTATATTGAGATTTCCATCCACAGCTCCAATAGTCTCAGATGGGTATCGGCGTATCGGTCTCTGTTTTACTGGCCCCACATAACAATGCATTTAGTTTGGGATTGGCATAGTCTCTATATGTGTTGTCTTTGCGATCAATATTTATTTTTGTGGTGAATCGTTCTTTCTAAATCGTGAAAATGTACTGAGGGAACCTTTATAATGTTTTGTTCATTTTTCTTCACTATTCTTTCAGGATTCTCTCTGATATGCGAACCCTCTCCGCAGATTGGATGGCCAACACTAGTAAGGCAGATCCTGAGCAGCGTTCGCTACACCAAGAAACTGAGGAAATGAGACAAAGCACATTTTATCCAAGACCAGTTGCACCAACAGCTGCACAGGTTCTATTTTGCCTCTGCACCTGCTCGTTTACAGTAACAAAGGCTAAATGGCTTAACATCGCATCCAACAGGCTAACGACCTAGCACCTAACCTGCAGTATCATGTATATCATCATATTTGAGCATTGGACGTGAAGAAATAGAGCCTATGCAAAGTTGTGTTGTTTCTAACATGTGACGACAGCAGCTCAAATTCGAACAACCCCAGATTTGAAGCATGTAATTATAGGTGGCTAAGTGGCATTGATTTTATCGAACAACATTATTGTTCTATTGATTTTCAATAGTATAAAAGGTATAATGGTGTAAATTCACCAAATCCACTGACTAAGCCACCAGAGAATATCTTCTTTCTAACCAGCTCACTGGAACTTCACAGCCCCTATTAACTTTTTGCTACTACAGTGTACTATTCTCGTGAGGAGATAAATGGGTCAGAATCATAGTTGAAATATATAGTCATGTATCACTTACCATTACCTGAGAAATCTCAAATAATTTGTAGCTAACATGTATCTAGCCTTCTGGGTCTTCTCGAAAGGTGATTTTGTTTCCTCTTCACTGTAAAACTATGTATGTCCTATTTGCACTAACATGAAATAAAATTATTGAGTAATTGTTGGTTCTACTTATTTTTATACTTTTGTTTGTGATATGTTGATGGTTTTCAGAAAATCTTTCCCTTTTATTTTCTTGGTGAAAAGTTTGAGCAATTTCCCAAGGAGTGAGTTGACTAGAATCCCATTACAAATTATAAAATGTTTAATTTTCTAGTTTTACATCTTGCTGTAATTTTTTTATGGTTAAGAATATTTTGTTTACTCTGCTAATGATTTCTAACTTCTTTTTCTGTTTTCAAACGTCTTACAGATTCATTGTTTGCAATTTCTCATCTGTGAACTTGTATCTGGTGGTAATCTGAGAAAACCTGGAGGGCTATTTGGGAACAGTGGTTCTGGAATACCCGTGGAAGATCTTAAACAGCTAGAGACGTTTTTCTACAAGCTCAGTTTTTTCTTGCATATTTTGGACTATACAGGTAACTGTTCTGGCTTGAAATCAGGAATAGCAATTGTCACTGCTGTACATTTGTTACATTTCTTGCGCACACTACTTCGGTGATAATCAACTCCAATCTTCTATATTGTATATTTGTATTCATTGGGAAATACATTCAATTTATTCTAATTCCTTCTATTATTCTAGAATACCAATCTAAATTTGGGAAGTTCATGTTTAATGTTTGTCATTTTTTTCCCGTTTGTATAATGTAATTAACTGTCAACTTCTGTGGACACATGCAGCAACAATTGGTACACTTACTGATCTTGGATTTCTTTGGTTCAGAGAGTTTTACCTGGAATCTTCCCGTGTTATCCAGGTGCAGCATTTTTGCATTGCTTAGTAAAGTATAACTAAATTCAAAATTATAGCAAGTATTAATGAGATTAAGATATAGCTTTGAATTTTAAGCTTTGTGGTGTCCTGGTGTTAGGATTGCCACATTGAATCTTTGGCAAGTTTCCCATTCCTTTTTGTTTCTTTTTTATTGTTTATGCGCAACTTAGTTCTCCAAGTCCTATTTGATTCATGATTATAATTCTAGTTTAATTCAGATAAGGGAAAAGAATGATTGCACAGAGAAGCTTGGAGAAGCATGGTGAATAGTGAATACTGACATATACAAAGAGTTCAGGACACTTAGTTTAGGATATAATGTGATACTTTTGTAGTTATCTGTGCATCGGATCGCATAAATAAGACTCAATTACAAATGAGATAGTAATACGCTGATTTTGCAGTAGGCATCAAACTATTCACTACAAAAATACCAACCACCTTTTCAAGTTCTTAATTCTTACTACCATTGCACGAAAGGTGGCTAAAAATGCGTGACAGTATATAGTTTTACATTTTTACTTGATAAGTTGTCATTGAAAGGTTTTTGTACATTGTACCAATGTCAGGAGCATGAATAGTAACATACCTATATATCTGTGATGGTGATTTACCACGATTTACCACTTCCAGTAGAGCCTTTTGCTGACTGGTGTGTTTTCCAGTTTCCAGTTTGCCTTTCGAGAATAAACTAGTGAATGCCCTACCTGTCGAGACATACTGCGAAATAACATATGTAGTTAGCAAAAAGTGTTGTCAATTTTAACTCAACATACTAGATCATGTTTACCTAGTCGTTGCAATTAGCGAAGGTTGTCACTCCATATGTTTGTTTATACAGCTTATGGCTGTGCACTGTTCATACTATTTACTTCTTGGTGGCAGTTTTGTTCATACTAATTTACTTCTTGGTGGCAGTTTTGTTCATAGTAATTTACATTTTGGTGGCAGTTTTGTTCATACTAATTTACTTCTTGCTGGCAGTTTCCAATCGAATGTTCCCTCCCCTGGATGCTGGTGGACCATGTCATTGAATCTCAAGATGCTGGTCTTCTTGAAAGCATTTTGATACCACTTGACCTTTACAATGACTCTGCTCAACATGCACTGACTTATCTCAAACAGAGATTTCTCTATGATGAAATTGAAGCTGAGGTAACCAATTACAATTGTCGCATTTGCCCTTTTCTAGTCTGTACTGCTATATTTCCAGTCTGTACTTGTTATTTCTTGCTGACCAACTAGCCAAGTACAACAGATAAAATAACATTTGTTCATCTGTGCGTTAAGTAATTAGTGTAGGATCTCAAAGTATGTGTCATCATATAAAATGGAATGCAGTGGAAGGAGAATGATGTTAAGTAGAAACTAATTTTATATCACGATTATGCTTCCAAGGAAGGGGGTTCAGCCGTCTTCAACTCCTGTCATTGCATTTATGCTTTTTTCATGGAAGGTAGAGGAGCGAAGAGTGCAATCATTTTCCCCTTTGTATTAAGCATCTGTGCAAATTTCTTAGAAGATTGCTGTCACACCCTGTTCCTTCTCATTACTCTCTAGCTTTCTTCTAACTGAACTATCTCCTTCCCTTCTCACAACCTCTATACATAAGAAAGTATACTAAGGCAAGCACATGATTCTGATATGATATTGTTTTCATCTGTACTAAATGATGTGCTGATATGTAAACTGGTGTTATGTACATGTTTGAATAAATTGCCATAATCACCTTAGATATTCTCATTTACCACGATGATTTTTTGTCTTTTATTAGTCTATTCCCTAGTACATATACATGCTTACAATAAACTCTGTCGCACTGAGCTAAAGTGTCATATTATGTTCTCATTATCACTTACCGGTGTAACTATCTGGACTCACCTCGTGTAATTATGTCATGTCCTGTCCCTCAGTAACAACCATACTGTTTCTACCACATTCCAATTTTCAGTAATTTTACCGCTTGCAATAAAAAAAACTGTATGCATGATTGTATGTTCACCATTAGTGTAATACCAGAGCCCATTTTGGTTCACGTTCGAGCTGCTTGCATATGAAATTATATACTTTGGGGGATGAACATGGTTAGGTGTAGAAACCTAGTCGTTGCTATGGGCTGGAAGTACCTGAAACGTTATAATTAATCTTTCTGTTTTACATTTGAAACATCTTACCAGTGTCTCATGTGTGCTGATTTGTAGGTCGATCTTTCCTTTGATCTTCTGGTTCAGAAGCTTAATGAGATCATCTTTACATATTATAAGAGTTGTGCCGCAAGGTATACCTTTTCTTTTCAGCTTACCTGTGCACCGGTTGACCTGAGATGCCTTTTTATTTTGTACTGATCAATCCCCCTCTCTCATATGCAGTACTCTTCTTGATAGTTCATTTACCTATGCATGTGATGATGGTGAGAAGTACTCTGTTAAACCCTTGAGATTTGATGCAATTTTCAAGTTAAGAAGAGTCATGGTAAGTGTTTATTTGGTATTGTTTATGTTAAGCTTTCAGTTTCTATTGATTAAAAGCAGTTGTTCGTGCAATCATGTGCATTTAAGAATCATATACCTTTTTTCTCCTCTAAATGCTAAGGATCCTTAAAACCTAATTGGTTAATTACATACAATTTTGATAACAGGTTGTATAGAAATCTACTTTCCTATATTTTGAGTCACGTCACTGTTTCCAAGTTTGTTGTTTACATTGGTAGTAGTGCCCACCCATGAGAGGAATTGCACATACTATAAGGCTGTTAGTGCCAAGGGCACTGTTGTTAGATGTCATATGGAGCTATATTTTGTTATGATATTTACTTTCTGCTACACTATGTATGTTGTGATTTCTTAAATTTGCATGCACAATCAAGATTTGGCGGGTTTACGTTTCAATTGTCTTTCACAGCTTTACTTTTAGCCTCTGAACCAGTATTGAATATTTGACCTTAGGTCCGTCCTCTGACTTTGAGTCAAGGACGCAAGATCATCTGATTTCATGCTCAATTTATATGCCTGGATTTAACATTTTCATTTCAGGCTACGATTTGTATGGTTTTTTATTTAGCGTGTGCAACGTTACTGAATCAGTTCATTTCACATCTCAGATTTTAGGGAGGACAATTGACCTAAGAAGCCTAATTACTCAGAGAATGAACACACTGTTCCGAGAAAATATTGATTTCCTACTGGCGCGCTTCGAAAATGGAGATCTATGTGGTGTTGTGGTAAGATTCTCTTTTATCTTTGTAATACCTCTCATGTATTTAAATTCAGTTACATCTTTTAAAGCAATTTACCTGTTTGTTTGGAACATTGACTTTGTCTTTTCAAATTAGGAACTGCAACAACTATTGGATATTTTGGAGCTTACACATCAGTCAATATCAAGATATCTTGAATTGGATTCTTACTCTCTTATGCTCAGTGAGATGAAAGAGAACCTTTCACTGGTTTCATATTCGAGTCGTATCTCCTCTCAGGTTTTGGGCCTTTACCATGTCACTTCCATGTGTAATTTAAGCAATAACATTTTATATTGACATGCCTGGTAGCCATGATCTGTAATTTGTTTCTTGTATCAGCTTATTCGTCCTTTGGCTGGACAATTCACTAGTTGTTGATGTTTGTTTAATTCTTCGGTTGCGCAACTAGTTAATGATGTATTATTTGGTGGTAATTACATATGAAAGGCAGATCCTTATCTTTTTTTTCTGGGAGGTCACAGTATCAGTAGTAGTATTGCAATACGATATGCATGTTTGTGCCTATCCTGCAAAAACTGCTGATTAATCCAGTTAAACTTCAATCCTAATTTGTATTTTTTTTCAACCCAGATATGGAATGAGATGCAAACGGATTTCTTGCCCAATTTCATCCTATGTAATACCACACAACGGTTTGTTAGATCATTAAAAGGAGCTAATCACTCCTCTCGGAGATCAAATGCTTCTACTGGGAAGCCTTACTTCTACTGCGGATCACATGTAAGCACCTTTAATTAAATCTATCGCTTGCTATTTCCAGTATCTGTTACAGAATATGCCCTTGCCATTTCCAGTATTTGTTTTACATGTGAAGATGCAAGTGTTAGCATCATGGACTAATGAGCAACTCTGGAAATAAGGCATTTTAAAGATTATTTGAATATGCTGGGATGTTAGTATACTACAGAATACAAATTACAAGATATGGCATCATTGAATCTCATACTTTGTGATGTTCTCATACGTCCAAAATGTGTTACTCTTTATCTGGCACATTCTATCCACCATGGACCTTAATCTCTACTACACGCTCTCGTTGTCTTTGTAGGATTTGACCATGGCATACCAGGGTCTCGCTGGTCTGTACCGTGACTTCTTTGGGATCCCTCACATGTTTGCAGTTGTTAAACTTCTCGGTTCCAGATCATTACCTGGCATTATCCGTGCTTTACTGGATCATATATCAAGTAAGGTGAGTGGTATAACTTGTAACTGTATAAGGTATCATGCACCTGAAGGCACACTATCCTAATAAGCAAAGTAAATTAGTGGATGGAAATATGCTTGAGTGCTGTCATGACAGCTGCGTCTCTGATGACCAAAATACTAGGAAGGCAGAACTAGAAGAGACACAAGCTTACTAAGTAACTGATTATTTGCTCTTCCTGTTCAGATAACAGCGATGGTGCCAAAAATAACTGCATTGCAAGAAGCACTACCAAAATCTATTGGACTTCTTTCATTTGATGGTGGTATATCAGGTAATATATTAGCTGGTGGCAATAGGAGTTCCAAATCCCAGTGGGAATGGGCTCCCGTGCTGGCTTTCTGCAATACCTGCCTGCAACATAACATAGTTCATAATGTTTGAAAGGACTGAATCCAATGCAAATATGAGATAGCATTGGACCATTGGTGATAACACTGCATAATGAACCCAATCCTGCCTAGGTGTTAGTGCTACTTTTCGGTGATTATCATTCAGGATGGGAATGGGCCGAGTCGACCCAATGGGTAACCGACCCGACCCACAAAAACGGGGCCAATGGGTCGTTTGGGTCGGCCTCGAATTAAAAATGGGTCAGGAGGGCCAGTACCTGTTGACCCAATGGGTTTGCAGGGTCGGCCCAAGAAGGATCGCAAGCGAGGAACAAAACAGTGGCGGCGGATGGTCAGCCACTGGGCAGCGGCGTAAGGATGGGTGAAGGTCGCCGGAATACGCACAGGGGCTGCTAGAATCACGCACAGGAAGCGGGAAGGTCACCGGAATCACGCGAGCTGCCGGCGGCCGGCCGGCCGCGAAATCTGGGAATGCAGTGGTGGCGGCGGCGGCCATGGAGCTTGGGGATTTTTTCTAAATTTGCTTAGATGAAAGGAAGCCAGGACATGAAGCAAAAGGAACTAGGAATCACCGTCATCTCCATCCAATTTCTGAACTTGGATGCGTTCATGTAGCTGCAGTACAAGTTTTCTTAGTTACTTAGTTACTGTTAGTTGTCGTACACGCAAACGGCGAGTCTCGCACGGCCAGGCTAGCTGGTAGCGCACGGCGGCCTTGCCGGCCTCTGGCCCAAGGCGAGCTGGGTCAGGCACCGGTGGTTGCTGCTTGCACGCGTTGAGACCTGGCGAAGAACGGAACGGCGCAGCGACCGGCGCCACCGCGAGGGGGAGAAGATCGTGCACTCGTCCCGCCCGCCGGCGAGGTCGTAACGGCCGGCGGAGGCACGTTCGAGCGGGAGGAGTTGCTGCGCGCGTCCGCGGAGATGCTCGGCAAGGGCACGTCGGAGCTCCCGGCCACGACCTCCTTGAACGCCCCCACTGTGCCGCCCAGGTCTACCTGCACCGTGAACTTGGTGCCGTTCGCGCACCGGATGTTGAGCGTCGCCAGCGGCCCCGTGGGCGGGGAGTCGCCGCCGTCCCCGCTCCCGCCACCGTCGCACTCCATCGTGACCCCGCCTCTGGAGGCGAGGGAGAAAGGATTGGCGGCGCTGGAGGTGAGGCGTGAGGAGCAATTAGTGGGTCGACCCACGATGCCCAATGGTCCAGCAGGGCCACATACTCTTGCTCGGATGGGTCGACCCACGGCCTTCAAAATTGGCTTCAAGGCCGGGGAGTCCAGGGTCGGGGCCAGGTCCGGGCCGACCCAATCACATCCTGAATTATCATGCATTGCATCTCATTTATGTACAGTTGCCCAGTCCGTTCTACTTGAATTTATCTAGGCAAACTAAGTTTCCGTGGAAGTTTCATTTTAGATGATGTACTAGTTACTATATGGTATCTCCTCAGGAACATAGGGCTACATAAGGAGCATAGTTTTCTTGCTACTAACTCGGTACATTGTCAGTGTGGTTCTGAAGTACTAGAATCTAATTTATAGCTGCTGTTATAAGTTCATAATATTTTCTTAGCAATTAGCATAGGATGGTTCTGAACAATGTAAGTTTTGGCAGGTTACTTTGGTAGTTAAACTCTTCTTATTTTAGTTTGGAGAAGAATGAATTGTATGGTGCATTTATTATAGGCTGCCAGAAGATAATTCATGAAATATTGACATGGGAAGCGAAATCAGATGAGAAAATTGAAGTTCTTCATGACCTTAAGGAAATTGGAAGTGCTTTGTATTGGATGAGCCTTCTGGACATTGTTTTGGTGAGCAATATTTCTGTAGGCAACTTTATGAGTTTCTTAGATTGTCAAATTGAATGTCTGCTACTTTGCTTTATGCTATCCTGAGCATCCATTCTCTACCCTGTTCAATGAATGGATTATATCTAAACTCTATCTATTCAATGAAAAGAAACGCAAAGGTCCTTTGCGTTTTCGCCAAAAAATTCTCTACCCTGTTATGTAGGCTTGTATTTAGCATAGGTATTTTAATGAAGCAGCTGAATGGTACCTTTAGTAGAGAACTAGCACTTTGCAGTACACCTATTGAGTAGCTGAATGGTGCCTATTGAATGGTACCTTTAGTAGAGAACTAGCTAAGGTCCTTTGATCTCAGCACCTGAGAATATTAAGTGAAAAGTCGTATTGTTTACTTGAGTCATTTGTATTTTACCAATAGCAGAAGGATTTCCCCAGGAAACTTGGTCACCTCGTGCCAATTGTACTGCTGGACCTGTTACACTACTTACACATGTTAATGTTCTTTGTCCGTTCCACATTCATCTAAGTTGTTTGGTTTATAAACACATCGTCGGTCTGCATTCTTATTTTTTTTGATATGATGGAAGCTTTTATTACATCAGCCTATGCATCATAGATGCATATGGCCCAGCATCCTTTCTTATGTAAATCAAAGGTCATCGGTTGTGTTCTATTTCTGGTCTGTCACTTTTTCTGCCCCTCTTATTTTATACTGTCATAAAATATTCTATTTATCTTACTGGTCCGTGATTTGTTTTCTCCAATAGAGACAAATCGACACTACACAGTTCATGCAGTCAGCTCCATGGTTGGGATTGGTTCCAGGAAATGATGGGCAAGTGAAGCAGGCCAACTCTGATAATACTCCATTTACCACATTGCTAAGTGCTGCCACCAATGCCGTTGCATCAAGTCCAGCATGCTCAAATCCATCTTCATTTCTTGTCATGTCAAAGCAGGCTGAAGCTGCCAGTAAGTCTATTTATATCATCTTAAATGATATTTTTGCTTTCCATCTTTCCAAAAAACAAAGGTCTGTGGTCTGTGGACACTTACCTCAGATTAGGCATCTCAATTTGAATAATGCTAGCTAGCCCTTGCTCCCGCCCATCCAAGCCAAGCCTTAGAGCACGCAAATCTGTGTTTTTCTTATCTACTAATTTTGCCATGTTACGAGTTTAAATTAAACATTTTGTCCCCACAGGCCTATTATACAAGTCAAACCTCAACTCAGGGAGCGTGCTGGAGTATGCTCTTGCTTTCACAAGTGCGGCCCTGGATAGATATTACAGCAAATGGAGCGCAACTCCAAAGACAGGTTTTATTGACATAACCACGTCAAAGGACTTCTATCGTGTTTTCAGCGGTCTTCAGTATGTAAGTGAAGTATAAGACACTGTTCTGCGATATCTGTGTCATCCTCATCATCTACCGGCTTTTTTGCTGCAGCTGCTTAATGTTTGTTCTACCTGTTTACAAGACAACTGTTTAGATGATAAAATCATATCTTGTTTCTCTGTAGCCCTCACCTTATTCCCACATTTCTCTACTTTCTTTCATTTAGCAGTGCTATTTCCTCTGGCATGTCATGGAACTTCAGAGCTATTGATGCTTTTTCTTTTCTTTTCAGCATAGTTTTGGTGCTTCATCCTATTGCTGTGAGCCTGTGACTGAATGAGTAGGTTTTTGCTTCTTACCTTATCGTGTCTTATCTTATCCAGAGCTACTTGGAAGATAGCATTACCAATCCTTCAAAGAAACGGGAAATGTTGGGAGACTCTGTAGCATGGGCTGGCTGTACAATCATGTACTTGCTGGGGCAGCAGCTACATTTCGAGCTTTTCGATTTCTCCTATCAGTTCCTCAACGTGGCAGAAATAGAAAACACGACGGTTTCACTCTACCAATATGCAGATAGGAGCAAAAGCCCAAATACTTTCCAGGTGAGATCATATCCTGCTGCCCCTGGTCTGAAGTTAAAAGTGTTGAAGTCTATATGTGGATTGTACTAGCCCTTTTCATCAGTTCAGACTTTTGGGATAGTTGGTTTGTGCATGAAATATGACAAAAAAAGATCCTTCAATGATTTATTTATTTCTCCTTGATTTTGGAAGCTCACGTTGTTTTTTGCATATGATGTGTGTGAGAAGGGCTACGAGGTCATCCTTGAAGCGATGAGGAAGGCCAGGAGGCTGAACAACCACGTGTTCTCCATGCTGAGAGCGCGCTGCCCCCTCGAGGACAAGGTTGCGTGCGCTATCAAGCCAAGCGGGGCGCCCCTTCACCGCATGAAGTTTAGCAACACAATTTCTGCATTCGAGACATTGCCACAGAGAGCAAATGTGTAGCACTAGACGGATGCGTCCTTTTCTTTCTAGTCATATCCTGTATCTGTGAGCTCGTATGTTTGTGTCGTCGCGGACCTAATAATGTATATATATTATGTAACCGTAGTCGTAAATTCGGGAGCTAGGTGGATGTGAACTTGGGAACTTGAACAAAATATCTTGTATATCCAAACTGTATCTGACCCTACATAATAGGTGCTTACATGCATTGTGTATCCAAATATTGCTAAAGGTTATGTACCAATTTGTTGTTACTGGTATACGCTTCGAACCAACAGTAGGTGTTAAGATATATCTACATACTATCACTGGTACCTGTTGCTGGCTTAGGTATATTCATACAGTTTGCCCGCCAGCAACATCTGCCATTCAGGCATTCAGCCTGATGTTAGCGTGTCACAGATTGCAGGAACTCTTCAGGTTCAGCAGGCTACCTTCCTGATGGACAGCGCGACATTAGCGACTGCGGCAGCATCAGAAAACATGATGATTGCTCAAATAGCAGCCTCCATAGACTTTTTTATGCTTCCAGGATATATCATATCAACAGAGGTAATAATTTCAGAGCTCATCACCAGGCCAAGTTGGCACTATAGATTCAGAGTGCATCTTTTAGCTACAGGTGGTTAGATGCAGATATAGCTGCAGTTTCATGCATCGTGCAATGCAAGCTTGTACATGTACTCTGTTGTTAAATCAATGAAAGCTTCTGTGTTCAAAGAAAATAAAAATAGCAGCAAGGCTAAAGGATGTTATCATGACTTGCTGGGATCAGTGGGGTAACCAGTAATGTTTCAGAGTTTTCATAGGACTTCCACAGACCACAGTTCTATTACTCCAAGGCGTGCCCGGCTATTGCTCCATGTAATGGTTCAGGTAAAGCTACTTGAGTTCCGCATGAATAATGAATTACAATTTTATGGTGATTCATCAGCTGTAAACCTGACAAGTCATGTACATTTGCTTGCAACAGAGATAGTCAGTCATCTCCTAGCCTAACTCAAACCTTGGACTGATTGAACATCTCAGGATATAAATACCACCGACGAGCAAGAAACCGAAAATGAGCTTTGACTCTCAACACGCGTTCAATAAATAAATGCTGGATCTTGTATATTTACACTGGGGTAGCAGATGGTAGGCTGCCATCTGACCACTGAAAGAGGCGGCGAAGAGTATCAGATCTTGTCGGAGAGACTAGCCATCTGAGAAACGGCGCTCTCGAGGCGCGACAGGTGTGTCGCGAACCTGTCCCTGAGCTCGGCCGAGTCGGTTCCGTCGAGGGCGCTCCGCATCACCTTGAGCCCGTTCTGCAACAGCGCCATCCCTTCGCCGATCCCGTCTGGCACCTTCCTCTTCTTCGTGTTGACGTCCTTTGAAACCACCGCTGTAGCTTTTTTCTCAGTCTCTGGAGCTGGTGGAGTCTCAGAAATTGTTTCAACAACCAGTTTCTTCTTCAGCGCCGTGCCCTCCGAAACCAGAAAACGGGTCTGCTCTCGGGACCATTTGTCGGCGCCTCGTAGGGCGGCCTCTTTCTGAAGGAAAGCTCTCAGCTCCGACATGAACCCGTTCTCGTCGATGTCCACCCCCGTGTTCGCGTTGTAAGAGAGGGCGGCGTCTCCAGGGATGAATCTCCAGAGCTGCGTGAAGGACGTGCGGGCGGCAAAGTACCCGAAGGAGCCCATCGCGATGTGGATGAGCGCCCAGTGCCGTTCCTTCACCAGGAGATGGTATAGATCTGGCATCGCTGAACAGAGCGCGTTGGCATCAGCTTCAGTAGAGTTCAGGTGGCCGAGCATCGACATAAAGGAAGCTAGAGACGGTTTGCACTGAGATAGCATCGCTGCCTTTGGATTATCGGAACTGGACGTGAACAGGGCATGCAGTTCTAGCGTTAGCTTCTCCATCTGATAGAATGCGCAGAGATGCCTCACTTTCGAGATGATATCCAGTATGGAACTGATGTGCTGGGCAAGGTGGTCCTTGCTGCTGTCAGGTGCAGTCCTATACAGATTAATGAGGGAGAAGCTGAACTTAAAGATAGCTGTAATACTCTTCCCATCTACAGCGCTGTAGTCCTTTATTTCGCTGCACAACAGAAAGAAGAGCATAAGAAAAACAGCATTCTGGCATCATATATACTTGGTAAATACTACGGGAGAAGGGACTTACCATCGTTGCAATGCAGAGGCTAGAGCATGTACAGGAAGACCTATTACACCCGAACTAGAAGTTGGCAAATCAGTCGCGCCATGATTCTTCAAGTAGCTCTGTAGATACCAGGCAAAAGATGTGAACAACTGTTTTACAGCCCGCGCCTTTACGCCATCCGATAACGAACCAAAAGGAAACCCTTCCATCAACAGTGCCAAATGCAGGATCGATGACTTGGGAGAGTTATGATCGTTCAGCACGCAGGTGTAAGTCTGATCAATGGTTGCACAAGATGCATAGCTCAAGATGATACAGGATGCACGTGCAACCTTCCGCAAAGCACTGAGAGGCGCAAGAACGTTCTCTGGAGACGCTACAGTCTTCAACAGAAGAAATAGTTGATTGATTAAATAAGCCGAAGCTTCATTTTCAGCATAGCGCATGAAGAAACACCATAGCTCTGTTAGGACTTCCAAGCAAAGGAAATGGGGATGGAAAAGGCTCTCAAGTAGGAAGGCTTCCAACTCATTCCAAGCAGCACTTGAAGCGGCAGCAGCAATCATATAAGTCTTCAGGGCTTGTATGAGGAAAGTATACACAGGTTGCCAGGCAACCACAGGAGGATGGTCAGCACCATAGAATGTAGCAATTTGGCAGCCAAGGACAAATGAGTAGACATCTTCCAGTGTTAAGACATTAAGAAGAGCAGGTAGCTTTTTAGATAATTCGATGACCATCTCTTCTTCCAAGTTTGGGGAAATATTGAGGAAGTGCAAGAACACAATAAGTTCAGCAGGTAAAAGTGCTTTGTTTCTATTACCAACATCAGGATCCACAAAGAAAATGCAAGCCAATGAAGCCAAATTTATCTCTCTCTGATCATCCTGCACTATTTGAGCTGGGCTGTTAGCTTCTTCATTTTCTAAAAAATACTGCACAATCTGGCATTTTGACTCCAGTTTTACTTCTGATGACTTCATAAGTGTGTCTATTAAAAGAAAGGAACTAGGCTCCAATAATTCAACAAGTGCCTCATTGGCTGCCTTCAACTGGGGATCTCTGCTGAATAAAATACTAGAGGATGATATCACCAACACACACCTGATTATGTCCTTGTATATAGTCAGTGCTTCAGATGGGTATACAGAACAAATCCTTACAGCATTTATTAAGAAAAATTTGATTGGTAAGAGTGCCCTTCTAGCTTCAGAGATACCAAGGACTTCTTGTAATGACATGCACCATGTATCTGCAGCAACCCTCAGAGATTCGATGACAAGAGATATAAGGGTCGAAATGATATCACTGACACTTACTTTCACTTCTATCAATCCTTTGCCAAGTTGCAGTAAGGAAACTACACCCTTCCATGATACATTCAATAAGGCCACCTGGCTTCCACCACTGGATGCTGCATATGTTCCTATTTTACACAAGGTCTGAATAGTGCATGTTGTAATCCTGGTTACATCACTAGTAAGATCTGGTACCTCGTGTTTCACAGTTGCACCTTCTGTACGCATGCTCATTCTGCATATATCTGACTTTGCAGCCTCACAGTATGCTCTGCACAGCTTAATGGTTTCATCCAGAAAAACAGGTGCAGCCTTGGCAACATGTGCTGCAGCTCCAGGAATTATCTGTTAACAGATATATATCAGAGATGGAATTGTTGCAATATTAACATTTCAGTATGGTATATACCATTGCCTTTGAGTATAATCCAAGGCAGCAAATCAATAAAAAATTAGTCTGTTGAAGACATGTATTAGTCAAGACCATGAAAAGTCTTCCGTTTTAAGGACGCAAATCCAACATTTTCACAAAATAGCCCACTTGAAGTAGCTACAAGACGCATGGTTAAAAAAGCCGCACCTAGGCGCTAGGCGACAGCAAAACACCTAGTGCTTAGCCGTGCTATGTGTGCGCTTAAGGCGCCTAGGCGTGCGCTTAGGCGAGATAGACGCTGGGCAGAGGCAAAACTAGGAATTAACCCCAGCGCTTTTCTGAACCTTGAAAAAATGTGTAAGTAATTTGAGTCTGGAAAGGTCTAATCAGTGACATCGCGTGAGAGTAACATATCTACTTTAACAAGCAGCACATTATTTCCATTCTTAACTTACATACCGTTGTTACATAACTTTCAGGAGGGAGGAAGCTAAGATATAAAACTATTTAGAGGACATAAAATCTAACGGGGTGATTATAAAACGAAATAAAGTGATTTAGTTCTCAGAAAACGTAGCTTTCTTCCATAGCTTACATAGAGCTCTTCCCACTGCCTATGCTAGTTAACCAGTTAATGCAACAATTGCAGAAGATTGGGGATGTTACCTTGTCGACTATTGAGCTTTCCGTGAGTGCTAGCAATTCCGAAATAAAATCACCAGTAGTATGCACCACATCAACAGTAATGCATTTTGCCGCCATTGGAAGCAGCTTGATAGAGATATTTAAGGTCAGTGAAATTATCTGCAGTCAAGGAGTTGAATCTTCATAAGAATAATTTAGAGAGAACCTCTACCATGTGAATTAAAAAAGATGCAATGGCACTCCAGATGAAAAAGCATTTGACTGCAAACTTAAAAGAACATCTTAGTGGAGAAATTTGTCAATTAATATTGTTATACAGTATATCGCCTGTATCTAAACATAAAGTGTTTGTCTTGAAAGATTCATATGCATTTTCTTTGTGCTATACCTAGCTTCATGTGTCCATACAATAAGATGTGTTGCCCATAGTTTATTCAAGAAGTGCAATATGTATAGGTCCCAGTGACAGCTATACAGAACAAGGTGAAATCACAAAGGCAGGATCAATGGTTTAGAACTTTGGATACTTTAGGCTATAAGATATCTGGAGGTTGGAGAAGCCTTAGCCCCGCAGAAAATATTCTGTTAACCGAGCTATCCATTTCTAACCAAAGGAGCACAAACAAGCTGAACAAACATAAAGGTGTAGTTCCCTCAACCTCAAGGCATAAGCTGTTGTGCTCTTCCTCCTGAACCGCTTCAGATTCATCAATAGATTCGACGAACCAAGTGAGATGCTTCCCACACCAGGAGCTGGCCTGGTACAGAAACCGTTGATTCAGGAAGATCGCAGATATCCAGCTAAGGTTGGCAAGTCAAGTGAAGCAGAACTGCATTTGAATAAAAAGGCAAGAGGTACCTTTGCGCCGAGAGTAAGAAATTGGCCCAGACAGGCGGCTGTATCTGACCCGCTGCATTTCAGAGCAACCTGCAGAACTGACTTGTGTAGCGTGCAGTGTGATACGCCTGAACATGTGGAGTCATCCCAAGACACCTAAAATGCCGTCAAGGGAACACACACAACGACAGTGACATCAATTACTTAAAGGCAAACTGAATCAAAAACCTCTTTCAGATGCGACTGTCCTGTGTCAGATTAGTAAGTTATGGAGGGACTCCGAATCACACCTAACAAAACGGGAAAGGATACAGCAAGGCTTTCCAGTATGAGGCCCAGATCACCGGCAGAAAACTGGGAGGACCTCTCAAGCTGGTTGATAAGGGCGATCCTGTTCTCCAAAACCTGTTGTTAGTTAAGAACAGCAGAAGTTAGCGCACAGCATTTGATTCTACGGGAGACATACCCATCGAAATTTAGCCTCTAATCTCCGTGCTGAATAATATCATGTGGCAAATCGCTGGCTAGAACCACACCAGTCGAGCAGGGTGATCCCCAGTACAGACAGGAGCCGTGACGGGTACCAAATCCCAGCTAAGAACGCCCGCTCCCGACACTCAAGCTAGCAACCCAACCGAATCCCGCCGTCGCACGCGCGCGCGCGTGTCGAGCCGGAGCGCGGCCGCGGAGCCTCGAACCGGACCAGCTAAACCCTAGAGAGGCGGCGTGGAAATGGACGGCACGGCGGCCGCGAGGTCTGACGAAGGGACGCGCGCGGGGAGGTGAGAGAGACAGCGCACCTCGGAGGTCTTGATGGCGTCAAGGAGGGGCCCAGCACGCCGCTCCCCCTCTCCTCCGCCTCGCCGCCGCCGCCATCGCCGTCGATTTCCATTCCTTTCCCTCTCTCCCGGCGCGCGTAGTGGCTTCCCTTTTCCCGCCCCGCCGCCTTTGTTGGGCGGCCGTCTGGGCTTCTTTGGGCCGATAAGGAGGCCCCGATGGCCCACAGAACAGAGGGGCCGACTTCGACTCGGACACGGAAGACCGCGATGGTTGATGGACTACATAGCCTCTCGCGGGTCCCGAGCAAGCAATCAGTCTTGTACTCTTGTGTCGAACTAGCGACGATTACGTTTCTGCTGCCGTCCTCGTCGTCGATGGAGGGAGCCGCCGGAGAAGCTACTGCTGGCGCTGTCCCAGTGTTTCCACCACGCCTGGCCGAGTTCGACAACCTGTTCACCGACGAGAGGTGGGCGCTGATGAGCGAGGAGACGCGGCGCGCGATCGTCGCCCTCAGCGACGAGGAGCCCATGGAGTCGCTGGGGGTGCGGTGTTCCGGTCCAGACGTCACCGTCGACGACGAAGCAGACTACTACGACGACACTGACGACGAGGGCGATATCAATAGGCGACGCCTGATGCGCGAGGAGATATGATGGACCTGACCAGCGACAACGATGAATGATTCATTCTTGGACCAAGTTCGAGACTAATTTGTGTAACAGTATAATTACGTCTAGCTTGGTGTTAACCAAGAATGGCCATCGTCGGAGTTGATTCTTCGATCCACCGAATATTAATTGAGAATTGCACGCATCCATGTATTAGCGTTCTGAGCGGAGGATAACATGTTGATGCAGAGTCAATTAGTGTTGTCACTTTTCTTTAGATGGTTGATCCATGCTGCAACTTTGTGCGACACATGATGTAATCTGCTCTGAACTTTAATAATTTAATAAAAGCCGCATGCATCACTTTGATGCAGAGGCTGGGGCTTCCCCTTTTCTAAAAAAAATGTATTTGTGTAATTTGGCCAATTTAGAGTAATAACTATTTTCCAACCGGCCTAGAGATAGCATCTCTTGACGAAATATATTAATCACCTAGTACTGTTGCCAATATAGCGTACTCCGTTCGTCCACTTTTATAAGCCATGGTAGATACTTCAGTTTGGTATACATACATACCAAAATAAGTGTATCTAAAATATACATGTCTAGATACACTCATTTTGATATGTATGTAGATCAAACTGAAATATCTACTATGCCTTATAAAAGTGAACGGAGTGAGTAATAAAGAGCTAAAGGCTCAAGAGAAATTTGTAGCTGAGCACCATGGCACCTACACGCCCATTGATTTTTTTTCTTTATGATACCAAATTACAACAAACAATTCTAAGAAAAAAATATGAATGTAGTATAACATTATATCATGTCACAAAAAACTAATAAGATGAAAAACTTATAGTATGTGACCTATACAAAAATAACAAGAGATACCAAATATATGTCAATATAAATTCATCAAATTTTATCTTTTTTGTTTATCTTAAATAGCACAACATATTAACCTCAACTCTACAAGTCAAACATAACTTTTGTACTACAATGTGTGGATATTTGTTTTAAATTTTTTGGAATGCCCAAAATCTCAAAAAGTAGTGGGGTGGGTAGGCACACACCTGCTCAGGAAAACCACACTCAAAGGCTCAATCACCTCCGCCTCCCTTCCATACTGCCACCTACCCTTCCTTGTTTCCTCCACACCCTCGTTTTGCTCCTCAACCTCTTCATGCTCCATTGTTGGCCACTCGCATCCTAGTTGCGGATTGTTGTCCACTTAGCACAACCACATTGGTTACATTCGGTCGGCCACCGCCAATTGTTGGAACTTGGCAACATTGAAGATAAAAGGCAGCTTACTATCCAAGAAAAGAATTTTCGGAATATGATGAAGGCTAATCTCATCTAGCTGTTAGAATTCAGAAGCAATATTGAAAAGTAAAAAAAGATGTACAATTAGATGGTTACATTCGGTCGGCCACCGCCAATAGTGGCGAGGTGGAGGCGCGTCGTCCTGACCAGACTGTCACTTTAACCTCGAGGGTGTCAGCGTACCCATGAGACGTCGCTGAGCCCCCATGGGGGTGGCCATGGCGACAATGTGCCTTCTCACCGTTACCACCAACGTCACAGGTGCATTTCCCTTATTTTTAACCCCCTCTATCCCTACTTCATCATTTCCCTTCTCTCATTGCTTGCGTGCACCCCTTGTTTCTCATGATTACAAGCTCGGGAGCATTCACTTCTTAATACCATAAAAAATGTACCATTTTGTAGGCGTCATTTTTCAGAGTTTAATCATGATATTCTTCCCATTAATTGTTGCCTTTTAGTTTTCTTTCTTTTGAAGGTTTATTAGGTGGAAGTTAACTCCCATGGACCAGGACACAGTCTCACCAATTCCTCTCTCCTTCGGCTTCGTGCTAGCTAGCCAGACCCGGCGTCCGATCTCCGTCCAACAAGCTCCCCCCGCCCCACTGCCACTCCTGCCTCCGCCGTACTGTGACGTTCCCGGAGAAGACGGTCCCACCCGTCAATAACCCTCCATTGTCAGGCTCACGAGCTGCACCGAATTAGTGGGAAGCTCGGGTTTTCCGGCTCGTCGGAGCATCGAGTCGAGACAGGCTGGGCTCGCGAGCTGCACCGAGTTAGTGGGAGGCTCGGGCCGTAGCTTGTAGACGTATTTAGCTACTCACGCTGTGGGTGCCGTAACTAATTAATGCCCAACTGCTAGCCACATTTATTACCCCGTGTCAACGCTGATTAATCGTAGTTCGTGGTGTGTGAGTGACAGACTGACACATCGATATTTTCTATAGCTTTCTTTTGCACAAGTTCCGCTTCCTACAAATTAAGTCTCTCCTAGCTCGATGTTTCTGAGTACATCGTGTTGCCGTATTGATTCCCCGATGCGTCAGCTGGTCAAACCCGGCGCGCCCAAAGGGGACACCAGCGCTCGGTCGCGACGGAGCGTTGTCGGATCAAAGCCGAAGGAGAAGCCCGCGGCGGCCAGCGCACACCGGCGGCTCTGCTTCGCCGCCGTCATCGCCGTGACCTTCTTCCTCTACTACCGCTTCTCCCTCCTCGACGATAATGGAGCGCGCAAAGGCCAAGCAAACCGGAGCGGCGCCGACCCGTGTCGGGGCCGGTACATCTACGTGTACAAGCTGCCGCCGCGCTTCAACGCCGACATCATCCGAGACGCCTGCCGCAACACCAGCACCGGCGGCGAGCGTATGTGCGCATCTGTAAGCAACGCCGGGCTCGGCCGGCCGCTCGCGGACGCGGCGGACGGCGTGCTCACCGGCGAGAACGGGTGGCACGGCACGCGCCAGCTCGCGCTGGACGTCATCTTCCACAACCGGATGAATCGGTACGAGTGCCTCACCAACCGCACCACCGTGGCCACCGCCATCTTCGTCCCGTTCTACGCCAGCCTGGACCTCGCCCGCCACGCCGCCGACCGCGACAACGCCACGAGGGACGCGGCGACGGTGGACATCGGGGAGTGGCTCAAGTGGCGGCCACAGTGGGACCGGCGCGCGAACGGCGGCGACCACTTCCTCGTCACCGGGAGGACAGCGCGGGACCTGATGAGGGACGCCGGCGGCCCGGACTGGGGCACGAATCTCCTCCTCACGCCGGTGGGCCGGAACATGTCCGTGCTCGTCGTGGAGTCGTCGCTGTCATCGGTGCGCGGGGCGGCCAGCGGCTTCGCCGTGCCGTACCCGACCTACTTCCACCCCAGGACCGACGCCGACGTGTTCCGCTGGCAGGAGAGGGTGCGCAGGCTCCAGCGCAAGTGGCTCATGGCGTTCGTCGGCGGTGAGGCGCGGCCGGCGCCGGGCGGCCCAGCAACAACCATCAATGACCACGTCATGGCACAATGCAAGGCGTCGGGCGCGTGCGGCCACCTTCATCCGGGGCGCTGCGCCGTCGGGAGCACCAGCCAGTGCCACTCGCCGGTCAACGTCATGCGGCTGCTCCAGAACGCCACCTTCTGCCTGCACCCGCCGCCGTCGTCGTCGTCGTACACGCGGCGGTGGGCGTTCGACTCGATGGTGGCCGGGTGCATCCCGGTGTTCTTCCACCCGGCGTCGGCGTACCAGCAGTACACTTGGCACCTGCCTACGGACCACGCCAGGTACTCGGTGTTCCTCCCGGAGGCCGACGTCCTAGCGGGAACGGTGAGCGTTGAGGCGGCGCTCCGGGCGATCCCGCAAGCGACGGTGGCGCGGATGAGGGAGGAGGTGGTCAGGCTCATCCCGAGAGTGGTATACGCCGATCCCAGGGCGAAGCTGGAGACTGTCAAGGACGCGTTCGACGTCGCCGTCGAGGGGATCCTCGACAGGGTGACCAGGCTCCGGGCTTAATCAAATTCCTTGCACAAATTTTGTCAGATGTTTAAGGGATCATTTATTTTTTTGAACTCTCGGGATCAATGTTACTAGGTTTTGGAGATAAAAAGTTTTCAATATGCTCCAAATTTCTAAGATATTTTCAACTTTTTCTGAATCGTGTATATAGGCGCGTTTTAGTGTCTTTTCACTCGTTCACATTGTCAAATATATTCAAAACATCTTATAACTTAGAACGGATTTTCGTTGGTCGAAATCTCAGTCGGCGACTACTTCCTGATCCGGGAGGAGCCTTGCAAAAACATACCTACTTCACACCGGGACCAAATTCAAGAATCATCTAGACGTCTTTGGTTGCCCACAAGGCCTCCATACAGGCCCCGCGGATGTAAATTTGGAATGTTTGCTTGTGTGGGTTGAAGTCTATATCTGCATGACACGAAACTTAAAGCAACCCAAAACTTTGCCCTGAAGAAACGGCCGAATTGGCCTTTTTCGTGGAGCCAACTTCGTATAAGCGAAAAGTGACTTGCTCGTGCACGCGTGGGGAAGGACGGAAGAAGACGTGTCACTTTGAGAACACGTGTCATCAATTCTCCTCACCGCTCACTCTCCCCCGTCCACTTCACTCACTGCACTCACTCGTCTCCACTCTTCTCTCTCTGTCGGCGATTTCCCTTCCGCCGACACATTTCATTCTAGTCCGGTAAAAAATTGCTTCGTGATTCAGAGGCTAGAAGATTTTTTTTACCTTCATCTTTAGAAAAAAAGAGGATTATGGCCAACTCTTGTCTTTCATACCTAGTTGACCATCTCTTTATTTCAACATCCATTACAAACAACGCTTATATTCATAAATTTTGTGCGTCTTTCCTGGTAGAAGGACAAACTGGAAGGAGTTGCCCGTTCCAAGGCCAAACGTATTCTTGGAGCTAACTCAGGCAGTTCCGACTATGAGAATCTGGATTTTATCACTTCTTACCATGTTGACGTTCGAGGGAGAGCGCGAAGTTGCACACACGGAGCACATGAGCCAAGAGAGTACTGCATAATTTTGCATACTAAAGATTTTTTTCGATAAAGGGAGTTTTATTACTTAAAAGGTTTTAAGCATTACACCCGGTCTCTCCAAAAATAGAATGCACACACCCGTCACAAGTTCAGAAGTAGTAAAAGCAATAAAAGGCGAATTATATATCATGTTGAGAAATTGTAAAAAACGCCTATGGTGGTGAAGGGTCGATCCGCAAATTATGTTGTCATCCATGTTGGGATAAAAACTCCCTCCCCGTATCCTCCAGTCTTGTACATACCTCCGTAAACAGGTCTGATTCTCCACACGTTGCAACGGTGACCACGAACGGAGCGTAGTTTTATTCCTGTAGATAACCTGCATGAGAGAAGATTTTTTATCATTAAAAATCTTGTTATTTCTACACAGTCAAAGCGATCATATAACAGCAAGCGCTGCCATCCTAATAAGTTGTTTAAACCTATGGTCCACACCATTTAACCAGTTGCCAAAAAATATTATACCAATACTTCTTTGTGGGTAAATTTCCACTCGAAAAATAAGTGCTTGATAGTCTCGTCCTTATTACAGAAGACACACTTTTTACTTCCATGCCAATTGCGTTTTGCAAGGTTATCTATAGGTTAATTATCCCCTCATATGTCTCAAACGTATCTATAGTTTTTTATTGTTCCATGCTTGTTTTATATCAGTGATACATGTTTTATTTACAATTATATATCATTTTAGTGCATTTTCTGCGACTAACCTATTAACAAGATTCCCAATGCCAGTTCATGTTTTCTGCTATCTTTTTTGCTTCAGAAAAGCCAGTAAGGAAATATTCTCGGAATTGGACGAAACTTTACGAGGATTATTTTTATCACCAGAGGACCCAAGTTCCAGAAGATGAAGACCAGACGAGCCACGAGGGCCCCATGAGGGAGCCAGGCGCGGGCCCACCCTTGGCCGCGCCTGGGTCCCCTGCCCCCTGTTTACCGCCTCCCGACGCCCTTTCGCCTATAAGTTCTATTCCACGGGAAAAACCCTAAGTACCCGATCAATTTCCACGAAAGATATCCGAGGCCGTCGCCGTCGCCAACCCTAGTTCGGGAGGGTTCTGAAGCTCTTCTCGGCACCCTGCCGGAGGGGAGATCATCACCGGAGGGCTCTACACCACCAAGCATGCCTCTAGAGTGATGTGTGAGTAGTTCATTCTTAGACTACGGGTCCATAGCAGTAGCTAGATGGTTGTCCCTTCTCATTGTGCTACCATGTTTAGATCTTGTGAGCTGCCTAACATGATCAAGATCATCTTTATGTAAGGCTACATGTTTTGTTTATTGGGATCGGATGAATTTTGGAATTATGATCATCCTTGTTCATTTATCTACGATATGTTTTATTTATGATCCTACATGCTCTCCGATGCTAATAGTTACTTTGGCCGAGTAGTTACTCGTATCTTCAAGAGAGGGTATTAATGCTAGATAGTAGGTTCATGTCTTCTTGGTCTAAGCTCGAATTGACAGAAACGATTAAGGTCAAAGATGTGTGTTGTTGCTATTAGGGGTAAACCAGCGGTGTTTATTACTTTGTGTTGTAACCATTGCTTACATTACGTACCATGCTTATTGCGATTATTTGTTGCTTGCAACTTAATACTTTCAGGTGACATGCTGGATAACGATCATGGGGTGGATTATTAGTCATAGATGCAGTTGGATAACGGTCCATGTATTTTGACGTAATGCCCAATTAAATGCTATAGTGAATTATATTATGTCATGATAGCATTGTTATGCGCCCACAATTTGTCAATTGCCTAGCTGTAATTTGTTCACCCAGCATGTTATCTATCATATGGAAAGACACCACTAGTGAACTGTGGACCCCGGTCCATTTTTTCCATATTGTTTACAACCATTTCCATATTTTTTTAATTATCATTTGCTCGCTGCTCATTTTTGCTCTCATAATATTTTCCACACCATACGTTTAATAACTTTGATTCAGCAAGCCAGGGAGATTGACAACCTTCCTGTTTCGTTGGGGCAAAGTAGTTTGTTTGTGTTGTGTGTAGGTCCACTTTAATCTACAAGTGCCAGAGTAGATTGACACCAAGTTGAACTCTCTCAAGTCCTACTGGTTCGATAGACTTGGTTTTGAAATCAAGGGAAAAATTCTGCTATGCTGCATCATACCTTCCTCTTGGGGTTTTCCAATGGACGTGTGATCCACGCACCATCAACCCCCGACGAAGATACCACGCAAAGACCTTGTTTTTAGTGGAATTTTCATCTTCTAGATTTTCTTGTTATTATCTACTGGCACATCCGGTTGGATTAGAGCTTTATACATAGGGTCCACGGAGAATTCACCATTCTTTTGTAAATTCCAACGGAACTCATCAGTCGCTTGCATCAGATTGACTAAAGCCAGACGCTATAGAAACTCATTCCAAGATGGGGACCAACAAGATCTCTTCTGAACATCACATTTGAAGGGTTATTCTCCAACACCTGAGCGATCGTATCGCTTTTGTGACGTCCAAGGACAATGTTGTATAAAGTTGGATATTGTTCTCAGAGAGTGGTATTGCTAGCCACCTATCCTCTCAGAACCTTATCTCCTAACCATCCTTGATGGAAAAAGGACCATATGGGAAGATGAATTTCTTCGTCGCCATTAGACCAGCCCAAAAATGCGAATCACCTGGTTTCCAAGAAACATGTGATACCGCACTTGTATTTTCTCCTTAGAAGAGTTTGCCATACCCCTTCTTCGGTAAGAAGCTTAAACATCCATTTACCGAGAAGGGCTCTATTCTTGACCTCAAGGTCATGAATCCCCAGACATCCATGATCTTTGGGGCGGCACACTGCATCTCATTTAGCCAGCCGATATTTTTTCTCACTATCCCCTTGCCAAAAGAATCTTGATCGAAAATAATCCAATCGATGCAAGGACTCCTTTGGTAATTGGAAGAAGGAAATCATATACAGTACCATGTTACTTAGGACTAAATTTATGAGAATCAATCTACCACCCAAGGACAATAATTTTCCTTTCCAACTACTCAAACTTTTTTGTAGCCTTTCCTTGACATGTTTCCATTGAGCAATCGTAAGCCTGCTGAAATAAATCGGAATGCCTAGATAACTGATTGGAAACTAACCTTGCCGACAGTCGAATAACTCGGCATACTAGGTAGCATCGTCGTGAGGCTCGCCAAAACAAAATAATTCACTTTTATGGAAACTAATCTTTAGACCGTAAAGTTGCTCGAACGCTGATAAAATTAATTCCAGGTTTCGCCTTTTTCATGTCATGTTCCATAAAAAAAATCATATCGTCAACATATTGAAGAACAGATAACCCGCCATCCACTAGATGTGGGACTACACCCTCAATTTGGCCATCCAATTTTGCTCGCTCATTAATAATGGCTAGCATATCAACAACTATATTAAATAGTATAGGTGATAATGGGTCACCTTGTCGTAATCATTTTTTCGTTTGGAAGTATCTACCAACGTCAACATTGACTTTGATGGCAACACTTCCTCCAGAAACAAAATTATGAATCAGAGCGCATCACTCATCAGAAAAACCTTTCATTCTGAGTGTTTGCTGGAGGAAATACCACTTGACTTTATCATAAGCCTTTTCGAAGTCGATCTTTACTATTACACCATTGAGCTTTTTCCGATGTAAACTAATGAACTATTTCATGTAAAACCACAACCCCATCAAGGATATTGCGACCTTGCAAAAAGCCGTCAGAGTCGGGTGCACAACATGAACGGCCACTAAATTTAGCCTAATAGTAGCGGTTTTGGTGAAGATTTTGAAGCTAACGTATTGAACACATATAGGTCTATATTGTTGGATCCTTTCTGCTTCATTAACCTTTGGCAACAAAATTATCTCACCGAAATTTAGTGAAATAGTTCAAGTTGTCCAACATTAAGAGCATGGAATAACTCGAGTAGGTCTGTTTTAATGCCTTTTAGCTAGGCTAGAACACGGCAAAATAAAGATACAAAGGAGTTGCTACAGAGGTAAACAAGCATCCTTGACTCAAGAAAACAAAAATAAAACAGCAAATAAAAACATGGGTTATCTCCCAGAAGTGCTTTTCTTTTAATGCCTTTTAGCTAGGCTAGAAGATTTTAATGATGCTCTCATAAGAATAAGAGTTGAAAAACAAAAGAGAGCATCAAGAGGCAATTATCAAACACATTTAAGTCTAACCCACTTTCTATGCAAAGGAATCTTATAACAAAACAAATTATTGAAGCATAAAGCAACTAGCATAGAAAGATGAAACAAATATAACTTCAATACTTTCAACATAAAGAGAGGTGTTTTAGTGACTTGAAAACTTTTACAACCATATTTTCCTCTCTCATAATAACTTTCAGTAGCATCATGAACAAACTCAACAATATAACTATCACATAAAGCATGCTTTTCATGATCTACAAACACATAATTTTTATTAAGCTCGAAAACAGTGGGGTTATTAAACCCACTTTTGACAATAGTAGTATAATTAATATCATTAGGCAATATAGGACCATCATCAAGAGCATTATCATATATAACATTAGGGGGCACATTTTTACTTTCTGCAATTTCCTCTTTTACTTGAGTCAAGGAGGATGTTTTTTCAAATTTATCAAAAAGAGATATTTCAATAGAATCATGACATTCAACAGTATAGCACTCTTCCTCCTTAGATAGGCGTGGAGGGCAATCATATAATGTAAGAGTTAAAGAGTTACTATCATTAGAAGGTAGATCCTCCTTTTGTCCATCACTCTCTTCCTCTTTTTCATCCAATGAGCTTTCAGTTTTAGCAGTTTCTTCTCCCACAGGTTCCTGAAAGGTAGCAAGTTGTTCTGGAGAATAAATTTTCTCAAGAAATTCAGTGATATAAGGATTATCGTTATAATATTCAAGGCAATAACCAAGTATAGCATAATTCTCAGTTCTATAAGGAGCATCATCATTTTGAATATAACCAGCAATTTCATAGGCACCCTTAAAAACAAAAATTCTTCAATTCGCTCAAGATTACCAAAGTCATAATTTCCTTTAGCATAAGCAGCCAAAGTTTCATTATCATTATAATCACATTGGAAAGGGAGGTGTTTATGCCTTCTACAACATAAAGATTCATTAAAGCAGCAGGATTCATCATAAGTAGAGCACAAGTTTTTAGCAAAATAATTCAATCTACTTATTTGTTCCCATAAATATTTCCCTTTTTGAGACAAGCGGTATTCCTTATAGTAATTATGTTGTTCCTCCGCGAACCCACTTAGCCAATAAGATTTTGTTTCAAACAGAGAAGACATTGATAGCAAATAAATAACTAGACATAATAACAAACCGAAATAAACTAGATGCAAGAAACTAAATTATTTTTTTTGGGTTTTTGATTTTTAACAGCAAGCAAAACAAAACTAAAACAAGACAAAAACAAAGTAAAGAGATTGGAACTGAGAGACTCCCCTTTCCAATAGCCTCCAAGTCCCCGGCAACGGCGCCAGAAAACAGCTGGTGCCTGGTTGACGGGAGAGTATTTGAGGATGATGATGATGGTGATGATGAGTACTTCCCCGGCAACGGCGCCAGAAAACAGCTTGATGGCTACGTGTTGGTGAACCCCAAGAGGAAGGTTATGATGTAGACAGCAGAAGTTTTCCCTTGAATAATCTACCCAAGGTTATCAATCCAGTAGGACTTGACGATCAATTGGAAGGTTGTTGATGTTGACTCCCCCTGGCGCTAGGGAGCTTGCACCAACGTGGAATCTGCACAGACACAAACCAGAACTTTGCCCAACACGAAACAGAGAGGTTGTCAATCTCTCCGGTCTTGCAGAAACAAAGAGTTAAACGTATGGTGTGGAAAACAGCAGGAAACACAGCAAGTAACAGGAAACAGATGATTGCAGCAGGTTGTGTAAACAGTATGAGGAAATTGGACCAGGGTCCACAGTTCACTAGTGATGTCTCTCTCAGAACAGATAACTAGCATGTTGGGTAAACAAATTACAGCTGGGCAATTGACAAATAGAGAGGGCATAACAATGCAATACATGCCAAGATGTCTACTATGAAATCTAGTTGGGCATTACAACAAAGTATAGACCGTTATTCCAACAGCATCTATGCCTAAATAATCCACCTTCAAGGCAGCATCCGCATCCCATTCAGTATTAAGTTGCTAACAACAGATTATTGCATGAAGTAAAGTGTGTAATGTAATCAATACAAGTGCCCTTGGACACTGCACCAATGTTTTATCCCTAGTAGCAACAGCACATCTACCATCTTAGACCTTTCTGTCACTGATCCAGATATCTAGAGACTGAACCCACTATCGAGCATAAATACCCCCTCTTGGAGTCACAAGCATCTACTTGGCCAAAGCATCTACTAGCAACGGAGAGCATGCAAGATCAAGAGCACATAGATAAACAACTTGAATAAACATGGTATCAATATTCATCGGATCCCAGCAAACACAACATCTAGCATTACAATAAGATGATCTTGATCATGTTAGGCAGCTCACAAGATCTAAACATGGAAGCACAAGGTAGAGAGACAACCATCTAGCTACTGCTATGGACCCGTAGTCCAGGGGTGGACTACTCACGCATCACTCCGGAGGCAGGCATGGTGATGTAGAGCCCTCCGGTGATGATCTCCCCTCCGGCAGGGTGCCGGGAAGAGCTTCAGAACTCCTCCGATCTGAGATTGACGATGACGGCCGCGACGGAACTTTTCGTGGAATATGATCGACCGTAATAGGGTTTTCGCGTCGCGGAGAATATATAGGCGAAGAGGCGGCGTCGGTGGCCGAGGGGGGCCACCACGCCATAGGGGGGCGCGGGCCCACCCTGGGCCGCGCCCTAGTGTGGCGTGGCCCCCTGGTGGGTCTGCTCCGACTCCCCTTTGGACTCCGTGATCTCCTCGTGATATTATTGACGATGTCTTTTGTTTCGTCCAATTCCGAGAATATTTCCTTAATAGATTTTCTGAAACCAAAAACAGCAGAAAACAGGGAACTGGCACTGTGGCATCTTGTTAATAGGTTAGTCCCAGAAAATGCATAAAAATGATATAAAGTGTAGCCAAAACATGTAGCAATTGATATAATAACATCATGGAACATCAAAAATTATAGATACGTTTGAGACGTATCAAGCATCCCCAAGCTTAGTTCCTGCTCGTCCTCGAGTAGGTAAACGATAAAAACAGATAATTTTTGAAGTGACATGCTACCAACACAATATTTGATCAAATAACAATGTAATGCACATGATCTGAATGAAGTGATCCAAGCCAATGGTCTATAGTTTGCAAGCAAGTAAATAAAGAGTAAACATAAGTGATCACACAAGTGCAAACTTTCATGAATAATACTATAAAACATTTAGAGATATAATAGTCTAACATAATAGTTAGTTCACAGCAGCAATAATTCTCAACATGAAAGTGTTTGTATCAACACAAAGGAAGATAATAGCTTCAGCTTTTGCTTCAACTTTCAACATGTATATCATATAGATAATGTCAATGCAAAGAATATGATCAACCAAACACAAAGTTATGTAAAAACTGTTATACTGGAGTTGACAATGATGTTTGCTTAAGGAGACAGAAAAAAGTGGGAAAACCGACTCAACATAAAAGTAAAAGAATGGCCCTTCGCAGAGGGAAGCAGGGATTAACATCATGTGCTAGAGCTGTAGTTCCCGAAGGCATATAGAGAGCATAAAATATTGTTTTGTAAGGTAATGGTGTATACAGGTGTCAACAAATCAGCAAATAGGCAATACTCTACTTCACTAGTTGATCAAACTTTACAAGAGCGGCTCCCATGAAGGACGTTATTTCTACCAGCGGGCAGATCATCCCTCTTCTCTTTTGTTTACACACTTGTGAACATTGCTTGACTGACGAATCAGGGGCAAAAAGATGTGAAGAGAATTGTTTGGTTAAAGTTGTAATTAATTGGGACTGGGCACCCCGTTGCCAGCTCTTTTTGCAAAATTATTGGATAAGCGGATGTATATGCCACTAGTCCAGGTGTGTAAAATTTGATCAACCAGGAAATAAAGACCACCTATCTACGTCCTTATGAGCTTTTCAAGTAGTGACACAAAAAGGAAATGTAACAGTTTTGAGTAGTTAGTAGATAGCACATGAAGAAATTTACTTGGAATGGTGAAAACACCACATAATAGGTAGGTATGGTGGACACAGGTGGCATGGATTTGGCTCAAGGTTTTGGATGTACAAGAAGCATTCCCTCTTAGTACAGAGTTTAGGCTAGCAAGGTTATTATAAGCAAACATCATTATCAACTGGAATAGCAAGAGTGTACATAAAACACAAGGTTTGACGAACCATAGACTCCCACTGTCTTCCTTGTTAACACATAGCCTTCATCCAAAAATTATCTAGACTACTATGGACTTCCAATCATGCAACAGATTATTATAGCAGAAAATCCTTATAGTAGTTCTTCATTAATAGCCATTACTTACATGATGCACAAGCTTAAACATTAATTACTTGACAGCTCAAAACAATTGGCAAGCATCAAATTACTCAAGACAACGATCTAAAAAGATTCATGTAAGCATTTTATACCACTACCACATGCATAGCATTTTTCTGGTCCAACCAAACACCAATCAACTTATTTGACAACTCTCCAAACAGATATAAGTGAAGCAAGAGAGTACTTTCTTCAAAAGAAACTGAAAGCTCTAACAAGAGATACATGAAAAACTGAGAGCTAACAGCAATAACAGCAACTAGACAGGAATACTCAACAAGTATAAGTGAAGCACAAGAGTATTCTAATGAAAAAGTGGAGCGTGTCTCTCTCCCAAACATGAATACTAGGATCCAACAAGTATAGCACAGCAAACAAAACAAAACAAACTGAAAACAAAAACAAACTGACGCTCCAAGGAAGAGTACACTAGCATGAAGCAATAAAAATATAGCACCATTAGAGATGACCTGATAATTTGTAGATGAAGAAGGGGATGCCCAAGGCATCCCCAAGCTTAGATGCTTGAGTCTTCTTGAAATATGCTGGGGAGGTAAGCTTCCCCAAGCTTAAGCTCTTCACTCTTCTTGATCATGTAATATCATTCTCCTCTATCAACACTTGAAAACTTCCTTCACACCAAAACTTAACAGCTTTTCTCATTAGCAGGTTAGTGCACTAAAAGATAATACTTCAAAGTTCTAGCAAAGACAAACTTCACAAGCCAACTATTTTAAACATTAGCCACTGTTACTAGGCTCAAGTGGGCACTTTTACATGAAAAGAAACCACTTAAAAACTTGTAAAAGAGAGAATGCAAAATAAAAGACAGAATCTGTCAAACCAGAACAGTCTGTAATGACGAATTTTTTCGAGGCACTTACGATGCTCAGATGAAGAACTTTTGAAATAATGAAAGTTGCGTAACATCATCAGGAACATGCACAAAAAGTTTCAGCATTTTTCGATTTTTTCTGATTTCCTACTGAATTAAACGGTGACGAACAGCAATCTGTTCCAATGCAGTCCCGAAAATAAAAACAACTTTGCATTAGTAACTCTCCTTGGCACAACAAAACAGTAAAATAAAGATACAGATACAAAGAGTTGCTACAGAGGTAAACAAGCATCCTTGACTAATACAAAAATAAAACAGCAAATAAAAACATGGGTTATCTCCCAGAAGTGCTTTCTTTTAATGCCTTTTAGCTAGGCTAGAAGATTTTAATGATGCTCTCATAAGAATAAGAGTTGAAAAACAAAAGAGAGCATCAAGAGGCAATTATCAAACACATTTAAGTCTAACCCACTTTCTATGCAAAGGAATCTTATAACAAAACAAATTATTGAAGCATAAAGCAACTAGCATAGAAAGATGAAACAAATATAACTTCAAAACTTTCAACATAAAGAGAGGTGTTTTAGTGACTTGAAAACTTTTACAACCATATTTTCCTCTCTCATAATAACTTTCAGTAGCATCATGAACAAACTCAACAATATAACTATCACATAAAGCATGCTTTTCATGATCTACAAACACATAATTTTTATTAAGCTCGAAAACAGTGGGGTTATTAAACCCACTTTTGACAATAGTAGTATAATTAATATCATTAGGCAATATAGGACCATCATCAAGAGCATTATCATATATAACATTAGGGAGCACATTTTTACTTTCTGCAATTTCCTCTTTTACTTGAGTCAAGGAGGATGTTTTTTCAAATTTATCAAAAAGAGATATTTCAATAGAATCATGACATTCAACAGTATAGCACTCTTCCTCCTTAGATAGGCGTGGAGGGCAATCATATAATGTAAGAGTTAAAGAGTTACTATCATTAGAAGGTAGATCCTCCTTTTGTCCATCACTCTCTTCCTCTTTTTCATCCAATGAGCTTTCAGTTTTAGCAGTTTCTTCTCCACAGGTTCCTGAAAGGTAGCAAGTTGTTCTGGAGAATAAATTTTCTCAAGAAATTCAGTGATATAAGGATTATCGTTATAATATTCAAGGCAATAACCAAGTATAGCATAATTCTCAGTTCTATAAGGAGCATCATCATTTTGAATATAACCAGCAATTTCATAGGCACCCTTAAAAACAAAAAATTCTTCAATTCGCTCAAGATTACCAAAGTCATAATTTCCTTTAGCATAAGCAGCCAAAGTTTCATTATCATTATAATCACATTGGAAAGGGAGGTGTTTATGCCTTCTACAACATAAAGATTCATTAAAGCAGTAGGATTCATCATAAGTAGAGCACAAGTTTTAGCAAAATAATTCAATCTACTTATTTGTTCCCATAAATATTTCCCTTTTTGAGACAAGCGGTATTCCTTATAGTAATTATGTTGTTCCTCCGCGAACCCACTTATCCAATAAGATTTTGTTTCAAACAGAGAAGACATTGATAGCAAATAAATAACTAGACATAATAACAAACCGAAATAAACTAGATGCAAGAAACTAATTTTTTTTTTGGGTTTTTGATTTTTAACAGCAAGCAAAACAAAACTAAAACAAGACAAAAACAAAGTAAAGAGATTGGAACTGAGAGACTCCCCTTTCCAATAGCCTCCAAGTCCCCGGCAATGGCGCCAGAAAACGGCTGGTGCCTGGTTGACGGGAGAGTATTTGAGGATGATGATGATGGTGATGATGAGTACTTCCCCGGCAACGGCGCCAGAAAACAGCTTGATGGCTACGTGTTGGTGAACCCCAAGAGGAAGGTTATGATGTAGACAGCAGAAGTTTTCCCTTGAATAATCTACCCAAGGTTATCAATCCAGTAGGACTTGACGATCAATTGGAAGGTTGTTGATGTTGACTCCCCCTGGCGCTAGGGAGCTTGCACCAACGTGGAATCTGCACAGACACAAACCAGAACTTTGCCCAACACGAAACAGAGAGGTTGTCAATCTCTCCGGTCTTGCAGAAACAAAGAGTTAAACGTATGGTGTGGAAAACAGCAGGAAACACAGCAAGTAACAGGAAACAGATGATTGCAGCAGGTTGTGTAAACAGTATGAGGAAATTGGACCAGGGTCCACAGTTCACTAGTGGTGTCTCTCTCAGAACAGATAACTAGCATGTTGGGTAAACAAATTACAGCTGGGCAATTGACAAATAGAGAGGGCATAACAATGCAATACATGCCAAGATGTCTACTATGAAATCTAGTTGGGCATTACAACAAAGTACATAGACCGTTATTCCAACAGCATCTATGCCTAAATAATCCACCTTCAAGGCAGCATCCGCATCCATTCAGTATTAAGTTGCTAACAACAGATTATTGCATGAAGTAAAGTGTGTAATGTAATCAATACAAGTGCCCTTGGACACTGCACCAATGTTTTATCCCTAGTAGCAACAGCACATCTACCATCTTAGACCTTTCTGTCACTGATCCAGATATCTAGAGACTGAACCCACTATCGAGCATAAATACCCCCTCTTGGAGTCACAAGCATCTACTTGGCCAAAGCATCTACTAGCAACGGAGAGCATGCAAGATCAAGAGCACATAGATAAACAACTTGAATAAACATGGTATCAATATTCATCGGATCCCAGCAAACACAACATCTAGCATTACAATAAGATGATCTTGATCATGTTAGGCAGCTCACAAGATCTAAACATGGAGCACAAGGTAGAGAGACAACCATCTAGCTACTGCTATGGACCCGTAGTCCAGGGGTGGACTACTCACGCATCACTCCGGAGGCAGGCATGGTGATGTAGAGCCCTCCGGTGATGATCTCCCCTCCGGCAGGGTGCCGGGAAGAGCTTCAGAACTCCTCCGATCTGAGATTGACGATGACGGCCGCGACGGAACTTTTCGTGGAATATGATCGACCGTAATAGGGTTTTCGCGTCGCGGAGAATATATAGGCGAAGAGGCGGCGTCGGTGGCCGAGGGGGGCCACCACGCCATAGGGGGGCGCGGGCCCACCCTGGGCCGCGCCCTAGTGTGGCGTGGCCCCCTGGTGGGTCTGCTCCGACTCCCCTTTGGACTCCGTGATCTCCTCGTGATATTATTGACGATGTCTTTTGTTTCGTCCAATTCCGAGAATATTTCCTTAATAGATTTTCTGAAACCAAAAACAGCAGAAAACAGGGAACTGGCACTGTGGCATCTTGTTAATAGGTTAGTCCCAGAAAATGCATAAAAATGATATAAAGTGTAGCCAAAACATGTAGCAATTGATATAATAACAGCATGGAACATCAAAAATTATAGATACGTTTGAGACGTATCAAGCATCCCCAAGCCTAGTTCCTGCTCGTCCTCGAGTAGGTAAACGATAAAAACAGATAATTTTTGAAGTGACATGCTACCAACACAATCTTTGATCAAATAACAATGTAATGCACATGATCTGAATGAAGTGATCCAAGCCAATGGTCTATAGTTTGCAAGCAAGTAAATAAAGAGTAAACATAAGTGATCACACAAGTGCAAACTTTCATGAATAATACTATAAAACATTTAGAGATATAATAGTCTAACATAATAGTTAGTTCACAGCAGCAATAATTCTCAACATAAAAGTGTTTGTATCAACACAAAGGAAGATAATAGCTTCAGCTTTTGCTTCTACTTTCAACATGTATATCATATAGATAATGTCAATGCAAAGAATATGATCAACCAAACACAAAGTTATGTAAAAACTGTTATACTGGAGTTGACAATGATGTTTGCTTAAGGAGACAGAAAGAAGTGGGAAAACTGACTCAACATAAAAGTAAAAGAATGGCCCTTTGCAGAGGGAAGCAGGGATTAACATCATGTGCTAGAGCTGTAGTTCCCGAAGGCATATAGAGAGCATAAAATATTGTTTTGTAAGGTAATGGTGTATACAGGTGTCAACAAATCAGCAAATAGGCAATACTCTACTTCACTAGTTGATCAAACTTTACAAGAGCGGCTCCCATGAAGGACGTTATTTCTACCAGCGGGCAGATCATCCCTCTTCTCTTTTGTTTACACACTTGTGAACATTGCTTGACTGACGAATCAGGGGCAAAAAGATGTGAAGAGAATTGTTTGGTTAAAGTTGTAATTAATTGGGACTGGGCACCCCGTTGCCAGCTCTTTTTGCAAAATTATTGGATAAGCGGATGTATATGCCACTAGTCCAGGTGTGTAAAATTTGATCAACCAGGAAATAAAGACCACCTATCTACGTCCTTATGAGCTTTTCAAGTAGTGACACAAAAAGGAAATGTAACAGTTTTGAGTAGTTAGTAGATAGCACATGAAGAAATTTACTTGGAATGGTGAAAACACCACATAATAGGTAGGTATGGTGGACACAGGTGGCATGGATTTGGCTCAATGTTTTGGATGTACAAGAAGCATTCCCTCTTAGTACAGAGTTTAGTCTAGCAAGGTTATTATAAGCAAACATCATTATCAACTGGAATAGCAAGAGTGTACATAAAACACAAGGTTTTGACGAACCATAGACTCCCACTGTCTTCCTTGTTAACACATAGCCTTCATCCAAAAATTATCTAGACTACTATGGACTCCCAATCATGCAACAGATTATTATAGCAGAAAATCCTTATAGTAGTTCTTCATTAATAGCCATTACTTACATGATGCACAAGCTTAAACATTAATTACTTGACAGCTCAAAACAATTGGCAAGCATCAAATTACTCAAGACAACGATCTAAAAAGATTCATGTAAGCATTTTATACCACTACCACATGCATAGCATTTTTCTGGTCCAACCAAACACCAATCAACTTATTTGACAACTCTCCAAACAGATATAAGTGAAGCAAGAGAGTACTTTCTTCAAAAGAAACTGAAAGCTCTAACAAGAGATACATGAAAAACTGAGAGCTAACAGCAATAACAGCAACTAGACACGAATACTCAACAAGTATAAGTGAAGCACAAGAGTATTCTAATGAAAAAGTGGAGCGTATCTCTCTCCCAAACATGAATACTAGGATCCAACAAGTATAGCACAGCAAACAAAACAAAACAAACTGAAAACAAAAACACACTGACGCACCAAGGAAGAGTACACTAGCATGAAGCAATAAAAATATAGCACCATTAGAGATGACCTGATAATTTGTAGATGAAGAAGGGGATGCCTTGGGCATCCCCAAACTTAGATGCTTGAGCCTTCTTGAAATATGCTGGGGAGGTAAGCTTCCCCAAGCTTAAGCTCTTCACTCTTCTTGATCATGTAATATCATTCTCCTCTATCAACACTTGAAAACTTCCTTCACACCAAAACTTAACAGCTTTTCTCATTAGCAGGTTAGTGCACTAAAAGATAATACTTCAAAGTTCTAGCAAACACAAACTTCACAAGCCAACTATTTTAAACATTAGCCACTGTTACTAGGCTCAAGTGGGCACTTTTACATGAAAAGAAACCACTTAAAAACTTGTAAAAGAGAGAATGCAAAATAAAAGACAGAATCTGTCAAACCAGAACAGTCTGTAATGACGAATTTTTTCGAGGCACTTACGATGCTCAGATGAAGAACTTTTGAAATAATGAAAGTTGCGTAACATCATCAGGAACATGCACAAAAAGTTTCAGCATTTTTCGATTTTTTTCTGATTTCCTACTGAATTAAACGGTGACGAACAGCAATCTGTTCCAATGCAGTCCCGAAAATAAAAACAACTTTGCATTAGTAACTCTCCTTGGCACAACAAAACAGCAAAATAAAGATACAAAAGAGTTGCTACAGAGGTAAACAAGCATCCTTGACTCAAGAAAACAAAATAAAACAGCAAATAAAAACATGGGTTATCTCCCAGAAGTGCTTTTCTTTTAATGCCTTTTAGCTAGGCTAGAAGAATTTAATGATGCTCTCATAAGAATAAGAGTTGAAAAACAAAAGAGAGCATCAAGAGGCAATTATCAAACACATTTAAGTCTAACCCACTTTCTATGCAAAGGAATCTTATAACAAAACAAATTATTGAAGCATAAAGCAACTAGCATAGAAAGATGAAACAAATATAACTTCAAAACTTTCAACATAAAGAGAGGTGTTTTAGTGACTTGAAAACTTTTACAACCATATTTTCCTCTCTCATAATAACTTTCAGTAGCATCATGAACAAACTCAACAATATAACTATCACATAAAGCATGTTTTTCATGATCTACAAACACATAATTTTTATTAAGCTCGAAAACAGTGGGGTTATTAAACCCACTTTTGACAATAGTAGTATAATTATATCATTAGGCAATATAGGACCATCATCAAGAGCATTATCATATATAACATTAGGGGGCACATTTTTACTTTCTGCAATTTCCTCTTTTACTTGAGTCAAGGAGGATGTTTTTTCAAATTTATCAAAAGAGATATTTCAATAGAATCATGACATTCAACAGTATAGCACTCTTCCTCCTTAGATAGGCGTGGAGGGCAATCATATAATGTAAGAGTTAAAGAGTTACTATCATTAGAAGGTAGATCCTCCTTTTGTCCATCACTCTCTTCCTCTTTTTCATCCAATGAGCTTTCAGTTTTAGCAGTTTCTTCTCCACAGGTTCCTGAAAGGTAGCAAGTTGTTCTGGAGAATAAATTTTCTCAAGAAATTCAGTGATATAAGGATTATCGTTATAATATTCAAGGCAATAACCAAGTATAGCATAATTCTCAGTTCTATAAGGAGCATCATCATTTTGAATATAACCAGCAATTTCATAGGCACCCTTAAAAACAAAAAATTCTTCAATTCGCTCAAGATTACCAAAGTCATAATTTCCTTTAGCATAAGCAGCCAAAGTTTCATTATCATTATAATAACATTGGAAAGGGAGGTGTTTATGCCTTCTACAACATAAAGATTCATTAAAGCAGTAGGATTCATCATAAGTAGAGCACAAGTTTTTAGCAAAATAATTCAATCTACTTATTTGTTCCCATAAATATTTCCCTTTTGAGACAAGCGGTATTCCTTATAGTAATTATGTTGTTCCTCCGCGAACCCACTTAGCCAATAAGATTTTGTTTCAAACAGAGAAGACATTGATAGCAAATAAATAACTAGACATAATAACAAACCGAAATAAACTAGATGCAAGAAACTAATTTTTTTTTTGGTTTTTGATTTTTAACAGCAAGCAAAACAAAACTAAAACAAGACAAAAACAACGTAAAGAGATTGGAACTGAGAGACTCCCCTTTCCAAAAGCCTCCAAGTCCCCGGCAACGGCGCCAGAAAACAGCTGGTGCCTGGTTGACGGGAGAGTATTTGAGGTTGATGATGATGGTGATGATGAGTACTTCCCCGGCAACGGCGCCAGAAAACAGCTTGATGGCTACGTGTTGGTGAACCCCAAGAGGAAGGTTATGATGTAGACAGCTGAAGTTTTCCATTTAATAATCTACCCAAGGTTATCAATCCAGTAGGACTTGACGATCAATTGGAAGGTTGTTGATGTTGACTCCCCCTGGCGCTAGGGAGCTTGCACCAACGTGGAATCTGCACAGACACAAACCAGAACTTTGCCCAACACGAAACAGAGAGGTTGTCAATCTCTCCGGTCTTGCAGAAACAAAGAGTTAAACGTATGGTGTGGAAAACAGCAGGAAACACAACAAGTAACAGGAAACAGATGATTGCAGCAGGTTGTGTAAACAGTATGAGGAAATTGGACCAGGGTCCACAGTTCACTAGTGGTGTCTCTCTCAGAACAGATAACTAGCATGTTGGGTAAACAAATTACAGCTGGGCAATTGACAAATAGAGAGGGCATAACAATGCAATACATGCCAAGATGTCTACTATGAAATCTAGTTGGGCATTACAACAAAGTACATAGACCGTTATTCCAACCGCATCTATGCCTAAATAATCCACCTTCAAGGCAGCATCCGCATCCCATTCAGTATTAAGTTGCTAACAACAGATTATTGCATGAAGTAAAGAGTGTAATGTAATCAATACAAGTGACATTGGACACTTCACCAATGTTTTATCCCTAGTAGCAACAGCACATCTACCATCTTAGACCTTTCTGTCACTGATCCAGATATCTAGAGACTGAACCCACTATCGAGCATAAATACCCCCTCTTGGAGTCACAAGCATCTACTTGGCCAAAGCATCTACTAGCAACGGAGAGCATGCAAGATCAAGAGCACATAGATAAACAACTTGAATAAACATGGTATCAATATTCATCGGATCCCAGCAAACACAACATCTAGCATTACAATAAGATGATCTTGATCATGTTAGGCAGCTCACAAGATCTAAACATGGAAGCACAAGGTAGAGAGACAACCATCTAGCTACTGCTATGGACCCGTAGTCCAGGGGTGGACTACTCACGCATCACTCCGGAGGCAGGCATGGTGATGTAGAGCCCTCCGGTGATGATCTCCCCTCCGGCAGGGTGCCGGGAAGAGCTTCAGAACTCCTCCGATCTGAGATTGACGATGACGGCCGCGACGGAACTTTTCGTGGAATATGATCGATCGTAATAGGGTTTTCATGTCGCGGAGAATATATAGGCGAAGAGGCGGCGTCGGTGGCCGAGGGGGGCCACCACGCCATAGGGGGGCGCGGGCCCACCCTGGGCCGCGCCCTAGTGTGGCGTGGCCCCCTGGTGGGTCTGCTCCGACTCCCCTTTGGACTCCGTGATCTCCTCGTGATATTATTGACGATGTCTTTTGTTTCGTCCAATTCCGAGAATATTTCCTTAATAGATTTTCTGAAACCAAAAACAGCAGAAAACAGGGAACTGGCACTGTGGCATCTTGTTAATAGGTTAGTCCCAGAAAATGCATAAAAATGATATAAAGTGTAGCCAAAACATGTAGCAATTGATATAATAACAGCATGGAACATAAAAAATTATAGATACGTTTGAGACGTATCACCATGCTCTTCTCATGCGGTAACCTTAGCAAATTAAAATCCCCACCTATTATGATAGGATATGGATTACGTTTTGCTAGGTTTACCAACTCGTGGAGAAAAGCAGGTTTATGCTCATCCTGAGCTGCTCCATACACGGTGACTAGACTCCATGTGAAATTGTCAACTTTATTATGGATGTGGAACTTTATATGAAAGTCGCCATCTGAACTAGCCAACAAATACATGGTGTCTTTTCTTACATCGACTAATAAGCCCACGGATCTACCATGTGGAGGACGAGAAATCCATGTAAAATCTACACCACCAGATAGGCAGTTGAGTAGACTCGTAGAGAAATCTCGTTTTCCAGTTTCTGAAATGCCCACAAATTCCAACCTATGATCCCTAATAGAATCAGCAATACATACATGTTTAGCCAAATCTCGAAGACCTCTGCAATTCGCGAACAAGCCATTTATTGGGAAACAATCGGAGATGCGGACAATTCGCCTTTTAAAAAACCCTGCTCGAAAGGCTTTCTTCAGTGGTCCCACCATGTCGAGTCCCCACTGAGCAAAGGGCCAGGCGAGCGGTATCGTTTTCAGCTCCGATGCGGGTGCGTGCGACTTGGTGGCGAATTTCTGGCACCCATCGCATTTTCTAACTATCTCTTCGGCTTCCCGCATTGCCGTGGGCCAGTAAAACCCTGCTCGAAAGGCTTTGGCCACCAGGGCTCGACTGCTGGCGTGATGTCCGCAAGTTCCTGCATGGATGTCATAGAGTATTGCTCTGCCGTCTTCCGGGTCGATGCAGCGCTGCAGGACTCCAGATATGCTGCGCTTGTAAAGTTCTCCGTTGATGATCGTGAAGGCCTTCGAGCGGCGAGTGATGCGCCGAGCTTCTGTTGTGTCTTCTGGCAACTCCTGGCGCAGCATGTATGCGAGGAAATGGTTCGTCCACGTTGGCTCGACGAGGAAAACTTCTACGTGTGGTTCCTCCTCCTCGGGTACCACTGGGTCCTTTGCCGGTTGATCCTTGGTTGTTGTTGTTGTAGAGGGTGCGATTGGCTGCTTGAGCTTGATGGACTGTTGTTTGATGCACTCGACGAAGACTCCGGGTGGAACTTTCGCCTTGGTCGAGCCGAGGTTGGCTAGTGTGTCTGCTTCTTCGTTACTCTCACAACCTATGTGCCGCAGCTCGCAGCCATCGAAGCTGCCCTCCATGATGTTGTAAAGGTCCCGATATGCAATCATGTTCTCTGCCGTGGCTTCGCACTCCTTCATCGTTTGCTGTACGATGAGGTTCGAGTCCCCGTAAATCATGAGGCGAGTGGCTCCGCAGTTCTTGGCCATCCGCATGCCGTGTAGTAGAGCTTCGTACTCAGCTTCATTGTTGGAGAGCTTGGGGAAGTCCATCTGTAGTACGTAGCGAAGTTTGTCGCCTTTGGCGATGTCAGGATGATGCTTGCGCCCGCACCCTCGAATTTCTTGGATCTGTCAAAGTACATAGTCCATGCGTTGGACAGGTCGGGTAAGTTGGGCAGCTGGGCTTCAATCCACTCGGTTGTGAAGTCCGGAAGTACTTGCGCCTTGATTGCGTTGGGATGCGTATACTTCAGGTCCCACGGGCCTAACTCGATGACCCACTTGGCGACTCATCCCGGTGTGTCCGGGTTGGTGAGGATGTCGGATAGGCCCGAGGCACTCACCACTATGATCGGGTGCTCGGCGAAGTAATGGACCACCTTACGTGAACTCATGAAGACGTCGTAGGCTAGCTTCTGATAATGCGGGTACCGCTGCTTTGATATGGATAGCACCTCGCTGAGGTAGTATATGGGCCGTTGCACTCGATGGGCATGGCCTTCTTCTTGGCGTTCGACGACGAGGACGGTACTGACCACCCTGTTGGTGGCTGCCACGTAAAGGTATAAAGGTTCCTTTTCCTGTGGTGCTACGAGCATTGGGGGAGTCGCCACGACCCTCTTGAGGTCCGCGAATTCTGCTTGGGCTTCTAGCATCCACTCGAATTTATCAGATTTCATCATCAGTTGGTAGAAAGGGAGTGCCTTTTCACCCAACTTACTAATGAATCGGCTGAGTGCTGCGACTCGGCCGGCTAGGCGCTGGATCTCCCGAAGCTTGGTCGGGCTGGCATCGTGAGGATTGATTCTATCTTTTCGGGGTTTGCCTCGATGTCTCTGACAGATACGAGGTACCCGAGTAGTTGCCTAGCTGGTACGCCGAAGACGCACTTAGTTTGGTTGAGCTTGATCTTGTATGCGCTGAGCGCGGCGAATGTCTCGCGTAGGTCGTCGAGGAGCGTGTCCTCTTGCTTGGTCTTGATGACTATGTCGTCGACATAAACTTGGACGTTGCGTCCTATCTAGTCCTTGAGGCAGGACTACATCATGCACTGGTAGGTGGCTCCAGCGTTCATGAGCCCGATGGGCATAGTTTTGTAACAGTAGACACCATGGGGTGTGATGAAGGCTGTCTTCTCCTCATCCTCCTCTCGCATCCTTATCTGGTTGTAGCCTGAGTAGGCATCCAGGAAGGACAGTCACGTGCAGCCAGCCGTGGAGTCCACGATCTGGTCGATTCGTGGCAACGGGAAGTGATCCTTCGGGCAACACTTGTTGAGGGAGGTGAAGTCGACGCACATGCGGAGAATTTCTGTCTTCTTCTTCTCGACGAGAACTGGGTTGGCGACCCAGTCAGACTTCTTGATTTCTCGGATGAACTGGCGTGAAGTAATCTGTCGACTTCTTGCCCTATGGCGACGCGCTTCGGCTCGGAGAAGCGGCGAAGATTTCCCAGTTCTCACGGACACTAGTACAGAACGACACATAGGATACCCCTCTATGGAAATGAAAAATAAAAGGCTACAGAGTTTGCTACAGTATTGTCACAATGGACACGGTTAAAAGGAATTGATGCCCCGAGTCGCGACACAAAGAAACGGTCACATAAATTTGACCGTATCCTATATATCAGTTACGGTTAAAAAGTTCGTCCGTTTGCAATTAATGTGGGCCCAAAAAGCATGTCTAGGCATCTGATACGTGTATTTTATATCATCATTTTTACAACTTATATTATCATATTAGAATGTTATTGCATTGTTATATCATTGTTTTTACATGTTTTAGATGATTTATGGGACTTTCATACAAAGTCCCTATTTTTGGTATTTAATTTCTGGGAGGCAGAAAACCTCCTTTTTCTTGTTTTTAATGTTTCAGGAGCTACAGGGACCCAAATAAAAAAGGAAAATTGCACAGCTGGTTTTTCATCGGGAGAACAGCAGTGGGAAGAAGATCGAAGGAGGAGAGCCACGAGGCCCAAAAGAGGGGGGCCCACGCGGCCAGATTCTTTGGCCGCGTGGGGCCCACATCGGAGCCTCGGGCACTTCCTCGCTGGGGCTTTTTAACACGCCTTCGTCTCGCCCGAAAAGTACGCCCTAATTTTCCAAGTCCATCCGAGGTCGCGGCGGCGGCGAAACTCCTGATTCCCTCCGAGGGGGTCAGATCCTGCTGCTCCGGAGCTCCGGAGAAGGGGGAAATCATCGTCATCGTCATCACCTCTCCTCCTTGGCGTGGGAGGAGGCCTCTACATCATCACCATCACCAAGACCAGCACCATCTCCATCATCATCTCCGTGATCCACTCCGTTCCCCTCGTAGTTTGAGAGTTGCTATACCCTAGATACTTGTCTTGTGCTACTATTCATGTTTGTGATTGAGTACTTGTCATTATTTGGTGGTGAAGTTATATTTTCAGATTGTGTTGTACCACTTATGCCACTGAATATCATCATGTTTGCACGTTGTGAGTAGTTCCCGTATGTTCCTGAGGGCATAGGATGAATTGGCAATGATTTATATATGACATGTGTTGGTATTTTGTCTAGTGTTTATCTTTTTATGTGATTCTATGATGGTGTTGTGCGAACGTCGACTGCACAACACTTCACCTATATGGGCTCATAGGAGAACACCGTAGTGTAATGAATTGAGGGAGACTTGGGGGACATGTAAACCTGAGACCGAGTCATGAAGTTATTATGAGGGTATTAGTATCGGGGACCTTAGAGTGTAATGCTATGGTGGGACTTTATGTCTTAATAATTCTTGTGCAGTCATTTACTTGGCCACATGATCCATCATAAGGGGTTTAGTTTATTTATTTAGCTTACCTAATAATGGCTCCGTCCAAAGAAGATTAAAACTTGACAAGATATTCAACGTGTTGTTTAATAAATCTCTATGCCTAGCATATCCATGCCGCCCTCGGGAACGTTTTCCACATATAAGTTACACATCACTTGAGCTTGTCCTCTTGCCACATAGAGGATTGGGCTTTCTCTCTTTGAGAGCTTTACTTGCTACATTTATATGCATTTACTTCTTGCAACTATACAACCAAAAATACCAAAAACACTTGCATCTTTTATTGTTTTATTTATCATCTTGCTAACCAATACCTTCAGCTCCTCGTGGGTTCGACAACCTTTTCTAATTGAAAGGTACTACAATTGATCTCCTGCACTTGGGAGTCATCAAGATACTTTTCTGGCGCCGTTGCCGGGGAGCGTAGCGCTATTGGTAAGAAGTTTGGTAAGGAAACTTGAAAGCTGAATTTTATTTACTGTTTTATCTCATTGTTACTATGGCATTTATGAATCGTGCCTCGCTGCATCTTGCTCTATATGAAAGTGCTTATGCCACTACTCCTAAAGTGGTTGAAACTACTGTGTCTGAGGTACCTAAAGTGGGATTTAAAATTCCCATTGGTCATGTTAAAAGAGTTATGAAAAATCCATTTACAGGGATGGAACTAAGTCTGCACGTGAACATGGAAAATTGAAGACATATGTGGCTTATTTAGACTTCCTGGTATTTCTGAGGATCAGGTAAAAAGGAAGCTATTATATTTGTCTTTATCTGGTAATGCTCGTATTGGTTCAGGTCTTTGGATGAAGAAGTCATATGAATGGAGTATTTGAGGAAGGTTTTCTTTCTTAAATATTTTACTCCTAAAGAAGCTTATGAGAACCGCTGCTATATATTTAATTTCTGGCCACATCTGGGAGAGAGTATTACTCAAGCTTGGGGGAGGTTAAAGGAACTCCTTCGCAAGAATCCTTGTCATGATCTTACAAGGAAATTATATTGATAAACTTTTATGTGAGGCTACCATGAACAAAGGAATTTCTGGATAATTCATCTGGTGGAAGTTTTACAAATAATACTGAAGAAGAAGCATGGAATTTATTGGAGACTATTTCTGAAAACTGTCATTGGGATCTTGATAAAGGTAATGAGCCCTATTTGACTATGGATATTCATGTGTAGAGAATTTCTCTACTTCTATTTGTTTAAAAATCTGAGTGATACTTTTGGTCTTGATCCTTATGTTATAATTGAGATAGCTAAATTTTGCTGATCATATTGTGTTCCTAAAAGTGGTTTGAAGTTTATGTTGAACCTGTTAAACAATCTATTGTTGTTCCTAAAGTTATTAAACAGGTAGAACCAGTGTCATCTGTGACAATTGAGGAGTATGTTGAACCACCTCCATATCCAAACCAAGTTAAGGAGAATTTACTTATTGCTGTTACTAACAAGAGTAAAAGAAGATGTTCTCAGCCTTATGAACAGGTGGAAGTCAACAGTCAAATTTCATTATCAAACAATTAAATGAAGAAGACCCTGTTGATGTTTATTATGTGAAGATGCTACTAAAGTCATAAAGGTAATTCGGCCAAGGTTGGTAAACCTGTTATATCATGCTCTATTGGGACTTCAAGTTATCATGGTTATGTGATATTGGAGCAAGTATTAGTGTCATTCCATATTCTCTTTATCTTGAAATCAAGCCTGATATTGATCCTATCATTATGGAAGAGACAGGTATGACAATTCAACTTGCTAATAAAGATTATATTAGTCCATTTGGAATTGTTAGAGATGTTGAAGTATTGGTTGGCAAAATAAAATATCCTGCTGATTTTATTGTGCTTGGTTGTCCTCAAGATTCATTTTGTCCTATCATTTTTGGTAGACCTTTCTTACACACTGTTGGTGCTGAAATTAATTTGCTAAAGAGAAAGTGTTTATTAAATGTGCTGGAGAAAAACTTGAATTCAACTTTTCTAAATTTGCTGATAAACATTGAGAAAGAGCCAATTTCTGAAGATTAATTGAAACTCTTGCTCATATAGCTGTAGCTTCAACAGAGTGTAGAACGTTATATGCTTAATCAAGATGAACCATTTAATGATGAGAAAAGAGTTTAGAACAAATATTATGGCAACAACCACCACAATTACAATTGCATATCCCACCTGATAATTTAGGAGTGCTACCACCACCTAAAGGGGATCCTAGTTTTGAATTAAAACCTTTGCCTAAAATCTAAATATGCATATTTGGATGAGAAGAGCATATATCCTGTCATTATTAGTGCTAACCTTTCAGCTGAAGAAGAAGAAAATTACTTGATGTGCTTAAAGCTCACCGACCAGCCATTGGATACTCTCTTGATGATCTTAAAGGTATAAGCCCAGCTCTATGTATGCATAAAATTAATTTGGAGGAGATGCAAAACCTGTTGTTGATTATCAACGCCGTCTCCATCCAAAAATGAAAGAAGTGGTAAGAAAGAGGTAATAAGACTTATTGAAGCTGGTATCATTTATCCCATAGCTGATAGTAAGTGGGTTAGTCCTGTTCATTGTGTTCCTAAAAAGGGTGGAATGACTGTTGTTCCAAATGATGAGGATGAACTTGTGGCTCAACGTACTGTTGTTGGTTATAGGATGTGTATTGATTTCAGGAAGTTAAATAAAGCAACTCGTAAAGATCATTACCCATTGCCATTTATTGATCAAATGTTAGAAAGGTTATCTAAACACTCTCACTTTTGCTATTTAGATGGTTATTCAGGTTTCTCACAAATTCCTGTCCATAAGGATGATCAAGAAAAGACCACTTTTACTTGCCCATATGGTACATTTGCTTATAGGAGAATGCCATTCGGTTTATGCAATGCTCCTGCTACTTTTCAAAGATGCATGAATGCTATATTTGCTGATTATATTGAAAAGATAATGGAAGTTTTATGGATGATTTTTCTGTGTATGGTACTTCCTTCGATAATTGCTTGTTCAACCTTAACAAAGTTTTGCAGCGTTGTGAAGACCAACACTTAGTTCTTAATTGGGAGAAGTGTCACTTCATGGTTACTGAAGGTATTGTTCTTGGGCATAAGATTTCTGGAAGAGGAATAGAAGTTGACCCAGCAAAGATAGAAGCTATTGAAAAGCTGCCATATCCAAGGGACATCAAAGGTATAAGAAGTTTTCTTGGGCATGCAGGTTTTTACCGTAGGTTTATTAAAGATTTCTCCAAAATATCAAAACCTCTAACCAATCTTTTGCAAAAGGATGTTCCTTTCTCTTTTAATGATGATTGCATTGAGTCCTTTAATATTTTGAAGAATGCTTTAATAAGTGCTCCTATTATTCAACCTCCTGATTGGAAATTGCCTTTTGAAATTATGTGTGATGCTAGTGATTATGCAGTTGGGGCTGTTTTGGGCCAACGTGTTGATAAGAAACTGAATGTTATTTATTATGCTAGTAGAACACTTGATGCTGCTCAAAGAATTATGCTACAACTGAAAAAGAATTTTTAGCAGTGCTATTTGCTTGTGACAAGTTTAGACCTTATATTACTGATTCAAAGTCACAATACATACTGATCATTCTGCTATTAAATACTTAATGAATAAGAAAGATGCTAAGCCTAGACTAATAAGATGGGTACTTTATTGCAAGAATTTGATTTACACATTGTTGATAGGAAAGGGGAAGATAATCAAGTAGCTGATCATCTTTCTAGAATGGAAAATATACCTGATGATCCTATTCCTATTAATGATAGCTTTGTTAATGAACAACTTGCAATTGTTAATGTTTCTAGTGCTAAAGTTGCATCTCCATGGTTTGCCAACTATGCAAATTTTATTGTTGGTAAAGTTTTACCTCCACACTTCACTTTCAACAAAGAAAGAAATTCTTTTATGATCTTAGACATTATTTTTGGGATGATCCTTTCCTTTATAAGAAAAGTGTGGATGGTATTATTAGACGTTGTGTACCTGAGCATGAACAACAGGCTATTATAAGAGATTGTCATGACAGTCCCTATGGAGGGCATCATGCAGGAGATCGTACAGGTGCAAAGGTATTACAATCTGGTTTTATTGGCCTACTTTATTTAAGGATTGTGCTGAATATGTTAAATCTTGTGATAAATGTCAAAGAGTAGGAAATATTGGTAGGAGAAATGAAATGCCTATGAATTATTCTTACCACTTGAACCATTTGATGTGTGGGGTTTTGACTTTATGGGACCTTTCCCAGAATCAAAGACAAAGCATACTCATATTTTGGTTGCAGTGGATTATGTTACAAAGTGGGTGGAAGCAATTCCAACCAAAAGTGCAGATCATGCCACAGCAATGAAGATGCTCAGGACATCATTTTCCCCAGGTTTGGTGTTCCTAGGTTTTTAATTACTGATGGTGGTTCTCATTTCTTACATGGTATTCTTAGAAAACATTGGCAAAATATGATGTTAACCATAGAATTGCATCTCCTTATCATCCCAAACAAGTGGACAAGTTGAATTAAGTAATAGGGAAATTAAACTCATTTTGGAAAAGACAGTGAATAAGTCTAGGTCTGATTGGCCACTTAAAATTAATGATGCATTGTGGGCTTATAGAACTGCTTTTAAAAATCCTATGGGAATGTCTCCTTATAAAATGGTTTATGGAAAAGCTTGTCATTTACCTGTTGAATTAGAACATAAAGCTAGATGGGCTATTAAACAATTGAACTTTGATTTTAAAACTGCGGGAGAGAAGAGAATTCTTGATTTAAACCTACTAGATGAATGGAGAAATGAAGCTTATGAAAGTGCCAGAATGTTTAAAGAAAAGTTAAGATTTGGCATGACAAGAAAATTAAGAGAAAAGAATTCAAAGTAGGTGATCAAGTTTTATTATACAACTCTCGTTTCAAGTTTTCTGCAGGGAAGTTGCTTCAAAGTGGCAGGGACCATTAGTGATACAGGAGGTGTACCGTTCAGGAGCTATCCGTCTTCACGGTGATATGAAAGGTAAACCTCATGTAGTCAATGGACAACGCCTTAAACATTATATTGCAGGAAGAGCTTCATCGGAAAGGTGGAGGAGTTGAATTTAAAGACACCGGAGGAGGTAATTGCGAAGAATTTGCAGTTTCAGAAACCCAAAATCAATAATAGGTAACTTTTGTGTTGGAAAGTTTCTCGGAATTGCGTAAATTTTACGGAGTCATTTTTTATGGAAATTAACGTGTGGGACAAGAAAACTGGAAGGAACGGAGCCCGAGGAAGGAAAGAGGGGGTCCCACGCGGCCAGATTCTTTGGCCGCGTGGGCCCACTCCTTTCCCCTCGGAGTCCCGTTTCGTCTCGTTTTCGTCTCCGACGCTTCGTCTTGACCTAAAAACCGTCAATATATACCCCTTCGCCGATCTAATCTCGCACCGAGCGTTCTCGAGCGATCTTTGCTTTTGCTGTTTCTGTCTGTCAGGTTTTAGCCATGTCTAGCTCCGAATCCAACCATGAGGGGGAGAGCTCCCCAAGGGAGGTGTTGTGAACCACTACCTCAACTCCGTGATGGCACCGCCGAAGATGATTTCCTTCAAGGAGGGTGTGATGCTCGTGGAGGAGGTGAAGGCTCCCAAGACCACCGGCACGGTGGAGGAAAGGCTGGATGATCTGGAGGAGAAGACCTTCAGGTATGGCACTGTTGTTGAACGCAGCCTTGATGCTCATCACTTCATGAACCTGGAGCTGGAGAAGAAGGTTGAAGAGTACAAGGAGAGGCTCGAAGATCTGGAAGAAAGATACAAGGACGTCATCGAGAAGTTGGACAGATCCAATGCTTTATGTGGGATGTAGAGAACCAGAACTGCGAGTATGAAGAACGCTTCAAGAAGATTGCAGAAGCTGCTACCCTCAGGTATAATAATCCACCTACATCTTTCCGTGATGGAAGGCCTTTCCCATGGAAGATGGCGGAATGGGAGGAGGAATATGAGAAAGAAGAGGCTGCAGCAGGAGCTCTAGCAAAACGTCAAGCTTGGGGGAGTTCACCTAGTCTTTATCTTTACTAGTTTATCATATCTATCTAGTCATGGTGTGTTTTGCTTTTATCGTTTAGTTATCAATCTCTCTTAGGCGTGTGTGAGCTCATGGAGCATTATCATGTATCCCTATCTTGTGGTTTATCAATGAATATTAAAGTATGGTGTCATCCATGATTCTCTTGTTTGGAGATTTATGGGTAACACTCATGCAAATGAGCGTGGCATATTTAGAGTTTCAGTCACATCTTGCCTTGAATTTAATTAACTTGAGTGTGTTGGACAATTGTAGAATTACTCATTATAAAATAAGTAAAGAGAAGAGTCATATGACTTGAAAATTAATAGTTTAAGGTTGAGATATAGTCTTGTAGGATAAAAAGTTAGGAAGGGTTAATGAAAAGGATATGAAACACTCTTGTTAGAATCTAGTATCTTTTGAGCAAATTAATGATCATGGATATTTCAATACTTATGCTCTTGGAAAGTGAATGAAAAGGAAGGCACCTGAAATTCAGTTAGCCATGGAAAGTGTAAGATAAAGGTTGTATAGAGCATAGGAACTTGATTGAAATATCCATGACTAAAGTTTGCACTAGTTACTAGTGAAGCAAGATGTAAACAATTTATATCTATCTTTTCATTTGTCTTCTTTAACTTGTTATCCAATGAGAGTTTATCTTGTCTTTAAATTTCAGCAAAGTATAAAATATTATAATGCTTGCCATAAGAGCAAAAGCATGTGAAAAAAGTATGATTCAATTGTCCAACATACAATGGTTATTTGCTTTCAAAAGTAAGGGGTGATTGCTAGAGCTTCTACTTATGTTGCCCTCATGTGTATGAGTTTTAGTTCATTAATCTTTCATTGCAATTGAATATGATGATGATACAATGCTCGTATTTATTTATCAACCATAAGTCCATTGATGCATGTAATGATCTATGTCCTTACTTACTCGAGGACGAGTAAAGGTTTAAGCTTGGGGGAGTTGATACGTGCATTTTATATCATCATTTATACAACTTATATTATCATATTAGAATGTTATTGCATTGTTATATCATTGTTTTTACATGTTTTAGATGATTTATGGGACTTTCATACAAAGTCCCTATTTTTGGTATTTAATTTCTGGGAGGCAGAAAACCTCCTTTTTCTTGTTTTTAATGTTTCAGGAGCTACAGGACCCAAATAAAAAAGGAAAATTGCACAGCTGGTTTTTCATCGGAGAACAGCAGTGGGAAGAAGATCGAAGGAGGAGAGCCACGAGGCCCAAAAGGGGGGCCCACGCGGCCAGATTCTGGCCGCGTGGGCCCACATCGGAGCCTCGGGCACTTCCTCGCTGGGGCTTTTTAACACGCCTTCGTCTCGCCCGAAAAGTAACGCCCTAATTTTCCAAGTCCATCCGAGGCCGCGGCGGCGGCGAAACTCCTGATTCCCTCCGAGGGGGTCAGATCCTGCTGCTCCGGAGCTCCGGAGAAGGGGGAAATCATCGTCATCGTCATCACCTCTCCTCCTTGGCGTGGGAGGAGGCCTCTACATCATCACCATCACCAAGACCAGCACCATCTCCATCATCATCTCCGTGATCCACTCCGTTCCCCTCGTAGTTTGAGAGTTGCTATACCCTAGATACTTGTCTTGTGCTACTATTCATGTTTGTGATTGAGTACTTGTCATTATTTGGTGGTGAAGTTATATTTTCAGATTGTGTTGTACCACTTATGCCACTGAATATCATTATGTTTGCACGTTGTGAGTAGTTCCCGTATGTTCCTGAGGGCATAGGATGAATTGGCAATGATTTATATATGACATGTGTTGGTATTTTGTCTAGTGTTTATCTTTTATGTGATTCTATGATGGTGTTGTGCGAACGTCGACTGCACAACACTTCACCTATATGGGCTCATAGGAGAACACCGTAGTGTAATGAATTGAGGGAGACTTGGGGGACATGTAAACCTGAGACCGAGTCATGAAGTTGCATTATGAGGGTATTAGTATCGGGGACCTTAGAGTGTAATGCTATGGTGGGACTTTATGTCTTAATAATTCTTGTGCAGTCATTTACTTGGCCACATGATCCATCATAAGGGGTTTAGTTTATTTATTTAGCTTACCTAACAATGGCTCCGTCCAAAGAAGATTAAAACTTGACAAGATATTCAACGTGTTGTTTAATAAATCTCTATGCCTAGCATATCCATGCCGCCCTCGGGAACGTTTTCCACATATAAGTTACACATCACTTGAGCTTGTCCTCTTGCCACATAGAGGATTGGGCTTTCTCTCTTTGAGAGCTTTTCTTGCTATCATTTATATTCAGCATTTTTACTTTCTTGCAACTATACAACAAAAATCCAAAAACACTTGCATCTTTCATTGTTTTATTTATCATTCTTGCTAACCAATACCTTCAGCTCCTCGTGGGTTCGACAACCTTTTCTAATCGAAAGGTACTACAATTGATCTCCTGCACTTGGGAGTCATCAGCATCTCTCCAATAAATAGTCCGTGGCCACATTTCCCTTCTCTCGATCTGACTCTTGCCTTATCCTCTCAGCAGCCACACACACTCCTTATCCCCTCTCCCCACTCGATCTACTCCTCGATCTCGCTGCTTCCGACCGCCTCCGGCGATGAGGCGACACTCGCCGGTGAGATCGGCTCCGGGAAGGGCGTCGGGGCTGCAGCTGGAGCGGCAGCGGCGCTGGGGCTTCGCGGAGAGCCAAGTTATGGATCTGGAGGAGCATCGTCTAGAGGTTAGCCCGATTTGGATCTTAGCCCGGTTCTCCTTTTTGCCTCGCCCCGACCTCTTTTTCATTGTTCTTTGTTCGTCTAGGATTCACACGTTTTTGCCTCGCCTAGATCTCGTGGTTTCGTGGCCTCTCGGATGGGATTTGATCTCCCCAGGTCGATGCTCGCCACCACGGTGCTCGCCGGCGGCATGGCGACGGTCGCCGCGACGAGGGCAAGGAAGAGGAGACATGGCGCCATGATGCTGCGGATGGAGGCTGAGAGCACGCGGTGGAATCCGAGCAGAGCACGGGGACAAAGGATCTGGACGGGGAGGTAGGATACGGCATTCGTACAGCCTGGATTCTTGATTTTTTCTGCCGTTCTTTCCAAAGTATTCTGGATCCCGTAGTGTAGCCTGGAGTCTATCCGGTTTCCAAAGTTTTTCCTGCTGTTTTTTGGAAGTATATCCTGGATTCGTACGACTTCAGTTCTATCATATTTCATCCATATGTGTTGTCCAATATTACTTGTTGGCTGATACGAGTTCAGTTCTAGCATAGCTAAAAGAAAGTCAACAATTATTTGTTGTCAATATTCCTTCAATTTGTTTGAATGCATCTCCTTTTTATCATATTTCATCCACAGGTGTTGGCTGAAGAACAGATCAATCCTATCAGGACTTCAGTTCTACCAGAAGCACGACACGCTGAAATCGCAGTGGCATTTTTTATTTTCTTAGAGAGGACAACACCTATGTATCATGATTGTGTATTTTTACATGTACGTCTTGAGTAAGAATATAATTTATATGCATCTTGATGTGCATCCTGTGCAAGACTAATGTAATATGAATAGTGAACTGATTGCTTCTGCTACCGGTTGTCGCCGGTGGCCTTTTTTTTAAATATATTTGGCCCACAAAGGAAACGGACAAAATCACCGTTACAAATAAACACCTTCACATCAGTGACATGAACGAGGAAACGGACCCATTCTCCGTTGCCATAGAAGGTTTGCGCCCGTTGCCATAGTGTCGTTCTGTACTAGTGGGAGGAACTCGACGAGCGCGCTTTCCTATGCGGGAGACAGGCTTGATGACACGAGCACTGTCTTGGAAGCATCGGTCAGATGGACTTGGTGTTCCCTTGTGTCGTCGATTGTGCTGATCGAGGCGTCAGGTGCTGGTTTCTTGCTTGCAGGGAAGAGGGTCTTATCGTTGCCGAGTGAAAGTTCCTCGAGTTGCTGCTGCATGCCGAAGGACTCGGAGATTCTGCTGAATTCGTGGTCGCAGTTATCCGAACGCTGGAAGTCACCCCGCACAGTTATGACTCCCTTCGGTCCTGGCATCTTGATCATGAGATAGGCGTAATGTGGAACTGCCATGAAGCGGGCAAACGTGGGGCGCCCAAGTATAGCGTGGTACTGCGATTTCCAGTCCACCACCTCGAAGCCAATCATCTCCTTTCAGAAGTGATCAGGTGTGTCGAAGATAACTTCGAGTGTGATGACTCCTTCAGGGTAGACTGCTTTCCCTGGTACAATGCCATGAAAGGTGTTGTCTGCTTTTGCTAAGTTCTCCAGAGACCTGCCCATCTTCCGGAGAGTGTCGGCGAAGATGATGTTGATGCCGCTGCCATCGTCCATGAAGACCTTGGTCATGTGGAATTGACCTATCTGAGCTTCAAGTACCACCGCGGCGTGGCCTGGGCGCGGTACCCGTGGAGGATGGTCCTCTCGAGAGAATGTAATGCTAGTCTCCGAGCCCTTGAGGTACTCGGGTGCGGCTGGTGGCATTGCCACGGCCTGGTAGACTGGCGGGTGATCAACTTCTGGCACCTGTTTGATGGGCGCCCCTTCTGTATCATGTTCATTTGCCCTCGAGCCTAAGGGTATTGTTCTCCTGGCGCGGGAGGTGCGTCCAGTCTCGGCTGGTACTGGATTGCCCCTGCGATGTGCGCAGGGTTTGCTGTTGCTGCGGGTGGTCCTGGGAGGGCCAACTGCGGTGCTGGTTGAGGTGCTGGGGTTGGAGCCATGATTTTGGCGAATGCTCCGTTAATGCGCTGCATTTTCCGGCAGTCCTTCAACAGGTGAGTGGACACCAGCTTGACGGTTTCTTCGCTTCTAAATAGATGGAACTTTGCATGGTTCTTCGAGCTCCCGCTCGGGTGTAAGCTCCGATCGCGAGGTGTCGCGAGGTTTGCGCCGCCAGTCGCGTCTCTGGTTTCCATCGTTCCTGTACTCCTCCTGACTTCGACTGCTCTGGCGATTGTTGTCACGGCTCTGATCTTCTTGGGTGTCGGTGAATCCAGCCGCCACTAACTAGGCTGGCTCGCCTTCTTCGAAGCGGGCCTTGCGCTTGTGGCGGCGATCGATGCTGCGGTTGTTTCTGCGGCCCCAGTTGCTTGGTTCTCCTTCCTCGTTCAGGAACTCATTGCGTACAGAGTCCTCAACATCGGCCCACTCGTTGGCGATCTTCATGAGCTCGACTATGGATTGTGGCTGGAGGCGACCGAAGGCCTCTCGAAGGTCGTGTCGAGTGACGCCACGGATGAATGCGTCGATTGCTCTGTCCTCGGAGACGACTCCGACGGAATTGCGCATGGGTGTCCAGCGCTGGATGTATGATCGTAGTGGCTCATCTTTCCGCTGTTTGCAGGCTTGCAGTTCTGAGAACGTCACAGGCCTTGAGTATGTGCCGAGAAAGTTCTTGACGAAAGCATCTTCGAACTGGTCCCAAGAATTGAAGGAGTTCCGGGCAGGTTCTGGAGCCAGGTGCGTGCTGATCCTACGAGCATCAGCTGGACATACTGCATGGCTGTTGTCGTGGTACCTCCTTGACAGTTGACTGCGATGATGTAATCATTGAGCCGGAGTTTGGGATCCTGCGTGCCGTCGAACTTGACTGATTCGGATGTGAGCTTGAAGCCACGCGGTATTCTTGTAGCGCGGATGCGGTAGTGGAAGCAGGCAAGACCGCAAGGTTCGTTGTCGCCGTCCAAGTAAAGTTCCTCAGTCAGGGTATTGACGGGTCGGTTGGAGTGGTTGCGATCGACTGTTCACTGCGTGTTGACGTTGCGCAAGTCTTCCCCCTCTTGCAGGTGTCGAACGGGTCGATCTCCGCGCGCTGCTCGTTCGAGGTCACGCCTGTCGCGATCCCCGTGTGGTTGGGTCATTGTTGCGGGTGTGGCTCCTAAAATCAGCGCCTCCTCTGCTAAGCGGAGCGCCTGGATTTGTTGTCGATGTAGAGCTGCACGAGGGTCGCCCTCCGGAGGCTGTGTTGCCCGCAGGTACGTGGACAACGACATGAGAGCACCCGAGGCTGTTCTGGGGATGGGTATCCCGTTTGCGTCTTCTGTCATAAACGATGAATCGAGGTTGCGAGTGGTCGCAGCCCTCTCAGCATCTGTCATCAGGTTGATACGCGGTCTGGAGCGCATGTTGTCTTGGGTAACGGTTGGTCCTGAGGAGGAGAAGGAGTAAGCTGCTCGGCGAGCACTCGACGCGTCGGCGAGTTCTTTCCGTCTGGCTAGGTCAGCTTTCTCGCGCAACAGCTTCTCGTTTTCCTTCCATACGAGGTATTGGTAAGCCATCATCTCTTCTCGAGTCACCTCCGCTGGGGGGAAGGTGCACTCTTGGACGTGTTTCATGGCCTGGATCCCCATCTCGAGTGATCGTCAGGGTTGTTACTTTGTCCGACATGGTGACTTCCATTGGGAACGTAGGTTCCTCGCGGTGGGGACCGGTTCCAGGTGTCCTGTTATTTGTTGCGCCCACCATGAAGACTTGGACGGGGTAAGATTGCGCAGTCGAATACGCGTTGCTGCTGCAGATCTCGCCACCAGAGCTGTCCTCGGAGCCGAAGACGGAGGCGACGTGGTAGACGCCGCAATCGATGCAGAACTCGTCAGGCGAAGCAGCAGTTGGTGGTGTCGCGGGCGTCGGAGTCGAAAAAGACGCGGGTGTAGTTGAGGCAGATGCGATTTTCGTGGTCGATGAAGGCTCGGGTCCCGTAGTCTGAGCAGATGCGATCTCCGTAGTGGACGAAGGCGCGAGTCCCGCGGTCGGAGCAGATGCGATCTCCGCGGTCGATGAAGGCTCGGGTCTCGCAGTCGGAGCAGATGCGATCTCCGTAGTGGACGAAGGCGCGAGTCCCGCGGTCGGAGCAGATGCGATCTCCGCGGTCGAGGAAGGCTCGGGTCCCGCGGTCGGAGCAGATGCGATCTCCGTGGCCGACGAAGGCGCAGGGGATGTAGTCGAAGCAGGCGCGGTCTCCGTAGTTGACGAAGATGCCGGTGATGCAGTCGAAGTAGGCGCGATCTCCGTAGTCGAAGAAGATGCGGGTGATGCAGTTGAACCAGGCGCGATCTCCGTAGTCGACGAAGATCAGTGGCGAAGTTTGAGAAACAGGTTATTGGGTTCATTTAATTATTTATCGTACTATAATTTTTCACTAAAATAATAAGTAAGGATAATTTAGTGAAGAATTTGGCAAAATGCATTGGGTTCATGTGCACCCAATCCTTCTATGGCAGCTCCGCCACTGACGAAGATGCTGGTGATGCAGTCGAAGTAGGCGCGATCTCCGTAGTCGAATAAGATGCGGGTGTGTGGTCGGAGAGTCGAATCGTCCCCCACTTGTTCACGTGGAATTTCATGATACCGAAAGTAAGGCACATACCTCTGTAGAGATCGGCGTACACCGATCGGTGGGTCGGCGGGTGGGGGACGAATTCGAAGGAGCCGAAGCGGATCGGCGCAGTGATTGTCGGTGTGTTGATGGTCATTGCCGATGGAGCCAGTGCAACCATGATTCCAACACTCTTCTTTCCCACAGACGGCGCCAGTTGACGTGGGGTGGCCACGGCAAATCCCAGGGTCGAGTACCCCAGGTTGATTGAGAGGGAGAAAGGTTGGAGTGCTGGTAGTTACCACGGCTGACAAGCAAGGCGATTTACCCTGGTTCAGGCTCCCGGAGGATAATACCCTACTTCCAGTTTGTCTGTTATTGATAGTTGGGAGGTGTTACAATGGCGATCCCGGCGAGATGTCGATCTCGGTAGGGTTTTGGTGGTGGAATATGAGCGTGTCCTTAGATCGGCGGCCCTCCCAGCCTTTATATTGAGGCTAGGTCTCGGGAGTCCGCAACCGACTAAGTTTGCAGGTAAGGCAAGTTTTTGCCGACCTATACTACACCTTATTTGGGGCGCAATATATCCTCTTTGGGCTCCCTTCGTGGGCTTTGTATATTGTCTTCTAGTAGGCCGTCCATTGGGCCCTAGTCCTCACGTGCACCAGGTATCTTCATGCTGGGGCACCCGAAAGGTAGGCCCACGTCATACGTGGTGTTTTATTCGTTTTAAGGGAGTTTGCTTTCAGGTCATATAATGAGCTGAGTATCGCCTCATCCAAGGAACCCTCCGATACATCACCAACTAAATGTGAGAGGAGATGAACACATCAATTGTGTCATGTAGCTCCTACTCATCCGTATGTGGAGTAAGCGACTTACACGAGACTTTTGGAGTGACCGTTAACCGGTCGTACTCCAAATATCTCAGTGCTTTAGTCGATATAGCAATGTTTATGTCATATTACGCAAAAAAAAATCCTACTTTATCCAATTTAGCTGACATGCTTGAATTTGAAAATGTAAGAAAAGACTTTGAGCAATTAACAATACCAGTGTTGTTCTTACCAGAGTTGTCGAGGTTTTGATCAGCTTTACGGCTCATGGCCCTCGCCATGGAATCCTCGTCGTGCATGACAAACCGTCGGAAGCCACGGCATGTCTCCCACTCCTCCTCAGAGGCGTCAACGTTGGGGGGCAGACTGAGAGTGGGGGCCAGCCTAAGGCCGGAGCCAGTTACATCGACGGGAGAAAGGCCACCGAGCATAAAAGAAATCGATTCCACTGATGGCAATTGATCTCTCCTGTCCCAAGATACTACGGCCATAAAAGCCCATGCGAGAGTGACCTCATCAGCCTAACCATTCACCGGGTTTAAATCTTGGGATTTGCTGTATGACAGTCGACTGGATTTTTTTTCGCCGTTAGTCGAATTTTTGTCCGTCCAATTCCTTGTTGGTTTTCGTTTATCTTTTTTCTCTGTTTCTGTCTCTGTTTTTTTTCTTTTTTGTTTCTTTTCTGTTTTATTTTTATTTTTTTATTATTCTTCGTTCTTTTTAAAAAAGGTTCTAATTTTAAAATTGGTTCCAAAATGAAATTGGTTCCAAATTTTTGAAATGGTTCCAAATGTAAAAATAGTTCCAAATGTAAAAAAATGGTTTCAAATTTAAAAATAGTTCCAAATTTAAAATTGGTTCCAAATTTGAAATTGGTTTCAAATTTAAAAATGGTTCCAAATGTAAAAATGGTTCCAAATTTGAAATTGGTTCCAATTTTAAAATTGGTTCCAAAATTAAAATTGTTCCAATTTTGAAAATGGTTCCAAATGTAAAAATGGTTCCAAATGAGAAAATGGTTCCAAATGGCCTAAAAATTTGACTGACCGTGAAATCAAAATCAGTCGAATTTTTTTTTCCGCATGGCAGCAGGGCCAGGATGGTTGACGTGTCGACGTACCATTGGCCTAAAATTCGACTGACGACGAATTTTTTTCAGTCGACTGACAAATAGACGCTCTAAATCTTTAGGCCCCGATTGGTTCAGCATTATAGATACTATATATAAAGGGGGGGGGGGGGGGTAAGATTTAACCCCCCATCCGCTTGGCCACGTCGCCCCCATTTCCTGGCCGTCCGATACGCTCGATCGGACGGCCAGGAATCGTCCACGTTGCTCCCCGCGAGGCACTGTAGCATGCTACAGTCTCGTGATTTTCTACCAATCGTAGCGCGCCGCGTGGCCCGGTCACGGGCCGGTCGCGCCGGTTCCAGCTGGTGACCGCGACATTTCGCAAAAAAAGACACGCAATCCCAGAAATTTCCCCGCAAACCCCCAATTTTCCGAAGAGAGGGACCTAAACGTGATTACGGAAAAACTCAGGGATCACGCTGAAAAACAACACGCGCACAATCCTCTCTCTCCTTCCCTCTCCCCGCGTGCCGCCGAGTTCGCCGCCGGCCGGCGCGCTCGATGCCGCCGCTCCGGTCCTCCCCCTCGAATCCAAGCATAGCACGGGCTCCGCCGCCGCGCCCTCTCCCTCCTCGCCGAGCTTCGCTTGCCATGACGCCCTGAAGCGCGGGAATCGCCGCCGCCGCGCGCCGCCGCCGCGCTTCGACGTCGCCGGCGACGCCCCGGCGACCAAAACGAGGCGGCGCCGCCACCTGCGGCCACCCCGCATCGAGCCGTGTCGGACGCGCCTACGCGCGCGTCCCAGCTCGCCGTCGCGTGGCTCCGGCGAGCTTCACGCCGCCGCGGCGACTCCGGCCGCCGGTGACGTCAACATGACGTCCCAGCGGGCCTGGGCTGGCCAGATGGGCTGGTTCGTGGGCCGGGCTGGCTGCTGGGCGGCTGCGTCGGGCCTTTTTTTTTGCTCTTTTTTTTCTGTTTTCCAAAAATTTTGCAACTTTTCAAATACAGGGTATTTACAAATGTGACAAACATGTCAACATTAACACGAACAAAAAACGAAGACTATTTATTGCATTTGATCAAATTTCAAGTTCAAATATTTTAAAATTTTCGATGCCTTTCAGATCCGGGCATTTGAAAGCCGTAAAAAAAATTCACATACGAGCAACTTTTAACGATTTCAAAATTTGGACAGTTTGTAAACGTAAACTTCTCCTTCCTAATTTCGATGCATTCAAATCTAAACAACATTTGAATGTCGACATTTTCAAATTCGAATTTTTTCTCCCAACGGTATTTACAATTGTGACAAACATATCAACATTAGCACAAAAAATAAGCGTTCACTGTTTATGACATATGACCAAATTTCAATTTTGAATACTTCAAAATTTCCACTGGCTTCGAAATCTGACCATTCAAAAGACGTTCCAAATTTGAAAACTCCAAAATTTTCACTGACTTTCAAATCTGAGCATTCAAAAAACCGTAAAAAAACATACGGATAGCTCCCCACTTTCACCAATTTTCCAAACTTAAACAACTTATAAATCTAATTTTCTTTTTAAATTTCGATACATTCAAATGTGAGCAACTGTTCAACGTGGACATTTTCAAATTTTGATTTTTTACACCACGGTATTTATAAATGCCACAGATATATCGACATGAACACAAAAATAAACGTTGACTATTTGTGGTGTACGATCAAAATTCAAATTTTAATATTTTAAAATTTACAACGGCTTCCAAATCTGATCATTGAATAAATGTAAATCAAATTCAAATCTGAATAACTTCCCAAGTTTAACAATTTTGAAATTTGTCCCGAATTTCAGTTGACTAAATCTGAACAAATTTGAATGTTGATTTTCCCAAATTTGAATTCTTTACACCGCGGTTCTTATAAATATGGCAAACATATCAACATGAACACACCATTTTATAAACATGAAAAGAATTCAGACCTTAAAACGTTTCCACTTTAACCAATTTTTAAAATCTATAAACGTTTTCTAAAACGTATTTTTTCCGAATTACAATTATTTTCAAATTTGAGCAACCTGTCAAACCCGACCATTTTTAAAACGAAAACTTTTTTGAAATTCAATGATTTCCAAACTTAAACAATTTTAGAATGTCACCATTTTCAAATTCGAATTTAAAAACACGTGCGCGGCGTTTGCCTCTAGTTTAGCTAATATGGAGGGGAAATTTCACGACCTACAGAGGCCATGCTGAAAATCCGGCGCGAGCAGGGTGAAAATTTCCGCTCCGTAATTTGCCACTGCCAATCCAAGCGGGCCTTTAGATAATTTCGGGCACAAAGATCCAGCCGAAAAAAATGGGGCTTAGATTTGACGACTTAGATCGAATCGATCGCCGGAATGGAGATCTTGCCCCACGACAGGAAGAACCGTCCATTGACCTGCCGCCTGTGCGTATGGAGTATATGCACTTCACTGTGGATTCTCTTGCAGTACCGTACCATTGATTGATTATCTAATTTGATTTGATTAAGCTAAGTACATTGAAGTCTGTGTTGACCAAGAGTTTCAACCCAGTAACCTGGTCAAACAAGAGAAGTACTCATTAAGCAAGCAATGTTGGTGATCGTGTAGGTGCACCAGAGATCGTGCTTCGCACTAGAAAAACAGGTGCGTGCATCGATTGGCGACCGAGATCGCTAAGAGATCTAACAATGTTCAGTCGTCCGAGGCTACTGCCCGTGGAACTCCACGTACGGCACGCAGTGTGTAAAGTTCGGAAGAAATAGGCTTTGGCCCCGCTATATTAATATAGCAACCACCCGATACAAGATTTGAGACCACCGCTGGAGCAAAACAGCACACTCATGCCCAAGAGAAAAGAAAGAGAACAAGAAAAGAAAACAATGCCGACATTGGCGGATCAACGAAAACAAAAGCGACTCGCAACCGCTGCGCTCTCGCCGGCAAAGTCCCACTACTATCCTAGCACTCTGAATCGCCATGTACCAAACAACACCTCCAAAAAGGAAAACAACGACGACGCTGCTGCTGTCTGGACTGGTCCTAGGGTTTTTCTCGGTACACTACAGATAGTGGGGAAGAGGTACACCCGACGCCTTTCAGGAAGGAACAACGACACTCACAAGCATCACCGCGTCGGTGTCAAGATGATAAGGATTTCTCCCGACCTCGAAAAAACCACATCCCTGGACAATCCGACGTGCTCCACCCATCTTGCCACCCACCAACAAGCGCCACCACGGAATTGAGATCACCATCGTCGTATCACCATGACAAGCACAGCACGGCCGGTCGAACTGAGAAGAACCCGCCATAGACAGAGCGACAGTACCACATCCACGCTGGAGGGACCAACCTCCACCGCCATAGAAGGTAACCGACCGGACGCAGCACGCAAGAACACATCAGGCCATTGGAGCCGGAGGGCGGCAACAGCACAGCCACCTGGAGGACTACCTCCACCGCCATCGGCGGGTGCTGATGGACGCGGTAGCAGAGACACACCAGGCCGGGCAGGCCCGGCCGGTCCCTGAAAGGGTCCGTGAAGTCTCTGCCACCACGCTGCTGCACGTAGGCCGTCGCTACGGCTACCCTCAAGATCGGCATCAAAGGCCGGGCCGGACCCAGACGTGTCCGTGAAGCTCCCGTCGCCACGCTGCAGAAGGCGCGGCGTAGTCGCCACCACTCCGTCACAGGCATCGTACCTCAGTCAAACCGGGTAGTCGGGTCGGGCTTGGACCCGTACAGACCAGATCGGGCCCGAAAGGGCCCGGATCTGGGCCTGCAGGGCCCTGGCCGAAACCCTAGCTACCCGCACCACCAACGGCGGCGCTGCCCCTGTGTGCTCACCACCGGCAGTAGAGACGAGCTCCACCGTGAACCCGAGCCGCCGCCGCCTGAGAGCACCGCCCGGCGGCCCGCCGCCCCGCACGAGGAGGCCACCGGAGGGGAAGAAGCATGGCGCCGCTGCCGCCGACGCCGCCCGGGCCAAGCCCGGCGACGCACGCCGACGACGGCCGCGGAGAAAGCAAGGGAAGGACGCGCTCGGGAGGCGGCGGCGGCGCGGCCGGGCGCCCGCACGGGGGGCGACACGGTCGCGAGAGGAGGAGAGCGGAGAGAGGGGGGCCGCGGCCGGATGACGGCGCAGGCGCGACGGCGCGGGCGCGGCGGCGGCTAGGGTTACGGGGAGGAAGAGGATGTCGCGAAAGCCGGGTTTTCCTCCTCCCTGGATCGTCGATACCGTGTGTAAAGTTCTTGGTGACAAGCAGCTCCTCACTCACTTATCTCGTCAGCAAGAGTCTTCGTCTTCCTCCGCCCAGTGCGCAACGCTCCGGCATGCGAGTTGGCGTGGTGGAAAACTCGATCGTCATAAAGTTGGTGAGCCACACGCAATACATATTCAGCCATCTCTTTGATCAGTTAGAATCAATGTCGCATCGCTTTGATGCTTCGCTTCCACTTCACATCACCATCGGTCTTATTAGCTGCTCCTCCGCGTTCTTTGCATGAACTGCCAGCTCATCCAGTCTCCACACAAGGGCGGCGGCGGTGCCCGGCCGCGAAGGGGCGAGGGGCTGATGAAGGGGGCGCCGGCGGACCAGAAGAACACAGCGACGGCCCCGCCGCTACGGGTCATCGTCGTGCTCGTGGTCGTGGGGTGGATCTTATTCCTCTACTACCAGTTCCCGCAGCTGGCCGGCGGGGGAGGTGGGATGCCGCTGCTGGTGGCCGGCGGCCGGAGCGCCGTCCACGGGGCCGACCCTTGCCGGGGACGGTACGTCTACGTGCACGACCTGCCGCCGCGCTTCAACGCCGACATCCTCCGCGACTGCCGCAAGACCAAGGACCACTGGCCGGACATGTGCGGCTTCATCAGCAACGCCGGCCTGGGCCGCCCGCTCGCCGACCCGCTCGACAGGGTCTTCACCGGCGAGAACGGCTGGTACGGCACGCACCAGTTCGCGCTCGACGCCATCTTCCACAACCGGATGAAGCGGTACGAGTGCCTCACCAACCACTCCGGCATTGCTAACGCCGTCTTCGTCCCCTTCTACGCCGGCTTCGACTTCGTCCGCTACCACTGGGGCTACGACAACGCACCAGGGACGCCGCGTCCGTGGATCTCACCCAGTGGCTCATGCGGCGGCCCGAGTGGAAGCGAGCGGGAGGGCGCGACCACTTCCTCGTCGCCGGCAGGACGGGGTGGGACTTCCGGCGGAGCAACAACATCAACCCCAACTGGGGCACCGACCTCCTCGTCATGCCCGGCGGCCGGGAGATGTCGGTGCTCGTGTTAGAATGCTCTCTCGTGCACGAACGGGAGTACTCCGTGCCGTACCCGACCTACTTCCACCCGAGGTCAGACGCCGAGGTGCACCGGTGGCAGGATAGAGTCCGCGGCCTGGAGCGGCGGTGGCTCATGGCGTTCGTGGGCGCGCCGCGGCCGGACAACCCGAAGAACATCCGGCAGCGGATCATCGCGCAGTGTGCGGCGGCGCCGGGCGCGTGCGCCCAGCTGGGGTGCGCGTTCGGCAGTAGCCAGTGCCACTCCCCCCTGAAGATCATGCATCTGTTCCAGACGGCCAACTTCTGCCTGCAGCCGCCGGGGGACTCCTACACGCGGCGGTCGGTGTTCGACTCCATGGTCGCCGGCTGCATCCCGGTGTTCTTCCACCGGGTGTCGGCGTACCTTCAGTACAAGTGGTACCTCCCCGAGGAGCACGCCAAGTACTCGGTGTTCATCGCGGAGGAGGACGTGCGGACGCGCAACGTGAGCATCGAGGCGGTGCTCCGGGCGATCCCGCCGGAGACGGTGGAGCGTATGCGGGATGAGGTGATCGGGATGATACCCTCACTGCTGTACGCGGACCCGAGGTCGAAGCTGGAGACGGTGAGGGACGCCTTCGACGTCGCCGTCGAGGGCATCATCGGCAAGGTAGCCGGAGCCGGGGCCAGGGGGAGTCAAGCGGCTAGTGACAACCACAGCGTATCGCCGTTTCGAGATCTAGGTTCCGGATGGAGGAAATAGCTATTCATATTCTCAGTCAGTTTAGATGTATTTACACGAATAATCTCAGTATTTATTTAGATCAAATGAGTTTTCTAGCATCGACTTGTAGGAATACATAGTTGTTTCTCCGTATCGGGAGAAAAAAGAAGTGAAAGGAGGATCGCTGCATAATTGGTGGCAAAATACTACAACAAATTGTAGACTAACTTCATTTTTTATTGGATAATTTCGTATCTCACTCGATAAAGACAGGTACAGATCTATAAATAGGGAGCGTCACACTACTATCTACAAGATCCAAATTGTAACAAGCACCCCAAGAGCGTTGAAAATTCGTCAGAGAGTAGCTCCACCGACTGGAACACTGAGAGCTCCGAGCTCCCGTGCCAATCACTTCCATTCCTCTCATCAACCCGTCTGTAGCACTCATAGCTACAGCTCTAACTCGATTATTTCCTAATAATTGTTGTACCCACAAGTCACATTTATTCAAATGCTAGTACTAACTCCATAACTTATGCATAGTTGTTTCTCAATAGGTCGAGAAATAAGCAAACCGGAAAGGATGAGGGGGCACGATGTTTTGTGTCATAGGTTGAGATGGAGCCATTATAGTTGTGTCTCTACTGTATTTCGCAAAAAAAAGTCGCATGAAAAGTCACTTTGGAGCACCGAAAAATTGTCTTATTTACACATGCAAAAATAATGTCGTTCTGCAACAGCTTCGAACGTAGAATGTTCAGAATTTTAGATGCACACCCGAAATTTCTGTTTAGAAATTTTTGACATTTTGAAATACGTTTTTTTTTGCATAGGATGCATCTACACCTATGAGTCAAAATGAATTTCCAGATGACGAATGTTTATATATATACTAAATTATAACAACAGCGGTGGAGGATATCTGCAAATGGTTTAATATGGTTGTATTGTGCACCAATCGATACTAAGGCTGCAAATGTGTCAAGTTTGAGTGAGTTAGACCAAACTCAGTTTATACACGATAAAGAGAGTATATTAATATCAAGAAAAATATCGTTTACACCGTGATTCGCAGTAGCAAATGTTAGACAATGTAATGAACCGTACGTATACGGTACGGTGTAGTACACCGCCCGTATACGTACACAATCTGTACGCCATGATGGAGGCTGTTTCCACCCTATTTAACACGAACCACGACGCCCTAACAGGCTATCGTTTTCCGCCTATTGCTGATATGGTATCAGAGCGATGCTCTTCCTAACCTAGCCGCCGTTACGATCTACAACCTCCGCCGCCGTCGTGCTCTCCCCGGCCGCCGCCACAACCAAAAACAACCAAGCCAGCCGCCGCCGCATGCCCTTGCCTGCCGCCGCCACACTACAAACCAAAATCCTCAAAGCCTCAAAACCCAAGCCGCCGCAACACGATCCTGACTGCCGCCGCCACACACGATTTACAAACCCTAAAACCCACAAACCTCGATCCGTCACCGCGCTGCCATGGCCTCGTCCTCAGCTGCACCACCGTCTCCGATCGGATCCCCTCCCTCCACCAAGCTGACAGGAGCAACTTCCTCTTCTGGAAGACGCTCGTCCTGCCTTTGATCCGTGGTGTCCAAGCCTACGGGTACCTCGATGGCTCGGAGGCCTCCCCAGCCAAGACAATGGAGGTTGAAGATGAAAACAAGAAAAGATGATAGTCCCCAACCCCGCCTATACGGCCTGGGTCGCAAAGGACCAAACGGTGCTGAGCTTCCTCGTGAACTCACTGTCGCCGGAAATCATGGCTCATGTCCTTGATCTACAAACTGCCGCCGAGGTGTGGTCCGTCATCACCAACATGTTCTCCACCACATCTCGGATGCGCATCAACCACCTGAGAGGTGCCCTCAACAGCACGAAGAAAGCAGACATGTCGGTTGCGCAGTTCTTCGCCAAGCTCAAGGCGCTCTCGTCTGAACTCGCCGCCGCCGAGAAGCCGCTGAATGATGATGAGATGATCGGCTATGTCCTCAACGGCCTCGACTCAAGCTACAACGACCTTGTCTCCTCTGTTAATGGAAACCCTGGTACCACTCTTGTTGATCTTTTTAGTCAGCTTTGTGCTCACGATCTTCGTCGCGATATGCTTGCTGAGTCAGGACAGGACCCCTTTGTGTCGTCTGCCAACGCTGCTGATCATCGTGGCAGTGGTGGCCGTGACAACCGATCCCGTGGTGACAAGGGTCGGGCTGAAGATCGCGGCGTGGCGGTGATCGCGGTGACCGCGGTGACTACCGTGGATATCGTGGCGACTCCCGCAACTGGGATCGCCGCAATGATCGTCGTGATGATGGACGCCGCCGTGATGATGGGCGGCACAATGATGGCCGCAATGACAGGCGCCGTGATGACCGACGCCGTGATGATGGTCGCCGTGGCAAGCATGGCCGCGCACCCACACCCTTTGCCGACGTCACCTGCCAAATCTGCAAGATCCATGGACATCCTGCTAGTAACTATTGGTGATGTTACAAGAACAATGGCTCCGATAGTGATGATGATCAAGAGGAGAAGGGTGTCAATGCTGCATATGGTGTTGACACAAACTGGTATGTGGACTCCGGTGCTACGCACCATCTTACTGGCGAGTTGAACAAGCTCTCCGTCCATGACAAGTACAAGGGTCGTGACCGTGTCCACACTGCAGATGGCAATGGTATGCACATTAGTCATATTGGTTATTCAAGTATTTGCACCCCACATGATAATTCCTTGCAACTTAACAAAATATTACATATTCCTAGTGCATCAAAGAATCTCTTATCTGTTCATAAACTTGCTCTTGATAATGATGTTTTTCTCGAGTTTCACCTGTTTTTCTTTCTCATAAAGGACCGGGTCACAAGCAGAATTCTGTTTAAAGGTCCCTGCCATGGTGGTCTCTACCCTTTAGTTCCTGTGTCTACTGGGTCGTCCAAGCATGCTTTTGTCACAATAAAGCCATCATCCTCCACATGGCATCGTCGTCTAGGGCATCCTTCATCTTTTGTGGTGCAACAAGTTCTTAGGAAGCATAATATTTCTTTTACTCCAGAAATAAATCCTTATGTATGAGATTCTTGTCAACTCGCAAAGAGCCACCAATTGCCATATCCCATTTCCACTAGTGTTTCCACTGTTCCCTTGGAACAAGTGTTCTCTGATGTATGAGGTCCAGCACCCGCTTCTGTTGGCAAGCATTTGTACTATGTAAGCTTCATTGATGATTTTAGCAAGTTCACTTGGATTTATTTGCTTTAGCGACGTTCTGATGTTTATCAAGTTTTCTTAAACTTTCAAAAACTTGTTGAACGCAAATTCAATAGAAAAATCTTCACTATGCAAACTGATTGGGGAGGTGAATATGAAAAACTCCATGGTTTCTTTCAAAAAGTGGGTATCACACATCATGTTTCTTGCCCACATGCTCATCAGCAAAATGGTTCAGCCGAGCGCAAGCATCGTCATATTGTTGAAGTGGGTTTAGCCTTGCTTGCTCATGCGTCTATCCCTCTAAAGTTTTGGGACAAAGCTTTTCTTACAGCCACGTTTCTTACAAATATGCTTCCTAGCAAAGTTCTAAACTTTGAAACACATGTTGAACGTCTCCTTCACACAAAACCAAACTATGAATCTCTTAGAATTTTTGGTTGTGCTTGCTGGCCAAACTTGCGTCCCTATAATACACGCAAGCTTGCTTTCCGTTCTACTCAATGTGTCTTTCTCGGGTATAGCCCTATTCACAAAGGAGTTTCCTTCGCTGTTCTTTCGTGGATTTGTTGTTGATTCTTCTTCACCCATAGTGGAATAATAAACCCTGACCTTATCTTGGGCTTGACAGGTAGACTATAAAGAGATTCAGTAAAGCAAGCCTGACACTCATATATTAATATAATGGGGATCTTGAATTGAAATAAGATAAAGATAATCGAGAGCCATCTGCCAATAGGCAGAATAGATTCCACACTCACAAAGGTTTGAGTAAACTTCTGCCAAAAACATCCGGAACAAGGTTCTAGCGCCATGCCAAATGTGTCCGAAAAATAAGAGCAAAGCAAAGGTAGCATGACCAAAAGTGAACCAACCCCCATCGTTCTCTATTCTATTGGATTTGACACTTTTTCTGATCTCCCTCAGGATTTCGAAGCAAAATCTTTGCTAATTCGACAAGGATTGTATACTTTAATTATTTCTTTATTTTTTATTACTTAATTTAAGAATTCAAAAGGGCCAGATAGGGGCGGGCTCACTCACTCATAAAACTACTCTAGTAAGTAGCGCCAAAGCACGTATGTATATTTCCAGAGATGTAGTCTTTGATGAAAATGTCTTCCCCTTTGCCGCCGTCAATCCTAATGCAGGTCGGCGTCTTCGTGAGGATATCCTTCTCTTACCACATGACACACTTTCCTCATTATCGCATGTTGGGGATGCACAACTTGATGACCCTATGACTGTGCCTTTTATACCTGTTGTTACTGATCAAACAAATGTTGAGCACAATGTTGCAGATGATAGCTCTATGGCTGATGAAGATCCAGAAAAAAATTCGGCTGAAAATGATGCAGAAATGGCCTCCAATGATCATCCAGAAAATGCAGAAGAAGACGAACTGGGCACCGGATCTGAGGATGCTTCGCCTGCTGCTTCTGATTCGGTCGGCGTCGATACCGAGGTGGATTCGCCCGATCTGTCCCCTGCTGCCACGCGCATCCCCATGCCTGGCCGCCCGACGCGTCGGTCGCTGTCTCTGACAGCGCACTTGCGCTGCGCGTCCCCAGCTACCACGACACGCTCTCGCTCCGTGTCCCCCGGTGCCATCCCCGCCTCCTCGTCGCGACGTGGCTCTCCTGGATACGCCAGCGCCCAGGAAGAGACGTGGCAGCCCGCCTGCGCGTCGCGTAGCGCCAGATTCTGGCGCCGCGAGATCTTCTGTGCCCCGCAATGCTGCACGCCCTCCTGCTGCTCCTTCGCTTGGAGTTCGTACACGGCTTATGAAAGGTATCCGGCAATCTAGAATTTATACGGATGGATGTGTTCGCTATGGTTTGTTTACCTCTACAGGAGAGCCTCAAACACTCAATGAAGCACTCGACGATCCGAAGTGGCGCAAAGCAATGGAGGAGGAGTATGATGCTTTGCTTCATAATAAGACATGGCACCTTGTTCCTCCAAGTTCTAACAAAAATCTTATTGATTGCAAATGGGTATATCGTATTAAGAAACATGAAGATGGAACGATTGACAGATATAAAGCTCGCCTAGTTGTAAAAGGATTCAAGCAAAGGTATGGCATTGACTATGAAGATACCTTCAGTCCTGTTGTTAAAGCTGCTACTATCAGGACTGTTCTAGCAATCTCTATCTCAAGGGGATGGAGTCTGCGGCAGCTAGATGTCAAGAACGCGTTTTTACATGGTGTTCTGGAAGAGCAGGTTTATATGAAACAACCTCCTGGTTTTAAAAGTTCTAAGTTTCTTGATTATATCTGCAAACTTGATAAAGCTTTATATGGTCTAAAACAAGCCCCTCGAGCATGGTTCTCCAGACTTAGTTCCAAACTGCATGATCTCGGTTTTGCACCCTCCAAGACAGATACCTCTTTATTTCTCTATCAAAGATAAAATATAACTATATATGTGCTGATTTATGTGGATGACATCATAGTAACAAGTTCTTCAGATTCAGCTATTTCAGCTTTGCTTAGAGATCTCAATGATGATTTTGCTATCAAGGATTTGGGTGATCTACATTTCTTCCTTGGTATTGAAGTGAAGAAAATTCAGCATGGTCTGATTTTAACACAGGAAAAGTATGCCTCAGATCTCCTTAAAAAAGTTGGTATGACCCAATGTAAGTCTGCACCTACACCATTATCTTCCACCGAGTCTCTCTTTCCTGTTGATGGTGAACTCCATGGTCCGGAGGATAGCACAAAGTATCGCAGTATAGTTGGTGCTCTTCAATACCTTACTTTGACAAGGCCTGATTTATCTTTTTCGGTAAACAAGGTGTGTCAATATTTACATGCCCCCACAACAACACATTGGACTGCAGTTAAGAGAATTTTACGCTATGTTCATGGTACAGTGAGTCTTGGCATAACTTTTCTGCAGTCATCCTCTATTCTTTTGAGTGCCTTTTCAGATGCAGATTGGGCTGGATGTCCTGATGATCGACGTTCTACTGGAGGATTTGCTGTCTTCCTTGGTCCGAATCTGGTATCCTGGAGTGCCAGAAAACAGGCCACAGTGTCAAGGTCAAGTACTGAAGCAGAATATAAATCCTTGGCTAATGCTACTACTGAATTGATATGGGTTGAAGCTTTGCTTGGTGAACTTGGAGTCACTCTTCAACAACGACCATGTTTGTGGTGTGACAATTTGGGTGCCATATATTTGACAGCAAATCCAGTGTTCCATGCTCGTATAAAACATATAGAGATAGATTTTCACTTTGTCCGTGAAAGAGTAGCAAATAAGCAGTTAGATGTTAAGTTTGTTTCTAGTAAAGACCAAGTTGCTGATGACTTTACAAAAGCACTTCCTGTTAAGAGTTTGTATGAATTTAGGCGTAATCTGAATCTTCTGCGAAGTTCAGATTAAGAGGGGCTGTTAGACAATGTAATGAACCGTACATATATGGTATGGTTTAGTACACCGCCCGTATACGTACACAATCTGTACGCCATGATGGAGGTTGTTTCCACCCTATTTAACACGAACACGAAGCCCTAACAGGCTATCGTTTTCCGCCTATTGCTGATAGCAAAAAAGGTATATACTCGGCATGTAGTGATCTCGAGTCGATCTCGAGCTAGTTTCAAGCTAAGCAAGCCAATAAAATTCCTAAATGCAAAGAATGGATTCGTCTTATTTGACCACATGAACATCATTGTAGCGCCTTTTTGGGGGCGCTACCTTCTACATGGTAACGCCTTCGAAAGAGGCGCAATGCCTCTGCCAAAGTGACGACGTCAGACCCACTACAAAGAATTTTCAGAAACCACTCGCCGTGAAAAACCTAATTTAAATAAGGGTAGCGTACTGGACTGGGGAACTATTATCTTGAGGGTAGCGCTGGCGCTATGCACTAAAATATAGAATTTCAAACCCTGCAAATTTTGTTCTACAAATGCAAATGGCATGATTCTTTTTTCCTATGTGTCACAAATTACATTATCTTTCCGGTGTCAGCGGTCTCATGATGGTTAGACAATATTTCATAATTCTTATTTATGTTGGGTTTATTTTTGAATGTTTAGACGATTTCGGAAACATGGTTGTGAACGAAGATTTTATCAAAAAATAGAACAAGAAGAGTACCTTGAAGAGCCAAACAAGCATCCACTTTGATCATGGTTCACCCTTATTTTCAGAAAAATGAATTTTTACAAACAGTTTACAATTTGTGTGTTACTTTTGTTGAAATTAAATTTGATCTCCATGAAGCGTAAGAAAACATAGGCGTTTCTTGAGAAGCTTCCAAATCGTGTACAGAAAACATATGCGTCTCTTCAGAAGCGTGAGAAAACAATTTTGATCTCCAGCTTGAGGTGTAAAAATGGTGTCAGAAAACATATGTTTGTCTCTTGAGAAGCTTCCGGTGGCCAGTACGGTCACTTTGGACTTCTCACGTGGCGCGTACTGAATCTACGATTCTTTATGAGGTGGAAACTTGGGGATGGATGTGCATCGATCTCTGCAGGCAGCAGGGGCAACTGGGCAAAAATAAGGTGCTGTGTCAACCCCGATCGAGGGCTGCGACCCATGTGATCGGGTCAATGCTGGTCTCTGGACGCTCCCGATCGTCGAGCTAGCTGTTGCCGTTGGGGATCCGATGATTCCTAGCACGTGCCGTCTCCCTCCGATCGTGGTTGAGAGCTCAAAGTCAGAGCTCGATCGAAGGAAAGTCAGACATACGCACTGCACAGAGAGAGACTGTGGAGTGAGAGATTATGGAGAGGGCAGCAAACGCTGGCTGCCTCGCTTCCTCTTGCTCGCCGCCATGTCGGCCACGCCCTGGCTTCTCATCGTCTACTGCCACCGCTCCGTCTTCGACGCGCCGCCTGTCGGTTCCCCGCGCCCGCCGTCCGACGGCGCCCAGCTGAGCTTCCTCTCCGTCCACGAGGCGCGGCTCAAGAAGCTCCCGACCACCTCCTCCCGCTCGCTCTCCGCCGCGGCAGCAGTGCGCAGCGACGCGCACCGCCACAGCGACGTCGACCCCTGCCGAGGCCGGTACCTGTACATCCACGACCTGCCGCCGCGGTTCAACGCGGACATCCTCGCCGACTGCCGCCACTGGTACCAGTGGATCGACATGTGCCAGTACCTCGCCAACGCCGGCCTCGGCGCGCCCCTCGACAACTCCGACGGCGCCTTCGTCGACCAGGGATGGTACGCCACCGACCACTTCGGCCTCGACGTCATCTTCCACGCCCGGGTCCGCCAGTACGCCTGCCTCACCAACGACTCCGCCCGCGCCGCCGCCGTCTTCGTGCCCTACTACGCCGGCTTTGACGTCGTGCGCCACCTCTGGAGCAACAACGCCACCGCCAAGGACGCCGCGCCGCTCGCCCTCGCCGACTGGCTCGCGCGCCGGCCCGAGTGGCACGCCATGGGCGGCCGCGACCACTTCGTGCTCTCCGGGAGGACGGCCTGGGACCACCAGCGCCAGACGGACAGCGACTCCGAGTGGGGCAACAAGCTTCTGCGTCTGCCTACAGTGCAGAACATGACGGTGCTCTTCGTCGAGAAGGCGCCGTGGACGGACTTCGACTTCGCCGTCCCGTACCCGACCTACTTCCACCCGGCGAAAGACGCCGACGTGTTCCGATGGCAGCACCGGATGCGCGGCATGAAGCGCGACTGGCTCTTCGCCTTCGCCGGCGGCGAGCGGCCAGGGGACCCCAACTCCATCCGGCACAACCTCATCAGGGAGTGCGCCGCCGCCGCCAACGCGTCATCGGCCTGCAACCTCGTCCAGTGCCGCAAGGGCGAGAAGCGCTGCCTCGTGCCCAGCACCTTCATGCGCGTCTTCCAGACGGCGCGCTTCTGCCTGCAGCCGCCGGGGACACGTACACGCGGCGCTCCGCGTTCGACGCCATCCTCGCCGGATGTGTGTTATGACCCTCGCCTACATACCACGAGTTGGGCTGGTGTCGTGGGCTAGCAACGATGAGCTTGGCCCAACCAAGCTGCCTGGAGTTACATATACACTGGAGGAGGCAGCGAACACCCTATCCGGATGGATCACGAACCGAACGGCGGCTTCTTCCTCCCCTGTATTCTTCTCCTCTCTGACCTAGACTCTCTCTGATTCCCCACCCCTTGCTGCTTGTATCCCAAATTAGCTACCCAAATCCTTGTAATCTGGTGTTGTGAGTGTTGTTGAGTGATCTGTGAAGTGGGTATGTAACATTTGGTATCAGAGCCAATCTCCTCCACCCCAGATTGATTCCATGGAGGCCAAGTTGGACTCGTTGCTCCAGCTGCTGCAGCAGTCCGAGTCTCGTATGGCGTCGGAAATGAAGGCGATCAAGCTCGCCGTTGACACTATCAAGCCAGAAATCGCGCAGATCAAGGCCACGTTCGATACTTGGAAGCCAGCCATGGAAACCAACGCCGGCGACCAGCTGCTGCACCTCTCAGATGTCGGCCTCGTCCTCGCCATCGACGACACCGACCCTGTGGCTCCGACGCCGACCAGGTGTTCGACAGAAGGCCCAAGCAGCGACGCCTCTGAGTTGAGGTCTGCAACGGCGCCAACGGCGCCCTCGGCCACCGTCAACATCATCCGTGTGCTTGCCGCTGCAAGCGACGGAACCCACGACGGCCAAACCATCAGTGGCGCGACATCGACGCCTGCCATCTGCTCGACCGGCGGTATGGTACTCGGCACCGGCGGAGACAACCCAGCCCGGGAGCCTAGTACTGCAACACCCACCAAGTGTTCAACTGTTGGCGTTGACCTGGACATCGAAGCCATCCATGTCATGGAGGTGCACCTGCTCACAGACAACACGAACGAGTGCAGCTCTGTTTCCGTTGAGATATTGGGCAGTGGTGTTGTGCGACCACCATGGCCACCACCACAAATAGGTACCCTTGGGTTTTCGAGTAGGGGCATTTTCAATGAGAGGCAGATGGAGTTGAAATCATGGCAAGATGAGCTGCAACATCGGCACAATGGAGGTTTATATTTGTCTTGCAAGGTTATTGGCTCCAGTTTCCCTATGTCGCTTCAGTTTGAGAAATTGCAGGATGTTACAGGAGCAGTACTTGAGTGGAACCTATGGCTCAATTGGCAGCCTTACTTATTCGATCCTATTGAAATGAGTTACTGCTGCGACAAGATGATTATTCGTATGCCTGCACGGCTAGGAATGCATGGATTGGAGCCCAGCAGTTGTTCCCATGGGGTCGAGCTCTTGATGTCAGGTGTTCATGTGTTTGTTCCTGATGGGGTTAACTATTTCCAAGACCTAGTTGTTTATTCTCAGATTGCTTGGTGGCTGTATGATAGACAACCTGATAGTTTTGGGTTGATGCAACTAGAAACAAAGGCTTCAGCACAAAACACCTGCAAGAACAATCAATCAGGCTATGCAAGGACTCTGAACTGCTTGCTAGGGATTAGTAGTTCGGCTATTCCTGGTTTTACTAAACTACTTGTTCTTTGGACAGAGGCAATGGTGAGGCATCTCCACTGCAGTTTCACTATTCCTAGTTGGTTCAACACTGAATGTGCTTTCTTCTCGGTTTCTGAATACTATCAATGGGTCAGTGCGAAATTGTATCATTCTCCCATTTTTGATTGGGAAATCCTTTGGCTGTGTGACTTGAAGTATTCTAAAGGTTGTAATATGTTCAGGCAACCATTCTCTGTGGGTATTTTCCCGGAACAATATCATTGGCAAAATGGTTGGTCAAGTTTGGTCGTGATGTTGTACCCTGCAGTTGTGATGAGATGGAAGACAGCGGCCAGCTCCTCGCATCAACTGAAACTCACAGTGCAGTGGGGAATTGCATGGGCATGGTATCTCCACCTGGGAGGTTCTGTTAACTGTTACAAGTCCAAGGAAATTTACAGGCCTACGCCTAAACGTGTTACAATGCTTAGTCCAGCAGGTAAAATGGCTAGTGACGTGCAACCATTTGCTTGGCAAGATAAAGCAACCATCACTCCCAATGAGTTAGCTGCGAGTAGCATGATTATGATGGAGGCCTTTAAAATTGGGAAAAGTGTTCTGAGCCTTGTTCATGGACATTGGTCGGGTAATTCTGGTTGTTTGCAATGGGACCCCGGTGGCATTGGCAATGCAGCAGCCAAACTGGCTCGCGGACAAGACAAACCTCAAGAAGGGGAGATGTTCATATGCTCGGGACATGAGGGTTATTTTGTGGTGTACTCTGACAGGAACGAGCAGCTGGAATGTTCACTTCATACTTCTGGGGAGCAAGTCTACCACCTCATCTCCTGGAACAAGGTCCCTGTCAGCTACGACTTCTACCTTTATGAAGCATACTACTTCGACCGGTCTACAACGACCTCATCATCTACCATGAAGAGTACCACGACGACACCAACAAGATCAGGGAAGTTCACGCTCCAGGGGATCCCGGCAAGTTAGCCCTGCAATATCCTCGGAAGATCTCGGCTTGGGGACAAGCCGAATTTCAAGAAGGGAGGAATGTTATGACCCTCGCCTACATACCACGAGTTGGGCTGGTGTCGTGGGCTAGCAACGATGAGCTTGGCCCAACCAAGCTGCCTGGAGTTACATATACACTGGAGGAGGCAGCGAACACCCTATCCGGATGGATCACGAACCGAACGGCGGCTTCTTCCTCCCCTGTATTCTTCTCCTCTCTGACCTAGACTCTCTCTGATTCCCCACCCCTTGCTGCTTGTATCCCAAATTAGCTACCCAAATCCTTGTAATCTGGTGTTGTGAGTGTTGTTGAGTGATCTGTGAAGTGGGTATGTAACAGCCGGTGTTCTTCCACCAGGACTCCGCGTACAGGCAGTACCGGTGGCACCTCCCTGACGATCACGCCGCCTACTCCGTGTTCATCCCCGAGGCGGACGTGCGGAACGGCAACACTACCGTGGAGGAGACGCTCCGGAGGATTCCTCGGGACGTGGCGGAGCGGATGACGGAGACAGTCATCGAGCTCATACCCAGGCTGGTCTACGCCGACCCGAGGTCCAAGCTAGAGACGCTCAAGGACGCCGTGGATTTTGCCGTGGTGGCCATCATCGACAGGGTCAGCAAGATCAGGCAGGAGATGGCTGATCCTAGAAATAACCTGCTCATGCACACGGCGGCCAAGGCGTCTAGGAAAGTTAGGTCGGATAATTAGGAAGAAACAGAATGTCGAGTGTGCAAGATTAGTAGTTCTGTTAGCAAAATAGAGGCATCGATGCAAACGCATGTTGAGATCGTTTGTAACTTTAACCGGGACTACTGTTTGGTTGAACACGGTTTGAAATTAAAATTTTGATCTCGGATGAACATTTTTTAAGTTGGTCTTTTGAGTAGTTCTTGGCATTCTCTCACAAGCACTAGAGAAGAAGTAAACGAAAACCGATCAATATGCTGCCCTGGACGGAAATTTAAAACGAGCTCAGATGCTCATGATAGATTAAAAAATTCAAAAAGATAGTAAAACATTCTAAAAAAAGTTGGTCATAAACCTATGCGTTGTTCTGCATACATGAAAAGTTCCTGATTAAATGATATTTTTTGATGCTTTGTGTGACAAAACAAATCAGTGGGCAACGTGAGATTTAAAACTATTATTTTTAATTGTTTGCCTCGGATGGGTTCAAGCAAACCCTAACCGACGCCCATTGTGTCGACCCTCCGGCGCCGGTTTTCTTGTAACTAGGACGGCCCAGTAGCTGGTTTACTTTCGATTTTGAAAAGTTTCCAGAAACTTCTGAGTTGTTTTTCTTGGTTAACCGGCTTTTTGTTTGCATTTCTGTTTTTTGGTTCAATTTTTGGTTTTTTCGTTTCGTTTTTCTGGTTAGTAGTTTTTTGAAAAACGTTCAATTTTAAAAATTGTTCAGATTTGAAAAACGTTCAAGTTTAAAAAAGATTAGATTTGAAAAAATTCAAATTCGAAAATTGTTCAGATTTTAAAAGTTCTTCATGAACCATTTTCGAATTCATGAACATTTTTCCGTGAACTTTTTTAAATCTTGATTTTCTAAATTCACAAACCATTTTCAAATTCATGTACCATTTTTGAATCTATGAACCATTTTCAAATTCATGAACATTTTTTCGTGAACTTTTTAAAAATCTGATTTATTTAATTCACGAACCCTTTTTGAATTCATGAATGGTTTTCGAATCCTCAAACGTTTTTACAAATTCACGAAAAAGGGACTGAAAAAGGTAACCTTTTTTTATTTGCAGGGAAAACGTAACCTTTTTCGTGAGAAGACAAACAGGCAGGCGAGCGGGAAAAAAAAAGAACCCAAATCATAGAAAGCAGAGGTCAGGAACGCGTGTAAATTGGGCTGGCTGGCTCGGCCACTCGGAGATCTCGGATTCAACTCAAATCCGCAACCTAGCGGGCCTACCAGACAGCCCAATACCACGTGCTGTCAGGTAATTGTGCATGGACCAAAGCGACTAGGCCCACGCAATTTTAAGCCTTGCTGGGTAGACGATGCTGCTTTACCCGTTTTTTTCTCCTGTAGCGATTTAAGTGTACTATACGAAACGTGCTGGCGTCGCCCCCTGACAGCTACTGTAGATACGTTGTGTATACCACACGCGGGAATTAACTAAAGCTAGAGCATCTGCTGATCATTGTGGTTTTTTTTAACAATAAAACCATATATTATATATTATAGTAGCGAATAGTACATGGTAGAGACATTGAGCTGACTACAGTGATTATAAAATAAAGTCTAAAAGAAAAGAGCAAATATTCAAACCCTTTCTTCTTCCATGACACAATGTTAAACTTTTCTGAAAGCAGGCGTCGAACGACAAAGATATCAATCCAGAGACCTGCGAATACCAACGAGTGTTCTCTCATAATTTTGAGCCGCAATGCCAAGGTTACGTGCACGCACGTAACCATTAAGTTAACCAACCAACATCGGCAAAAGTACCAACACCAATATTTCAGGGAATAACAACCGGACAGTTTGGTCGACGTCGCTGGGAGCCGAGAGTACGAAATCGCCATTGTCGAGGACGTAGCAGTCGGGACAAATATTGCGAGGACAATCCTTGCGGCAATCATAAGAAAAGATCCAAAATCGATCCGGCGAAGCAAGATCTGAAGGACCAAACCAAGACAAATTTAATCTTACAGCACCACCATTGACGTCGGAAAGAAGATCTCGTCGTCGAAGAAAGGACCAAAGATTGCTTATTGTAGATGATGAAAACTCCATTGATGAAGAAATCGACACCAAAACTCCAATCAAATCTATTGAAAACACTGTACGGGTGACCAATCGATTGATCTAAATTCTCTACGCGTATACCTTGACCACAAAACTGCATCTGATCGTGGTGCTAAACGGAGGTGATCCTTCAAAGAGATAATTGTCCGGAAACTCGTAGAACGATGCTCTTATTATGAAAAACATATTTCGCAATGTCCAAAAATTTTGAAAAAAAATTAGGTGTACATACAAATATTTTATGTAGGCATTTTCGTCAAAAAAGACATTTTTTTGGCCCTGCGTTAAAAGACAAAAAATCTATTAAGAAGTTATTTTTAGCACCAAATTTGTCTTTTTATACAAAACACAAAAAACATTATTTTTACGTGAAATTTTATGTGCCAACATAAAATGTTAGGAGGTACACTCGAAATTTTATTTCAGAATTTTTTGAAATTTTAAATATTTTTAAAAATGTTCTTTTATAATGAGACTAAATACTCCTATGAGCCAAAACGTCGTGTCCATAATTGTTGACCAAGCATCTTTCTCGGGTGGCATGGTATCGGTCTCGACTCTCGAGGCGATGCTCATAGTCACAGGTTACGCACAAGTGAACATCCGTGGTACAAGTCAAAAACCATCATAATTGGGGCAATCTTTGCGAATAACAATCGGGATTCGATTTCTTTTGGCAAAAACAACCGGGATTGAGTCACGGCATGGATCACATCGCTGATTCATCCGATTAGCCGCTAACGTTATTTCTGAAAGGCCGAGCCCACACGTGTTACCAAATATTCACACCCTTTGATTCGACCACTAAATAAGATGTAGGGCCTACCTGTCATCATCTTCATCTTGCCCTCTCACTATTCTTCTCTTGTGTGCATTATGTCGAACAACACGTGTGCGTCGAAGTCGAACTGTCGCCAGTGTGCGTGCAAGCCACCGATCATGCCCGCACTGTGTAGCGCCGCCGTTATCGTTGCCAGCAGCGAGCCGCGCCGCCGCACGCGAGTGCAAGCCGCCATGTCGGTCGCGACACATGGTAGCAGTGATGTTGCTCCTCTCTTCCACGACGTGAGAGGTGGCAGCATCGTCTGGGAACAATGCTTGTTCCCCGCCTCCTGGGCCTGGGGAGTCGGCGATGATGCCTGGTGGCGCACGACGACGGCCATGACTTCGGGTTAGGCAGGGAGCTGTGCGGCATGCGCGGTGCGCGACACGGCCAGGAGCGACGTCTCAGCCACGAGCGGTGCTCGAAACATCAGCGGTGTGGACACCATTCGACTGCTCGGCATGTATAGGTGGCCGGTGGGCGCAGAGGGCGTGTGTGTTGAATAAGTTGATGGTTGGAAACATGAGAAAGAGTCACCCGGAATAAATCCAGAGTGATCGGAATATTTTCGGGGTGATCTTAATATTTTAGGAGAGATTATATAAGTGGACGTGAGATGTCCCGGAGTCATAGAAATAGTTTCTATAACTGTCAGATGAATTCTGAGATTTTATATAAAGAGAAAAATACTCATCCGATTTTTTTTGGACAAACACTGGAAGAGGGGAAAGTGCAGGTAGGGGTTCCAGGGCTGCACTAGGGCCTTGGGCCACTTGGGTGCAGGCGCATGGGCCTTGGAGACCAGCAAGGGGCGTTCCCCCTTTTGCCTCGAGGGCCAAGGAAAGGGGGACGGCCAGATGGGCAAAAAGGCCCACTAGGGTTTCGCCTCCTCCTTTTTTGGGGGCAAGGCACCCTTGGTCGGCCAGCCCTAGGGGCTGCGCCCCAACCCCTCCCTCCCATATATAAAGGAGGGGAGAGACACCCCTCCCTAGTCCCTCCCACGCATTGAGTTGTGTAGGTGCCCCTTCCCCCTCTAGATCAGATCTAAATCTACAATGTTTTGATGTGTCCCCGCCCGATAGATCTGGATCTCTCTCTCCCATGTGTTGGGATTTCCACCATACTTGTTCCAGTAAATACGTAGTCCTGGATGACGAAGTTCTGCTGAACTGGATGCACTAGTACAGAACGACACTATGGCAACGGGCGCAAACCCTCAATGGCATCGGAGAAAGCATCCGTTGCCCCGACTCTGTAACTGATGTGAAGAGAGATATCCGCAATGGTTACTTTGTCCGTTTCCTTTGAAAATCATTTAATATTAAAAAAATAGGGGCCTTCCTGTAGTGATACAGGAAGCACCGTAGATACAGGAAGCACTGTAGCGACACAGGAAGCACAGAAGCAATCAATGATATATTCAACTATACCACATCAGAATACATATTATACTATACTCTTAGAAAAGTCACACGGTTCATCACAAAATACACATCAAAATATAATCCAAAAATTGATGCCGCTAACATCCTCACAGCAAAAAATACACCCAGATAATCGCCTCGACCAAGTCCAGTCACACCATCCTCTGAGCATCGACTTCATCTCCAATCACCTAAGTCATTGTGACAAATCAGATGAGATTCAGTAACGAAATCAATGTTATACTGAGCTATTTGACATCTACTCATGTCCTAGGCTCTAGTAGCAAATACCACATGAGAATAAACAGCGCAAGCACTAGAGATTTTCCATCGCAAACTGCACCAACCAATAAAAGAACAATAAACGAAAGAAAGTTAAACTTCACGAAACAAAGTGGAAGCATCAGTTGAGGAAGCTCTACGAAGCTAGAGGAGCTAGGAATTAGCCAAACTTTATCGAACCATGGAGAAAGCACAATCAACGACGATGGCCTATACTCTGCCAGCCAGCCACTCTTGCATCCTAGAAAGATCTTAAGCTGAAAGTCAAGTACTAGCAGGTGGACGGATCTGACGGGAAATCCAAATCGGAGCATGTATGTGGAAGGATCCGGCGGGGGACCAAAATCAACTTGTAGTTCTAATTAGCTGCGTACCTTGTGCTGGAGAAGCGGCAGGTGGAGGGATCTGGCGGGTACCCAAATCGAAGCTGCGCACCTCAGCGAGACCTGGTTGAAGACGGTCGTGCTGGGGCGATCTGGCCTCAGTTGCCGCGAGCGTTGTCGATCACTGGCCATGCTCACGCCAGATCGGTCGCCAGGCAGCAATAGCGTGCTCGCCCCGCGCGGATCCGGCCACCGCGCCGTCCTGCTCGTGGAAAACCATCACCTTCTTCCTGTGCGGATCTGACCGCCGCGCCATCCTGCTCACGGGACGCCCCGTCCATGGCCGTCGACGGCGTAGAGGGACTTCTCTGTCGCTGCTTGCTACATCGCGACCGCCGGCCAGAAGGAGGTAGGTGGAGAGGGGGTGTGCGACTGTGGGAGAGGATAAGGCAGAGGAGTTGTCGTGGACTTAGAAAAATCTAGGGTTGGGCCGCTCGGGAGTATTTATTGCATGGAGCTTTAATTGCATACGGTTGCACTTTTTAACCGTTACAGATATATCGGCTACGGTTAATTATTTTGGTCCGTTGCCTTTGTGTCGTGCGCGGGACATGCAATTTCTTTTAACCGTGACCATTGTGACGAATATTGTAGAAACTCTGTTGTTTTTCTTCTGCCGTTTCCATAGAGGGGTATCCTATGTGTCGTTCTGTACTAGTGACGTTACGAACGCGTGCGAACTCTGAGAGGGATCATACCATTGATCCTATTCGAGTTGACACTGACATCGGAACACTGGCAGACTGGAGCGAGGAATCGGCGACATCCTCACCGCTATGCTTAGACGTGAGGAAATCTTCATCAGACTTCATCGACATTTACTTCCGCTACACGATATCGGAATGATAAACTATAGATCATCTCTCGCTTGTATTTTCATATATAGATCTTGTCTGCTACGTGTTAGGCGATTTTTTTTTTGTTTTCCATCGCGTAACCCAATAGTGGGGCACAGTGGTGCTATAGCATGGGTGCCGGCAGGCACGTATGTGCTTGACACAAATGCACACAAGAGAGAGTGAGGCCGATAGGTGGGACCCACGGCTAGTTTGATATCCAGTCAAACGTTATGGAGTATTTGGTGCCACGTCAACAATTAAAACAGATCCCACTAATCATAAAGATCGTTATCGATGCTAAACCGCCGGTTAGTGCTTTTTGTCACGCTGTGGTTCACTCCTGGTGGCTTTATGCCAAAAAACGAATTCCACAGTTTTTTTTTGCATTTATCTCTTATCTGATCGACATATTGCGCTTCTATGGAGGCAATTGTGGAGACCGAACTCCGTGGAGCTTGGTTTTAAAAATTCAAAATAGGCATTTCAAAGTTAAAAAAATAAGAAAAATTTAATGATGAAGGTAACTCGTGTGCAAAATTTAATTTCAAGATTTGAGCGATGCACATTTTTTATTTAAGAGTTAAAATTTGGTCAGATTTGTCGGTTTTTTATGGAGTAGCCTAGAATACAAAAACTATTCGCGTTTAGATTTCACGCACCGATAGAGTATGTACCCGTGGGATTTTCGTTTCTTTTTTTGTTTCTTTTTACCCTAAACCCTAAAAAATGAAGATTTGGAAAAAGATGAGCCCGGGCTGCCTTTGCACTTGCGGCTTCTCTGGAGTTTGTCATGAAGAGGAGCCCGTGACATTGACGCCGCGTGGAAATAAAAAGTTTGACGTCACGACAAGTTAGTGATCGGGGCGACAGACAGGGCCGCGGTGATATGTGGACTGGACCCAACACAACAGCCGTCGTCGCATCTCGCATCTTTCATGTGATGTCACTATGTCAGTTAGTAGTACTAACATTTGTTCCGTAATTAACTTGCTAAATCATCATCCCACTGGGTGGCGTCGACGTGTGGCGGCTCGTCGTGCGTCGTAGGAGAGGCCCACTCGGTGCTCATGACGCCGCCACGTCGTCGGAAGATGGTGCTTTGGGGAGGGGAGGGGACCGGACGGCTGGGAGTTGGGTGCAGACAGATTAGACAATGTAGTTCGCCCAGCTAGTTTTTCTTTTCACCCTTTCTCTTTGGATCTTGTTGGGAAATAATGGGCCGCCTGCCTGCAAACTGCCTTTGACCGGCCACCGACCATGTCGTCGGCAATCCCATGGCTGCATATGCTCCATAGTATATAGTACTTTATTCATGCATGCGGCCTGCGCTGCCGGACTCCCAACACTTGGCTATCCCAGCTCCAAATTCTGGTCCCATTCCAAGGTTAATTTGCCTACAAATATTGGCCAAGTCGATTTTACACGCGCCTCCTCTATCTATCCACGCCTAAAATTTGATACTTGATGCATCAAACAAGCCCCTTGATTCCTTTGCCAGCTCAGTGTTTACATCCAACTGAAAGCAGGTAGCACCGCGTACGCACCAACGATTAATTGCCCATGGTATTTGACTTGAGTTTTTTTGTATTATACCTTTTTTGGGACACAAAAACAGTAGCCTACTAGTCATTTCAATCAAAAAACAAACGTCGCATGCATAGTGTCCATGCCCATTAGCATATTTTCGTTCCTTACTAATCTTCCGTTTGGAGCTATACATGTTGACATTTGGCGGCAGCGTCGTGCACCCGGCTAACGTAGCCACGAGGCCACGTAGCTACGACTACGGTCCTTGAAATGATTATTAAGCGACCTTCTTCCTTGTCCTAATCATTTGGACCTTCATTGACCAAATCGTATTTATGTGTTGTGAGTATTATTTTTTCCTTCGCTCCTCGTGCGCGCGAACGCGAATGTTACAGCGCCGTTCCGCGCATGCTCCCTTGTTGATCGAGCGCTGCCGCGGCAGCAGATTCGTCCAAAAACGGTGTGGGCAGCGGCAGGAGCGTGACGAACGGCCCGCCGACGAGATCGGCGCGGCGGCGGCCGGCACGTCACGGACTACCGACGATTTTTGCCGGCATGGGAACGTGTGCCCTGCCGTCTTTGGGTCCAGTTTGGGCTGCCAAGTTGCTCTCTTTTTGACATTTGGCAAACACACGCTACAACTACAAGTCCTTTGACCTCACTTGGATACGGGCTTTTATTTTTTGAGGTAAAACGGCAGTTGTTGAGGTTAGAATTCTGGCCCCATTTGGGTTTGCCTCCAAATTTGCCAAAGCCTATTCTCTTTTCTCACATACTGATTAATTGCCACGGTCCCGTCTAAAAGATTAATTGCCACGATGTGACCATTATGGTAGATGCACGTCCAATTAGATGGTGGATACACGTCTACTAGAGTTTTTTGCTTTTCTTCTTTAATTGTTTTCCCCTTTGATTCTTTGCCCCGTTTACATCCAACGGATCCAACATAGGCAATACTACAAACAGGATATGGTGGAGAAGAGTAGTACGGAGTAATAGTTGACTTAGCCTTTTTGTATTGCAAATTTCTCTGAACTGTCTTGATGTGACCATAAACGGTATAACCCATGTTGAAAATTCTTTATATGTTGATAGATAAATCATATGATTTTTTTCTCTCTCTCTCTCCTCTGAGTAGACATTTTCATAAATCTCTACTCTCTATGGATAGCCACAGGACGATTTCCGGCGAGAGCAAACGAACGGAGAAACCTTGGCACAAGCCTCCGATCAATTGTCCCTCACCATTGATGGCTCAATTTGTGATACATACCAGTCTGCTGGGATTGGCATGGTACCATGATACGTCTCAAACGTATCTATAATTTTTAATGTTCCATGTTTGTTTTATACCAATTGCTACATGTTTTGCATCTACTTTATATCACTTTTATACATTTTTTGGGACTAACCTATTAACAAGATGCCGAAGTGCCAGTTCCTGTTTTCTGCTGTTTTTGTATTCCAGAAAAGCTAGTCTGGAAATATTCTCGGAATTGGACGAAACTACACGGGGGTGCCTATTTTTCCAGAACACGCCTGACGGAGCGAAGGAGCAGCAGAGGAGGGCCACCAGGAGGCCACACGCACCTAGGGCGCGGGCCCCCCTTCTGCCGCGCCCTAGGGTGGTGTGGGCCCCTCGGGGGTCCGCAGCCGCCGCCCTTTCGCCTACTTATTCCCCCCGACGCGAAAACCCTAAGTACCTGAGCAAATATCCACGAAAAGATCCAGAGACGCCGCCGTCGTCAACCCTAGCTCGGGAGGGTTCAGAACCTCTTCCCGGCACCCTGCCGGAGAGGGGAATCGTCACCGGAGGCTTCTACATCGCCATGCCTGCCTCCGGAGTGATGCGTGAGTAGTTCATCCTTGGACTACGGGTCCATAGCAGTAGCTAGATGGTTGTCTCTCCACTTTGTGCCATCATGTTTAGATCTTGTGAGCTGCCCTACATGATCAAGATCATATTATTGTAATGCTACATGTTGTGTTTGCTGGGATCCGATGAATATTGAATATTATGTCAAGTTGATTATCAATCTATCTATATGTTATTTAAGATCTTGCATGCTTTCCGTTACTCGTAGATGCTTTGGCCAAGTAGATGCTTGTAACTCCAAGAGAGAGTATTTATGCTAGATAGTGGGTTCATGTCTCCGTTTAACCTGGGACAGTGACAGAAAGTTCTAAGGTTGTGGATGTGCTGTTGCCACTAGGGATAACCTAACGATGCTATGTCCACGGGCATATGTGTTTGTTTACATTACGCACTTTACTTAATGCAATTATCCGTTGCTTGCAACTTAATACCAACGGGGGACTCGGATGACAACCCGGCGGTGGATTATTAGTCATAGATGCTGTTGGATAACGGTCTATGTATTATGTCGTAATGCCCAATTAAATATCATAGTAGTCAACATGTCATGTATATGCATTGTCATGCGCTCACTATTCGTCAATTGCCCAGCTGTAATTTGTTCACCCAACATGTTAGTTATCTTTTATGGAGAGACACCACTAGTGAACTGTGGACCCCGGTCCATTCTTTTACACTGATTAAACAACCACAAACTGCAAACTGTTCCTTTTTCATTCTCTGCAATTTAATACTCATTTTCCACACCATACGTTTAATCCTTTGTTTTCAGCAAGCCAGTGAGATTGACAACCTCACTGTTTCGTTGGGGCAAAGTAGTTTGATTGTGTTGTGTGCAGATTCCACGTCAACAGTCCAGACTCCCTGCGACAGCTATTTTTCTGGCGCCGTTGACAACCTTCTGAAGAGTTGCTGCTCCTACTGGTTCGATAACCTTGGTTTCTTTCTGAGGGAAAACTTGCTGCTGACTACATCATACCTTCCTCTTGGGGTCTCCCAACGAACGTGTGTTTCACGTCATCAAGCTATTTTTCTGGCGCCGTTGCCGGGGAGACAGCAGTCTTCTGCAAGGGGAGTTTCACGCTTCCAATCTCTTTACTTTGTTTTTGTCTTGCTTAGTTTATTTTATTTTATCTTGTTTGCTTTCAATTATCAAAAACACAAAAAAATTAGTTACTTGCATTTAGTTTATTTTCGTTTGTTTCCTGTTAGTTATTATGTCTAGCTCTTTACTTGCTATCAATGGTTACTTTCCTTGAAACTAGTCCTATGGCTGAAAACAACATGAGAGAGCTTTATGAAATTTATCTTGAGTTGGGACATGAAGTGTTTGAAGAGAAAATTAAAAAGCCTATGGAACTTTATTTGCATAACAATCATGATAGTAGCAATGTTATTAGCATACATTCTTTGAACACCATTATTGCTAATGCCATGGAAAGCTCTAAGCTTGGGGAAGCTGGTTTTGATAAAAATGATATTTTTAGTCCCCAAGCTTGGAGGAGGAAGAATGCTATACTGTTGAATGTCATGATTCTATTGAAATATCTCTTTTGATAAATTTGAAAAAACATCCTCCTTGACTCAGTAAAGGAAATTGCAGAAAGTAAAAATGTGCTCCCTAATGTTATATATGATAATGCTCTTGATGATGGTCCTATATTGCCTAATGATATTAATTATACTATTATTGTCAAAAGTGGGTTTGATAACCCCACTATTTTGAGCTTAATAAAAATTATGCGTTTGTAGATCATGAAAAGCATGCTTTATGTGATAGTTATATTGTTGAGTTTGTTCATGATGCTACTGAAAATTATTTTGAGAGAGGAAAATATGGTTATAGAAATCTTCATGTTATTAAATTTCCTCTCTTTATGATGAAAGTTTTGAGCTTTCTCTTGTGTTGCTTCTATATGATTTTTGCTTTAAGACCTAATGGTCCGTTGAAAGTTTTGAAGTTGCACTTGTTTTGCTTCCTATGCTAGTCACTTTGTGCTTAATTGACTTGTTTTCTTATAAGACTCCTATGCATAGGAAGAGTGTTAGATTTAAACATGTTTTATATATGCTCCTTGATGCTCTCTTTTATGTTTCAACTCTCATCTTTATGTGAGCATCATAAAAATCACTATGCCTAGCTAAAAGGCATTAAAGAAAGCGCTTTTGGGAGGCAACCCATTATCTTTTATTTTCTATTAGTCAAGGTTGTTTACTTCTGTAGCAACTCCTTTGTATCTTTATTTTCTCGCATTGTTGTGCCAAGAGTAGCCTCTAATGTAAGATGATGCTTAATTTTGATTGCTGCGCAGAAACAGATTTTTGCTGTTCACTGTACGAAATTCCTAAAATCACCAGATTGTTAATTAAATCTGAAATTTTTGTGCGTAATCTTTATGAATGTCTGAAACTTTCATTAGTTCAGAGTTTCTCGATCTGAGCGTCGTAAGTGCCTCGAAAAAATTCGTCTTTGCGGACTGTTCTGTTTTAGACAGATTATGCCTTTTTATTTTGCATTCTCTCTTTTACTAGTGTTGAGTGAAATTCTTTTTTGGGTGGAAGAGCTTCACATAACATCAGTGGCTGTAGCTAATGTTTAAAGTAACAAATCATATTGCGTCTTTATAGAACATGTGAATTTTTGATTATGCACTAACCCTCTAATGAGATCTACTTTGAGTTTGGTGTGACGGAAGTTTTCAAGGGTCAAGAGAGAAGGATGATATAATAGGATCAAGAAGAGTGAAGAGCTTAAGCTTGGGGAGGCTCCCATGGATCTCCCCAGCATATTTCAAGAAGACTCAAGCGTCTAAGCTTGGGGATGCCCAAGGCATCCCCTTCTTCATCGTCAAAATTATCAGGTCATCTCTAGTGAAACTATATTTTAATTCTTTCACATCATATGTGCTTTTCTTGGAGCGTCTGTGTGCTTTTATTTTCAGTATTGCACTTTTATTTTCAATAAAGCTTGACTGGACCCTAGCATTCTTGATTGGGAGAGAGACACGCTCCGCTTTTTCATGAGAATACTCCTATTCTTCACTTATATTTGTTGAGTATTCATATCTAGCGCTGTTCAGCTTTTAGCTCTTGTTTTCATGTATCTCTTGTCAGAGCTATTAGCTTTCTTTTGTAGAAAGTACTCTCTTGCTTCACTTATATTTGTTTGGAGAGTTGATGAAATAAATTGATTGGTGTTTGGTTGGTTCAGAAAATGTTGCATGTGGTAATTGGTATAAGGAAAAACTTGCTTAATCTTGTAGATCACTAAAATGGATAACTTGATGCTTGTCAATTGTTTTGAGTTAACAAGTAGATCATGATTAAATTGTGCATCACATGAGTTAAGCCTATTAGTGAAGAACTACCGTAAAGCTTGTTGAAAATTTGGTTTGCATCGGTGGTACCTCTAAGGTCTAGATATTTTCTAATAACAGGGTTTGGTTAACAAGGAAGACGGTATGAAGTCTTATAACGTTTGCAATATGTTTGTCATATAAAACTTGGTGTACGGGTTGATATTCTTGTTTGCTTACATAACCTTGCTAGCCTAAACTCTGTACTGAGAGGGAATGCTTCTCGTGCATCCAAATCCTTGAGCCAAAATCCATGCCATTTGTGTCCACCATAACTACCTATATGTGGTATTTCCTTGCCACTCCAAGTAAATTTTTCATGTGCTACCTTTAAATTATTCAAAATGTTATTATTCCCTTTTTGTGTCAATGTTTACTAGCTCATGAGGAATTAGTGTGGTTATTCTTTATTCTATTTGTCGAGTGGACTTTTACACCTGGACTAGTGGCATATACATCCGCTTATCCAATAACTTGCAAAAAGAGCTGGCAACGGGGTGCCCAGTCCCAATTAATTACAACTTTAACCAATTAATTCTCTTCACACTTTTGCCCTGATTCATCAGTAAGCAATGACAAACAGTGAAATACCTGAATGTGTGTAAACCAAAGAGAAAGAGGGATGATCTGCCTTGCTGGTAGAAATAACGTCCTTCATGGGAGCCGCTCTTAAAAGTCCGTTCGACAGGTAGAATACTGTTCTCACCCGCTACCATTCGTTGACAATTAACAAACACCTCTCAAAAATAGATACTCCTCCATGGTATGTGATTGATGGAAGGCACCCGAGGATTCGGTTAGCCATGGCTTGTGTTAGCAAGGTTGGGAGGAGTATCAAATATTTTATGCAATCTCTATATGCTTTCAAAAACCTAAAAGCTCTAGCACATGATTTAATCCCTGCTTCCCTCTGCGAAGGGCCTTTCTTTTACTTTTATGTTGAGTCAGTTTTCCTATTCTTTCTGTCTTCCACAAGCAAACACTAGTGTCAACTTTGTTACAACATGCGTTATATGCAATGTATTGGACTTGTTATACTACTTTGTGTTGACAATATCCATGAGATAAATATGTTGAAAGTTGAAGCAAATGCTGAAACTAAATTCTTCCTTTGTGTTGATTAAATACCTTTTATTAGAAACTATTGCTTTATGAGTTAACACTTATGCAAAACTGTTTGATGCTTGTCTCGAAAGTACTATTCATGAAAACGTTTAGCTTGTGTGATTCATTGTTTACTCATTATCTATTTGGTAGCAAATTATAGACCATTGACTTGGATCACTTCATTCATTTACATGTGCCTTGCAATATTATATGATCAAGATTATGATAGTAGCATGTCACCTCAAAAATTATTTTGTTTTTATCGTACCTACTCGAGGACGAGTAGGTGAAAGGACAATGATGTCGCCTAGAGGGGGGGGTGAATAGGCGATTAAAACTTTTCCGGTTTAGGCTTGCTAATTGCGGAATAAAACTAGGTGTTTAAATTAACAAGCCAACAACCTAAATAAACTAGGCTCACCTATGTGCACCAACAACTTATGCTAAGCAAGACAAGTAACAAGGTGATAGCAATATAGAATACTTCAAGCACGAAGGCTATCCCAAAGTAAAGTGCATAAGTAAAAAGCTCGGGTAAAGAAATAACCGAAGCACGCGGAGACGAGGATGTATTCCCGAGTTCCTCCTTGAAAGGGAGTACGTCTCGTTGGAGAGGTGTGAACCGACACAACGGTTCAACAACCACAAAGGTTTCACCCTCTTCTCCGATGAACCGCACCACAAAGGTTTGGTTCACCTTCCACTATCGGTATTCCTTCGAGGCGGAATCCGGAGCCTTTCAACAACAATCCGGGGCACAACCCACAAAGGGATTGGGGGCACCCGAACGGCTCTCAACAACAATCCGAGGCACAACCCACAATGGGATTGGGGGCTCCCGAACGGCTTCAAGTGACCACACAAGGGTCCAACCACCACAAAGGCGTCTAGGGTCCAAGGACCCAAGAGTAACAAGTTCACAAGCTTTCAACTTCCACGAATCCTCGTGGAGAGCACAAACCGATGCAACGAAGCAATGGCAAGAGCACACAAAATGCTCAAGTCCTTCACTCTCAAATCCCACCAAAAGCAACTAATGCTTATGGGGGGAGAAGAGAGGAAGAACAACGAAGAACACAACAAATGGAACTTCAAGAACTAGATCGAAAGGGTTCCCCTCACTTAGAGGAGAGATGGATTGGTGGAAATGTAGATCTAGATCTCCTCTCTCTATTCCCTCAAAGATATGCAAGAATCATGGGAGGAATTGAGAGAGAGAGGCAAGCTTTGCAAGGTCAACAATGGTGGGGGAGAGAGAGAAAAACGTGCTGGGCAAAGCTAGGGAACCATTGGGGAAGAGGACCCCTTAAATAGGTTCCCTGGAAATCTGACCGTTATGCCCAGTTTTCGTACCCAGCGGTACTACCGCTGCTGGTCTCACTGCGGTACCCAGTGTACTGCACAACCCAGCTGCAGCGGTACCTCGGAGAAGTACCGTAGCTGCCAGGCACAGCGGTACTACCGCGACACTGCCGGTAGTACCGCTGGGATCCTTCGAATAAAATAGAAGGAAACCAGCGGTAGTACGAGGCAACTACCGGTGGGTACCGTAGCGAGTCCAGAGAGCAAAACCGGCCTAGCGGTACCCCTGGCGGTACCACCAGCGGTAGTACCGCTGGCTGAAACCAGCGGTACCACACGGTACCACCGCCAGGAGGAGTACCAGCTGTGCTGCAGGAGTCTAGCTCCAGGTGGAGCGGTACTACCGCTGCGACAGCGGTACTACCGCCAGACACAGAAAAGCTCTTCCTGAAATGCAATAACTTTCTCGTATGAACTCCAAAACAGGTGAATCCAATTGCGTTGGAAAGGTAACGACGAGAGCTTTGCCACAAATATAGAGGGTATACCACACATGGAGAGGTGTGGACCCTATCTCGAAGGAGGACCGATAATATTTCCAACACGAAAACGCAACAAGTTTTCCATAAGAAATCCGTTTTCGAAGAACTTGGGCTTGTCATGAAGATCACGACAAGCACCAAGACCCAACAAGGAGAAAAGCCAAATAAGAACCAAGAAAGATGATATGCCAAGAATGCAAAGGTATGAGCTCTCCACAAAGATGCGATCAAGTTACTCACTTGAGAACCCCTCTTGATAGTACGCCGTCTATCCTAAAACCCGGTCTCCCACTAACAACATGAGACCGGTAAAATAGAAAACCTATCAAGATCATACCTTTGCCTTGCGCATTCCACTTGAGCTCGATGATGACGATCTTGACTCTCTCAAGTTGGAACACCTTTCTTGATTGTGCTTGCTAGCACATGCTTGATGAAGACTTCACCAAATGCTCCCCCATACTCCATTATGGGAGGGCCTCGCAAAGCTCCGTCTTCATGTCTCCTTTGCAAGCTTCAATCAAATGTTATCCTTCGAGATGGATCATATTGAGCTTGCACTTCATCTTCTCTACTCATGACCATTCTTCATATAAACCCTTGAATAGAGCATTGGTCATCATGTCATCTTCTAGAGTCCAACACATGAACTCCAAACAATTCCTATGGACAAGATCTACAAGTATATCTCAATGCAAACATTAGTCCATAAGGATTGTCATTAATTACCAAAACCACACATGGTGCAACACATGCACTTTCAGTAGGAACTAAGCTTGGGGATGCTGATACGTCTCAAACGTATCTATAATTTTTGATGTTCCATGCTTGTTTTATACCAATTGCTACATGTTTTGCATCTACTTTATATCACTTTTATACATTTTTTGGGACTAACCTATTAACAAGATGCCGAAGTGCCAGTTCCTTTTTTCTGCTGTTTTTGTATTCCAGAAAAGCTAGTCTGGAAATATTCTCGGAATTGGACGAAACTACACGGGGGTGCCTATTTTTTCAGAACACGCCTGACGGAGCGAAGGAGCAGCAGAGGAGGGCCACCAGGAGGCCACACGCACCTAGGGCGCGGGCCCCCCTTCTGCCGCGCCCTAGGGTGGTGTGGCCCCCTCGGGGGTCCGCAGCCGCCGCCCTTTCGCCTACTTATTCCCCCCGACGCGAAAACCCTAAGTACCTGAGCAAATATGCACGAAAAGATCCAAAGACGCCGCCGTCGTCAACCCTAGCTCGGGAGGGTTCATAACCTCTTCCCGGCACCCTGCCGGAGAGGGGAATCGTCACCGGAGGCTTCTACATCGCCATGCCTGCCTCCGGAGTGATGCGTGAGTAGTTCATCCTTGGACTACGGGTCCATAGCAGTAGCTAGATGGTTGTCTCTCCACTTTGTGCCATCATGTTTAGATCTTGTGAGCTGCCCTACATGATCAAGATCATATTATTGTAATGCCACATGTTGTGTTTGCTGGGATCCGATGAATATTGAATATTATGTCAAGTTGATTATCAATCTATCTCATATGTTATTTAAGATCTTGCATGCTTTCCGTTACTCGTAGATGCTTTGGCCAAGTAGATGCTTGTAACTCCAAGAGAGAGTATTTATGCTAGATAGTGGGTTCATGTCTCCGTTTAACCTGGGACAGTGACAGAAAGTTCTAAGGTTGTGGATGTGCTGTTGCCACTAGGGATAACCTAACGATGCTATGTCCACGAGCATATGTGTTTGTTTACATTACGCACTTTACTTAATGCAATTATCCGTTGCTTGCAACTTAATACCAACGGGGGATTCGGATGACAACCCGGCGGTGGATTATTAGTCATAGATGCTGTTGGATAACGGTCTATGTATTATGTCGTAATGCCCAATTAAATATCATAGTAGTCAACATGTCATGCATATGCATTGTCATGCGCTCACTATTCGTCAATTGCCCAGCTGTAATTTGTTCACCCAACATGTTAGTTATCTTTTATGGAGAGACACCACTAGTGAACTGTGGACCCCGGTCCATTCTTTTACACTGATTAAACAACCACAAACTGCAAACTGTTCCTTTTTCATTCTCTGCAATTTAATACTCATTTTCCACACCATACGTTTAATCCTTTGTTTTCAGTAAGCCAGTGAGATTGACAACCTTACTGTTTCGTTGGGGCAAAGTAGTTTGATTGTGTTGTGTGCAGATTCCACGTCAACAGTCCAGACTCCCTGCGACAGCTATTTTTCTGGCGCCGTTGACAACCTTCCGAAGAGTTGCTGCTCCTACTGGTTCGATAACCTTGGTTTCTTTCTGAGGAAAAACTTGCTGCTGACTACATCATACCTTCCTCTTGGGGTCTCCCAACGAACGTGTGTTTCACGTCATCATACCACGCGGTGAACATGGAATTCCGATCGTCCCTTCATGTCATGTCCTGGATGACCACGGTTGCCCTTTGGAGGAGAGTTGCGTGCTTGTGCCGAGGGACTGGACGTGACTCTCCACCACACTCAGCTTCCCATCAGAGTGGAGAGAGATTGTATTCAACTGATCGTGATGGTTACCTCAGCAGGAGTGGATCGGTCCCCTCTACGTCATCTGGTGTCTGTATTAGGCGTTTATCTTCTGAAACTAGAGTGTGTTCGTTTGTAAAAGTGGAATGTAGCCAGGTTAGGGTTAGTCACCACCTAGCAAATCTTGCTAGGCAGGAGTGCCTTTCTGATATTTGGATCGGCTCAGGACCTGAAGAAATTCTTCAGATGCTTGAATCTGATCGCTGTGTAATCCTTCTCGAGTAATAAATTTCCTGCTTTACGCACAAATAATAACAATATTAAGACGACGACAACAATGTGCCAAAAAGTCACAAGTAGTTATACATAAAATCGAAGTTTACAGTCTTTGTCGAGAAAAGAATGTTACAGTGGCCTTTGTTATGAAAAATGGATGTGAATGCTTATAGTTTAGAAGGGTTCTTTTGGAAGATACTTTGAGTTTATAGGAAAATGTCACCAATCTTATCATGAGTTTCTTTTGATCCCGGGTGACGATCAGGTGAGATGGTCACCGATAAAGGATGGAAGTTTCTCGGTGAAATATTTATATAGAGAGATAAGTCTAAATGCTATTGGATATCCACACAAATTTATGTGAAAAGCCAAGATTCCTTATAAAATTAGAATTTTCCTTTGTATCATCTTACGGATTAGCATCCTAACTAAAGATAACCTGTTAAGAAGTGGTTGGACTGGATTTCCACACTGTCATTTTTGTGGACAGTATGAAACTGCTGAACACATTTTCTTATCCTGCTCGGTGACTAGATTAATTTGGGGCATTCTTCGCCAGTTTCAATAAATTGCCCGATTCCATCCAACAATTATATGGTCCTTGGTTGCATAGCTTTGGTAAAGAAAAAAGAAAATGGTGCTGGCTGGAGCAACATCCATTTTATGATCAACATCGAACGCCAAAAATGCGGTCTATTAATTTGAGAGGAAAGAACCCAAGATCCTTTTGCTCTGATTCACTCGGTAACGCACTCGATTAACTCGTGGTCAATTTTTTTGGACAAAGCAGGACAACAGAGAGGAGCTGGCCTGGGAAACAAAGCTCCTAGAACATGGGGCAAATGAGGTCTTCCATGCTTCGAAAGGATGGTGACCTGGGGTGTTACGAATCACTGGTTGAAGTTTTTGCTGATACTTTATCTCAAGGAAATTGGTGCCGGCCTCAGAGCTACGGTTTGACTTGGGCTTTTTTTTCGCTGTTCTTCTGTAGAAATAACTGTTGGATTATCCCTGGGGAATTTTTGCCCCCTTAACCACCTTTGCTGAAATTATGTCTACCTTTTCCTTTATTTTTTTTCCTTGTTGTAGCAACAGAACCTTTGGTTTCTATTAATAGAAATCAGAGAGAGTTTTTTGAAATGAATGGAAGTATAGAGATGCTCTACCTTTTTTGTTTCTTCGTGCCTAGCTCTAAAAGCCAATGATCCAAATTTGCACATGAAAAACAAAATTCAGATCAAACAAACGCCGGATACCATAAATGCCCCCCTCCCTGGATCATTTCTAGCCTCCTCCTCCATCATCATCCCCTTCCTACCGGTACTCCGCCCCACTCCTCCATGTCCGCAGTCGTCGTCGGCCGCCACGTTCCCCCCACATTTATTCCTCCCCATTCCCCCAAAAAATAAGACGTCATTGAGACATCCTCCACCCCCAAATCGAAAATAATCGATCCCACACGGCCGCGAGCAAAATCTTCCTCGTATAATAAGCCTCACCACATCTTCCCCCAAAATCAAAATCGAAACCAAAACCACTCCACCCGCCGATCCGTTTCTCCCGCGGCGCGCTCCCGATTCCCACCGCCGCTGCGCGCCGCCGTGGGGCTGATGCGGCCGGTTTCCCAAGGCGCTGGCCCGTGACTGCGAATCGGGCGGTGTCGGCGCGCCGGTTGCGGCGCGAGCGCGGGGCCGGGCGCTGATGGCATCCACCATGAGGCGGCGTCCCGTCCTGCCGTCCCTGCACGACGACGCGGAGAAGGGCGGCGGGAAGCCGCCGCAGTCGCGCCTCTGCTTCCTCTCCTCGCTCTGCGTCATGTTCTGGGTCCTCATCTTCTACCTCCACTTCGCCGTCTTCGACCCCGCCGACCCCGATGTCGCCGTCATTGCCCGCGTCTCCGCCCCGCCCGCCGTCCTCGTCGCCACCCAGTCCCGCATTGCCCGCGTCTCCGCCTCGGAGACGCCACCCCCGCCCACCACCCTCCCGAAGGAGCCGTCGGCAGCCGTCGTCCAGCAGGTACCGCCCCCGAGCAAGCCGAAGGAGTACCCGTTCCAGCGCGCGCTGAGGGCGGCGGAGAACGGGAGCGACCCGTGCGGGGGGCGGTACATCTACGTGCACGACCTGCCGCCGCGCTTCAACGCCGACATGATCCGGGAGTGCCAGAGCCTCAGCCTCTGGACCGACATGTGCAAGTTCATGAGCAACCACGGCCTCGGCCCGCCGCTGGACGACGACGAGGGGGTCTTCTCCGCCACCGGCTGGCACGCCACCAACCAGTTCGCCGTTGACGTCATCTTCGGCAACCGGATGAAGCAGTACGAATGCCTCACCGCCGACTCCTCCATCGCCGCCGCCGTCTTCGTGCCATTCTACGCCGGCTTCGACGTCGCCAGGTACCTCTGGGGGTACAACGTCTCCATGAGGGACGCCGCGTCGTATGACCTGGTGGAGTGGCTCAGGAAGAGGCCCGAGTGGGACGTCATGGGCGGGCGCGACCATTTCCTCGTCGGGGGCAGGATAGCGTGGGATTTCAGGCGGTTGACGGACGAGGAATCTGATTGGGGCAACAAGCTGCTCTTCATGCCGGCCGCCAAGAATATGTCTATGCTGGTGGTGGAGTCGAGCCCGTGGAATGCAAATGATTTCGCGGTACCGTACCCGACCTACTTCCACCCTGCCAAGGACGCCGATGTGTTCCTCTGGCAGGACAGGATGAGGAGCCTCGAGAGGCCGTGGTTGTTCTCCTTCGCGGGGGCTCCTCGCCCTGGTGATCCGAGGTCGATTCGAGGGAAGCTCATCAATCAGTGCAGGGCATCGAGTTTCTGTACATTGCTCGAGTGTGGCCTTGGAGCGAGCAAGTGCCACTCCCCGAGCGCCGTGATGAAGATGTTCCAGAGCTCTTTATTCTGCTTGCAGCCCCAGGGTGACTCCTATACCAGAAGATCTGCCTTCGACTCGATGTTAGCCGGCTGCATTCCTGTTTTCTTCCATCCAGGTTCAGCATATGTCCAATATACATGGCACCTTCCAAAGAACTACACGAGGTACTCCGTCTTCATTCCAGAAGGCGGCGTTCACAAGGGAAATGTCAGCATCGAGGAGATACTAAGAAGCATCCATCCAGATGTCGTCAAGCAGATGAGGGAAGAGGTCATCAGCCTCATACCAAGGGTGATATACGCCGATCCTAGGTCCAAGCTGGAAACCCTCAAGGACGCATTTGATGTTTCGGTGGCGGCGATCATCAAGAAAGTAACACAGATGAGAAGAGACATCGTCTCGAACAGCGAAGACAAAGATTTCGTCGAAAAGAACAGCTGGAAGTATGATCTGTTAGAAGAAGGACAGCGGACGATCGGACCTCATGAATGGGATCCGTTCTTCTCTAAGATCAAGGACAAAGGCGAAGACTCCAGCGACTCGTCCGCCGAAGCTGCCAAGAGTTCTTGGGAAATCGAACGAGGGGGTCAGAATTAACCATACTGTACAACTAGCTGCTCTTAGAAGACGACACAAAGGGCGCGGAAGAGCTGCCCTCGCTGAAGGCGCTCTAATGCGAAATTGTTGTTAAAAGTTTCCTTAGACGCCGTAGCTTTGATGATCATGTATGTGCTCGATGATCCAGCCCCTACAGGCGTAACAAGCAAAGCACGCTTGAGAAAAATTATGACACATAGCCGTTGGTTTGTCTCTATAGATATATACTTTTCACACTAGATTTTTTTTTTGCTCTGTTGGCTCAATGTAAATCCTTGCAAGATGTAGAGGTTTATCAGTTTTGTTGCAGTTTTACTATCAGTATCTCGTGTGTTTTGCTCTAGCTGCATGGCTTGGAATTTGCTTATGCTATCTGTTGATATGCTCAATTAGCTATCAATCAAAGAGGGTGTAGTTTTAGGGATACCTTATCGTTGATGCAAGATATTGCTTTTCCCCTGATAGCTATGTTAAACGGTAGTATTTCATGAGTTTGGTTACTGTGTAATGTCTTGATATTTTCTGATTGGTCTATTTTCTGGTTACTCGTTGATGTTGTTTTAGCTGGTACTGGGAACACAGAGCCTTGTTCTACGACTTGGCGGTGAGTTCCTGTTCCATGGTGATGGAGCCTGTCTGGTTGGATAATGTGGGAAGTTAATGTGTCCATGTGGGACTGCTTTCCAGCAGTTTACAGAACAACATCTCTGTTTCCTCACACCCTGATTTCATCGATCAGGTTATGGAACCAGCCAGTATTTCATACATGGTTTTTAAGGCGTCGCCTAGGCGACGCTTAGGCGTCGGAGCGCCCGGAGACGGCAAAGCGTCCGCCCCGCCTTAGACATGAAGTGTACGGCTGCTCCTGGGGCCTCTGCCGCTGCATGTTCCTCGCTGCACCGTCGTTGTGGCTGCTCCTAGCGCTTGGAGACGACGACCCCACCGCCTCCGGGCAGATGGGCGAGCATCCCGTTGAGCACCTGGTTCTGTCGTCGCCTTCCCTGATCTACTCTGCTGCCGTGATGGTGAAGGATGCTGCGGTGAGGGAGAAGGGTGAGTCCACGAAGAGGAGGGAGGAGAAGGTGTGTGGCGGCTGTGGGGGGGAAGAAGGGAAGGAGGAGAGTGGAATTAGGTCACGGAGCAGAAGGTGTGTGGCGGCTGTCGTGGGGAAGAAAGGAAGGAGGAGAGTGGAATTAGGTCAGGGAGGATTATATGGCCACTAGATGGGCTTTTGGGCCACTGGGAGGTGCATAAGTAGTGGCCCATCTCTCAGCCATTGCTATTTTTCCTATTTATTAAGTGCAGAACTATCAATTCCTCTTTCCTGCGATGTTTAAGGCGTCGCCTTGCCTCGCCTTACCGCCTCGCCTTGGGCGCCTAGGCGTCAGAGCGCCCCTCCTCCGCCTTATGACGCTTCACCGCCTTAAAAACCATGATTTCATATATTTTGTTCATGCAGGTGTCTTGCTGAAACGGGATGAGGTTGGGCAACATCACGGTCTTCTCGAAGTAGTCTGGAGTATGATGAAACGGCAGAAAATTTCTGGTCCCGGATCTCAGGTACGTGCTCTCTGAAGCTAGCTAACTCTTCTTTCCTGAAAGCTACCCACAATTTTGGGAATGCAGTAAAGCGCTTTTGTATGCAGTATTTGCTCTTCGTTTTGTGAAGTTGTGGTGGATCCGCCCATTGTCTTGTTAACATTCATCAGGTTCCTGACATCATCCCGTTTGACATCATCCCATTGTACATGCCCTTAGAGCATCTCCACCGGGGTCATCCAAGTGACTCCCAAATGTCCAGTGGGGTCCGGACCTAAAAAATGCCTACCAGCGGGGGCCTCCAAATGACCCTCCAAAAGAAACTGGCCTCCAAATATGTCCGGCTTCCCCGAAGAGGCCTCCAAATTTGGAGGCCCTCTCGGGTACCGGACATGCAAGCGGACATCGTTGCATGCCCACTGGTCCACATGCAGTGACACACATCCTCTCATTCAGTTAGCCCGTGTGTAGCTCGCCGGCCGCAACCTTCTCTGCACCTTGGCCATGGAGACGGAGGAGCTACAGGCCATATTCCGCTCGTCTTTCGCGCCAGAGGAACCGCACCGTCGATCTCCTTTGTCTCCTACAAGCACGGTACCCGGAGGAGCTTCGAAGCCGCCGCGACGACCTCGTCTTCAATCTACGGCCGGGCGCACGGTGTTGTCGTCCGCGCTTCTCCAAGCAAAACCGTCATGTCCTGGAGGTAGTGCAGCGTCGTTGAATATGTAGGGAACCGGAAGGATTCGAGCTAGAACGCAAGGAATCATCCTCGTCGAGGTTGTCTTCCTTCTACGGCCGGATGCGCGGTGTCGTCGTCCCCGTTAGCCCGCGCTTCTCCAAGCCAATCCATCATGTCCTGGAGGTGTGCCGTCATCGACTATGTCTGAAAACCAAAGGAGTCGAGAAATGTCTCAATGTTTACGACGTAGTCTGCTACGTCCTTTCCGGCATGACGACGACGCGTAGCATGGCTTGCTCGGTAACTCCAGCGACGTGCGCTCGTACAAGCTGCAAGTAAGCACCTGAATGATTCCTACTGCTAGCTAGCTCACATACGTTGGCATGGATCACACAAGAGTGACCTGTGCGCAGCAGCAGCCGGGCACGCCGGGGCGGGCGCGTCGCCGGCCGGATCTCACACGGCCGGATCTCGCGCTGCCGCTGGGTCAGGATCACGGCAAGCTACCTGCTCATCACGTACGAGTACTGGCTGGTAATTGATCAAGCTGCTGCTCACATCAGCGGTCGTTCTAGCGATGTTAACTGAAACTGACAGAAAAGTTCAGACTTACAGGTTTTAGAGGACGGCAACGGCTGCACCTGCACGGACGAGATCGACGGCCTCGACAAGCACGTACGTCCATGCTCCTACATCTTCGTCTCTGCCCTATGGATCGCACGCACTAGACCCTAGAGCAACAGCCGCGTCACGCCACAGTGCCATGCCGTCGTCCTCGTGTCGCCACGCCGGTCGGCCGGATGCGTTCAAGAGCGGAAGACAAGGAGCAACAACGCGGCGGCCACCACGACGGCTAGCCTGTCCAGGGCAGCCGAGCACCGTCTTCGCGCAGCAGCAGCACGGCGACGTGCGGCCCCGAGCTCGACGGTAGCCTCGGCGCGGTGAACTCCGCGGCTGCCAGCCTTGGCTTGGGCGTCCTCACGTGTGCTGCGGCGGCGGGAGCCTCCCGGCGAGGTCGCGCGACGAGGAAGGATACGACAATGTGCAGAGCACCTCGTCGACACCTTCTACGGCTTCTCGAGTTGGGCGGCGCGTAAGGGAGAGTCGCGCATGTAGAGTCTCTTCTGATTGTCTCACGCATACAAGGTGTTTGTTTAAACAACTGAGAAGATAGGGGGGTGATGTTTGGAGTGTGCCGCTGGAGAAATTCTTTTTGCTCTGTCCGGTCATGTGTCCGGCACCCCCAAAGAGAGCCCAATTGGAGAGTGCCGGACACCTATTTGGAGGCCCCCGGTGGAGATGCTCTTAGTCATGAAGCTGCGTTTTACAAAAACAAAACGGGCTAGAACTTGCCCATTTGCCCCGCATGTGCACCCGCGGTCACTCCGTCATGGCGACAGATAGTTTGCATACTGGCTATTTTTTTTATTGTGAATTGCCCCCTAAACTTTGGTTTCTTGTAATTCATTGGTCATCGATCTGATTATTTTGCAATCAACAGTTCAACACACGTACGTTCCGGCCTATGACGGCCGTGGCGGTGTGGCGATATCTAGCTCTTGGCGGATCGTCTCGAGCTTGGCGGTTTTCATAATGTCGGAGGTGTTGATGGCGAGGTTGTGGGAGTTCCTCACTGCTTTTGTTGCTCTGGCGAAAACTTGGCGCACCATCTCATAGTTGCTGCTGCTGGAGAAGAATAGAATAGGCCCTTGACATGCAACGGCGGCGGCAACTCATCGACCGGCCTGTAGAGCCGCGTTTCTCGAAACATATTTCAGTAATTTTGTATGTTTAGCTCTACTAGCTGCATGGCTTGGAATTTGTGGCGCTATATTTTGATATGCTCAGTTCGCTTGGAATTTGTGGCTGTTTCTTGATGCAAGATATTGTTGTTTTCTGATTGCCATGTCAAATAGACAGACAGTGGAGACTGTAGTTACCTGGCTCAGTCAACAATGAGCTACTAAGACAGAGTCTGCTCTTCTGTGAAGTAACTATATTTTCTGAATTAATCGTTAAGAAAAAAGGGTAGCAAATCCTGTTTCAGCAAGACGACATTTCATCATGTAGTTTTGTTCATGACAGTGTCTTTCTGAAACCGGATGAGCACACCGTCTTTATCCAAGGTCTGAAGATGATGAAATGGGAGAAGAGTTTCTGGTCCCGAATCTCAGGTACGTGCTCTCTGAAGCTAGCCGATCTTTTCTGAAAGCTGAAATTTGGGAATGCAATAAAGCGCTTTTGGATGCACAGCATTTGCTCGTCGTTTTGTAAACTTGTGTCTATTCATCTTATTTTTGCTGTCCCTGTGGATGGACAGTGGCCCTTGCTGGCATAAAAAGGGACATACATTTGACACGATGTCACTATAGCGGGCACTAGTACCAAATTAATTGAGGAAATTGAGGCCTCTTGTCGATACACAACACCACCCAGTTGCTGCTATCAAGATCAAGAAAGCAACAGCAATCGAAAGGAAAAAAACAATACAGTAGTAGTAATGTTTTTTTCACGTTGCCAGTGAGCTTGACGGTTTGGCGTGGGAAGGCGCGGCGCTGTCCCGGCCTTTGGGGGCGGTGTCGCCTCAAAGCAATCATCGGCGGGATATTACTCGGATGTGGCGATGCTCTTGAGCCGCATCCTCTGTTTTGATCTTGTTTTTCTGTACTCGCAGTCTGATTAGGTGATGATTATGGAACCGTGCTACGTTGTTATGACTAGTACTTTATTACTGGTGGATTGGTATTTCAGAGTCGGCCCCATGGGCGTAGCTCTGCCAGGTCTTTGAACGATGTTGGTATAATCATGGTTTTTACAGTGGGTGTCACTGGTGCTGCAACGCCCAAGACTGGGCTTGGCCTTTCCAACCTAAGAGCCTTTCAGTTCTAGGCCGGCCTAATCCACCAGCTGTGACTGAGCTGAGTTCTTGTCCACCACCACCAACACCTCCTACCCGTCAGCAGTCGCCCGTTGGTGTCAGGTAATAATAAAGTTTAGTTTTCTCAAAGCCAGAGGTTTTCAACTTTTTTTTTTTTTTTTTTTTTTTTTTGCGAGGAAGAGAGATTTTCATATATGATCAGAACAGTTTACAGCATCAGACTCCACAAAATGAACTATAGCTGGGTGGACATGCCCAACCCATAAAAAGTTGTTCCCAATAGTTCTGGCAACATCTGCTAGAGCGTGAGCTGCCTTGTTGCTCTCTCTTCCAATTTTCTCAACTACAAAACGGAACGTGCTGTCCTGTAGTTGTTTAACATCCTCAAATAAATTCCAGAGTCTAGACATCCCCTGGTTTCTGCGTTTAATTGCTTCAACAACCGAGCTGCAATCAGATTCCAGAATGATTGACGAAAAATTCCTATCGTGCACAGACTGAAGCCCCAGCAGGCAAGCCTTTGCTTCAGCTTCCATCACATCCTGGCATTTCGCCTCTGCCTCAATCCTTGCCCAGATGACCTTCCCAGTGTGGTCTCTGCAGATACACCCAATGGAGCAGGTGCCCATATCAGGGTTGACCGAGGCGTCAACATTTATTTTCAGCCATCCCACTTCCGGAGCTGTCCAATTTCTAGTCTTCGGAGTGTCAGTCCAATCAATACTTGTAGATGCGTCTATAAGAGCTAAGTTTGAATGGCTAACCAAAGGTTCTTTACCCTTTGCGCTAACAACTCTTCTGCCTTTCAAATTTAGTTCCTGCAGATATCGATCAAGGAAATTTACCGAGGCAGCAATGGTGCAATTACCTTTCTCGTGTATTACGTCATTCCTCAGGTGCCAGCTTCGCCACAAGGTCATCAATACCAAACCCCTTCTGTCATTGCTTAAATTGGACAACATGACAAGGAGCCAGTCCGGCCCAGAGAACTTGAAGAAAGATTCATGTGGCAGATCCCAAACCTTTCGCAGCTCTTCTCTAAGAGCCCTAGGTTTAGTGCACTCCACCGTGGCATGGAAGCTAGATTCAGCTTTACACCCACAGATAGAACAGGTCATGTCTAGCTCCAACTTTCTTTTGAATTTGTTCTGTTTAGTCGCCAAATTGTCACAGGCGGTTCTCCACCCAAAGATTTTTACTTTACTAGGTACCGGAGCATTCCAAATCATTTTCCAAAGGTTTCTGTTGTTATCCCCCAACCAGCTCGATCCAGCTTTGTCTTGGATCTTGTTCTTCAGGTTATAAGCCAATCTATAAGCACTCTTCACCGAGAAGAGCCCATTACGCTCATAGTGCCAAGCCAAAAAATCTTTTCTGCTTGGCCTAGGCGCGCCTAATTCAAGGATTATATCAGCATCATGAGGGTAGAAGATTTTGTGCACAAGCTGTTTGTTCCAGCTTCCAGTAGCATCATCAACTAGCTGTTTAACTTTCCTGTGTCTGTCCCTAGTTTTGCCTTCTCGAGGTTTTAGAGCAAAATTCCTAGGGATCCAGTTGTCTCTCCAGATTCTAATATTGTCACCATCTCCAATTCTCCAGACTAGGCCCTGCTTAAGAAGTTCTAGTCCATGTTCGATGCCCTTCCAAGTTGGGGACGCATCAGCTCTAAAAACAGTGTCAATCAGGTTTCCTCTGGGGAAATAGATGGCTTTCATCAGCAAGGCAGCTAAACTTTGAGGATTTTGAATGAGCCGCCACGCTTGGCGCGCTAGGAGTGCTTGGTTGAATAAGGCAGAGTCTCTGAAACCCATACCCCCTTGTTGCTTTGGTTTTGTCAGTGTTTCCCATGAACCCCAATGAACTTTTCTCTTGCTTCATCTTCACCCCACCAAAAGTTTCTTATAATTTGCATATAATCTTCATGGAAGGAGGCCTGCAGTTTGAAAATCCCCATCACATAGAGAGGAAGTGCTTGAGCAACCGATTTAATCAGAGGTTCTTTACCTCCCATAGACATGTATTTCTCATCCCATACGTTTAGTCTTTTACGAAATCTGTCCTTTATTGGCTGGAACTGCTTTGCTTTCATTCTTCCTTCTGGAGTTGGCAGACCCAAATATTTTTCCTCAAAAGTACTCTGGGATATTCCAAGAGTATTTTTTATCTCATTTTGGGTTTTCGCAGGCACACAGCACTGAACATTATAGAACATTTAGACGGGCTTATGAGTTGTCCTGAAGCATTTTCAAAACTCATGATAGCCTGTCTAACCACCTTTGCTTGTTGGCCTGATGCTTTAAAAAAGAGCAAACTGTCGTCTGCGAATAGCAGGTGAGAAATCCCCGGAGCTCCCCTGCAACATCTCAGCTCCTTCAGTTCCTGATTGTACACAGCTCTCTGTAAAATCTTGGATAAGCCTTCAGCCACAAAGAGGAAAAGGTACGGGGAGAGGGGATCTCCCTGTCTAATTCCTCTAGTAGGCTTGAAACTCTCTGTCAGGTCGCCATTCACACGCACCGAAAAGCTCACAAAAGTAACACAAGCCATCACTTGCTCCACCCACCTCGGATGGAACCCAAACTTTAACAGGGTTGACCTTAGATACGTCCAGTCCACTCTGTCATAAGCTTTTGTTAAATCCAACTTGTAGGCACAGTAACTATCATCAGCCTTCTTATTCTTTTGGATGTGGTAAAAGCATTCAAAGGCAATTAGAGCATTGTCCGAGATCAGCCGGCCCGGGATAAAAGCACTTTGAGTTTCAGAAATTAGATTTTGCAACAGAGGCCTCAGGCGGTTAACTATACATTTGGAAACCACTTTGTATATGACATTGCATAGAGAAATTGGCCTAAAGTTCTTAAGATCCTCTGTTTCTGGAGACTTAGGAATGAGGGCGATAATAGTCTCATTTATTCCTTTAGGCATACTGCAGGTAAGGAAAAATTGTTTGACCGCTTTTATCACATCTTCCTTGACAATGCCCCAATTCCTCTGGAAGAACCTAGCCGGGAAGCCATCCGGGCCAGGAGCTTTTAAAGGGCCAATTTGAAAAAGGGCATCCCCAATTTCTTTGTCAGTGTACTCTCTTAACAGGTCCTTGTTCATCTCCTCCGTGACTGACGACTGAATAAGTTCAGTAACAGACATAGGGTTAACATCCCTATCTTTCTTGTACAGCTCTTTGAAGAAGCACGAGGCGAGCTCCTTCATCTCCTCATGTTCTTCAGTAAGAGAACCATCAGTGCGCTTCAGACTCTTTATTTTGTTTTTCCTGGTTCTATTTGAAGCTTTCCGGTGGAAGAATTTTGTGTTCTTGTCACCTTCTTTTAACCACGTAATTCTGGACCTCTGCAGCCACATGAGTTCCTCTCTGATCAGAAGCTCATCCATTCTGGACTGTGTATTTGCAATTTCCTCCTGGTCTTCCGGTCTGAACGAAAGCAGCAATTTTTCCAGCTTCTTTCTGAGATAATTCAGCTCCTTCTCCACTGATGGGAGCCTTGGAGAGGGATGAGGGAAAGAGCCAGAGAGCTCAAGAAAAAAGTGACATCTTGCTTACAGAGCGGCGGATCTTCTATGTTGGCCATTGATAAACTGGTCGAACATATATCATCTTTGTAGTATTTATAATTTATATTGTATATATATTTATGAGGTACCATACTTTTGCACCTGAATAATTGATGCTATTTTATTTGTGGGCATAATTAATGTTATTGACATTGATGTATAATCAGGTAATACTTTGTCAAATTACTTCATTCTCATTCTCATGCTCATTTTCAACCAACAAGTATTACATACGGCTAAAAAAGTTGAAAACCAAAACCTTTTGGTAATGTCAGGGTCTGCTGGACCTGGGTACATCCGCCGCTCTGTAAACAAGTATTCTCATGCTCTGCTGGACCTGGGTACAAAGGAACTCCTTGGACCTACAACAACAAGCAGACTGGTATTGATAATGTCAGGGTGAGACTCGATAGAGCTGTGGCTCAACGTGAGTGGTCAATGCTCTTCCCAGATGCTAGTGTGGAGCATGTGGTGTCGTCCAGATCGGACCACTGCCCTCTGTTGATCCGGCTGGCAGAGGTTTAAACAAGCACAAGAGCATACTGAAAAGGTCCCTGACATTACCAAAAGGTTTTGGTTTTCAACTTTTTTAGCCGTATGTAATACTTGTTGGTTGAAAATGAGCATGAGAATGAGAATGAAGTAATTTGACAAAGTATTACCTGATTATACATCAATGTCAATAACATTAATTATGCCCACAAATAAAATAGCATCAATTATTCAGGTGCAAAAGTATGGTACCTCATAAATATATATACAATATAAAATTATAAATACTACAAAGATGATATATGTTCGACCAGTTTATCAATGGCCAGCATAGAAGATCCGCCGCTCTGTAAGCAAGATGTCACTTTTTTCTTGAGCTCTCTGGCTCTTTCCCTCATCCCCTCTCCAAGGCTCCCATTCATAAGATTTCGGATCGCCTCCTCAATTTTGTTTCTCTCTAGCTCGCCCTCGAGCTCAAACCCTACGTCCCATGCTGTCTCCACGTATCTCGTGTTCATCATTTGGTCCGTGAACTGAGGCCTGCAGATCATCGGGAGACCCTCGCTAATGCTCTCCAACGTCGAGTTCCAGCCGTTATGAGTCCAGAACCCACCCACTGCAGAGTGGGCCAGCACGTCCTGCTGCGGGGCCCATGGGATCACCTTGCCCCTACCCTCCACCGCACGATCGAATCCCTCCGGTAAACATGGTGCATCCGATCCCTGCACGAGGTCATGTCGGACAACCCATAGGAAAGGCTGCCTGCTGTTGGCCAGCCCCCACGCGACCTCCGAGAGCTCACCGGAGTCCATGGACGCCAAGCTTCCGAAGCTTACATACAACACGGACCCCGTGGCCTGCGTGTCCAGCCACTCGATGCAGCTACGGTCCTGCTGCAGTAGGCTGCTCCCGGTGCTCCGGGTGGAGAGCTTGTGAAGTGGGCCGGCGGCGAGGACGAAGGGTACATCTACCTCCCCGCGGATCCTATCCAGCTCGGCGGTTTCCAGAGCGTCAAAGGTGTTGATGACAAGACCGTGGGAGTTCCTCACAGTCTCGGTGGGGCTCTGGCCAGAACTTGGCGTACCATCTCATGGTTGCGGCTGCTGGATAAGAACAGGTCCCTGACACGTAACGGCGGCAGCTCCTCCACCGGCATGTAGAGCTCTGATTCTGAAACATTTTTTTCAACAGCTGTTTTTAATCCATTAACTACTACTCTACTAGTACAAGATTCGAACTTGACTTTTTGTAAGTATGACAAGATCGAATACTGATGATATGTAAATCAATGAAACACTTAATAATATGGCAAGATGAATTGGCAGTTAGGTATACCTTTGGGAGGCAGATAGCCTTTGTGGAGGAGCATGGGATAGGCAAGGAAGCAGTTGAAGCAGGCTGTCGGGGGCTACCCCCGGGTAGTGTCATGGTATGGTAAAAGCTATACCCAGTGCGGGCCAGGTTACAGTGAAAGCCGACACACCTGGACCTCAGAAGTGACCAGGGTGTGATGTTGGTGCAAACCGACATGGGCAAACTGAGGTAACCCGGGCCAGAAGGGACCGAGGTACCATGCTGGTGCAAATCGGCATATGTTGACCGAGACTTGGGATCCGAGATAAGGGATCCGAGACATCATGACCGACATATGTATGTCGGTATCTTGTGTGTTCTCTTATGTGCAGGGAAGGTTATCCAGGAAAGGGAATCCGGCATAGCCATGCCGGGTTATAGAGAGGAGGCACCTTATGTCGGACGAGGTCAGCGCTGCTGTCACATCCCGTCTGGCACGGAGCGCGGCGTGCGTACGGCGCATGTCTGAGTGACTGGGCTTACCTCTGCTGACCAAGGACGCGCGTGGGAGCAGAGAAGGACACCGCTGACCTCGGCTGTACCTGGGAGCAGAGATATGGGACAGGGCATGGGCAAGCTACGTCCTGTCCACTGTGCAGAGACAATCATGACGCGCAGGCGTGCACGTCTGCAGTGCCGGTACGGTGGGTGACCGTAGCTAGTGGAGGGGTACTTCCGTAACTCGGTTTAGCCTATATATAGGGCATCACCCCCTCCTGCGTGAGGGACGATGCATTGGGACTCATTTCCCCCTTAGTATCATCTTCATCCTGGGCTCTTCCCATTGTTGAGGGTTACAGCTCGAGGAGCACTTTGTACTTGGATACCTCGATATATAGAGAGAGATAGGCAGGAGTAGGGGTTTACCTCCTCACGAGGGCCCCGAACCTGGGTAGATCGTGGTGTGTTCTTGTGCTTGTGTGCTTTTTCTGTGTGCGCTTCTTAGCGCGCTAGCCCTCTCCCAGATCCACCAGCGTCCATCGGCCCCACTCTTAGCCATCCTATGCCATCTGCCGTGATACCACCACGACACAGGCGGCGCTGCCGGTGCGCAGCACCACGGTCGGGAGCGCGAGCGCGGAGGCGGCCTTCTGCACGGCCAGGAGGTTGGCATCGATAAACAGGCAGGCGGCGCGGGTTCATCGTGCCGAGCACGGACGCGAGGATGTCGTGGACCGCCCCGACATCTCCATGGCGGCGTTCATGGCGAGGATGATGGAGATGATATTCCCCGAGGCGGCGACGTCGCGGGAATGGATGACGCCCCGGCCAAAAATTAAGGGACAAAAATGATCCAAAACATTACCCACTTTTAATGCATAACAAAAGGCAAACTCAGTTGGATAACTAATACGAACTGGAACACAATATTCAATTGATAACAGAAGACAATATATAGCAAAAATGATACAAGAGATTGTATCAAATCAAGGATTTGGTTGATCTGAGCCTCCCATGAGTACATCTTCAATAGTAGAAGAGCTAAACTTTCAAATATAAAATTTGAAATTCCAATCAGTGCATAAACAACAAGATTTACTAATTTGTGATTTGTATTTTTAAAAATGTCACGAATCTGTTTCTTTTGTTCATCTTATCTTCCTGTAAAATGAAACCGAAGCAAGATTTACAAAATCGTTTCCTACATGCTACATGAACAGAAAAAATAAAGTATAAACTAGTGTATCTAAGAGAAAAATAAAGATTTGGGAAGGAGAGGGCAGAGCAGCAAAGGGGGGGATTTTGCCTCTCAGCTCTCAGGCGTGGCGCGGGGTTGTTGCGCAGCGGCGCAGGCCAGAGCTCGAGGAACGGGCGGCGAAGGCCCTCCTCGACGAGTGGGGGCGCCGCGGCTGGGGCGCTGGACGAGCGGGCGAGGGACGGCCGCCGGGGCGAGCAGGCGAGTGGGCGGCGGGCGGCGGCTGTTGTCTGCTGAGTGCTGACCTGCTGGTCTGCCCACACGAGCACGAACACGATAGACGAGCGTTCCAGGTTTGCAAATTGGCCAGCTTTGCTTCGTGGGCTGGGCTACGCCCCAGGCCAACATATAAAATATAGGCTTGCCAAAGTTTCCACGCCCCGGGCCATGACCCGGTAGCCTGGGGCCCAGCTCCGCCTTTGCCCGAGGCGGCGACGTCGGCGGGGATGCCGTCGGGCACGGGACGAAGGCGAACTCGGGGTGGAGCGCGGGGTCGAGCGCGTTGAACCGGTGTGGAGGACGGTGACGGCGAGGCCGCCCCGGGAGTGCACCACGTCGGCGAGCTGCATCATCGGGTTGATGTGGCCCTGGAACGGCAGCGGGAACACCAGCACGCGGCGGTGCGGTGGTCTCCGGCCTTCGCCGTTGGCCGATGCTGCCATTTTCCTGATGCTCTCAGCTCGATCGGAACTGCTGGATTGCCTCAGTTTTCCAGCAATTTGTACTTTGAACGGTCACTGCCAAAATTGGCAGTCTCACTCACACAGATGTGGTCGTCGCGACGTACGTAGTGCACCGTAGGCTGCTAGGTTGCACGTCACTGGTGACGTTGTTTTTGTATTTCTTTATACGCACGTACGTGTCGAATGTTAACTCGTGTGGCTTGGCGTCGTTTCTGCTGGTCTGCGTCGTGTTCCAGAATTAATATCTGGATGTTTCCATCAGACTTTGAAAGCTCGAAAAATGTGGGCAATATCCAATTGATTGAAAAACTCCGAACGATAGAGAGACCAACCCTATGGCTTATTTGATTCTAAAAATGTAGTAATAGGAAACGGTATGTACGAATAGGAAACAGTATGATTGCAATGTCATGCCCACTTCAATCTTTACATGATTTGATATGCACAAAAGTATGTTTGATTCCATCGAAGGAAAGTAAAATATTCTAGAAAAGAACATTGAGTGGATGCTAGAATTACTATGGAACCTAGTGCAAAGGATTTCTTATGAAAAATTCCTATAGGTTCAATCCTACGAAACAAATGACCAATATACGATTTTAAGGGATTTGATTACTACACATTTCTATGCAAATCCTTTGAATCAACGGCCCTCAGTCTCAGTCAGGTCTGATCACGTTTGTTTACCAGCAGTGTGTTGGTCGGGGTGCCACAAAGTTTAGTCAGTACTCCCTTCGTTTCATAATTCTTGTCATAATTTTAGTTTTATAAATCGGAGGCAGTAACTATTTTTGTTATCATCAATGATGAGTGCTTTCCACCACCTGGAGGTATTCAGGTGTGTATCCAATTGTCTACAAAATGTTAGTACCTCTGTTCAAATCATACAAGGTGTTGATAGGCTAAAATGGCCTACCAAAATATATGAGATAGGTGTACTAGCGATACTTTTTGGGAGTGGCCTGAGTGCCTGACTAATTGTCATCTTGTGGGCTGGAACAATGTTATGGTTCTTGCTACATGGTTTGACATGTGGCATTAGCGCTTCATCTTTCAAGATTCCAAGCCCAAATGAGAATATTTAGATCGTTGCTGAAAGCCCTTCCCAGGCCGACGAAGTACCGGCCTGGTTCATTAGGTGTAGGGGATATCGGGATTCTTTATCTAGCATTTTCATAAATAAGATGAAAAACGACACAACAACACAACAACGTTCAAGTGTTCCTCGTTTCCTAACATGATCTTAACCGTGCATAGTTACCTAAATATGTAGCTGAGAGATTAGGATTTAGTTTTTTAACAGCTGCATGGTTTTTTTATCTAGCATTTTTGATTCTGCAAGATGAACGAACGTGCAGGAGAGCGATTTAAATATGTTTTACTAGGATTATCTAGTCAATTTTACCTATCTAAACATAGATTATGTACGATATTTTTAAGTTTGGGGGGGGGGGGGGGGGGGGGGGGGGGGGGGGGGGGGGGGGGGGGGGGGGGGGGGGGGGGGGGGGGGGGGGGGGGGGGGGGGGGGGGGGGGGGGGGGTAACTGGTGCATAGCTCTGCCAATGCTCCCTCTATTCCACAATATAAGCCGTTTTGGCTAGCTGGTTTAGCTAGCCAAAACATCTTATATTAAGGAACACACAAATAGTGGTGCGCCGCGCACCCCGCGCTGTTTTGGGCTTGGCTCATTTGTCTTGTTTTGTCTATCGCGAGCGACTAAATTTTCTAAGGTTTTTCTTTTGTTCGTGAATTTTATTTTTTTTATATTTTAGTTTTCGTTCACAAAATGTTCTATGCGTTCGAAATTTTGTTTTAAAAAGAGTATATTCATGGGTTACAAAAAAGTTCACTAGTTCAAAATGCCCGAGATGTTTCCATTTTTCAACCCCAAGAAAATTCCACTAATAATAGACTTATGAATGTATAAAAACATGATGTTTTTCTTAATTTATTAAAAAAGTCTCGAACATTAAAAGAGCACAGATGCACCTAAAATGCATCTACTTTTCCAAGCACTTTACTTCATAATTTGTTCCGGAATCCTCCCATAATTGAATAAAACTGCTGAATCTGACGCTGTTTTTTAGCAAAGTCTCCTTTCTGGCTATTTTTGCAGGAAATTAAATCAGGAAAAAAATACCACGTCAATATTTATGGAAAAGGAGGACATTGGGCAAAGGATGGACACGAGGGAGCGCTCGAGGGCCAAAAGAGGGGGCCCCACGCGGCCCTTGTACCTGGCCGCGTGGGCCCACCCCAATTGGGCCTCGGGCACCGCCTCGCCTTCGGTCTTCGACGTACCCCTTCATATATACGAAAAAGTGGATGCCCTAGGAGGAGAGGAGATTTCGCGAAACACACCGCCGCCACCACCACGATCTTCGTTTTCGGAAACAGATTGATCCAGGATTTCTCCTCCGGTGGAGGGATCCGGAGACCGTCTTCACCGCCTTCATCTCCATCGACCATGAGCTCCCTCTCCATCACCATGTGTGGGTAGTCCGCTGTAGGCATGTGAGGTGGATGGGGATTGGATGAGATTGATCATGTAATGATACCCGTTGTCCGAGATCTTAGGGGTTTATCTTGAGGATATTTTTGTATTGTGTTGATGCACTTATGCTATGTTTAATGCTTGCTACTAGGGCCCGAGTGGCATGATTTCAGTACTGAACTTATTTTGCTTCATCATATAATTGAGTTTGGTATCTATCTGCAAAGTGTATCACCTGCTATTATGTTGAACCTGCGAACCCTAAAAGTGATAGTATAGGGAAAACAATGGGAGATGTTTTAGTTTGAGGATTTTATGTGTTCATGAAGTGTTAATGCGTTGTTCCGGGCTATTCGAAAGGGTAGACCTTAATTACTTGTAGTTCCAAGTTGGCCCCGGTGAAATGGGCAGGTAGGACAATAGATGTTGTGCAAATTCTCTTGGTTAGTACGCACAACTAATTATGGAACACATACCTACATATATCGGAGTTAGAGATAAGTCCCATGGCTACTTATATCTTATTATATGATCAATCTTATTCATGCAACACCCCGCTATCACCTCATGCCTACGTTTTAAATCTCTGAATTACACTTTCACTTTTCTGGTGAAAACTGGGAAACCCTTGTTCACTACTGCTGTTCTATTTGCTACTTGAATCATACTACTGCCATCACTATCACTGCTGCAAGTTTATTGATATACAGGTGTGGTTGAGAGTGACGCCTCAATTGCCAAAGTCTTGTTGGTATTCTTGTGTTCCCATCGTGTCGAACTATAAATTTGGGTAATACTTCCCAACGAAGATTTCAGCGATCCCCTATACTTGTGGGCATCAAGCACCACCTGTTATTGGGCCGCATTGGTGTGACCCATAAAGAAAACCAGCAAATATGGTAAGTGGGGTATAATGGAAAAAGGCCTACCTCTAAGATGGGCGGTTGGTGCAGCGCGGGGGGTTCCCATGCCGACACATGAAAGTGCAGCGTGTAACGTTTACCTACAAAAATCGTGAAGTATAAAGTTTCTGAAATACAGAAATATCGAAATACAAAACTGCCGAAGTACAAAAAATATCGAAATAAAGGAGTAGAGATTTCTTACTCCTGAGTTCCAGTGATCTCTCTCGTTAAAGAAATTCAAAAATCATATTTATAAGTTTCAAAAAATTCTGAAAACAATCATGCATGTTGCCAATGATATATCCCACAAACGTGTAAAATCTCGGTTTGAAATAATTTATATTCTTATCTACACAAAATAACAAATGTGTGAATCTAAATGTGCATAGTTTCAAATCTCCAAAATATACACCATTTGTCATTTTTGTGTAGCTCATAATAAAAGTATTTCAAATCTAGATTTTACACGTTAGTTTGATACATCATTGGCAACATGCATGATATTTTTTTAGATTTTTTACAACTTATAAATATTATTTTTAATTTTTTTAATAAGAGGGAGCACTGGAGATTGGGTGCCAAAGATGTTTTCCGAAAATAAAGAGTAAAACTCCGAAGTACAATTACACTGAAATCTGAAGTATAAAAATCGCGAATTGGAAAATACTCGAAATACAAAATTTCCGAAGAATAAATTCGTGTGTAGTACAATGTGTATTGAAACCCCGAACTACAAAACTCTAACTACACTAAAACCCGACTTTTTTTCTTCAAAAGTACACTAACGAAAAAAAAGTCGTCAACATTTCGCGCGAAGTATACAGGACAGTACACTGAAATTCTCCAAGAGCACTGAAACCCAAAGTACAGGTATACAATTTTCGTAAGTACAAAAAGATTTGGTATAACAAACTCTACCTAACTCTAGTCTAATCATATCGTTCCACAAGGGCCACCGTGTTAGTCATGGGTGAGAGGTGGCATTTAAGCGTGGGGTTTATTATATTTGGATTAAGATGCTTTTGAGCCGCATCTTCCGTTTTAATCTTCATTTGGTATGGGGAACGTGGAGCGCTTGCGAGTGATCGTTCATAAGAAATCGTGGAAGATATCTTACCGAATCGCCCTGATCGAGCTGAGAGCATTAATAGGGGTCTGGAACACGAGTTAATATTCTGGAGACACACCTGTAGCAGCATGTGAGTTCGTACCTGCCACTGCTAGTGACACTTCATACAAGATCCTGGAAAAATTTAGCCAATCTGCGGAGAGCATCAGAGAGAAATGGTCAGTGTCCAAGAAGCATCGTCCAATGGCGACGGCCGGCGCCGCGTGCTGGTGTTCCCGCTGCCGTTCCAGGGCCACATCAACCCGATGCTGCAGCTCGCCGACGTGCTGCACTCCCGGGGCCTCGCCATCACCGTCCTCCACACAAGGTTCAACGCGCTTGACCCCACGCTCCACCCCGAGTTCGCCTTCGTCGCCGTTCCCGATGGCATCCCCGCGGACGTCGTCGCCTCTGGGAGCGTCCCCTCCATCATCCTCGCCATGAACGCCGCCATGGAGGCGTCCGGGGCAGTCCACGACGTCCTCGCGTCCGTTCTCACCGATGCCGCGTGCCTGTTCATCGACGCCAACCTCCTGGCCGTGCAGAAGGCCGCCGCCGCCCTCGGACTCCCCACCTTGGTGCTGCGCACCGCCAGCGCCGCCTGCTCCACCTGCTTCCTCGCCTATCCCATGCTCCACCACAAAGGTTATCTGCCTCCCAAAGTACATCATCGGTAGTATTCCCCTTTGATTGTCATACCAGTTATCTTATCGTATTTACAGAAAGCAAGTTGAGTTTTTGTAGCAGATAAAGAGCTAAATACAGCTGTTGAAAAATATATGTATGAATGTTTCAGAATCACAGCTCTACACGCCGGTGGAGGAGCTGCCGCCGCTGCGTGTCAGGGACCTATTTTACTCAAGCCGCAGCGCTAGCAGCCACGAGATGATGCGCCAAGTTCTGGCCAGATCCACCGAGACAGTGCGCAACTCCCACGGCCTCGTCATCAATACCTTCGACGCTCTGGAAACCGCCGAACTGGACAAGCTCCGCCGGGAGTTAGATGTCGCGTTCGTGCTCGCCGCCGGCCCACTCCACAAGATCTCCTCCCGGAGCACCGGGAGCAGCCTGCTGGGTGAGGACCGTAGCTGCATCGAGTGGCTGCACACACAGGCCGCAGGGTCTGTGCTGTACGTGAGCTTTGGGAGCTTAGCGTCCGTGGCCTCCGGCGAGCTCTCGGAAGTCGCGTGGGGGCTGGCCAACAGTGGCCAGCCTTTCCTATGGGTTGTGCGACATGACCTCGTGCGGGGATCGGACGGACCAGATCTCCCGGAGGGATTTGAACGTGCGGTGGAAGGTAGGGGCAAGGTGATCCAGTGGGCTCCGCAGCAAGGGGTGCTGGCCCACTCTGCAGTGGGTGGGTTCTGGACCCACAACGGCTGGAACTCGACACTCGAAAGCATCAGCGAGGGTATCCCGATGATCTGTAGGCCTCAGTTCGCGGACCAAATGATGAACACGAGGTACGTGGAGGCAGTATGGGGCGTAGGTTTTGAGCTCGAGGGTGAGCTGGAGAGAAACAATATTGAGGAGGCAATTCGAACTTTAATGAAGGGGAGCCACGGAGAGGAGATGAGGGAAAGAGCAAGAGAGCTTAAGATGAAAGTGGCATCTTGCTTAGGTAGCGGCGGGTCTTCTCTGTTGGCCATCGATAAATTAATCAAACATATATCATCTTTTTAGTATTTACATTGTATACATTTATGAATCACACAATTGCAAAATAATTGGTGTTATTTATATCCACGTATCAAGCAATCACTTGGTCAGATTATTTCATTCTCAGCTCGTATTCAACCAATAGGTTTTCCACCTATAATATGTTGTATTTCCATGTGGAAAAGAGAACGTGTGGACATTATTCAGAGATTATTTCATGAGTAGTAATCGTTTTGTGTGCTGGTAGATAATCTGTTCTTAGCAAAACAACACAATGTGTGTTCAGTGCATGTTCCCTTGTACACTAATATAACTCCGATTCAATCAGATTAACAGCTTTCGATGTGAAGATATTTTTTAAACAGGATAGAACATAAACAAACTATAAAGTATCACTGCACCAAAAGTCAAGAAAAACATGATTTTACACATGTAGCGTATGCATGAGTCCAAGAATGGGCTTCATCTTTTCAGCTTCAAGGCCAAAATGGGACACAGCTAGACCTTCCAGGCCGTCGAGGTAGCGGTCTAGAGTCCAACAGGCGCTGGAGGATAGTGAGATCCTTTATTTAGCATTTTCACAAAGAAGATAAAAAACAACACTTCATGAAAAGAAGAAACAGGGTAAAGAGTCAAACGTGTGGTGCCGTTTGGAGAGACGGGCCCACCCATGAGGGATTGGAAAGCAAACACGTCTGAGTTTTCTGCGCGGGAGAGCGATGCGGACATGTAGAGGGATCGGATGGCCACACCTTCCTCCATCAGACAACTGTCGACCCGGGGATCCGTTTGCGGGATCCCCTGGGGGACGCTCAGCGCTCGCCTTAATTAGTTCTCAGTCGAGTGAGTACTAGTCACACCCCTAAATTTTATTAAAGATAAACAAATTGTTTTTTCCACTGGTGTAATATTCGGTAAGACATAGACCCCCAAGGTGGAGCAGAAAGAACTCCACCAAGTCCATCTTGTATGCCAGAGACGTTGCCTCATTCAGTAGATGACTGAATCGGGGCAGCAAGCAATCGTCCATGATTTTTCCAACACCTTCTTGTCAAGATCGAGGACGAAGACGCCGCTGCTCCTGTAGAGCGCGAGCATTGATTCCCCGTTGAAGTCAAACCACTTCTCGCGGTTTCGGCTCAGCACCGCCACCGGAATTCTGATCATAGCACTGCGGAGCCACGCCGCGTCTTGCTGCTGCGTCAAAATAGTCACGTGCACGGGATGCACATAAGCAACCGAGAGTTGGCCGTCTCTGCTGACGCAGAGGAACGGCGACCCCCCGACACGGACCTGTGGGAGCTTTGTCATGGAGATGTCGCAGGGGTGTTTACCCACCTCGGTGTTGTGTGTGTAGAGCAGGTTGTCAGCTTCGTTAATCCATAGCTAGCGGACCGCTCACCCACCGAAAAACAAGCGGTTGAGTCTGTCCTCCCGGCACATGGTGGGCTCGCTCCACCCGCGCGCGGCGGCGGAGTACGAGTGGAGATACAACTTATAATCATCGGTTAGGGTTGTGACGAGCAGCTGCGAGAAGGCGAAACACCCTGACGACGACGTTAACTCGCTATCGGTGGCCGTTATGATGGCATAGATGTACACTTCGTTGTCGCCGGAGCACTCGAGAGGCGAGAGAACGTGGCGTTTGCCGGTGATAGGGTTGCAGAGGCCTAAGAGGTTGTGGGTGCTGGGAGGAGATAGTTAAATGGATATTTCATAGAGATCGAATAATAATAATTAATAAGACATGTTAAAGTAGTTTGCTTTGAAATATGCATACCTTGGTGTCGCAGTCACCAAGAAGTGTATGTAAATGGCAATATTGTACCAAAGGAAGGCAACCAAGGCCATCATCAATAGCCAATAGGACAAGACCGATAGGATCTGGGATACAAGGCAGATCACAGGAGAAACTAGCATCCATACAAAGCGGGCACTGATCCTTTATTTACCATTTTCACAAAGAAGATAAAAACAACACTTCATGAAGAAAATTGTTCCTTATGTCCTATTATGACCTGATGTCTGATGATAATCTCCGAGTAACAAACAAACAAACCACCAACGATGCACAAACACTTTTTCATCATGCACAGCAGGCCAACCCACATAAAGGTTCAATGTTTTGATCAATTAAAGGTACGACCTATACCCCAGTGGTAATTGTTCGACTCACTCAGAAACAGCAAAATAATGTACCAGCAAGCCATCGACGCATCCAGATCACGGTCACTTTGGGCATTTACAGCTTTTGCTTCTTTTTGGGGCCTGATTCATCCTACCAACAAGCCATCGACGCATCCAGATCGCGGTCACTTTGGGCTTTTACGGTTTTTGCTTCTTTTTGCGGCCTGGTTCATCGTTGCTCACACCGCGCGGCTCGACATTCTTCCTGCAAAGACAGCAAGTAATGAATCATGGCGCATTTTTCACTAGAAACATGACGAAAATTCTTCACCCCCAAATTTTAGTACAAACCATTCCCATCTTTCCGCCAGCTCATGTTTAGTTCGGAGTTCCTGATTAGTTAACATGAACTGATAAGTAACCACACATATGAAAAAAAAAACACATGGCAGCAACAGTAAAAGTACAAATACACTTTATGGAAACACACCTGAATGTGAGAAATCGGATCCTTTATGTTCTTTATGCAGGCTTCCACGATTTTACGGACTTGTTTCAGTCCCTTGAAGGATCCCATGGCAGAAACGGTACTTCCCTGCCATGGTGGTGAATGCAACAGTGGTCAAATTTTTTTTTTGAAGCGTGGGCAATAGCTTTGCCCTTTTCGATTAATTAAGATAGAAGTTGTTTACAAACCCGGACCAAGACGAGACAAGAGAGCTCGCTTGGCCCAACATGAAAAATAACGGGATTACTCTCCCGGCATTATTTCTCCAAGTCGTTTCGCACCCTCGATGACCCAAAGCCTAGCCTCGGCCTTGATCTTATTGAAAACAACCGTCGGTGGTGCAAACTTAGTCCGGAAAACACGAGCGTTTTTCTCATTCCAAAGCTCCCAAGATGCAAGCATGGTGATGGAGGCCAAGGCCTTGCGACTTGGAGACGTCATCTTGAGCCACCAACTAGAGAGCGAGAGGTCCGACCATTGGCTTGGATCCAAAGCGTGAATGCCAAGCCAATCCTTGATGAGGCCCCAAAGACGAGCCGTGTACCGGCAACCAATCAAGAGATGTGTGATGGTCTCCGGCACACGCTTACAAAGAGGGCAATGCCCACAATTAGGCCATCCACGCCTAGCCAAACGGTCTGATGTCCAAAGCCTTTTCCGGAGAGCAAGCCAAGCAAAGAACTTGACTTTGGGTGGAGCCCAAACCTTCCAAACAAGGCTCTTCATGTTAGATGCTTCGGCCCCAAAGAATTGAGCCTTGTAGGCCGAAGCCGCCGAGTACTCTCCGTTAGGTGTGAGCTTCCAAATGATGGTGTCCTCCAAGTTTTCCACAAGAACAACATGGAGGAGAAGAATCCATAGCTCAATGAATTGGGAAAGGTGGTCATGCGAAAATTCCTCATCAAGGGTAATCTTGCTAACCCAAGCATGATCATCCATAGCCTTCTTGATGCTCCACTTCTTGGTTTTGGACAACATGAAAATGAGTGGAGCGACGTCTCTAGGTTTGCGCCCCTCGAGCCAAGGGGCATTCCAAAAAGAAGTCAAGTTACCATTTCCCACCGTAATCGTAGTTGAAGAGTAGAAAAGATCCATGTCCGCCGATGTGCAAGGGTTGCCGGTGCCGACCCAAATTTTTTCCCCATCCCTCCACTCGAGCCAAGGCCATCTCAAGCGGAGGGCACGCACGAACTTCTCATTGTCGAGGATGCCAAGGCCGCCGAGGTCAAGAGGGCGGCAAACCGTCTCCCAATTGACCTTGCATTGCGCTCCGGTGACCTTATCCTTGCCCGCCCAAAGGAAGGCACGCTCCACTTTGTTGAGGTACTCAAAGGTGCCTGGAGGGACAATGAGAGGAGTCATATGGTGGATCGCTTGGGAGGTGAGCACCGACTTGACAAGGGTAGCACGGCCAATGGCGGTGATGAGGTTGCCATTCCAAGTAGGAACCTTCCCGGCCACCTTGTCTTCGAGATGTTGGAAATCCACCCTCTTTAGGCACCAAACCGAGAGTGGGAGCCCAAGATATCTAATGGGGAAGGTGGCACGCACTACCGGAAGACCGGCAAGGACGTCATCAAGGTTGATGAGACCACATCTAATGGGAACCACGGAGCTTTTTTCAAAATTTGTGCATAAGCCGGTGACCTCACCGAAACCGCGAAGAATAGAGGAAAGGTTCACAATGTCATCTTTTATCGGGGCCACAAAGATTGCCGCATCATCCGCATACAAAGAGGTCCTCAAAATGTTCCCGCGACCTCGCAACTTGTGAAGAAGACCATTCCGAGTTGCAATGTCAAGGATTTGAGTGAGGGGGTCGATCGCAAGAACAAAAAGGAGGGGCGAAAGAGGGTCTCCTTGCCGCAGGCCGCGCCCATGCACAATGGGGAGTCCGGCCACCCCATTAAGGAGGACTCGAGAGGTGGCGGACGAGAGTAGCGCGGCGATCCAATTCCGGAACCGACTTGGGAACCCACGACGTTGGGGAAGGTCAAGAACATACTCCCACCGGATGGAGTCAAAAGCTTTGCGAATGTCAAGCTTGAAGAGAAGCGCCGGCGTTTTTCCTTTGTGGAACCTTCTTGCCAAATTTTTCACGTAGAGGAAGTTGTCGTGTATGCTTCTTTTTTTGATAAAAGCACTTTGAGCTTTGGAGACAAGGTCATTCATGAAGGGCCCAAGACGAAGGGCGAGCACCTTGGCGATGATCTTAGCGATTGCATGGATTAGACTAATAGGCCTAAAGTCGGAGATGTCCTCCGCACCATCCTTCTTAGGCAAGAGGGCAATATTTGCGGAGTTGAGGCAATGGAAGTTTGCCGAGTGTAGGTTGCCAAATTGGTTTACAACCTTCATAACATCGTCTTTGATTGTGCCCCAACATCTCTTAAAGAAGGCACCCGTGAAGCCATCCGGACCGGGCGCCTTACACCCCGGCATTTGATCAATTGCTCTTTTGACCTCCTCCTCCGAGAAATCTTCACCAAGGGAGGAGAGGTCCGGCTCTTGAAAGTTGATTTCCTCCCAATTGAAATCGCGCCCCCGGGCATTTCCTCTCCCCATGACCCCTTCGAAGTGGTGTTGGATTATGTCCTCCTTGGCCTTGTGTTCGGTGTTCCAACCATGGTTGTGCTTGAGTCTATGTATGTGGTTCTTTCTTCTTCTCGCGTTGACCCTAAGATGGAAATATTTTGTGTTGGCATCTCCTTCACGAAGGTTGTTGATTCTAGATGATTGCTTCTTCCGAGCTCTCTCCACCATGGCAAGGGCAAGAACTTTTCTTTTCAACCGCTTGCGGAGTTGAAACTCCTCCAAGGATAACACCCTATGCTCCTCGGCGATATCAAGTTGAAGAATGACAAGGAGAGCGGCGTGCAACATGACCTTCGCATTAGGGAGGATGCACCGGCTCCATTGGCTAAGACACTTGCCGGTGTGTTGCAACTTGTGGAAGAGAACATGGCAAGGCTCAACATGGTTGGAAGGGGCATTCCAATCATTATGGACAACCTCGTTGAAACCGGGGATGCGGAGCCAAAAGTTCTCAAACTTGAAAGTGCGAGGGCGGCGAGGACCCGTGTCATCGGCGAGAAGGAGTGGGCAATGATCCGAGAGGGAGGAGGACAACGCATGAAGGATGTGAGTGTCGAAGCGGAGGTTCCACTCGGTGTTTCCAAAGAAGGCATCAAGCTTGCACATTGTTGGGTTGAGCCTACCGTTGCTCCACGTGAATCTACGGTTTTGGAGGTGAATTTCTTGAAGCTCACATGCTTGAAGAGTAGCACGGAAGCGGTTGATCCTACTCCGGTTAACATTCCGTTTGTTCTTGTCATGGGCCCGATGGATTTGGTTGAAGTCGCCAAGAGCAAGCCAACGCGTCCCAACGGTGGGTTTGTGACTAAGCAACTCGGCAAAAAAGTCATCTTTGCGGGATGATCTAGTAGGCCCATAGACCTTCGTGATTTTGAAATGCCCCTCGGTGTCGGAGTTGAGAGGGTGGACATGCGCCGAGAGGCAAAATTCTCCCACTTGAGCATTTGTGACTTGCACCACGGCGTCGTCCCAAAGCATGAGGATGCCACCACGGGTACCGATAGCCGGTCTTTCGATGAAGCTCTTGAGGCGATTTCCGCCTAGGTAGCAAGCGTCCAGGGGTGAGATCGAAGATAGCTTGGTTTCTTGGAGGCACACAATGTGACAGGAGGAAGCGGCAATCGTTTCGTGGACGGCGGTGCTGCGATCCGGGTCATTTAGCCCCTCGGGTTCCAGCTGAGGGTGTTAACAATTTGTTCTAACATGGTAAACTATGTAGACTCCAAAGAACAGACACAAGGCATGCAGCAGCAAAGTACTAGTAGCTGGAGCATCCTCCAGGAATAGAAACGAGTTCATCACGGTACACATGAGTAGAGCACAGGCAAACAGTAGCATAGGGCAAGTATCTGGAACACACTCCAGAGCAGCAGCAGAAGCAAGATCATCACAGCACAAGGAACAGACATAGTTTTGAGCTAACATTAGGAAACTAGGTAAACAACGACAGGGCCCCGATGCAAGATCGATCAGCAGATCAGACATCACCGGTGAGCACATCTGCGGCCTCACCACCGTGGTCGAGTGCAGCCGCACCACCACCGTTGATCAGGGCGTCATCCATGGCATCATCATCCTCGTCATCAACCTTGAATAGCTTGCGAATTCCAGACATGACCTGTGGCTGAACCCGGTCCTTGAAGAGCAGCGAGAACTCTGTGAGGGCCTTCTCCGGCACCACCTCTCCGTCCTTGATGATGCCCAAGTTGTGGCAGACAAGGGTTTCAGCCGCTTGTGCCACCGGCGCCGCCTTGCGGTTAGCCTTGATCCTAGCGCTCGACCGGCGCTTGACCGTGCACCGGGAAATGGTCATGCCGGCCATGGTCTTGCGCCTGTTGCGTGGCCGGACCGGTGGAGTGGACGTCGGGGGTGAGAGCAGAGCCTCTGGCTGGCGGTGAAGAGAGGGGCCAGCAGCGTCGCGTTGTCGCCTTCAAGGGAGCCAGTGTAGCGAGGCTGGCGAGGAGCTGCGCGAGCGCAAGAAGGCACTCGAGGCACGCCCAGCCGAGGACACGACCGGAGAGCTTCCAAAGCCAGGAGGACGCAGGGGAGAGCTCTCGGCCACGAGACCGTCAGGGGCGAGGAAAGCGAGAGTGAGAGCCGCCTCACTTGACGCCGATGCCGGTGAAGAGGCGACGAACTGGCCCAGCAGCAGCGAGGAATCCATCATAGGAACGTCAGGAAGAGTAGAAATGCAGTAGACCAGTTACGTAACTTCAGTTCAGTAGTAATACTGTCATACTGAGATAAGAAATTAGGGAATACCTTAACCAACATGTAGCAGCCAGTAAAATCCTCTATGGCCTGTAGTGCATAAAACAGTACGTGAACAAATGAATACTCAGGGACACATCCACAAGACAAGAACCATATGAGAATTTACCTGAAGGGTAGACATATTAGGTCCTAAAATGCGATCTCTCCTTAGAGCAAATCTTTTCTGTAAATGGCACATTATTAGTGAACTGGAGGAATCAGGAGCGGCAACCATGTGACATGGGAGTCATAATTTGATACAAGTATATGAATGCAGCCATGAAATATATAATAAAACATGATAAGAGCGGTGAAAAAAAAACTAAAAGCTATAGTGACCATATATACGGAAATCCATTTTTACTTGTAGGACTAGATGCTCTTATTATGAAAAAACATATTTCGCAATGTTAAAAAATTCTGAAAACAAATTCGGGTTTACATATAGACATCTTATATAAGCACACAATTTTTTGTAAAAAATAAACACTTTTTTCCCTGTGTACAACAACAACAACAACTTCTTTTTTCCCAAACAAGTTGGGGTAGGCCTGTGTAAAAGAGATAAATAAAATGTCTAGTAAAAAGTTATTTTTGAGCACCGAATTTGTCTTTTTATACAGAACTAAAAAAACACTATTTTTTCGTGAAACTTTGTGTGCCAACATAAAATGTTCGGAGGTACACCCTAAATTTTATTTTAGAATTTTTGATATTTTAAAATATTTTTAAAATGCAATTCACATAATGAGACTAGATACTCCTGCGAGCCAAAACACCGTGTCCCATATATATTACTACATTATAAGAACAATTATCCAATGTATTGGTAATTTAGGGGTGTAACACAAAAATGAATGAAAAACAAATAGTACAGAAAGTGCAGATGACATCATGAAAAAAAATTCCTAACAAGATTCTGTTGTAGTAGCCTAGTAGGTAATTTTGATACACAAAAACTTTGACTTAGTAGTCCACAGAAAGAGAGAAAAATCAAAGGCTAATAAATTATAGGATTGCCTATTTTCAGAAATGCTTATTGACATCACTACAGGAATGGCGAACAGTGCCGACGGCCAGAACCTGTGCCGACGGCTATTTATCGGGGCCGTCGGCACAGGGACGTATCAGCACCAGCCGTTCGCAAGGCCGTCGGCAAAGAAACGGCCGTCGGCACAGATGTTCTATCCCGACGGCCCCCGTCGGGACACAGGGAGCCGTCGGCACAGAGGATCAGGTGACGTCGACGGCAATCTATGCCGACGGCCACGCCATCGGCACAGGCCTCTACCGTTTTTTTTACATTTTTACCCTAATCTTCTTTTTATGTATCTATTTATTACTCTCAATTAAGTTTAATATGTTTCATTCATATTCTATGTACATAGCTACGCCGAATAGTGGTTTCCACCCACATAAAATAACGTCGCGAATAATTGTCTATACCGGAGCGTCGGAACCCCACCAAAACCTAGGTTGATGCATACCATATGTGTACAAGTGTTTTGGGTGATTCAAATGTCCAATAATCTACCCCGGTGTGTGACCGGCTTCACTTTCTCTCTACCAAGTGTGTGGACTTAGAGTTGAAAACTCCCACTTCGGACGAAACGGGGGCAATCTTGTAAAAACTTGTGATAAAAGTTGGTTTCCCATGTGCCTATGGCCTAACCTAACACAACCAGGCAAAAAAGTCCACTGGCCTACCCCCTTTCGACGCACGTCTATGGGGGTAGACGAAAACGTTAGGGTTTTTCCAGCGGATTCAGGGTTTCGCCGAAGCGGGGCCCCGGAGCGTCGGAACCCCAACCAAAACCTAGGTTGTGCCATACCATATGTATACAAGTGTGTTGTGTGTTGTAAATGTGCAATATCCTACTCCGGGGTGTGACCGGCTTCACCGACTTCACTTTCTCTCTAGTGAGTTTCTGCACTTAGAGGTGAAAACTCCCACTTCGGACGAAACGGGGGACAATCTTGTAAAAACTTGTGATAAAAGTTGGTTTCCCATGTGCCTATGGCCTAACCTAACACAACCAGGCAAAAAAGTCCACTGGCCTACCCCCTTTCGACGCACGTCTATGGGGGTAGACGAAAACGTTAGGGTTTTTCCAGCGGATTCAGGGTTTCGCCGAAGCGGGGCCCCGGAGCGTCGGAACCCCACCCAAACCTAGGTTGTGCCATACCATATGTATACAAGTGTGTTGTGTGTTGTAAATGTCCAAGATCAACCATTGTACGGAGAAAAGTTCGGGGTAGATATGCGGGCCCACCAGACTAGGGTTTGGCTGGAAAAGAATAATCGGAGCGCCGGAATAATTTGCGTGTGGCCCTACCATATAATACAATAAATTATAATAAAACTGTATTCAGTTATAATGGAATAAATTATAATATTTAAAATGTTAATAAAATAGCTAATAATAGGAAAAATAAAAAATACCTATGCCGACGGCAAAGCCGTCGGCATAGGCTCCTCTTATCTACTTTGGGTGGCCAGGGCGCGCGGTCGACAGTTTCTTCCCCAAATCGACCACGCGCCCGAGCTCTTCCCCTCCGTCGCCGGCGCCCCCGACCCACCCCGAGCTCTTCCCCTCCGTCGCCGGCGCCCCCGACCCACCCCGAGCGCCGCCGCAGCCCGTCACCGCACCACCGCTCGCCGGCTTCCTCCACTCCGTCGCATCTCCCCAACACCGGCCTCCTCCACTCCGTCGCGTCTCTCCCCCACCCGTGCGCCGCCGCTCCGCTCTGGCCGTCCCACCTCCTCCTCCACGCCTCCTCCGTCCACCGTCCACCCCGACGTCCACCCTCCACCGCGACGCCGCCCACCCTCCACCCCGACGCCCGCTGCTTCCTCCCGTCTCCACCACATCCTCCACTGCTCCCCTGCTACTCGGCCGCCTCAGATCCCGACAAGGAGCACGCCCCGCCGTCGGAGCAGCATCTCCCCCTCGCAGGAGCGCCCATGGCTACTCCCTGCAGCTCGGTAAGCCACATTTCCTCTCTTTTTCTTTTTTGTTCTTTAGTTTACTATTTGTTGCAGACTATAAACCATGTTAGTTAAGCAATATAGTTAGATTAGGACAAAAAAAATCATGTTTTGCATTAATTTTCGGTTGTTTAGCTACTAGGCAAACTTGTGAATTTGTGTAAGAACAATAATTGCTAACCTTTGTTCATTTTGTACACTAGGCCCCGTCGTGACCACCTCGCTGATCCGATTCCGTGTGGAGCGTGAGAGTGGGGATTGTCGACGGAGGGTGTCGGCGGAAGATCTTCTTCGCCGTCGATCACGCTTCGAGGGTAAGAAATCACGTAGGCCTGCTTTTTTTTTATCTATGCTTCCTTGACTAACCCGTGTATCAAATGCTTTTACTTAACTAAGTATCATGTCGGAGCCGGAGCGAAAGTTTCGTGGTGTTCATCGGAGACCCACGAAGATCCCGACTTGGGCAGCTCAGATCACAGTGGATCACAGGAAGATCCAGCTTGGTACTTTCAGGTGCCCGTGGCAGGCGGCCCGCGCCTACGACTGCGCGGCGGTCCAGCACTTTGGGGCGAGAGCGATCCTCAACTTTGAGGATGAGCGGAGCGTGGCGCATATGTTAGCGCCAGATGGCATGAGGATCGCGACGAAGGCCGAGGAGAGGGAGCACCGGCAGGCAGAGAGGCTGCTCAGGGCGCGCCACCAGCGCGAGGAGGATGACCCCTTGGTCAAGGATCTCCTCCTTGATCCCCAGGTGATGGCGGTCCAGTACCAGGTTTTCAGCGAGAGCCGGCAGCAGCGCGGGCAGGGCGAGGCCGGCCCCTCCGGCACGCAGCAGCAGGGCGAGGACTCTAGCAGCAGCCTGTCCTCTTGTTGGGACCGCTTGGACGACGCCACTGACACCGGCGCGAGTCGAGTTTAGGATGTCTATCATCCTACCTGTCGTACTACTAGACTTATCTTGCTACCTGTTGTACTGCTAGACTTATCATACATGCTACCTATGTATTATTGTGCTACTTGTCTATATGTGTTATGTTTAGCTAATATGGTTACATCGTTCTATGGTTTATTCTGTTTTATGTTTAATTATTAGGTAAAATGGAGGGATATTTGCTTATATATTTCGATTGTTTGTACTTTTTAGATGACGTAGCTTCCCGCCAGCCAGCACCGTCGGTCCCGCGCGTCGTCGCGGCTTCTCCAGCTGAGGAGGGGCCGCCTCGGTGCCCTTTGTTTTGTCGCCCTCTTCCGGAGCACGTCCTCGACCTTCTCCGGCCACCGATCACGCTTCGAGGGTATAAATCTTTCGCCTCTCTTGCTGCATAGGTTTATTTTGGTCTAGATCACCAAGTCAGTCGCGTAACCCGAGTCAGATCCCATCCGGAAGGGTTACAAATTTATAAATATGCAGGATTGTCCATCTTTGCATATTTATAACCGTAACACTTCCGGGTTGTCCTGTTGGACAGTCCGAGTACGTGTAGATCGGGTCGTGTTCCATGTTCTACCCCTTCCTGAGACGTAATTTCGGCAGCACCTCCCTGTTGTTCTTCGGATGCACACCCTCTCGGCTTGACAAGCTCGAGACGTGTATTCTGAAGAACAGCGGGGAGGTGCTGCCGAAATTCCGTCTCGGGTCGGGGTAGAACATGGAACACGGCTCGATCTACACGTACTCGGGCGGGATAGGCCCTCCTATTAGAAGTGTAGGTGAACCCTTGCATGATGTAAAGATTAAAATTTGACCGTAATTAATCTGGTGACACTAAATCATTTTATTATTACTTGGTGCATATTAAAAGACTGCGTGCTTGTTTCGCTCCCAATAAAGCAGAGGATGGCTGATAATGGGTGGATGTACAGTGGCCGTGTCGATAAGATTAAAAGAACAGAGGAGTGGGAGATGAAGACCAATATATTAGTGAAGGAGTTAGGGCGTGGTTCAAAGGCAAAAGGAGTTCGTGGAAGGTGCCCTTGCACTCATTGCAAGAATCGTGACCGTCAAGGAAAGGAAGATATGACTAAACATCTTTGGTTGTATGGGTATACGCCTAACTACGTCACGCATGTCAAATTTGATCAGTACGAACGTCTCAGAGTTGGGGTGATGCGGCAGCGGATCGATGGCAATGAGTACGATGGGTTGAGAAACATGCTAGATGATCACCATGCTGCTTACATGCCGGATTCGCCACCTCCACAGGAGGAACAGGAGGAACCGGGTGAACCGGAGGCACCGGATGAACCGGAGGAACCAGAGCCAACCGCGAAGGCTTTCTATGAGACGATGGCCTCGGCTACGAAGCCTCTATACGAGGGTGCAAACGTTTCTCAGCTCGATGCCGTAGCTCAACTACTAAGTGACAAGTGTCAGTTCTCCACCACCCGTGCAGGCTTTGAAGCTAATCTGACAACATCTGGTAACATGTTGCCCAAAGGGCATTGTCTGCCAAAATCCATGCACGAGACGAAGAAACTATTGGGATCGCTCAGCATGGATTATGAAAAGATTCATTGTTGTCCAAAAGGATGCCTGTTGTTCCGGAAACAATATGCGAATGACAAGTACTGTAGCCTTTGTGGGGCCTCTAGGTATGAGGAGAAAACGCTGCCTGATGGTCGGAAGACGCAGGGAAAAATCCCTGTGAAGGTTCTTCGGTACCTCTCATTCATAAAAAGAATGCAGCGGCTTTTCATGTCCGAGGAGTCTGCCAAACAAATGACTTGGCACAGGAAAGGGAAGAGATACGTCGACGAGTTAGGACGGGAAAAGATGGGACATCCATCTGATGGTGAGGCATGGAAGAACTTCGACTTGAAACACCCCCTTAATTCAGCAGATGCTCGGAATGTCAGAATTGCAATAGCAACAGATGGGTTCAATCCATTTGGGATGTCGACTGCGTCGTACAGCTGCTGGCCCGTGTTTGTTATTCCGCTCAATCTCCCTCCTGGGGTACTAATGCAAAGGAAGCACATGTTTCTGTCGCTGATCATTCCAGGGCCCGAATACCCGGGGAAGAATTTGAGTGTCTACATGCAACCGCTTGTGGATGATTTGCACCACTCATGGCACAATGGGACGTGGACATACGACCGAGCATCAAAGAAAAACTTCTCGATGAAAATTTGGTTCCACTATTCCATGCACGACCTACCCGGGTATGCCCTATTCTGCGGATGGTGTACAGCTGGTAAATGGCCATGCCCAGTGTGCAGGAACCAACTTGAGTTCCTTTGGCTAAAGTCAGGTCGCAAGTATGTCGCGTTTGACAAGCATCGACAGTTCCTCGAAGGAAGGCATCCTTATCGAGAAGACCAAAAAAACTTCACGAAGGGCATAGTTGTGCGTGAAGAAAAAGCGATACCGAAGTTCGATGGTGCAAAAGTTGATGCCGAGCTACGTGCTCTCGTGCCTGCTGAGGGATCTATCCGAAAATTTGAGGGTATGGTGTAACGCACAACTGGACTCATGTGGCAGGCTTAACGCAGCTAGAGTATTACAAGGACCTCGAACTTCCCCATAACATCGATGTGATGCACACCGAAAAGAATGTTGGAGAGATGATCTTTCACACAGTCCTGAACATTCCTAAGAAGACAAAGGACAATGTGAAGGCTAGAGTTGATGTTCAGAAGCTCTGTGATAGGGAGAGATTACACATGAAGCCTCCTAACCCTCGTCAAAAAAATTGGTTTAAGCCAAATGCCGACTACTGCCTTGATAATATCCAAAAGAAGGAGGCATTCAAGTGGCTCAAAAACATCGCCGTGATGTTCCCTGATGGTTACTGTTCCAATATAAGTAATGGAGTCAATCTTCTTACAGGAAAAGTCACTGGGCTCAAGAGTCACGACTATCACATATGGATTGAGCGGTTGATGCCGGTGATGCTTCGAGGGTATCTCCCCGATAGTATCTGGCGAGTGCTTGCGGAGTTGAGCCATTTCTTCCGCACGCTCTGTGCGAAACAGATATGTCCCCTGATTATTGCGAAGCTGCGTGATCTTGTGCCGGAGTTGCTATGCAAGTTAGAGATGATCTTTCCGCCAGGCTTCTTTGTTCCGATGGCACATCTCGTTGTGCATCTCGCGAACGAGGCACTCTTGGGTGGACCGGTGCAGTTTCGTTGGCAGTTTTGTATTGAGAGAGAGTTTAAGTACATTCGAAACATAACTGGAAACAAAGCTAGGATTGAAGCATGCATAGCTGAGGCAACAATACGAAGGAGATGGCAGACGCCGTGACAACGTACTTTCCCGATGAAGTTGCCACTATGCATAACCCGGTCACTCGGTACAATGTCGACGAGCCCAAGAATGACCCCAAGCTCCTCCTCTTCCAATGTCCCGGTGGCAAGGCCGGTGCCGGTGAAAAATGTAAATTGACCAAGGAAGAGAAGGATTGCATAATGCTCTATGTGCTTATAAACATGACGGAAGTACTCGATTTCATGAGGTAAATGGTGAACAAATTACTTTGCAACTAGTAACTCAGTTTCGGTCTAATACGTATTTTCTCCTTTTAGACAATTCCAAGATGAATACTGGTTGGGAACGGTGGATCCCGATCCCGCGGAGCTGGACACTCTTCTGAAAGAGGGTGCTCACGGAGGAAAAAAATTTGTGTCTTGGTTCATGGGAAAAGTAATTTCTAACGTGTCCCTCTTACCTTGCAATATGTGACTTGTCCCTCTTATTACACGTAACTAATGCACAAAACAATTTGAACCGTACTTGTAGGGAGCTGATCCCAACGTTGAGATGACAAATGAGCTGAGATGTGTTTCCCAAGGATTTAACCGTACCGTCATTAAGTATGAGAAGTATGATGTGAATGGGTTCCGCTTCCATACAGAGTATCACCAGAATAATCGTCCTGGAGCAAAAACTGTAAATACTGGGGTCTTCACCAAAGGATCCAGAGGAGCCGATGGAGCCAATTACGTAGATTACTACGGAAGGTTACAAAACGTATACGAGCTGACGTTCAATCGTACGAACATAGAACTCAAGCTCGTTGTGTTCAAGTGCCACTGGTTCGACCCATGCACTGGACCACATGGTGGACAGAGAAGTGAGCCTTCCATTGGGTTAGTTGAAGTTAAGCCTTCAACCACCTATACCGGAGCCGATGTCTATATTGTGGCTCACCAAGCCAAGCAAGTTTATTATTTGCCCTACCCATGCCAGAAAGAGAACCTCAAGGGCTGGGAAGTCGTGTTCCGGGTATCCCCACATGGTAAGCTACCCAGGCCCTCCGACGACGATTACAACAACATTGACCCTAAAACATACGAGGGAATTTTCTATCAAGAGCAAGAGGACTTCGGGCACTTTGACTTACAAATAGGTGGTCTCGAGGACCTCGAGAACAATGCACACACTCGTGGTGAGTCAGTGGTGGATCTGAAGGACATAGATGTGCTCTCGAAGTTTCATGCGGAAAATGACGACGATGACGAGCCTGGCGATGAGCTTCCGCCCTACTACTCACGTGATAGTGATAGTGATAGTGAGAATGAGAACCAACACCCTGATGAGGAGAGTGATGACGATAGGTGACGGTCTATAATGTCTTTATGCTTTAGTAATTATTTTCCAACATGCTTCTTAATTGCATTACGTCTTTATGCTTGGTATCTACATGTTATTATGTCTTTTATTCTTTAGTATTTATTTTTCGACATGCTTCTTCATTGCATATGTCTTTATGCTTAGTGTCTACATTTTATTATGTCTTGATGCTTACTTGTTTTCTCTTTCTCAATGCAGTTGATTGAACAATATGAGCCAGGGCAAGGAAAGCGCTTCTGGTGGTCCTTCTCCCGGTTCTTCAGCTTCTCCTGGTGCTTCGCCTTCTTCCGGTGCTTCTGCTGCGCCGATCCGACGCTCACCTATTATCAGCCGGGGAGATATGGGGTTCACCCCGTCGCCGTCGGCGCAATAGATGTAGGGCTTTGGACGTCTAGACATCTAGCTATGTATGTATCTACTTGATGATGGTCCTATGTGTGTATCTACTTGATGATATATGGAGCCATTGTGTGATCTTGTTTGTTGTGAATTTGTCGTGATTTTTGATTATTTTTTCTGCTATTTTTGCTGCAAAAAACGAGCCGCTGGATCAAAAATTCTGGGCAAGCCTGTGCCGACGGCGACCAAATGGTCACACCTTTGCCGACGGGACTGCCGTCGGCACAGGCACCTCCCTGGAGCGCCCAGCTGCGTCCACGTGGCGACGCTGTGCCGACGGCCGGCCGTCGGCACAGGCCCCTCCACCTCGCCCGGCCAATGTGGGCCCCACCCGCCGCTGTGCCGACAAACTAGGTGCCGACGGTGCGTCTCTGGCCGTCGGGAAAAGCTGTGCCGACGGTTTCTTTCTGTGCCGACGGCCAGGTGGCCTGTGCCTACGGGGCCCTATGCCGACCACCCTGTGCCGACGGTGGCCGTCGGCATAGGTGTGTGCCGACGGCATTGGGTCAGCCCGTCGGCACAGGTGGCCATTCCTGTAGTGCATGTTGAATGATCGAGACCAGCTGACGGGGACTCGATGTGGGACTTGCCGTGGTACAGAAAGATCGTGAAACCAAATCAAGGAGGGTACGTGTAAACATAGATTGTGGATGCAACGTGCAATCAATCATACTGTACGAGCAGGCGATCAATTCAATCCGTTATTGCACATAGATCCATATATAAAGGTTGATTGGATTTTGCCTCAATTTCGCCATCCACGTCGCCCCAGAACGAGGGCCGTCCGATCGGCGCCATCCAACGGCACGCAGCACCCCACGTCGCCCCCTAAACGCGCTACAGTAACATCGAATTTCTACCAATCCGCGCTCGCCACGTCACCCGGTACCCCGCCGGTTGCCGCCGGTTTTGCAAAAAAACCCACGGTCACCCACTAATTGCATCACGCACTCCCATTTTCCTGAAGGAAAGGACCTGTCCGCAAATCCGCGAAGACCCAGGGACCGCGATGCAAAAACGGCACCGCATTCTCCCCTTCTCCTTCTCTCTCCCCGTGCGACCCCGGGGGTCGCCACCGCCGGCCGCCGCCGCCCCTCCGCGCCTCCCCCGCCGGATCGACGCCCACGGAAGCCTCCGCCGCCGCGTCCTCGCCGTCGTCGCCGCAAATCGGCGTCCGAGACGCCGTGCAGGCCGCGCAATCGCCGGCGCCGGGCCGGTCGACGTTCCACCTTCTCCTCCTCTTCGATTTGGTTTTGCCCGCCTGCCGCGGCCACGCGCGAACCAACCTTATCCTCAGGTGTTCTGTCTTCCTCAGTGTCGTCGTCCTCACGATGGAGCCGCCGCTGGCTGTGGGAGGCTTGGTCGCGGCTGCCGGTGGCTGCAGGATGGACGATTTGAGAACGCGGCGCCTCCCTGCTCCGGCGGCAACTCGGCCGCAAGTCGTCTCCCGTTCGACTCCCTCCGCCACGGTGGCCTCCCGCTCCGACGACAGCTCATCCATGGTCGCCTCCTGCTCAGTTATGGCGCGAGGCGGAGGCCGCTCCGGCATGCCGCCCTCCTCCTCTGCGAGCTCTGGCCGGGGGCGCCCGAGCTCCTTCTCCTCTGCGGCGGCGGCGTCCGCGACCCGCAGGAGGTTCAAGGCGGCGGCGGCGACCTGCAGGAGGGCACGGCGGCCCGCAGGAGGGTCGAGGCAGCGGCGGCGACCTGCAGGGACGACGGCGCGGCCGTGCTTCTCCTCGCGGCGTCCGTGCTGCTCTCGATGCGGCCACGGCCGTGCTCTTCCCACCATGGCCGTCCTCCTCCGATTCCGGCGCGATTAGAGACGGAGGCTGCGGCGGCGACCCGCAGGAGGGTCGAGGCGTGCTCCTCCTCGCCGGCGATGCAGCTCCCCACTGCCCCTCACGCTCAGTGACCATGCGCGCACAGGCTCGCTCATTAAAGGTCTTCTTGCTTTGCACACAACATTACTGATCGCTCCTTCTCAGTATAGATGCACCAATTTATATCTGTATCAAATTCGAGATGAATGTATTAGATGCAGTTTATGAAGAAAATGATCGAATATATTCAGCAGATCTTACTCTTTCTTTCTACATACAGGAAAGTGACAAATTTGAGCCATTCCTGGTGTCAAGCGATATATCCAGCTGTTTTGCCGAACTGTGAACTACAAGGATGCGTTCAGCATATTCAGAATGCTTCTCAAGTTTATTAATTTGCAGGAAATCATGCAATGCACAAGAGATATATCTAATAATCTTCATGTCCTCCGGATGTGTTGTTTCTATTACATGCAAGCAAGCAGCTACCCCTTTAGAAAGACAAATTTTTAGCCGACAGTGCCAAACAAGACACACTTCAGGCTAGCCAATATATTTGTGTTAAATTCTTTCTGTATTGCTCACTGCATATATCTTTGTTAGCACATATTTGTAGTATTTTAGAAGAAGGTTCTGCACCTGACAGTTCTTTATTGATTAGAGCCAGATGAATTAATTTAACACAGCTAACTCCAAGCTCTTTGTTACTCTACATGCCAATAAAATTCGTTCGGGGATGCAGAAGTTGACATATTTGAATGATGTTCTGAAGCACGTTCTCCTTGGTTTAACTTAGAACTCATTTACCATGCCATTCAGTTCCATTTCGGTTTGATTTGGTTCAGTCTATGGCGATTTGCCAATGCCCAGAATATACTCTTTTCTTTCCCTAACAAAATCTTCCATGGTATCCGTGGTAGGTGCCTCATATTAAAGGGTCGCAGAAGAACAAATGCCAGCTCACAAGAACGCCCTATGGAAGGCGCTTTGCCAGTGAGGTCCATATTTGACTCAAGTTTCGGTTCACATTCCTTTTACTTATAGGTCCGGCATTGTTTACATGTTTGCGTTATGACCATGACATCAGTTCCTACGTTGCTTTTTTGTTTGAATTGATTGTTGAACGAGAACCAACAGTTGGATTAAATATATCACTGAATCGGTATGATTTGTTCCATGGGCATCTTTACCTGGCATCTGGGACAGGGAGGCTTAGGATTCTGTAAGTTATACCAAAATTTCTTATGTTTAGGATTCATAATTTTTTTCCCAGTAATTAGTGCAGAAAAGTTTTATAATCTGGAGTCTGGACAGTTTGGTAACATCACAATTGATCGAATTTGGTCTGCCACTTGGTAGTTACATAGACTGTGTGCATCATTTTGATGTACAGCTCGGGGATTCCCCATTTCTAAAAAAGGATGGATTACTTACAAATGTAAACTACTCTGTACTAGTTAGATGCCCTTTGGATTACAACATGAGATGGATTACTTAAAAATAGGGATCCAACTTTCTAGCTCTTGCCAGTCGAATTAAATATGTAAGAGTAAGCATTTTGATTACACAATTGTGAAAAGATTATTTCTGTTAACAGATGGCCTTTAATATGCCACTGGAAATATTAAGTATTATATGTGAAATGAAATTGTTTACATTTACACCTTAGATTGGTAAAAGTGTAAGTGACAGTGTGTGACCTGACCGAAGAATATCCAGCAGGTGAAAAGGAATTGTTCCCTTCAAATTTGGGATATTGCCAGGCTGGTATGATGTTTGTCAGATGCATATGAATTCTTCATCTAATTTATTTCTGTACTGTGTGTGCATCAGATTAAAAAGTCAATGTCTTCAACAGGATCGGACGTACCATATGATGATTCCATGAATTTACACAACATCCTTTGGTTAGCACCATTGCCGTCAAATGACATGAAAGCTTCGTTAGCACCAGGTATGCTGATACTGGCTACTCTACTTTGTTTCTGCTTAAAAGAATTACAGAGTATTGTCTTGAACAGAAGCTGTTCATGTTTGTGCTTTGTTCCTATTCAAGAACTCGCAAAACGGCTTCCTTTTTTAACACACTAACTGACTTGGCATTTTATGATCAACATTTGCAATCATCCATGAGTGTTAGTCGTCTTGGATGCACATCCTGATGGAATTATTTACCAAGATACGATAAGGGAATATGTCCAGATTGTACGGACACTATATGAAGGTCTGATTTCTCACTGTACCTATTGCTGTGAGACAAATGCTTATATTGAAAGACATATGATAACCTTACTGTTCTCCGAGTAATCCTACATATGATTTTGGGGACCATGCTGCTGATGTCAATTATCTAAATGATGCCAACGCAGCTCCAGCAGAAAGAATTTTCATTTGCTGACACTGGCAGCCATCCAAAGGATTTTCTATTTTTGCCACTGTGTGATTTCATCTCCGGAGAGCAAACATCAAGTTTGGCCTCTCAGATTGGGCTTGGATATCAGTCATAATCTCTTCGTTCCTTTTCTTGCCTTTTGCTTGCGTCTTTCATCCGGTTGAATCTTGATGCTGCTTCGTGAGTTGCAAGTTTGCAGATTGTCTTCTGTTCGTCATGCCTCTGTTCTCTGTTATTGTTCTCTTTGTTTTATAATGTGTGCGTTTTGTTGCCTGCAGGTTGTACTATGAGTGTGGGCGGTGCTTTCTGTCGGTGTTGTGGTCGCGCTCCTTCTTTGTCACCTCCTCCGACTCCGCGTCGGTGTCGTCTGCCTTCTTCAGCTTGGCCTTGACGTTGCCTCTGCCTTCCAGGTTGGCGTTCACGTTGGCCAGGACGGTCTTCTTCTATGTCATGGCCTCTAGCTCTGACCTCTGTTAGTTTTATCTTTTTCATCTATGCATTGTCCACAACAAATGAGATTTACCTCTTGATTTCATTGTCCACTTTCTAACCCTTCCTAAGAACTTCATTCAGTGTTCTGCACTTAAAAAGTTCCGCTCATGTGCAGATGAAGAGGACGAAGCACGCGGACTTACATTCATTCTATCAATGGAAAGACCTTTCACTTATTGCCCACATCGGGGATAACAGTAGACCAGCAAACACGGCAGAATATATGTGAGTTAATAGGTTTCATTGTCGCGGAAAGACAGATGATCTTTTCATAAGTACACCGCATTGCCTCAGCTTATTTGGTTCCCCTTCTGTGCGCACCATGTTAGCAAGTAACTTTCACAAATGGTCATCCAATAATATTTATAGCTTCCTAAATTAAGATTGCTGTGAGCGTTGGTTCCCCATGAAGGTTTATTTTACTTTCATTTCCCATCTAGATTTTGTTCAAATATGATGTGTTACTGCTAGCTAACGACCAGTTAGTTCTGATTTGGTGCAATCAAATTGCCAAATGTTGATGATTGGTATTTGGTGAAGGTTATCGTTTACGTTTGATGACTGTATAATTGAAGATACCCTAAGAGCTTTGATTTATTTCGTACTGCTAATTTGACCCTATTATATGAGTTGGAATGTCTCCGAAGAAGAGTTCGCTTTTTAAAATGGCATGCACCATGATTTGTGAGTAGAGATGTCATACTCATGTGCCGTAATGCTGCTGTACTACAGTGGAACCTATACAGCATGAGCTTCATTTTTGAGGATTCATATTTTTGCTCCTCCATGTGAATTGCGCCTCAAGAGAGGCTTCAAGCAGCAGCTCCGGTTAGCCGGAGAGAAGAACTTCGTGCTGTTAGTTACTTTGATGATAAGATCATCTTATTTGTAATACCATCTTTATACGATCTCGACTAATCCATTGCAATATTATGTTTCTGGTAATGACTGCAATATAACTTAACTGAATGTCCTTCCCATTTTATAAGATTATTTGTCTGCTATTGCACCGAACTCAATTTGCTCACTTTAATTATGATGGTAATTACTCCTATATGTTGGAATTAATTCACTGTTATACTGCTGTTATGCATGGCTAGGTAAGTTTCTTTTTTTTCTATTTTGATGAGAGTATTGCAATACCGAGCCAACTCTTACTGCAAATGTTTTTTTGTCCTCCAGACATGCTCACTTTACTTTTTGTGCAACATAAAGCTGTATTGATCTTACATGCTTCTGCACTGTGTCATGTGTTTTCATGTAAATCTGACATATATAGTCTCAAACAGTCCATTTTGTGAAAGGTATGGTTGGCACATTTGTGGAATTGATTAATTTCCGTGCAGTTCAATTTCCTATATTAGTTCTTCACTTATTCCAACTTGAAGTACAGTTTGTCATGTAGACAATGCCACTAATGCTGCGTCGACATATTTATTGGATACAAACTGCACGTAGCATCAAAAAATTTAGATGGTAATAATCATCATGTGATTTCTGCACAGTAATTTCAGTAATATAAGTGCCCTGATCCTTTTGTGTGAGGTGCACAAGTCATTTCGATGATTACTTTAGCCTTTTCTACCCTTGCAGGACTGTTGACTTATTTTCATTTGCCTTCAACAATAGTGGAAGATTTATTTTCTAAGTCGTCATGAATGTGGGATTATAAGGTATTTTGAGATCCACAAAACAGTAGAGATTGAATCTACTTATTCAATTTCAGCTATGCATGCTCACCAAAGTTTCAAACCGAGGTAAATAAATCCTTTCCGTGCGACATTCTCTACTAACTGTCCGATGCAACAATTAGTGTATATATACATTTTGGATTGCTGCAGATAGTTTGCATCTTTTTTTGTTTCCATCGATTGTTTTGTTGTATTGCTTCACACGGTGGTGTATTATGTCAGATTATGTTATATGCAAAGTGTTATTTTCTGTCTGAATGCATCTATATATTTCTGGCAGCTGGTTCGCTCATTTGTTTGTGGTCAATTGGTCATAAAGCCAACTTCTCTTAGGTTATTCTAGCTTTCTTTATCAGCAAAATAGAAGTTTAAATTTGTGAATCAAGATTAAATGTTTGTAAGAGGATTGTAGAGTTTTCCTGGTCATTTTTTCCTCTATTTTTATCTATTTCATGCTGGAGAAGGGCTTCTCCTTGCCGGCCTTTTTCAAGCTCTTTACATTATCTCATTTTCCAAATTTATTGACCCTTTTTCGCACATTGAACTGATACCATGACCTGATTGTTGAACAACCGATGTTGTTGTTGTTTCAGACGTATCCTGGGGTATGTACAAAATTCTGATGATTTCAAGCCTGATCGACATTTTTAGGACTTGGCGTCAGCCTTTGACTTGATGAATGAAACCACGATTGTCTGAAGGATCAAAATAGTTAGAACCAGGAGGAATACTGTATTGTTTTTGTAGTTGTTCAGAAACGTTATTGTACCGCATGTCATTCATTTATGGTCTGCAATACTAATGTGAGCCATTTCTGTAGGCTGTGAGTGAAACTTAGAAGGAAAATAACCTAAATTAGGCTGTTTCTGATATACAAAGGTCAGCCTGATGAAATAAAAGGATGCGGAAACATTAGAAGAATACAAATTTGAATACATTCCAATACGGACAATTTTCAAAATCTCAACATTCTTTCAAGCGCAAACTTTTTCGAATTCAAATAATATTCATATTTCAACAAAAAAAAATAAAAAAAAATGAAATTTAACAAACGGGCGCGGCATTGCCGCGCTAAGATCCCTAGTACAGACATACTACATACATGTAAGATGTATAGCAGCAAGTGGGCATTGACGCATTGTCCAAGGGTACGTCCAGCCTTTCACGGCCAAACATATATTCCCCTGATCCTGCCTACCTGACACTCCAAATTGGCCAACTAGGAGCCAAACCAAACAGGAGAACTCACCACACTGCAAAAGGTGTTTTGTGCTCTCCACGTACTATTTGCACATGATTTTAAGGATTCGACAACATGCATGTTATGTGTTGGTTAACTAGTTAGAAATCGAACATGAACCAGTACGGCCGCCTCCAGTGGCCCTTGGGGCTTGGAGGTGCGGCGGACTATGGTCCCTCATTGGCGGGAGAGTTTCCGCTCATAATTTTCAGAATTTCAGTGTCTTCTTCTACATGGTGAGGCGGCGACGGCATTTTGAAGTCAGCATAATATTCTGCCTACCCAATTGTAGCTTCGATAGTGGGCTTAGCGCCGGCGGAGCGTGCGTGGTGTACGGCAGATTTTGTTAGGATCTTGTTGGTTTTTGTATTCGTTGGTGTGGTTGGTCTGACTCTTTCGACCTAGGGTTCTCACCGTCGGTGATGGTTACTACTCTGCTGTGTTGGTTCTTTGGGGTATTAGCACAATCACTTCCATCTATCTACTACAATAAGCTCACTACGACATGTTTTGCCCGACTCCGGTGATGGAGGGGCGAGGACGGCGGCGTGCCTTCGGCTCGCTCTAGTGTTTGTAATCGTCGCTAGATTGTTTAATAACTTATTTGTAATTATTGTTACTTTTGGCCTTATTTGTACTGATGTTGATGATTATTAATAAATCGATGAACGTTCTCGCAAAGAAAAAACTAGCCCAAAATCGAGATGAGAAACGAGGCATCAACGTCGCGGCTCAAAATTTTCCATTCTTCGAATAATTAGGTTTTCTGATGAAGATACTAAATTAGCACATACGCGGTTCTTGTATTAATTCTCCATCGATGTAGATTACCACTTGGATGATATAAAATTTCAATTCCCACTCGGAGGAGAAACTGACCAGAACATGTTCCACTGGAAACCTCAGTTCGTTCTCTCCAGTAATCAGAACAGAACATATGAATGAACTGTGACCAAAATGCCGTTTGGATTAATCCACATATCGACTGAGTGCCGCAATAATGCCTGGACCAATAATATCCTCCTTGCGGAGAGAATTTCAATTCAGAATGTGCATGCAAATGAAGAGGCTTCACATGGCCCCCCTCTTAGCCCCACGCTGTCTCCGCCCAATTAACAAAACGGAGGAGAGTGGTAGCAGCAACAGCAAGTAGAGAGACAATCGAAGGCCATGTTCCGTTTATCTTTTCTTTCGGAACGGTAGGCAGGCCAGGTGTGCTTTCATGTGGGCAGCTGAACCGAGTTGGAAGCGATGGAGTGCAGCTAATCCCACCGTCCTGCATGCATGATTGCGTAGCGCCTCGGTTGGATCCATGCATGGCCACCTTCTTCCCTCCATCTTTCTTTGTTCCATTCAGCCGCCGCCACCGGAGACGACATTCACAAAATTTTCGAAAATATTTTGGAATTTTCTCATTAAAATTCCGAACATTTTAAACAAAACTAAAATAAATTTACCTTCAGTTTGAATTTGATCCGAATAGTCCGAAACTTTCGGTGAAATTGTATTCTAATACCCGCCAAAATTTAGTTGAGATTCCGTTGAAATTTTAGTCCATGCCGGAGATTCCATGTATCGCATTGGAAAGTAAAGAAAATCAATAACAAATCTAGGAGGTGACACGATCTACCCATTTGGCGTGAATTTGAATGTTAAACCCGTTTCAACATATCATTTGGAATTGTTTGTCGAGCATATTCCACCTTCACCCCTAGTTGTCACTTTATGATAATTGCTACCCTATTAAATAAACGGTCATTATTTACACTTTGGTTGTGAGTTGTTGCAACTTTCACCATATTTTATTAATTTCTCCAAATGAACAACCATGACCCACATTTATGACTGGGCAATTGATGGGTGGACACCTGAGAGAGGTGCATTCGTTATGACTGTACTGAAAGAAGCACAATAACATTGTGGTAGAATTTGACACGACTGTAGATTTTGGCATAGCTTAACGGTATCAGACATAATACATACGCCGCCAAGGACACAATAAGGATGTAAAGAGTGGAACATGGGCATACTTATCAATGTTCTAGCTAGATTCTCTAGCAAAACATATAAAGTAAAGAAAATGTCAATTTTAAGCGCTCACGGCAAGAATAAAGAATTTTGACCGCTGAGCTTTTACATACTTTAAACAATGGGTTTCATCTCTAGTCTGCACCAATTTGCTTGAGACAAATGACGTTCTTCTTCTTATTCTTGTTCTTATTGGTGGTGGTGTGCTATTTTGTGGTCTTCTCTTTGATGAGGTGATGTAGACATCCTCCGCAATTATGATCTTGATCGTGTGAAAAGCAGTAGCCATGTATCTATGCCGGGGATTTCGCAAAAATACCAAGACCGAGCAGGTGCAGACACAAACTCTCCTTTGCGATGGCTAAGGACGAAGAGCACATTCGTGCAAGGCACCTCTTATTCCTCTTCCTATCCCTTTTAGCATCTTGGCTAGGCGCATTGACCGCTCTCGGCATCGCCATTGTCGCGACCTCCAGCGTGCGGAGTTGTCCAGATTAACCATTTGCTTTGCAGAATTGCCCTTCTAGCTACCGTACCACGCACCGCTGTCACGCGACATCGATAGTACCGACACCATCCCCTTCTATAGTCGGTGTGTGTTCTACCGCGGCTTTGTTCGAGGAGCTCATGCGATGACTCAAGAGAGAAGCATGTGAAAACATCTCTCGTGGAATATCTTCAAGACTGTGTTCCTCGCTATCTGCGTTGGCCTAGATTAGCTAAGTTAGGAGTTTGAAAGCTAGGTGACTTTGAGTTACTCGCAAGTGGGACTGTTATGGGGTCTATATGTGAGTGGTTCAAAGTCACACAAGTAACCACTGGAGTGGTGTTTTTGGCTCCGGGTATGCATATGCACCCTTTATTTAAGATTCATTATGAAATGTCAAAAAAAAAATTGCAAAAAATGTCCGCATAGATCTTAACATTCTTCGTGTTCACAAAGTCGTTCACGAAAAATCGATATATTTTGTAGCTCGTGTAAAAAACACAAATTTTGATACTAAAATAAGGCTTTTCACGAGACATTTTTTTTGTAAATTTTACACATATCACAAAAAAATGTCGGCTTTTCGCGAAAGCACTTTTTGAACCCATAGAAAGTGAATATGTACCCATGAAATTTTATTTCAATTTTTTTTCATGAGCCAAAGTGAATTTTACAGTAACCACACCCAAAGTTAGTGAATTCGAGCACCGTGCGATTGTACACGCGCTCCATTTGTGTCCAAATAATCGGCTATATATATTTGGATTTGGAAGGGACCAATTCCTTTACATCCTAAGAGCATCTCTAACGGCTGATGTAAAATAGGGCACCGATTTTGCATTATACATCACCAGTTTTTGCGTTTTGGGCACGAAAACGACCGTCGCTTTACCGGCTGATGTATAATAGGGCACAACTTGCTCCAGCGGCTGCTCGCCGGAGCCAAGAATAGAACCAATCGATCTGCCGCTAGGAGCTAGCGCTGCTCGCCTGCTCCTGCTCTGCGACTGCGGGCTGGTGTTCGTGGCCGGGTACAGCACTAGCGGCAACGTCCTTCTCCTTTTTCCCAACTCGCAGGCGATGGCGTCGTCCTCCTCGTCGACCTTCTGCAGGAGTGCAGCAGCGCCTCACCCGACCCGGGGGTGCAGCGGGGTCGGGCGCAGTTCTTGGCGCCGGCGGTGGAGGTCTGCGGCGTCGGAGCGTCGAGGTCGAGCGGGGCGGCGGTGGTCGAGCGGGGGGAGCGCGGAGCTCCAGCGCTGCGGGAGCAGCCGGCGGCGGAGGAGCTCGCCGGGGCGGCGGGAATGGTCGGGGGTGCAAGGAATCGGTCGGGGACGTCGTTCTGGTGAGGGGCGGGGACGTCGTTCTGGTGAGGGGCGGCGGCGGGATTCGCCGTATTTTGGCCGGAATCGGCCGGCCATGGTGGCACCGGAAAGGGGATCGGGAAGATGTGAACCTTCCGGATGGCAGTTGGGCTGCGCGCGCTTGCTTTCTGCGATATAGGGCAGTCCCTCTGGTGATGTATATTTGAGTCAAAATGGGCTCTGTTGTATAATTTTTTAGGGCATGGAGTATAATAGGGCAGCCACTGGACCGCGTTTTTTGCCGTTTCGTGCCCTATATGTTAGGTTTTATAGGGCACGGCTGATTATACATCAGCCGTTAGAGATGCTCTAATAAAAGTGCAAAAGTATGAACGACTTTTTTTTACATTGATCCCCGATCCAACAACTAAATTAACCAAAGTATATACTCCGTATAACCCAAATCAAAACTATGTAAAAGTAGTACTTAGAGTACATACACGTAGTTTGTTGTCACGTACGTCTCGGAGCCCCGGTAGAATTAAGCTAGAGGTAACCGGAGTCTGGCGACGTGGTGAACACGGGCTTGTCCTTGTCGACGACGGTGGCGGCCACGGTTGCGCTGCTGCTCTTCCGGCGCGGCTTTGCCTCCCCGAGCATGGTGACGACGTCCCTCATGGTGGGCCGGTCTTTGGGCGACTTGGCAGTGCACAACACCGCGATCCGCAGCACGAGCAACATCTCCTCGCGGACGTGTTCGATTACGCGGCCCCCGACGCCGGCGTCGAGCAGCTCCTCCACCCCGGTGTTGGTGCGCAGCCGGTCCCTGATCCAGCCGACGATGTCGACGCAGCTCTCGCCGTAGTCGGGCTCGATGGGCCGCCGCCCGGTGAGCAGCTCCATGAGCACCACCCCGAAGCTGTAGATGTCGCTCTTCTGGTCCACCTTGAGCGTGTACCCGTACTCGGGCGCGATGTAGCCGTAGGAGCCGGCCACCACGGAGACGGTCTCGTTGGGTCGGGCCATGACACGGGCCAGCCCGAAGTCGGCGATCTTGGCCTCCATGTTGGGGTCGAGCAGCACGTTGCTGGACTTGACGTCGCGATGGATCACCAGCGGCCGGCAGTCGTGGTGCAGGTATGCCAGCCCGGCGGCGACGCCCGCCGCCACGTTGTAGCGGGACACCCAGTCAACCAGCTGCTTCCCCTTGCCGCGGCCGTGCAGCGCCTCCCACAGGCTGCCGCCGGCCATGTACTCGTATATCACCATCGTGTCCGCATCGTTGCTCACGTACCCCAGCATGCGCACCACGTTCCGGTGCCGGAGCCGGCCGAGCAGCTTCACCTCCGCTGCGAACTCGCCTCCTGCTCCTGCCTCCACGTCCCGGCGTCCGTCCAGCGTGCCCTCCTCGGGGCACCCCGCCGCGCGCCAGAGCTTCTTGACGGCGACGATGGCGTGGTGGCGCGGCATGTCGGCGCGGTACACCACCCCCGAGCCGCCCATGCCGATGACGTTATCCTCCTTGATGCACGCGAGCACCTCGGCGCTGGTGAAACTCAGCCGCTGGAACGCCGTCAGGCGCCACGGCCACGAGCCGCTCCCGTCATCCTCCACTGTGTCGTCGCAGCATCCATTATTGAGGTACCACCGCTGGTACGTCAACTTGCCGAGGAAGACGGCACCACATGCCAAGAGTGCGATCGATATGCCGATCGCCCACCCGGCGGCGATGTGCTTGACGTGCGAACGCCGGAGGCCCGACGTCGATGATGAAGCCCGCAGAGCGTTGGCACCGCACGGCGGCAGGACACCGCCGCAGAGGCCCGGGTTCCCGGCGAGCTCGTCGGGATTAATTGTCCTCAGCAGGCCCGTCGCCGGCACGGGACCGGTGAGGTTGTTGTTCGCCACGCTGAGCATCTCCAGCGCCGGCGAGCTGCCGAAGTTGCTTGGAATCTCTCCGGAGAGAAAATTGTTGGAGAGATCGAGTACGGACAATGTCGGCATCATGGCGATCGCACTGGGGATCTGCCCTGTGAAGCGGTTGCTACGGAGGTTCAGCGAGACCAGCCTCTGGCACGACGAGAGGCTGGCTGGAATCGCGCCGGACAGCCGGTTGCTCGACAGGTCAAGCGCGGAGAGGGACCGGCAATCATCGAGCTCATCGGGCACACCTCCTATCAGTTCGTTATCCGCCGCCGCGAATGTCTGCAGCGTCGGAATGGATAGGATGGTCGATGGCAGCGCCGACCGCAGCTGGTTGTGCGAGAGGTCGATGAAGGAGAGCGACGTCGAGAGCGTCAGGTCGTCGGGGATCTCGCCAGACAGCTCGTTGCCAGCCAGCTCCAGGCGCTGCAGCCTCGGCAGCTTCCCGAGCCCCGCCGGCACCGTTCCGTTGAGCCGGTTATTGTGCGCGCGCACGCGGACCAGCGACGAGCACGTGGCAAGCCCCGCCGGGATCGGGCCCGTGAAGACATTGTTGAACAGTATAGCTTCGTGAGGTTGCCGCTGTCGCAGAGGCCGGCGGGCACCGGCCCGGAAAGCGCGTTCGTCGACACATCGAGCCACTGCAGCGGCTGCGCGGTGCCGAGCGACGAAGGCAGTGGGCCGGTGAGAGAGTTGTTCCACAGCTCCAGCACCTCCAGCTTCGGCAGCTCGCCGATGCCCGCAGGGACGCCGCCCTTGAGCCGGTTGCACATGAGGTTGAGCAGCTGCAGGTTGGTGAGCTGCGCCAGCTCCGGCGGGATCGTGCCGGTGAGCGCATTGTCGGAGAGGTCGAGCATGAAGAGTGAGGACAGGTTGCCGAGCTCCTTGGGTATCTTGCCGCCGATGTTGTTCTTGTAAAGGAAGACGGTGTTGAGCTCCTGCAGCTGACCGAGCTCCGGCGGGATGGGGCCTTCCAAGTTGCCGATCGCCATGTCAAGGTACTGGAGGCTCTTGAGCTTCCCAATGGCAGGCGGGATTGGGCCGGTGAATTCATTGTATCCAATGATCATCTGCTCCAATGCCGCGAGCTCGAACACCTCGACCGGGAGAGCGCCATTGAGGTTGTTCCCGGATAGCCCCAAGAACTTGAGCTTCTGTAGTTTGCCGTAGCTCTTGGGGATGGTGCCGGAGAAGAAGCCGCCCCTGACATCCAACGTCTCGAGCTCCGTGGCGTTACCGATGTCGGCCGGGAGTGGGCCGACGAAGTTGTTGCCGGACGCGTTGAAGTACGCCAGCGATGCGCACGCGCCGAGGCCGGCGGGGAACCGGCCGGTGAAGCTGTTGTCACTGACGTCGAACTCGCGGAGCGTCGGGATGGAAACGAGCGCCAGTGGTAGCTCGTGCTCGAAGGCATTGCTCTGAAGGACGATCGACGTGAGCTCGGTGAGGCCGCGGATGTCGTCCGGGATGGTGCCGCTAAGGTTCATGCCGGCGAGGTTGAGGCCGGTGACCGCGCCCCGGGCGTCGCAGAGCACGCCCTTCCAGCCGCAATGCGGCGCGGAGCCCCAACCCCGGAGCTCCCCAGCGGGTCGACGAGGGAGGCCCTGATGGCCAGCAGCGCCGTGGCCTCGTCGCCACCGGCGGCATTGGACACGCAGCACCAGAGCGACAAGGAGAAGGACAGGGAGATGAAGAAGCGTGCAGTGCTACGTGCCATGCTTGGGTTCTCTTCTTCTTCCCTTTCCTTCTCCACTCCCTTGTTGCTGATCACTGGCTACTGGTCCTGTGTTTTCATTACCTTGCTTGTTTGAAGTAATGGAGAAATGGAGGGAAACTCCTAGGAAAGTATATAGGAGGAAGAGGATGTCTTATCTCTATGATTACGATCATTATTTTAATCGCTAGGATGATAAATAATTTACTCCTCTTTTATAAACATGATTCAATAATTTAGAGTATCATTCTGCTAGCTAGTGCATTGGTAGCACTAGTACGTAGTGAGCATGGGTTGTAGTGTTAGGTATACACATGGTTTAGTAATTGGAGATAGGTAGCACAAGAACAGCTCGGTGTGAGAGTGTAAAGGTTGGGACATAGGCTGGAAATGCTCTTGGGATTATTGGGAGACATGGCCCATGTGGGTAAGGGAATGTGGGGAAAAGAAAGGTTTCCGAAGATTGGATTTTGTCTTGTTGGTTTAAACTAAGTGCACGGCAATGATTTTTCACACACAGAACATGGTGGCTTGCGATGGAGCTGAAAAAAAGATGAAGTTAATAAAGTTCTTTCTTCTTCAAATGTGAAGTTTACTCCAGTTGACATGCATAGTTAACGCCGAGATTACTTTAGTAGCCAAGTACAAAAGGAGGTGGAGGGGCAAGCGTCTTGTGGGTCCTAAACTAATGACTGGGTTGGAATAACTAATATTATCCTGCAGGTTACAATGGAAACTTTTATCAGTGATCCTGACAGGGAAATCTGTGGGGACTGTAAGATTCTGTCCCAGGAGTGATAAAATAGCTCATATTCAAGTGTCTAATGCCGTTTGCTAGATAAAAGTGTGGCATGCCATGAGTGAAAAATTACATCAGGATATCTTATGCTTCTGATTTCGTTATGCTTAGCCTCTGAATCTTATAATTAACCTTCTGATGATGATTTGCAGATAGTGGCAACCACATTTTACAGGGATTGTTCTGCAGAGTCTAACACAAATCAAATCATGCTGAAGGCTTCACCTGTCTGTTGTAATGGCTTATTGGAGCTGTACAATTTCAAGACTGTAGCTTTATGATTATCTTCTCATACAAAACTAGGAGCGCAATAGTGAAGGAACATGCACACCAAATTTGTTGGTAGACGTACATAAACATTTTTTAATGGTGGTGGAGAGGAGTGTACACAACTTGCCTAGGCCACATTATTCCCAACACATGGAAATCATATTCTCACCCTTAATTAGATTCCTGAGGATATCATGATTTAGTTTCCATGTAGCAAATTGATATAAGAGAATCTTTATTATTGAGGCACTGTTCGTCGAGTTTGTACAGCACCTTTTTTGAAACATGAATTATGTTGATGCATCACGGTGATACAAAATATATATGCTGGCTCAGTGCCAACGTTTGTTTGAATTATTGAATTTAATTGTCAAATGTCAAGTGCTTACATTGTTGAATTATTAAAATTGCTAATTAAGAAATATTTGTCAGATAATCATCATTATGGTTTGGTTCTTTTCGCCTATCTCTTGAGTGCTCAATAATCGTCTTAATACATGTACAAAGTGTTGGTGCCTCGTCTTCTAGATTCGTGACTTGTCTGAACAAATATGAAATTGGGGTTTAAAATTTCAAGCTTTCAAACAAAATCGGTGATTTTGGTCGTTAACAACAAATTATCTCAACATTTCTGACTAAATTCGAACCAAATCAAATTGTGGTAAAACAATCTTCATAATTTGATGAATTTGTTTCCAAAAAAACATATAATACATTGGCTTGATGTATGATTCATCGTAGATGATCTGTCCTGCATAGTTATCAATATGTAAGCTGCCTATTTTCCTTTAGGGGTCTGGGAAATACGCAGTTTTATGTTCACACAAACCATATATATGCACAAACATGAAAATTAGGGTTTAAAGTTTTCGACTGCGTGCCCAAATATTTTCATCTCGGCTTTTGGAGTAGATTCTACCTAAACCAAATTCCTGCCAGAACTCATAATTTGATTAATTGTTTTCCAAATAGGTTCAAAGTTCAGTCATCTTGTCGAGGACTGAAATATTTCCTTATTGGAGAAACCATGATGACACATATATATATTTACATTGGCTTGTATGGTTCATCGTAGATGAACTGTCCTAGAAAGTTCGCAATCCTTGTTCAAAACTAAAGTTCTCAATCTGTAAGCTGTCTATTTATTGTTTAGGAAGCTGTCAGGACCAAGCACCGGGAGTAAACTACTGGTGTAGATTACGAGGTAAGTTAAGCTAGCTAGCTCCCAACTCCCAAGCAAGTCCAAGAACGTCAATCAACACCATCTCATGTACCTTTCACCTAATATTCCCCGGGAACTTCACAACATTTAGCAATCCAAACAGGTAATCGAACGTACCAAAATAGCAGTACACACTACTACACAGACCACCACAGATAATTAAGAAGTTCAGTTTGTCGGTCAGAGAGTTCACCTTTCACCCTGTCAGCAAAGTTTTTCAGATTGCACGCAGTAGCAATTTAGGGGACATCCAGGCTATAAACAAGCCCTGAAAAGTACAGGCACCAGCAGGACCCTTGTCCTCCCCTTGTAAAAAGTCAGCCCAACTGACTCAACTGTTTCCACCTTTATCCTTAAGAAAAAGGAGTGTACTATCGAATGACATGATCCGGCCCTAACACCAATCACTCGCTCTGGGCCCTTTCTTCAGAACCTTCCCATGTTAGAGTTAGAGCTGGGCAAGAAATTATTGGACTCGGCCACCTCGTTGGCATACATGATACGCCAATGGAGATACTCTTCACATGTGTCATGTTGCCTTTGCCCTGCCCACCTCAATTATGTAAATTCAGAGTATTTTGGTTAATTACTAGAGAAAATAATGTGAAATTTTGTACTGCTTTTGGCCCATTTTGTTATTGTCGGTATCTGCATAACACGTTTCAGTTTGTATCCAATGGCAGCGAATAGCTCGATCGAGTTGGACGGCAAAACGTTGTCTCCGGCCGTCCGGCGGCGGCTGAATGGAAGCTAAAGGCAAGAAGGTGGCCGTGCATGGATCCAAACCAAGGCGCTACGCAATCATGCAAGCAGGAGTTCGACGCGGCCACCAACTGCGTAACACATGGCCTGCCTGGCCTTCGTCTCTCTCTGTACTTGCTGCTTCTCTCTTCTCCGTTTTGTTTTTTGAACACCTCTTCTCCGTTTTGTTATAGCATCTCCACCGGCACCCTCCAATTGACCCTTCAAAAACCCATTGGGGATCCGCACGCCAAAATCGGTCATCAGCGGCACCTTTCAAAGGGTCGGGCCGAGCAATTTCGTGTCCGGCAGGCCCTCTCGGGGGTGCCGGACATGGGACGGACATGCCCTCCGACAGGGGTGGCCCGCGCGTCATACACACAGCGCCGGCGCGCCCAATTCTCCATCCTCTACCTTGCCGCTCCCGGCGCCCAAATTCTGGATCTTCCCTCCATTTTCAAAACCCTTCGCCGCCGCGCCTCCTCGCCTTCCGCTTTCCGCCACCATGCCGCCAAAGCTCGTCGGCCTCTCGAAACCGAAGGGGGTTCGCAAGCCGCCGGCGTCGTCGCAGCCGAAGAAAAATGCGATGAAGCGGGAGCCGCAGGAGCTTTTGATTCCGGTGGTCAAGGCGCCGCTGAGCCAGGCCGACCTGCGCACAGCCGCTTCCCACCTTCGGCAAGTCAGACGACTAAAGGCGAAGGACAAGGCGGTGAATGAGCCCTCGCCAAAAGATACGGCCGAGATGTTGATCGCCATGAGCCAAAGTAGCTCTAGCCCAGCCAGCGCCGCCGTCTTTTGCGGGTCGCCGTCTGCCCTGGCCTACTTCGACGACGCCTACTACCAGTCGCAGCTTTCACGGCAATCCATCTCCCCCGACGAGCCGTCCATCGATCTGAACGAGGCGTCGATGTTCGCCGACTCCCCGGCGATGCGGCGGACGACATCCAAAAGCGGCGACGCGACCACTTCCCGCGGCCACCTCTTCGGGCATGATGAATGCGCCAACGCGGGCGCCAACGCGGCCGACCCACTCGGCGAGGTGCGTGCTATTTATCTGGCTGATCTGTTCATTTATTGTGTTGCCCGGCGGATTGTTGTTGTGCGCACTTATTGCCGGCGCCAGATGCAAATTGTTGGTGTCTGCACTTATTGCCGGCGGCCAGATGCAAATTGTTGGTGTGTACATAAACTTATATTGCAATATGTGTCGCCGTTTTGTGGCGTAGGATGCTGGCGACGAAGCAATGGCTGAGCTGATCGCCGGTGGTGCCTACGGCGGCGCCGACGCCGATCAGTTCGGCCAGGGCGAAGAAGGGGATGGCGACCACGGCCAGGGCGAAGAAGAGGAAGGCGAAGAGGAAGACGATGGCGGCTGGAAGGCAGGTTACAGAGGCCACACTTGGAGCGACAAGGATGAGGTGTTGTTGTGCGAGTCGTGGATGGCCGTGAGCACATGAACGGCACGACCGGCGCCAACCAAAAGAGGGATGCGTATTGGCTACGCATACATAAGGACTACACCGAAAGAAGGGCCTATCCACCTCATGATTTGTTGCCCAATCGCAATGTCAAATCGGTTAAAAGCCGGTGGGGCGTCATCTCGACGCTCACTAGCAAGTTCCATGGTTGCCATGATCAAATTTTGAATAGAGATGGGAGTGGCAAGAATGACCAAGACAAAGTAAGCCGGTCATCTTAACTTGCGTCTTATTTGTAGCCGGTCATGTTTACAAACATATTTGACATGTGTTTGTTTGTGCAGTTGAACGATGTCGGCTACATGTACGTCGACTTGGTGATGGATCGTAAGAAGCCATACAAGTTGATGCATTGTTGGAAGCGCTTCGCGATTGCCCGAAATGGAAGAGTCATTGCAAGGATGGGGCCGAGGGTGATGAAAGATAGCTGCCCGCCGCCAGCGCTGATCGTCCAGCGATGGGAGTCAAGGCGTGCAAGGCGGCCGCCAGGGCTGGCAAGAAGACGACGGCCTCCTCGTGCAGCATCCAAGAGTCAGTGCAGCTCTACGTCAACGAGGTGGCCACGTCGACTGCCTAGAAGAAGAAGATAGCAGCCGTCGCCAAAAAAAGTGGGAGACCTTCTTCGAGATGCAAAAGACCAAGCTCAAGGCTCATGCGAAGAAGGAGGAGCGTCTATTCATGGCCACCAACACGAGCGACATGAGCCCCAAGCAGAAGGCCTACTTCGTGTCCGAACGGAGGCGCATTCAGGCTGAGAAGGCGGCGACCGAAGCGGTTGCGATCGAGGAATCCGAAGAGGAAGGCGAGAAGGATGAGGACGAGGTAGCCGAGGACACGTGATCGGCATGCACCATTGCGCCGGGGGCGCCCTTTTGATGGCCGGCATTGGAGACTAGTTCTCCGGCGCGGTCGAACCTATTTGGATGGCCGGCATTGGAGATTTGTTCTCCGGCGCGGTCGAAACTATGTCATGGCCGGGATTTGATACTTGTTATCCGGCTCGGTTGAACAATTTGGTAGCCGCAACTATTAGAGACTTTTATTAATGCACGCATCCAATTATTACATTCGATTATAACTAGAAACTAAGAACACTACTCGTCGTCATTGGAGTCAGCATTGGGTGGCGATGTTCCAGGCCCGTCGTCGGCCAGCGCCTCGTTTGGAGTTTCCGGCTGCCACTCCGGTGCTCCTGCCTGGGGGACGGCCGGTGCTGCATGTGCACCAGCCACACGGGATGGCCACGGGGACCAAGGTTCCCACAGTGAGGAAGCAGGGCGTGCCGGGGATGGAGTTGCGGGCTCGCCGTCCTACTCCTGATCGCCCTAGCGTCCTGCTCCTGATCGGCGGCCACCACGGCCTCCTGCTCGTGATCTGTGGCCGCCACGGCCACCGCGGCCTCCTTCTCCTGCTCCTGATCGGCCACCAAGGTCTCCTTCTCAGGCAACGACATAGCGAGCGAGTTGTGGGAGGTGGTTCACTGGTTCGCGGAGAGAATGTGAGCGCCGTGCGGCCGGCGAGGATGGTTATATTGATGGGAAGCGGTGCGAACGTCACCCCGAAGCGACGCGGCGGCGGTTGCACGTCCACACGAACCGCCGTGTTCCAACGCGACGCAAAGGTGAACCGGCGGCGGTTCCTGTGCCGCAAGGTGTTCGATCTAATGCTCAAAATTAGGGTCTTTTGGGGGTGGGCCTTTGGGGTGCGTCGCTGTGGGCTGCACTCTCCATTCGGGCGGATACATGTCCGGCACCCTCAATTGAGTCTCAATTAGGGGGTACCGGACATCGATTTGGAGGCCCCCGGTGGAGATGCTCTTAATTGGGACTTTGGGAGGGACAGCGTGTGGCTAAGATGGGGCCATGTGATGTGAAGCCTCTTCATCTGCATTGCATGCACATACTGAATTAACTGAAATTCTCTCCGCAAGGGGGAGATTATTGGGGCATCATTGTGGCACTCCGTCGATATATGTGGATTAATTCAAACGACATTGTATTGGAGATATTATGTTAGACATGATTATTATCGGAACATGTAGCCCTGCATTTATTTTTAGTTTCTCCTCCCAGTGGGAATTGAAACTACGGGGATGAACATACGTCTCCTTCAGCAAAAGATTGGAATAATGGCAAAAATATACCGCAAAAAATTGAGCTCTAGAACACGATGCATGTGCTGCTATAATCTGCTCGTTGTCGAATATATCCTTAAATAGATCACCTATAATTAACGTAGAACGCCCAAGACAGTACTCTTGCAGTTTGGTGTGTCAGCCAGGAAGGCTCAGGAGAATATATGTTCGGTACGTACGGTGGTGAAAGGCTAGCTGGATATCCACTTGCACGGCATAATGCACACTTGTTCCCACATCCTAAAATGTACTGTACGTATGATTGCTTGCACGTTGCATCCACAATCTATGTTTACACGTACCCTCCTTGATTTGGTTTCACCGGATCGATCCGAAAGCGTACGTGAACGTGTCTCAGTTGGCCCTCTGCCGGATGTACGTAAAAGTTGCCGTGGAAAATGAGCTCGTTGGAGAACTTGCTCGTAGCAAGATGGTTAGGAGGGTAGTTGTGTTCTAGCTCAACAGAGTTCAAACCCTAGGTTTGGCACTGCTGTTTCTCATTTAGACGGAATATTCTTCAATGAGAGGCGACGTTCCTGTCGACAGCGAGGCGCCTGTGGTGACTTCGTCAATCTTAAGACTTGACCCGTCGGCTCAGTCTCTCGAAGGTGCTTATAGGGATAGGGTGTGCGTGCGTGTGTTCATAGGGGTGAGTGTGGTATATGTGAGTGTCTGCGTTTGTATTGTGTTTCGCAACAAAAAAAAGCTCGTTGCGTCTGATCAGGCCTACACTGGGTAGGGTTTTCCCTGGCTAGCAGTTCATAATGATAAAAAAAATACAGAAAACGAAGTTGCCGCCCTAAATAAGAAAATCCAAGTGGTATCTTAACAAAGGTATAGTTTTATTCTCGAAAAAAAGGTATAGTTCTTCCACGGGATAACCTAACAAAGCGTAATTAACTGGCATGGAAGATAACAATGTTGTTTCAGTTTGCTCATTCCATATGGTCGGTCATCCAACTAGTTTCTAACTTGTACTGGCCATGTTTTGTTGCAAACGTATTTGACAACCGATTGTGCGGAATAACACAAGTATAGAATTCTCATTAAGTTGGGAGCGATCGATTGTCCTTATATGTTCGCTTTTGGCCATGTAGAAATTATTTGGTTTTTAATGGTACGGATTCTTTTTCTTTGTGTGTCATTTATAGGTTGTATCTATTTACTTCGTTTGTCGTTCGTCTCTCCAACATTTAGAGAACATAGACCCGTTTACGAAGATCCGATCACGGTTGGAGAAGGCGATAAGTGATATCTTTATCCCACATGGCCACATGGGTGACAGCTAGTTTACGGATCGTTCCTCCATTAACTTAGGCGTTTTACAAGTTTTGCTTATACTTGTATTATGTAGTTATGTTTTCTTTTCTTTTTGTTTAGAGGCAGTTTACATCATAATTATGTCGAGGCCGGGCTGTGAGCTCTTTTAAGTTCTATCAGTTGATGCTAAGTACCAAGTTTAATAAAACGCTATTTATCGAAACAACACGATAGAGCAAAACAATCGATTGTTGCAAGTCATCCACAGGATTGCAAGTCCTGTGTCAATCTCCTTATCAGCATTTCAGTACTCTGTGACTTTTTTTAAGGGGAAACTGTGGCGCCCCGACCCGACTGCTATACAGTGATGATGTGTGTCACCGGTTAAGCGATACAACCGGAGGTTACGGGTTTACCAATCCCCGGCCAAAACCTTTGGCAGGTGTTGCTCAGAATGGATCATTGGCAACACAACACCCGATTGATGCCTTAACACAGGCACAACCCTCAATGTATAATAGAGAGATCAAAACTTGTGGAACAACTGGCACATCACAGACTCTACGACACAAATCATAATAGTTCAACTCTTATAATAGAGAAAGATAGCAAATGACAACCAGAGCTCACCGACCCAACATTACAACAAGCGGAAGCAAATTAGGTTGTTCTAAACAACAAGAACCAAATTATGGCCTAAGAGGCCTACAGATAAGCATTCAAGCGCCAGCTGTTCCGGGATGTCCCAAACTGGCACCTGGGAACCCCAGACTACTCGTCGACGTCCACAAAGAACCCACCTTCGAGGTCGGTGAAGTCCTCCTCTGAAACAAAACAAACGACGTTGAGTTCGACGAACTCGCAAGATTATATATAGAGCTTTAGCTCAATGAGGCTTTCAAGGTTTTATGGCTGTTTTACATAAAGCTGATTTTATTTATGAAAAACATAACTCAATGGCATCGACTATTCAGAGTATTTTGAAAAGAGGTAAGAAGTACTCTTTTCTTTGATCACCTTTCTCAACACCAACCAACATCAACCACTGTACCTGTTCTACAAAGGCACCTCCCCGAATCACCCTCGAGGAAGTCAACCTTGCATACTTGAGTGGTACCTTTAGTACCCAGTTTTTATCATTCCGTTAAAGTTATTCTATGGTCTTATCGTCCTTTCCCAAGTTGTCCGTAACCGTGGACACGGCTTTTCGAAAAGATTTAACCCTGCAGGGGTGCACTGTGTTTACCTTCGGTACCGCCCGGCTCATTGCCTACACGTAGCTCTCTTCCGGGGAAAGCCGGCTGAGTGGGAACGGTTACAACCTTTACCTTGTTAAAGACTAACCCAGGATCATCAGTGAGGACGGAGCAGCGGATCCAACACCCTGCCCCGTGGCCACTCATTTTCCTAACACCACCATCCTCATTTCTGTCTTAGCCACCATCTCAACGCACGCGCAAATGGAAGCTCAAACTAGAGGACCCTGGCTAGCCCCGCTCAAGTTAGTCGGTCGACGAGGGCTCCATATACCCCACCGAAAGGAAGCGCGCTCATTCTTGGTTCAAGAGGTAAAGAACTCGCACCTAGGCGACGAGAGTGAGACAAAACACCACCATACCAAAGTGGCCTCTCATCCCCACCTTTAAGCATCTTATTACCTGTCACCACAAATTCTCCACCATCATCTGAACACTTCAACAACCTGTTTCCAACATGAAGTATCCATCGGACGGCTAAGCATTTAACTAAGCATGGCTAGGCATCAACATTGCATAGTTAAGTATTTCAGGCCAACAGTACAATCCTATGGATAATAGGAGGGGAAACGGGTAATTGGCATCGGAATCTTAATGCAACTATGGGATACTCTAATCCAGTAAAATTGACATTTGGAACCGCATGCAATATTATAGTGGAGACAATATTTGCGGAAAATAGGATAAGACATGCTCAAAGGGGGGATTACGCTTGCCTGGCTCAACGTGCTGGTAGTACAGTTCGTCGGGGTAGTGCGATGTAACCCCGGCTGCTTGATCTATCGGAGCATAGCAACGGAAGAGCAATCAATCACCACACCAGATTTTACAAATGCAATGTGCAAACACATGATGACATGACATTTTAAGTCCCCGGAGGAGGATGATTCCACTATTCAAATTAAACGGAGTCCGGATGCTTAGAGGGGCGCATCCCGAATATTCCGTGGATTTAAGCAATATAGTATATTTACTTGTTGATTAGGATCGTGGAAACCCTAGGGTTAACTTGCATATTAGATATCATGATCAGGTGGTGAAATGCAGGGTTTTGGTGATTAAATATGCATGATATTCATTTTAAAGGTTAGTTCACAATTTTCCGAACATTTTGGTACCTCACACACATTTTTCGGATGCACCGCTAAAAAGTTATTACATTTAGAATTCCCTATTTTAAATCTGCCCTGGGTATTAGTTATTTTATAACACAGCACAGTTATTTGACAGAAATAGAAAAAAAAAAGGAATTGATACAGTAGAGAGATTTGGTACTGGGTCATTCGGAATAATCCCGGAATTCCGAACACTCGGAAATTTCCGACCTGGCTCCGAATTCAATCCGGAAATCGCAACTTCGGTACTGGATCCTGTCGGAATCAAGTTGGTAGATAGCCGGAATTTTCCGGACACCCGGAATTCCGGATGTGTTCCGAATCGATTCCGACACGGGCGTCCAACGAGTTGCGACGGCGATTCTACGGCGAGCTTCCACGAGCTCGAGCTAACGGGTCGCGCGAGGGAGGAAGGAGGGCACAGGGAGGCGCGTGTGCTCACCCTGAAGACGTACGCGTGCTTGGGGAGGCAGAGGATGCGACGACGGCGGCGTATTTCTCGCGGCGGTGCTCGGGCGGCAACGGCACGGTCGTGGACGGCGACGTCGATTCCCAGCGCCCCAGCCCGATTCCTCTGGGGGAGAGGAAGAAGACGTGGCGGCGGAGCTTTCTACAGTCTTGGTTTCGCTCGGGGAACTCTCAATCGACGGCGACGAGGCGGCGGAGCTCGGCGGCCATGGCGCTCGTGGAGGAGAGGGAAGGGGACTCGAGGGCAGGTGAGCGAGTGAGGGCGGGTAGCGGGTCAAGTGGGCTCGTGGGGGTGCTGTCCTTCTCGCAGGGGAAGGTCGGGAGGGGCCCGGGCGCGGCGTGCATCGCGGGACGGCCACGGCGGCAGCATGGCGTCAGGAAGAAGGAGAGAGACGATGTTTTTGCCGATAACCCCCTGGAGAAACTTTGTTCCTCACAGTTAGGTCATTTTTCCTTTTTAACAGAAATTCAGTAGCACCTTCCCAGATTTAATTGAGGCACTAAACAATTTTAGAAAAATATAGCAAAATTTGTGTAGCCTTCCCACATCAAGAGGAAGCTCCACCAAAATTGGTGTCTCAAGATAAAAAGTTTTGAACCACTTTTATCCATAGGTTTCAATTATGGCAATTTTCTAAATTCCCCAATTATAAGCTTTTAGGAATTTTAGAGCAAGACCAAAATAGTAATTTGAACTCTTGGAACTTCCTTGACAAATATAAGATGTCAAAGTAATTTGTGTTTTGAAATTTGAGTGCCTTTATTGATTTGAAAATTGGTTAGAGAAAGTTTGGCATTTTGTTTTTGCAAGGTTGCCAAACCAATTGTTTTATTTGTTCAGCTAATTTGAATGGATGCCATGATGCATGAATGAAATGCAAAAGTGAAAATTTTACTCAGATTTTCAGGTTCTCAAACTTTGGGCTGTTACAGAAACTATCATATATTACTCTAGCTCAGATATGTGTCACCTCGTCCGGGCGACTCGAGGGCCGCTATCGCCTCTTCCTAGCACCGCCGCCACCACTCCTATGCCCTCCCCCCGCTGCCGCCACGGGACATTAATGGGTGAAGCACGTGCAGCCGATGGTGGTTGTGCGGGATCCTCTCGCGACGTCTAGGGATCCTCTGACTGCAGATCTCGGTGGCATGCATCGGTGTGCCTGGTGCGTTGCAGCCCCTCTTGAGAGTATTTTTTTTGGAGTTTAAGTCCTCCAGTTGGAGGGACCGGGGGTGGCGGCGTGGAGATCGCGGGAGCCTCATTTTTGGGATGGGTTATGGAGCGGGATCTGCATCGGCTTGCAGTGGGGAGATGGTGCCTACTGCGGGCTTCTATGTGTGGCACCGCGATTGCGGGCCGCTAGTTTACCGGCCTCGATTTGGCAGCGATCTGCTCACAGCAACATGCGAACATCAATGGCGTCGCAGAACTTTCGCTTGGGCGGCAGCTTGGACTTTGAGGCAACATACATCGTGGTCATGTGGTTGACGTGATGGCCGGATCTTTGTTTTGGTGATGGTCTCCACTTGTGTCGTGGTCTATGGCGGTATGGGACGTCCTCTATTGTGATCGCAGAGTGTCGAGGCTGAAAGCAATATGGGAAGGCCTCCTCCACTTAAAGGTTGGGTTCGATTCAACTTAGAAGTGCTACGCATAGCGTCTTCGGGGGAGTTGTCAAGTCATGCCTAACTAGCGGTGGCAAAGCACGACGTCTCATGCGGAGGTGTCTAAGTCGTCCATGTTGCTGCTCGATTGATGGTGGTGCGATAGTGGCTGGAGGCGTGCCGGTATGGGACGTCATCGAACTTCAGATTCTCGTCCAGCGGCATCTAGTTAGCGATGCATCGCTTGTTGGGCAGGGGATGATGGTAGAAACTTCAGCATCGAGTTTACACACTTCAGCGCAAACTTTTCTCGCAATGTCGATGCATGCCTGCATCATGCGCTTGCTGAAGGTGGTGGCTCGAAACTCGTCTTCAGGATGAAAATTCCGAGCTCAATCTTCGGTTGGACTCGTCATCATCGGCGGTGATTCCATCCTAGCTAAAGGCATTGCGAAGTTGTGTATTTTCTCTTTGTTCATGTCTTGTAGCATAGGGTTAGTAATAGTGTGGTGATTCTGGTGAAGGTAGTGCCGCGAGGCATGAGGGCTCGAGTGTGTTCCTTTTGTATCATCTGAACTTTGCAATAATATCAAAGTTGTGTGCATCGTTTCGATGCGGAGAGCGAGGGTTGCTACCGTTTTAAAGAAAAAAATTGCAGCATCGCTTAAACCAAGTTCAACAATTCTCCCGTTTCCTACCAAACTAATTTTAGAGGCTCAAATTTAGTTTTAAGATGCTAGGGTCTTGCTTGTTGTCTAAAAAAACTTGCTTACTTTTTTTAGGGGGAAAAACTTGCTTCCTCCTTGCTAGCAGCAATATACCCTCACCCACCTATGCAGCAATACTCACGGCCCGGCCCAACACGTTCCGATGCGCCACGCCGAGACCGAAGCGCTTGGCCACATCGCCTGAAGCGCCACGCTGACGGGCCGGCCCATTTTGTTTTTTTCTTTTTTCCTTCTTTTTTCTTTTTTGTTTACATTTTTTCTTTATTCTTTTTATTTTTTTTTCTTTCCGTTTTCATTTTCTTTCATGTCTCATTTTCTATTTTTCTTTTTATTTATTTTTTATTTTTTATTTTTCATTTCTGTTTTATTTTTGTTTTCTTTTTTCACTTGAAAAAATGTATAGATTTTAAAATAGTTCATATTTTGAAAATTGTTTACATTCGAATTTATATGTAGATATCAAAAAATGTTCACAACTGAAAATTGTTCAGATTTTGAAAATTGTTCAAATATAAAACTTGTTCAAATTAAAAAAAAATCACACTTGAAAATTGTTCACACTTGGAAAAAATTCAGATTTTTAGAAATGTTCAGATTTTGAAAACGGTCCAGATTTGAAAAAAAGTTAAAATTTGAAAAAACGTTCTGATTTTGAAAACATCCAGATTTGAATTTTGCTCATATTTAAAAAAAGTTTAGAATAAAAAACAGATTTTAATAAAAACGCAAAAGGAGAACACACTATTGGCCCGCTCCAAAGCCGGACCTCCCGCACGAAACATACGGCCGCAAACGAGAAAGATTAGGTAGATCCTATTCAGCGCCCGCTTGCAAAGGTTAGCACGCACGAAAACGCCTACGCGATCGTTAAGTGTGCCGGCCCAGTATGGTGCTGGTTCTTTCCGGTATTGGCTTCGTGCCAGTTTTTGCCTGTTTTTTTTTTTCCTGCTTTTTCTGACAGTTTTTATTTTCCAATTTTGCTGTATTTTTTATTTATTGTTTTTAGTTTTTGCAATATGTTTAAATTTTTAAAATGTTTCATATTTTCGAAAATATTCAAATTTATAAGTGTTCAAATTTGTGCACAATTTTCAAAATTCATGAACTTTTTAAATTCAACACATTTTAAATTCACTAACCATTTTCAAATTCTTGAACCATTTTTCGAATTCATGAAATTTCTAAAATTAAATTCACGAACCATTTTCAAATTCATGAACCATTTCGAATTCATGAACTTTTTAAAATTAAATTTACGAATCATTTTCAAATTCATGAACCAGTTTTTGAATTCATGAACTTTTTAAAATTCAACATATTTTAAATTGATGAACCATTTTTTAAATTCATGAATCATTTTCAAATTCATGAACATTTTTTAAAAATTCGTGAACTATTTCAAAATACATGAATGTTTTCAAATTTAGGACCTTTTTTGAATTTTATATTTTTAGGACATTGTAAATTCACGAACCATTTTTTGAATTCATGAACTTTTTAAAATTCAACACATTTAGACTTGATGAACCATTTTTTAAATTCATGAACCATTTTCAAATTCATGAACATTTTTTAAAAATTCGTGAACCATTTTCAAATTCGTGAACATTTTTTAAAAAATTGTGAACTATTTCTAAATACATGATTTTTTTCAAATTTAGGACATTGTAAATTCACAAACCATTTTTAAAAAATTCATGATTTTTTAAAAATTTATGAACATTTTTTGAAAATCTGGGAACTTTTTTTTTCACGAAATTTCTCACGTTTAAAAAAAAACCCGGATGTTTTTTGTTTCAGCAACGAAACAAATTTAACCATAACCGAACCCAGGTAATGGGCCGGCCCAGGTTGGCGACAGTATGTGCGTTTGCCTGCTAACCTTTGCAGCGGGTCAGGAGCTCCCGGAAGATTACCCAACTAGCAACCCAATTTTACTTTTTGAGCGGGGCAGCCCAAGTAATGGCATACAGAAGATGAGGCCCATGTGCAATAATGACGATCTTGTGGAGTGGAGGGGTTCTGTTTTGCTTAGCTCATTTTTTTCGTCGTGCCCGCGATGCAGGGCAGGGCGATAGAGGGTAAGTAGCTGCACATACCTTTGGTTTCTAGGCGGCACTAAAAGATCCTCACCACATTGAACAATTCAATTTGTTAGAATACATATTGCATTGCCTGCGTTTCGGTGTTACCAAATACAGGGCAGATCTGATGAGTGGTAACACCAAGATCCATCTTGTTGAATGCCACCTTGCCCCTCCAAATATACCAACAATCCAAATATTTGGACATGATTACATTTCTGATTACTCTGTACATTTTTTTTTTTGATAAAGACCTTTAAAAAAAAACTTGGGCATATATTACTTATGTAACATAATAGAATTACAATCATTCTCGGTCAGTTTGACCAAATTTGGAAGAACCGAACCTATCAGAACATGCCCAAACCTATCATTTCTGCCTAGCTTAGCTATAGCTTGTGAGCAACCCGGTTGCTTGCTCAATTAGCTGTGCACTTCTGATTCAGTTATCTTCCTGATTCTAATTTATATACTTGAACAACATCGACATGGGCCAGCTATCATTACCTCATGACGTGTTTCCAAGGATTTTTGTATTTACATATTCTTTGATCAAAGTCCTTTTTCTTGAAACAAGTGACCAACTCCATGATTATTCAGTTAGGATCAGAAGCTGATGGTGATCTAGCACATCTTTCTATGGCCAAGGTTTGGACGAAACATGTCTCTTAAGCAAGTTTGTACTCATATCGTTGTGTACTCCCCAAAATTTTTGAGTTTATTTTAACACCGGTGGGTTCACGTGCAATTACGGAGCCCACCGTGTTGCATGCCACTCCAGACACACCAGTTGTACCAAGCCACAACAGCATGTCCCTATTAATCAGGAAGCAACATCATTAGCTGAAGAATAAAAAAAAACGAACAACATCGTCACTTTTATGATCATAACAAGTTATTTGTGCCAACGGCGGTTACTGGACTTGTGAATTTTCGAAAATATGAAGTTGAAACACTCTTTCCCGCAAGGATACTTTGTGATAACACTATAATTTGCCTTATTACATGTACGACAAAATATAGTTATCACTTTGTGTGACGTACGAGGAGACCATGTCGCACAAAAAAGAAAATGAATCCCTTTTTAAAGCAAAGTAGTGTATTCGCGTCCCGGTATCCGTCCTCTTGATTGTGCATTTCCCTTCAATGTGGTATCATAAAATGGAACAATCTATTTCCCATGAAAAAGTCACACGTCTCTCATTAGATCTAACAATGGAAATCTAAATTTGAATGACAGGCATGAACCGATGAACTCACAGACAACCTTCATCCACGAAAACATGTATTCCCTCCTTCCAGTGTATACTCACTCCTTCCCAAATAACAATATGTGTATTATTTTGGTCAAAGAACTTTATAAAGTTTAACCGAGTATATATACAAAAGCATTAACATTTACAATATCAAATACATACCATATGGAAATATATGTCATGATGGTTCCAACAATACTTATTATATATTGTACTTGCTATATAACTTGTCAAGCTTTACAAACTGTGATGTTTGGTGATACGTACAAAACGTATCTATAACTGGACTAACCTATTAACCCAGTGCCCAGAGCAAGTTGTCGTTTTTTTGCCTGTTTTTGCATCGCAGTTATCCCAGAGAAAAACATCTCGAAAAATTCGGGAAATTTGGAAGCCTGTTTTTGCATCGCAGTAATCCCAAAGAAAAACATCAGGAAAAAATCGTAAAATTTGGAAAACGCCTAACTTTTTGAGATGGAGAGCCGAAGAGGACTACCAGGGGATCCACCACATGGCGGCGTACCCAGGGGGTGGATGCGCGGACCCCCTGGCCACCTCCTCTTAATGCACCTTGGCCTATAAGAAGCTTCTCGACCTAAAAAGTCCACCACGTGAATATCTTCCATATTTCGATATAGAGACTCCACCATCTAAAACCCTAATTCGGGGTCCTGTTTTGGCACTCTGCCGGGACAGGGATCCACCTCCAAAGCCATCTTCATCGATCTTGCTGCTCCTAATGTCGATTCTTGAGTAGTCCACCCTCGGGGCTGACGGCTTATACTAGTAGCTATGTGTCTATCTCTCTAATATGGTGTGATGTTGATTGTGATCATGGTCCTTGTTTAATCATATGATTTTTCCCCTTCTATTCCTTTGTATATTGGATATGATCTTGTTATTATGTGATTGATGTCTAGTATAATTTCTGGAGGTCCGAGGTGATAATGGTGACTCTATGGATTATAGATTAAAACAATATTGATCATGAGTTTGTTCTATGTTGGATTGAATAATGAAATCATGAGATTACTTGATGCGTGTTTAGTACAATTTTCTTAGTGCCAAGTTGACAGTGTGGGTACCGTATGGAAATATAGAAAGACATAATTCATGAGGTATTTTTTTTAGTATGATCTTTGTAAGCCAATAGTGAGAGCGAGGGGTTGTAAAAATATTAGAAAGACGAATTTTAAGGTGTGCTTTTGTAGCCCTACGTAAGTCTCATCATGTTTTCATCCATAAGAGTGAACTCGGAGTGGCCAATACCATGCATGTTTAGAAGGGATATTATATGTTTAATTATGTGTAATGATGTGAGAGTCGTTAGTAGTGAAAGTATGAACCCTATGCCTTGTTTCCAAGTATTGAAACACAGTTTTAGCCACTTTTGTTATTTGTTACCTTGCTGCCATTTTTATTTTAGATTACAAATATTTGCTATTACGATCAATATTATTTGTGTTTTATCATCTCTTCACCGAACTATTACACATATACAATTAACCATTGTATTATGTTTGTTGGGGACACAAGAGACTTCTTATATCTTGATTGCAGGGTTGTTCGAGAGGGATACATTCAACTTACACATCCCGTGGTTCGATAAACCTTGAGTCATTCACGGAAGAGAAATTTGCAGTTCTCCTACAACTCTCTGCGTTTGGAGGCCCAACAGATTCTACAATAATAGAAGTGTGTAATACACATCATTTGGTCACATTGGGATAGAAGTGTGTAAACATGATTTCTCTATGTTATAAATGAAATTGTTTTTTCGATGCTTGTGCTAAGAAAAGATTTTAATATGCTTGTTTTGGAAACACAAAAATGCTCGGTACAACCGAGTGGAAACAAACGAACCACTACCAATGCACTATTCTTTTCAAAAATGGAGTAAATTAGATGGCCGTTGCCGAAAATGGTCTTCCATCGGAAACAATTATTTACTTTGTTGCTCAAGAGCTCTTCACGTAAGTGATATGGTCAGGGCAACGAAGCCAATATCCTGAAGAGGGTTTTGACTTGTGTCCATAGCCTCACTTTGTACTAGTGAGTCATGCTACAACTATACCTTGCACTTAGGGTTATCAACGTGTGTTGCCCCTGTTTAAGTAATACCGATAAAAAAACAGACAGGCAGTTCAGAGTCTGAACTCAGAGGTTCCAGACCTAATAGGGAACCTCCGAAAATAGTTGCACTGAAAACTGCTATATCACTACTCGGGGACCACACTTCACTTGGAAGTGCCGGACCTATAAAATAGACTTCCTGTACTAGGAAAACTAAAGAGTCGTTCGTTCTAGGTGTACACCAAATTCGGTAGTGCCAGCAGAAACAAATAAATAATAAACGGTTTTCCTGTAAGTCTCTCAGTGTCACTAGTTTGGAGGTACCTCGACGGGTTTGTTTGGAGGTTATGGGAAAAAGAAAAAGTGGAGATTAAATTGTTCTTGTGGAATTGTGAGGTCTTTGGGAAATTTGTACCTGGGGTTGGGTACCTACCCCCCCCCCCCCCCCCCCCCACATCAACCGTCAATTCAAGCCTCATAAATCCATTTCATCTCATCTTCGTAGATAAACACGAGCTTATTATGTGTAAAAATTGACATTTATAGGTTAAGTTTACGAGGCTTTGCTATAATCTATATACCCGTTATACAATAGACTTTCTCAACTAGGAAAACCAAAGAGTCGGTTGTTCCGGGTGTACACCAAACTCGGTAGTACCGGCAAAAACAGAGACCTATGAATACAGTTTCCCTACCAGTCTCTCGGTGTCACTAGTTCGGAGGTCCCAAGACACGTTGGTCTGGAGTCTCTGGAAAAAACCTATATAGAGATTCTTCTTGTGGAAAGTAAATCTATAGGAAACTTTCTTCCCAGGGAGGGACGGGGTACCAACCCTTCCCTATCAACCATCAATTCAATCAATATATACATGTTTAGGCTAGTATTCCTAATAAATACATTAGCTTTTGTGTACAGAAATTGTTTCATTTTTGTGTTGACTTTTCTAGGCTATGACTTGACAGGACCTATAACAAATGGGGAATGACCTTTTAAATTTTCATATCACTATTATTTAGTTTTTATCTACTGTAATAATTGCATCTCCATGTTTCCTTGGAGTAATCTCCTTTCACCAGTGTGTACGTAAATGTCAACCGGGGTAGCAAGTCATTTTGAATTTTGCAATAGGTTCATTTCCACTTCTTTTCCAAATGCCTCTCTTGATAGTACTTCATACCTATGACTCGAGAAAAAAGATTACAACTTGAGGTAGGCCACACATCTCCCCACCTTTTGAGGTTCACCAATGCATATTCGACCTAGCAATTTGAACTAAAGCCTAAAACACTTGACAAACTATTGAGTTCCTTATTTTCTTTGTCATGAATCGTCCAAACCCCCATTAGGTATCCTAAATGCACTTTCACAAAGTTATGTGAGCAGTGTATGAGAATATATCCTAAAACTGGAGTTGAGACTGTGATAGATACTGCAAAGGAAAATATGAATTTGAAGTGCCAAAGATGATGGCATATAGGGGGTAACAAGGAACCTTTGCGGGTTGTTTTGCATGACCAGGTGAAGCAGTACATTAGGCCAAGATATTATTTGCAGATAGGGATAGACACAAACCTTGAAATTAGATGCATGGTCACTACAAAGGTGCTAGTGGAGCATCCAGATCTAAACCCTAGATTCCATGGTTTGCTCATTTGTCTCAATGCATGAAATAAGGTTTTCTAAATGGACATGTACCCTTAATTAGTAAGATAATATTTGTTATGTTCTCTATTGTAGATATTTGTGTATTTCCTTGTCTAATATATGTTTTGAGTTATTTAGGTCTAGATGGATGTTTCATAAAGCTTAGCACAGGCCAATAGATTCTTCCCTTGCTGCAAGGGATGGAAACAACAACTGAAGGGGATCGTGTGCAGAAAACAAAAAAATTTCCTAACAACGATAACCGAAATAGCCAGGATCTATTACTATGCAGATATAAAGTAACGGAGGGAACGGTATACATACCCTTGTAGACCGTAAGCGTCGACGAACAAAAGATCTGTTTCGATGACGACGCGTGATGAAGACGGGCGGCGAAGACGACGGTGGCGCCGACCTCAAGGTGATGAGGACGAACTCCTCCAAGTGCCCCAAGTGTGGCACCTCGCAGAGCTTACACACGTACGGAGAAGATGATGACCTCCGGGCTCCGATCCAGCCGAGCAGCGGAAGTAGAAGACTTGGACTGGAGAAAACCAGCAGCACGGCGGTGTGCGTATGGTGGAGAAAACCTCGACCCGTGCGCAACCCCATTTGCGGAGTCAGGTCTAAACGGATGAGAGAGAGAGAGAGAGAGATAATTTCTGGGTGACTTTCCAAGGCATGGGGGCGCCACTATATAAAGGAGGAGGAGGGCTGCCACCCTCCGTGGCCGGGCGGTGTGGGACTAACCCCACAACCAGCCACGACCCAAGAGGGTGCGCCAGCCCTAGGTGGGTCCCTTGTGGCCCACCTAGGCCTCTTCCCTTGGTGCACCTCCTTTGGGGGGAAGTTCCCCCCTTATGGGCCCTCTCCTCATGGGAGAGGCCCATTTAAGGTTGGGCTGCCAATAAATTCGAAAATAAATAAAATAAAATATATTTAACTATTAATTACACTAATTAATATTAAATATATATTATCTACTTTATTCTGGCTCCGAAAACCATTTCTTCGGCCCCCGAACTCCGTCGGATATGTCCCGGAACACTTCCGGTGTTCTTCTCTCTATTTTTTCTTCTACGTTCAATCTAAATAAACGTCACCTACCCTTAAGTGTGACACCCTAGCGGTTCGGGATCACTCCAGACATGATCGAGAACCCTTCTCCGATCAATGACTATCAGGGAGACCTGGATGGCTATGATAGTCCATGTGCGTCTACAAAATATCTTTGTCGTTTGAACCTTAGACGTCAAGTCTCAAACCTTTTGCCTGGCGATACTTAGTTTGTCCGAGACTCGATCTCCGGCATCATGATGCCGAGCTTTACCTCGTTACCTGACAATACTATATTTACTCGTCTGTGATATTACATCCTCGTGACCTAGTCACATGTTTGCAAGCTCATTGATGTAATCTCACCGAGTGGGTCCAGAGTATCTATCCTGCTATGCGTATTGGCAAATCCCGCTCTGGAACCCTCGCCTCAACATACTTCCTTCCGATACCCGTGAGGGACACCTTTATTGTCATCCTATATAAGAGATGACGTTTTATGCAATCAAAGTATCTTTCAGAAATAGCAATTAGAGATGATCTCACGATCGAAGGCATAATGACTACGTCGTATAAATATTGGGTGTGTCCATCACATCATTCACCTAATGATTGACTCCATTGTCAACTGACATAAATGTCACATGATCGGGAAACCTCGATCATCAATTGCACAATGGACTAGTTAAATAGAGGCTACTAGGGAACTGGTTGTTTACGTATCACACGTGTATTAATGTTTCCGCTTAATACAGTTATAGCATGATACAAAATGTATTATGAACACTCTTTATTAATTGCCTCTAGGGCATATCTCCTTCAACAACACATATCTTGTTGCTTCTTGACTTGTTGATAAGGAGGACACTCCAATGTGGCGCTGGTTTTTTACACAACGAAAGTATGTTATTGGTGGAAATGAAGGGATTTGGAAAGTACACTAACATTTAGAAGGTCAACACGCAATATTTTTTATCACAAATTATTAGCTTTATTATATGATTTGTTTGATTTTTTACATTTTGTTATATTCATTACTTGTAATATTTTACCATAATTTGTTAAATGACTAGCATCGTTGTGAAGTTCATGAATATAGTAAAACATCACATAAAATATATTGTTACTACCTATGTGGACAATAGAAGCTTGGGACATTCTTTCCCACGAGAAAATTATATTGTAACTATAGTTTGTCGTATCCTTAGAGAGAACGACAAATTATAATTAACCGGGGTGAGTACAGACAAAGTGATATTGCCTTTCATCCAAGCAATTATTTGACCAAAGTTATGTATTCACCTTCTTGCGTATGTCTCTTAACTATTGGAGCAAAGTATTCCCAAGCAAAGCCGTAACTGGCGTGCCACTTTGTCTTGTACATGGTTCCCCCTCGATAGCACGGCTAAGGCTTAACTTAACTATCGAAAACGACAAGCAAGACCATCACTCTTATGATTGTAAGCGACAATCTTGCCATCGACCGTTACTGAACATGATAGCAAGTCAAGACATTAATTCTTTCCCGCAAGAATATTCCTTCGTAACTATAATTTGTCATGCTCTATGTACGGCGAAGTACGGTTAGCACTATGTGGAACTCTGTGTATTCATGTTCACGTGTGTGTGTGTCCTCTTAATTGCGAAGTTCCCTTCAATATGGTACCACGCGAAGCGACAACATTTTTCTCGCGGTAAAAAATTTCCTCGTCGACTCACTCATCTCTCATTTGACCTAACCACGAAAATCTATATTTGAATGTCACATACATGAATCGTTGACCTGATGCACGACCTTCATCCATCATAACAAGCACTCCCTCTATCCACGTATACGAGACATAAGGCTAAGAAAAAACATATACGAGACATTTTTCAAAAGAAAAAACCTATCAGACTCGGATTTCTAATCGGTGAGGTCCATTGCTCCACAACTTTTTCAATCATGTCAATTTTATGATAATATTCACATAAAACCATGAAAAATTGCAAAGTATACTTTATGAGCTGGCACACAAACTCTTTCTTTGGTATGAAATTAATAAGTGTATATCCGCTGCTTGTTTCTTCTGCCGTGATTAAAACCATACGCAAAACCCTATTGGCATGGCAGTTATCTTTAGCAGCTAATAATTCCAAAAATTCGGCCATGGACGGCCCAGATAGAACCCAGTAGCCAGTTAGCCACCACGCCACGACCCACGTGAACGCCATGGGGTTATTACCGTCGTTAAAACCTATGGATTTCCATTCCTGCATCATCATCGCAACAAAAAAAAAACAATCTTTTGCTCTCGCTCTACTAGTTTGTGAGGAACCGCAAACATGGAAACAAAATCCGCCCAGAAAAGGGTGGAAAGCTGACGATAAAAAGGCCGCCGGATCAAATCGAGCACGAGTGTGTTGACGAAATCGAACAATTTCTTTTCATCCCATTTCTATATCCCTGTGCCTGTCTCTGGCGGCGGCGACCATGGTGGGGGGCGGCGAGGTTGACAAGGACGCGGCGGCGCTGGCGGGCTTCAGTATCTTCTTTGACCACGCGGTACCCGCTTGCTTCTTCTCTTGTCCCCCCGTGACCGTGGCTTAGGTTGGTCGAGGGGCTGAAAAGTTCTTCTTTTTTTCACTGGTTGCAGGGGCTGGAGGTGGCGGCGCCGGAGGGGGAAGGGGAACATGGGGCGCCGGAGGGGGATGACGAGGAGGAGGAGCTGGAGTGGCTGTCCAACAAGGACGCCTTCCCGTCGGTGGAGACCATGGCGGTGGCGGTAGAGGAGGAGGCAGCGGCCGCCACGGTGGCGGCGGCGGCGGCGGCGGCGGCGGCCCCGGCGCGCGCGGCGGTGGGGCCGAGGACCAAGGGGATGCGTCGTCGGCGGCGGGTGACGGCGCCGTGGAGCCTGGCCGCGCCCGCGCTGCCCCCTCCCCCGCCCCCGCGGCAGGCGCGTCGGCGGTGCACGCACTGCGCGTCGGAGGAGACCCCGCAGTGGCGGCTGGGCCCCGACGGGCCCCGCACGCTGTGCAACGCCTGCGGCGTGCGCTTCAAGACCGGGCGGCTGCTCCCGGAGTACCGGCCGGCCAACAGCCCGACCTTCTCCCCGCTGCTGCACTCCAACTCCCACCGCCGCGTGCTGGAGATGCGCCGCGAGGACGCCGCGCCCGCCGTACGCGCCACCGCCAGGGCCCGCCGCGCCGAGCGCGCGGCGGCGCGGCTCACCGCCAAGGACGGCACCCCTGCTCCTGCCGCAGCCCAGACGCCGCCCTCATCTGGCCCGGCTCAAACACCAGCGCTCCCCGGCGACAACTGAGAACCGAATCGAATCCATGAACGGAGCTGGGAGATCATTAGGATTAGCTCCCTTATCTGCTCCGATGAATGAATTTCCATTTTGCGAGGACATCATTTTAGGATTTAGAGGTTTAAGAATAGCTAGCTAGCTGCTGTACTGTTGTGGTGTAGTATCAATCATCATCTTAGTCAAAGAGATGAACAGGAACACTCGCCTGTCTTGTGCAACTTTGCTGATAAGCCATGGATGTATGTCTGTCTGTCTGCTGAAATGGAAAACATAAGCGCTTGTCATGTCTCATCATACGTCTGAACATCGCATTGCATCATCTTGTCCTGAGTTCCTGAACTGCCATTCATGGCGCTGTGTGTGTGAAAGATAACGGCCGCCGGAGGAACATCCAGGAACGGCAGGCTAGGCTAGGATTTGATTGTCGTCGCAGCGCACGGCCCTGACATTTTTTACTTACTCGGAGAGCGGCTGAATCTCAGTGGTACTACAAGAGGACAGACAGTACGGTCTGTGAAGTGGAGAACGTGGGGATCCCGCTAGAAAGGGTTCCTGTTTTTCTCCTTCTATTGAAGGTTGGTCCGTGCTTTTTTTTGCTAGGCGCAAACAGATTATTTTGTTTTGTTTAAGTTGCTCACCACTTATGCCGTGAGGTTGGTCCGTGCTTTTTTTCGCTAGGTGCAAACTGATAGTTTTGTTTTGTTAGTCACTCCATATGCCATGTGGTAGGCAAACATATCATTTGTCCTCGGTGTAGATCAAAAGACATGACGTGGAGAGTAGATCACACCCGTGGGCTCGGTTTAATTCAACATCTCATAAGAAGAAATGAATCTAAGGGTTTATATTTGGCGCAAAGTGGTGGATACGGTTTAAAAAAATTAGGGAGAGTAGGTTGCACCGGGGGTTTGGAAAATAAAGGTTGAGATCGGCTCTGTCTGACAACTCATGAAAAAAGAGCAAACTTAGGGTTTTATATTTGGCGGGCCACGAGATGGGTTGTGTTCGTGATTTTCTCGATAAGCAAATGGATATGTGCTCAGTGTAGATCTAAAGCCATGTCACAAGTAGCATATCGTGCCGATGGTGTTGGAAATCGACAGGGGAGATTGGTTGTTCGATAAAAAGAAACTCATGTAGGGCTTTATACTTTACGTAATTGTGTAGGCATGTCTGACCTAGTTCCCCCAATAAGAAAGCAATGTCATGGAGAGTACAGATTGCATCGGTGGTCTATAAAATATTGGTTGCGGTCGGTTTAGTCTGATTACTCAACCCAAAAGAGTTAATTAGGGTTTTATATATGGCGCGAAGTCATGTATGCATTTTCGACTGCACTAGCGATAAGCAAGCCGCTAACGATGAAATGCATGCATGGTAGGTAGACGACAAAATGCATAATGACCTACCAACTCACAAAAAGAAGATGTAAATTTAGGGCTTTATGTTTTGAAGAAATGGTGTAGGCATATTCTGCCGTGCACACAAGCAAGCCATTCCACAAAGAGTATAGATTGCGGCGGGTGGTCTAAAAATTAAGGTTGTTGGAACCAGTTTACTTCAACAACTCACACCGAAAGAGTGAATATTTAGGGTTCTATATTTGCCGCGAGGTCATGTATGCATTTTCGATCGGAATCTAGCGATAAGAAAGTTGCTTACGAGGAAATACATAGATGGTAGGTAGACGACAACACGTAAATGGACATACCAAACTCACAAAAAGAACATTAAAAATTTAGGGCTTTATATCAAGCAAGACATGTCACGGAGAGTATAGATTGCACCGGTGGTGAAGAAAACTAAGGTTGAGATCATATTAGTTCGGCTAATCACCCCAAAAGGGTGAATTGGGGTTTTATACTTGGCGCGAACTCATGCATTTTCGATCGGACTCTAACGATAAGCAATCTACTTATGATGAAATGCATGCATGGTAGGCAGACGACAAAACACAAAATGACCTACCAACTCACAAAAAGAAGATGTAAAATTAGGGATTTATGTTTTCATGAAATGCTTTAGGTATGTTCTGTCCTCCACAAACAAGCAAGCCATGTCACAAAGAGTATATATTGCACAGGTGGTCTAGAGAATTAAGGTTGGGATTGGTTTAGTTCAACAACTCCCTCAGAAAGATACAAACTTTAGGGTTTTTATATTTGGTGCAAAGTCATGTAGAGAAAAGCCATATCACAAAGAGTCGATCGCACCGACATCTAGGGAATCGACAAGTAGGATTGGTTTTAGTTTGAAAATTCACAAGAAGGGATAAATCTAGGGATTTATATTTGACAAAATGGTGTAGGTTGATCAGCTCATTTCTTATAGCATATTTCCCATTGATTTGTTCTAGAATTCCTGCATTTGGTCACTGCACCTCATATAATTCATACACAATTCAGTATTAAACATACACTTGAACACCTTCATACATTTAAATTGTTCTTTGTCAGATTGGTGCGAAAAGGCACCTGAAACTACACTTTAAAGTTGGAATACAAGAGAAGGGGCTAAAGGTGAAGAAACTTGGCTGCCAAGTACCTGCTTGTGAAGTTGGTAAAAGAAGTGGAGGACAGGAATAGAAAGGTGGCCAACCACTCCACCGCGTTTGCCGGAGCTTTGTAAAGAGAGGACAACAGGTGGGAGAGATACTGAAAGTGCATGTGCCCTCATGTGTGGTTTTGGTAATTAATGACAATCTCTATGGACTAATGTTTGCATTGAGATATCTTTATAGATCTTGTCCATGGGAAAAGATTGGAGTTCATGTGTTGGACTCTAGAAGATTATATGATGACCAAGGTTCTATCTAAGGGTTTATATGAAGAATGGTCATATAGAGTTGAGCTTATTGCAAGCATGACTTGAAAAAGAAGATTGAGTGAACATTCATGTTTATCTCCAAGTCACCATATAGATTAAGAGAGAAGATGAAGTGCAAGTTCAAGAGAAGCATCTCGAAGAAATCCTATGCTTGAAGATTGTCGCCCATTTGGAAATAATGGCCAAGTGAAGATGTGTCTAAGAGAGGCTCTCCCATAGTGGTGTATGGGGGAGCGATATGTGAGTCTTCACCAAGCAAAGCGCAATCAAGAAAGGTGGTCCACTTGAAGAGATCAAGATCGTCATCATCTAGCTCAAGTGGAATGCGCAAGGCAAAGGTATGATCTTGATAGGGTTTCTGTTTTACCGGTCTCATATTGTTAGTGGGAGACCGGGTTATAGGATAGACGGCGTACTATCAAGAGGGGCTCTCAAGTGAGTAACTTGATCGCATCTTTGTGGAGAGCTCAAACTTTGCATAATTGGCATATCATCTTTCTTGGTTCTTATTTGGCTTTTATCCATGTGAGAATTTAGAGTTTGTGTTCATCTTCATACCAAGCTCTAGTTCATAAAAAACGGATTTCATATGCATATCTTCTTGCGTTTTTGGTGTTGGAGGTTTTACCGGTTTGTCTTTTCTAAGAGAGGTAAAACTCTCTCCTTGTTTCTTCCTCCTCACATGATGGACTATGATGTTTCTCTGCATGAGCTTGTAGAGCTCTTCGTTGTGATTTCAACGAGCCCAAGATCATCGAAATCGGAGTCCGGATGAAAAAGTTAAGTTCGTTCTCGTGTTGGTGTTGTTGCAGATTTTTCTAGGCCGGAGTCTCCGGTCCCAGACCGGAGTTTCCGGTCTGCGCGCTTCCTTTTTCGTCCCAATCGACGGCAGCTACTGGTCCCTGGTCCGGAACCTGCCCGGAATGTCCCCGGAGTCTCCGGGTAGGCCGGAGTCTCCGATCTAAGCAGACCGGAGTCTCCGGTGTAAGTTTTCTGCAACGGCTCTTTTTCTGATGACCTATAAAAAGGCCCCCTTCTTCCCCAAAGCAACTAGCTCTTCCAAGCACGAAATTTCCCCCTCTCTCACCTCCATTGTTGACCTTGGAAAGCTTGCCCCTCTCTCAATTCCTCCCATGATTTTGCATATCTTTGAGAGATTTGAGAGAGGAGATCTAGATCTACATTTTCACCAATCCATCCCTCCTCTAAGTGAGGGGAACCTAGTAGATCTTGATCTTGGAGTTCCATTTGTTGTGTTCTTCATTGTTCTTCCTCTCTTCTCCCCCCACAAGCATTAGTTGCTTTTGGTGGGATTTGAGAGTGAAGGATCTGACCACTTGTGCTCTTGCCATTGCATTTGTGCATCGGTTTGTGCTCTCCACGAGGATTCGTGGAAGTGAAAGTTTGTGAGCTTGTTACTCTTCGGTCTTTGGACCCTAGACGCCTTTTGTGGTGTTTGGGATCTTTTGTGGTCACTTGGAGCTCCCAATCCTTTTGTGGGTTGTGCATCAAGATTGTTGTAAGGAACTCGATTTCCGCCCAAAAGGAAATCAATAGTGGAAGGTGAACCGAGCTTTTGGGCAAGGTTCATCGGAGAATAGGGTGAGGCCATTTGTGGCGTCTTGAGTTTGAAACTCACACCCCTCCAACGAGACGTACTCCCCTAAAAAGGAGGAACTCGGGAATACATCGCCGTCTCCGCGTGCCTCGGTTATTTCTATACCCGAGCTCTTTACTTATGCACTTTACATTGTGATAGCCTTCGTGCTTGAGTTTTACATCTTGCTATCACCTTGTTGCTTGTCTTGCTTAGCATAAGTTGTTGGTGCACATAGGTGAGCCTAGTATATTTAGGTTGTTGGCTTGTTAATTTAAACACCAAGTTTTATTCCGCAATTATCAAGCCTAAACCGGAAAAGTTTTTAAATCGCCTATTCACCCCCCTCTAGGCGACATCCTTGTCCTTTTAGATACACACGCGTTCGGCAATCTACAGAGAGGAAGAAAGATCTGGATCGGGAGAGAGAGAAGGAAGAAGGGCAGGAGAGCTCAGCTCTTGCCCAAGGATTCGAGACTTGCACCAACCATGGCGTGGGGATGATCATCGACAGCTACTTCATCAGGTTCAACTACTTAGCTGCAGTCTTGGGCACTGAAGGATCATTGCGAAACCTCCCTCTTCTCCTCAATCTTTTGTTGTGATCTTCTTAGTCTTGTGCTGTTCGAGTAGCTCCTCTCTTCTAGCGCCTGTAACATGTTCGACAGTAGCTCTGAACCACCATTGAACTGATAAGCTTTCCTCTTACTTAGTCTCCCCTGCTTATTTGTGTTACATTGAACTGTGAGTTGCATATGCTTGGAAGTGATCGATCTCTATCTTATCCTTGTGTTGTTTTGATTTGTTTGTGGATCGGGTGGATTTCTACTTGATCTTTTAGTTTCCCGTCAAAAACCTACAAAACTTGTGTTGGCCAGGCTATTAGAACTTGCAACCGTGATCACTTGATCCCTGTGGAAGAACGATAAAACCCCCCTCTATTCTACTCTGATCAATTTGACGCCGTTGCCGGGGATCAACGTTTAACGGTAGCAAAAGTATAGAAGATCTGGTCTCGTTTTCGTTTTACTGCACTAACATAACTGATAGTCTGTTAGTGTCTTTTTGTGGTTGTTTCTGCAGGAGTTTGATGCATGAGTGAAGTAATTGGACAAGAAGAATTATTCCCTCTTGATCCAGAAATCGAGAGGACCTTGTTGAGAAGAAGAAGAGAAGTAAAAGAAAGATAGACAGAACTTTCTGAAGAAATGGGAGATCTGAGAGTGTTGCTGCGGGATCTGTGGATTCCAAAGGATCAGGTGCTTGTTCTGGTACCATCTCACCTATTATATAGGCAAACAACTTTGAATTGAAGCCAGCTTTGATAAATATGGTACAACATTCACAGTTTGGGGGATCTGCTGTAGAAGATCCTCATGAGCATGTCAGGACTTTTCTGGAGTACTGCAATACACTCAAGCAAAATGGTGTTTCCCCTGATGCAATTAAGTTGTCTCTGTTTCCCTTTTCTCTGAAGAATGGAGCTAATATTTGGTTGCACTCTCTTCCTGGACATCTGACTGACACATGGGAACATTTGTTGCAAGCATTCTTAGAAAGATATTTTCCACCTACAAAAGCAGCAGATTATAGGGACAAAATTACCAGATTCAGCCAGTACGATGGTGAGAGACTGTATGATTCTTGGCAGAGATACAATTCTCTGATCAGAATGTGTCCTCATCATGGTCTTGAGAGGTGGCTAGTCCTTCAGACATTTTACAAGGTTTGACACACCAGACAAGAGCATTCGTTGATTCAGCTGCTGGTGGAGGGACTATGAACAAAACCCTTGATGAAGCATTTGCTTTAATAGAGAGCATGGCGTCACACCATTTTCAGTGGACAAGTGACAGAGTTGTCACAACTGCAGCACCTGGTATCCACTCCATTTTGTCTCAGGATGCTATAGCTGCCCAAGTGGAACTTCTGAATAAGCAAATGGCTAATATTATGTCATCAAGTGCATCATCAACTGTTTCATCTGTATACACAACTCAGCAAGGATGTGATGTTTGTGGTAATACTGGGCACAGTTCAGCAGAATGTACCTTTCTATGCAAACTTGGGACCATCAGTTTCTGAAGTAAGCTATGCTCAAGGACAATCACAGGCACAAGGACAGTATTCACAAAGCTATAACCCATCATGGAGGAATCATCTGAACCTCTCCTACAAGAATAACCTGAACATTGTGCCAAATCAGTCTGGACAGTCAAGTGTAGCAAGCAGATCTTTCACATAACAGTCAGGACATAATTATCAAAGGCAGCAAGAAGTTCAGAGTTCACACACTGCAAAGCTTGAAGAGATAATGTGGATGCAAGTGGAATTGATGAATAAGATGAATGCAGATGTGCATGGAATAAAAGATTCCATGAGAACTTCAAGCAGCAAGTTGGAGAGCATCTGTGGCAGTTCATCAGATGGGAAGCACCAAGACAGACTTCCAGCACAGCCTGAATCGAACCCTAAAGCTCACTGTGGAGCAATATTTGCTGTAGAAGCTGTAACAATGAAGTCTGGAGTCAATACTGAACCAATTCTTCCCGTCCGAAAACCTTATGTAGCTCCTGCATTGAGGCCTGCACACAAGGAAGTTGAGTAAGCAAATAATAAAGAGGTAAATGTTGGAACAACAAGAATGGAAGCAAATGCTAAAGGAAAGTATACAGAGACAGTAAGGATCCCTTTCCCCGAGAGACTGGAAAAATCAAAAGATGACAAGCAGTTTGCAAAGTTCTTAGAAATTATGAAGGATGTCCAGATAACCATCCCAATACTGGATGCAGTGATGCATGTTCCCAAGTATGCTAAGTTTCAAAGATTTGTTGACCAAGAAGAGAAACACGGAAGAGCCAAAAGTGATAACACTGTCCAAAGAATGCAGTGCAATAATTCAGAATTCTTTGCCAACCAAGCTTGATGACCCAGGGAGTTTTTGTGTTCCTTGTACTATTGGACAGAAATCATTCAGTGCACTTTGTGATTTGGGTTCCAGCGTTAGTGTGTTGCCAGCTTCAGTATGCAGAGACATGAAATTGGGAGAATTGAAGCCTACTTCCATTACATTGCAGTTAGTAGACAGATCTCTGAGGAAACCTGTGGGAATTCTAGAAGATGTGCTAGTACAAGTGGGAAAATTTGCTTATCATGTTGATTTCATTGTCCTGGATATGAGTGACAAAACTGAAGCAGTTATCCTAGGCAGACCATTCTTGGCAACTGCCGGAGCTCTAATTGATGTAAAAGGTGCTAAACTCACTCTGCGGTTTGGAACAGAGGAAGTGATGTTCGATATGAAGCACCCAACACATGTACCTTTCCCAGGTGATTCTTGCATGCGGATTGATACTGTGGGATAGTGTGTTGAGGAACTGTTCTCTAACAGAGAAATGGAACTGCCAGAAATTCCAGAAGAGACTGATCCGGAAGGTTATCATTATGCAGTTTATCAAATTGCAGATGACAAGATCAGAGAAGAAGAAGCTGTGAACCAAACAAGTGATGGTATTGAGCTGAAACCCTTGCGTGAACATGTGAAATATGCCTTCCTTGGGAGAGGAGAGCAGTTCCCCGTGATTGTTAGCTCAAAGCTGTCTGAACCACAGACTGAAGAATTGGTCAGTTTGCTCAGAAAGTATAGGGAGGTCATTGGGTACTCTATTTCTGATATGAGAGGTATTAGCCCAGAGCTATGCAATCATAGAATCTACGCAGAGGAGGGAGCAAAACCAACAAGTGAACCTCAGAGAAGGTTAAATCCAACAATGCAGGAAGTAGTGAAAAAGGAAATTCTGAAGCTATTGTCAGCTGAAATAATTTACCCAATATCTGACAGTGAATGGGTGAGCCCAATTCATGTTGTTCCAAAGAAAGGAGGTATCACAGTGGAAGAAGATGAAGAAGGAGATCAACTTGCTACAAGGAAACCAACCAAATGGAGAATGTGCACAGATTTTAGGAAATTGAACAGTGCGACAAGGAAAGACCATTTTCCTTTACCATTCATAGATCAAATGCTTGAGAGATTGTCTGGGCACAAATATTATTGCTACATGGATGGTTACTCGGATTCTTACAGATTCCAATCCATCCAAATGATCAAGACAAAACTACATTCACCTGTCCCTATGGCACATTTGCCTACAGGAGACTGCCATTTGGTTTGTGCAATGCGCCTGGCTCATTTCAGAGATGTGTTATGTCCATCTTTTCGGAATATATTGAGAAGACCATGGAAGTATTCATGGACGATTTCACTGTATATGGAGGGAGCTTTGAAGATTCCTTGATGAACTTGGAGGTAGTGTTAAAGAAGTGTGCTGAACACAGCCTAGTTCTTAATTGGGAGAAGTGCCACTTCATGGTTCAGGAAGGAATCGTCCTTGGTCATTTGGTATCTGAAAAGGGAATTTCGGTAGATCCAGCAAAGGTGAAGGCAATAGTTCAGTTACCTTCTCCAAGCAATGTCAAATTAAAGAGGTCAGAAGTTTACTGGGACATGCAGGTTTCTACAGAAGGTTGATCAAAGACTTCTCTAAGATTGCTAGCCTTTAACCCAGCTCTTACATCAGGATGTCGAGTTCATCTTTGATAAGGACTGTGAACAAGCTTTCCTTGCATTGAAGCAAGCACTTTATTCACCACTAGTGGTACAAGCTCCAGATTGGTCCATTCCTTTTGAGCTGATGTGTGATGCTAGTGACTATGCAGTTGGATCAGTTCTGGGGCAGAGAAAGGACAAGAATCTTCATGTCATCAGTTATGCTAGCAGAACTCTGGATGGAACCCAAGTTAGGTATGCAACTACAGAAAAAGAGCTTTTGGCAATAGTTTTCGCTTTTGATAAGTTCAGACCATACTTGGTAGGAAACAAATGTGTGGTTTACATAGACCATGCTGCAATAAAATACTTGTTGAACAAAAAGGACACTAAACTAAGGTTGATCAGGTGGATACTTCTTCTTCAAGAATTCAATATAGAAATAAATGATAAAAAGGGTGCAGAGAATTTGGTGGTAGATCATTTGTCAAGAATACAAGGTACACCTGTTGAAAGGGTGCCAATTGAAGAGAATCTACCCGGAGAAAACCTTATGCAAGCATGTGTGATACGAGAGAAATCACCATGGTATGCAGACATAGTAAACTATCTGGTCTGTGGGTTACTACCATTAGACATTGGTTATCAGAAGAAGAAGAAATTCCTGCATGATATCAAGGATTATTATTGGGATGAACCCTATCTTTTCAAGCACTGCAAAGATGGGATAATGAGAAGATGTTTATCAGAAGAAGAAGCCCAAGATATAATTGTACAGTGTCATTCATCTGCTTATGGAGGGCATGCTGGAGCTATGAAGACCCAGGCAAAAGTTCTTCAGGCAGGATTCTTCTGGCCTACTTTACAGAGATGTTTACCAGTTTGTGGTGAAATGTGATCCCTGTCAGAGAACTGGGAAGATGACAAGGAGGCATGAAACGCCACAGCAAGGGATCCTTGAAGTTGAATTATTTGATGTTTGGGGTGTCGACTACATTGGTCCACTGCCTTCATCCAATGAATACAAGCACATATTGGTAGCAGTTGACTATGTGTCCAAGTGGGTTGAAGCAATTCCTACAGTCCACGCTGACTCTAAATCTGTCTGCAATCTTTTCAAACACACCATTTTTCCTCGCTTTGGAGTCCCAAGAGTAATTATCAGTGACGGAGGAGCTCATTTCAACAACAAACAGGTAGAGGCTCTCCTTGAAAAATATGGAGTGTTCAATCACAAGGTGACAACTCGATATCATCCGCAAGCAAATGGGCAAGTTGAACTATCTAACAGAGAAATTACGTTCATCTTGGAGAAAGTTGTATAAAAAAGTAGAGCAGACTGGTCTATGAAACTGTCCGATACTCTGTGGGCATACAAGACTCCAATAGGCATGTCACCGTTCAGGCTCATCTATGGGAAAGCCTGTCATTTACCTGTGGAGTTGGAGCATAAGGCACATTGGGCAATTAGGAAATTGAATTTGGATATGGAACTAGCTGGAAAAGCTAGAAAATTGCAATTGTGTGAAGTGGATGAGCTCAGACTTGAAATCTCCACACTTAAGACGTATTACCTGCAAAATAAAACATTATATGGAACTTAAACGTTCTGTCGTCGTTTTGGTTTCCCTAGGGGAACATGTATTTGGACGAGCGAATTGCACACTAGTAGGAAAACGGCTATCAGTGGCGCACCAAATTAGGATTCTGTGGCGCACCCACAGAATTGCTGGGCGCGCCACAGAATCCTCGCCACAAATTTTTTTTTTCTGTGCGCACCTTGGGCGTGCGCCACAGAAATCCACTTTCTGTGGCGCACCTGGCCAGGTGCGCCACAGAAATCCACATTTCATTTCTGTGGCGCACCTGGCTGGTGCGCCACATCTGAAAAAATTCAAAAAATTCAAAAACTGCAAAAAAAAAAGTTTCAAAAAAAATCAGAAAAATCAAAATATGAAATAATATGAAAAATCCTAATTATTGGAATTATTTTCAGATTTTTTGAATTTGTTGAACTGATACCTTCCCGCTAGGTCACCCATCCTCAAATTGCTCCAACCCTAGCACGCTTAACTTCTAAGTTCCACACACTTCACCTACCCTTGTGCTACTCAAGTTCTTATTGATATATATATCATATGAATCCTCTTAAGTCTTCTATGTGTATATGTTATGTATATGTTATAAACGTGTGTCAAAAACTTCTAAACTTTCAAAAGGAGATTCAAAAGTTTCAAAAGATCAAAAAAATTCAAAAAATCCAAAAAATTCAAAAAAAATCTAAAAAATTCAAAAAAATAAAAAAAAGTCAAGAAAAGTCAACAATCTTCTTTGTTATACATTTCTGTGTCTTTTTTGGAATTTTTGAATTTTTGATTTTTTTTTAATTTTTTTGATTTTGCTGCGAAAAATCGTCTGTTTGAAATAACTTTTTTTTCTTTTGGAATTTGAGGAATCTGTGAATTGCTGTCCGGGTAAACATATTCGAACTCGGATTTTTCTCACGATTTTTTTGACATATTATTTGCGTTATTTCGACGTCGTATGCAAAAGTTATGGCCGTTACAAGTTTTTTTTCCTGTTTGTTGCAGAAAAGGTCAAAATTCATATTTCAAAATTTCTATACCTATTAGACACTCATATCTAAGTACATGTCAAAGGATTTTATTTATTGAATTTTTTATCATTTTCTTTTACTTCCTGCAAGACAAAAAAGACGATCCACAGGGGGGGATTTGAAAAAAATAATTCTGTGGCGCAGCAAGCATGGTGCGCCACAGAATACCAGGTGCGACACAGAATGTCAACTTTCTGTGGCGCACGTGCCAGGTGCGCCACAGAATTATTTTTTTCAAATTTTAACCCGCCCTCCGGATAACTTTCTGTGGCGCACCTGACCATGTGCGCCACAGAAATGTGACTTTCTGTGGCGCACCTGGCTTGGTGTGCCACAGAAATATGACTTTCTGTGGCGCACCGGTGCGCCACAGAATGCAACCTATCTATAAGGGTTTTCCCACTAGTGGCACGCGCAACGGCTACTGTATTTGTTCCCCTGTGCTTGTTCGTTGAGATCGAGCAAAAGTGGATATCTGGTACTATGCCCCATTGACATTTTTTCTCCTTTAAACTGTTCGTAAAAATTACGAGAGTTCTTACTTTCTTAGGTAGCAGAAATTTATAATGGCTCCCGAGCTCATATGTTTCTGGCTGAATATATTTTTTCGAGAAAATAGAAGAAAAAAAGTTCACGTACGTACCAAGTTTCATGGTGAACGTGCTCTATGAAAAAAAAAACAAATCAGTAACCCACATGTGACTTAAAAAGTTTCTTCTTAGAGCAATGATTTTGTCTTTTTTGCACAGAGAACCACACATGTCATTTCATCACGTATGTACAAAACTTGTATATACGCATTAGCAATTTTTTCAGAATATTTTGAAATGTTATAGTATTTTTTTTTATTTATTATTCAGCCAGAGCATATGAGATCGGGAGGCAAAGCACCACTCCCGTTCTTGGGTCGATTTTCTTGCCTCTGTAGTGGAAAATAGCAGTTTAGTTTCTGTTAATGATTGACCCACAGAATAATCAAGCTGAGTTAGTTTTGAAGCGATCGAGTCATCATCATCGTACTATATGATAGTGATAGAAGCTACCTGAACATATAGCAGCGGCTGGTCGACAATCTTCGGCAGGCCACGAAACTGGGCCTCCCTGTACACGTGATCGTTGAAGATGAACTCCTCGGAGCGCGGGAACGGCGGGCACCGCACGTCCCCGAGCTCGTCGATGGCGATGTCGGTGTGAGCCTCCAGGAACATCACGCCCTGTCCGGTGCAGTCCACCAGCAGCTTCCTCCCGGACTCTTCGCACAACCGGCCTGCTAGCGGGTAGTAGTGCACCAGCACCTCCGCCAAAGCGGCTCGCACCACCGCCGCCGGGTCTAGTGTCAAGGAAGGGTTGCCTCGGAAGAGGTAAACCCAGGCGTTGTAGATGCGCATGCTCTCCTGGTCGTCGAGGTCTGACAACGGCTTAAGCTCCCGCGGCGTCGGCCGCGCCGGCGTCACCAGCGATGGCGTACCCCGCCGAACCGTAAACTCGGGCATCGTGGCCATTGATTCTAGCTCGTTGGCTCCGCTCGAGCCAATAGGTGAACTAGAATGAATGATAATGCACTCTGATGTGAGTGTTTTTCTCTGAACACCATGACAGATTGACAGGTACACCGCTACCTATCTAGACCATGCAACCAATGAGACTTTTTTTTTTAGATAAAGGGCTTTATTACTCAATAGTTTAAGTATTACACCCGGCCTCTGCATTAACAATGCACACAGCCGCAATTCAACTGGGAAATTAAAAGTAGTGCAACAATAGACGAATTACAATCAGCATGATAATGTAAAACGCCTATGTCATAGGCTAGCTCGACGGCCTATGGAGGGCCAATCAGGCGATCAAGCGGCCATCCATGTCGTGAAAAAATGTCCCTCGCCACCTCTTCCAGTCGTGCACACGCCTCCATAAAGAGGTCTCGATGTCCCACTCGTTGTAAGGTGGATCACAAACGGAGAATACTTGTGCAACGGTAGAGTACCTGCATATGAGACACATTTTTATCATTAAAAAACCTTGTTATTTCTACTAAGCCAAAGCGACCATATAACGGCAATCGCTCCCACCCTAATAACTGTTCTAAGTTTCTTATCTATCCCATGTAGCCAGTTGCCAAAAACATTTGCAACAGATTTGAGTGGATATAATTTAGACGCTATTTGGATAGATGACCATATAGAACGTGCGAAACTACACTCGAAGAATAAGTGTTTTATTTTCTCTTGTTGTGGACAAAACACACACTTAGTACTTCCATGCCAATTCTGTTTGACAAGGTTATCCTTGGTTAAAATGACACCCCTACGAAGATACCACGTAAATACTTTTATTTCAAGTGGAATCTTCATTTGCCATATTTTTTATTATCATCGACTGGAATATCAGAATGCACAAGCGCCCTATACATAGAATCTACTGAGAATTTTCCATTTCCGCATAAATTCCATCGAAATTCATCAGGACCTTGTGTAAGATGGACTGAATCCAACCGTGCCAGCAAGGCGTTCCAAGATGTTAATCTCGGACTAAATAAATCTCGTCTGAACGTCACATTGGGTGGTGAGCACTGCATAACAGTGGCTATAGTATCCCCTTTGTGTCGAACAATATTGTATAGAGCCGAATATTGCTCCCGGAGGGTGGTGTTTCCTAACCATTTGTCCTCCCAGAATCTAATCTCCGTGCCATCCTTAATATTAAATACGCCAAAGCGAAAGAAATGTTTCTTAGTCGCCATTAGGCCGGCCCAAAAGTGGGAGTCACCAGGTTTCCACGACACCTGTGATACCGCCTTTGTGCCAATGTATTTTCTTTTAAAGAGTGTTTGCCAAATTCCATCTTCGGTTAGCAACTTAAACAGCCACTTCCCTAGGAGAGCTGAATTCTTGAAACAGAGATCATGAATACCCAGCCCTCCTTGATCTTTTGGTCGACAAACAACATCCCATTTAGCCAGTCGATACTTCTTTTTCTCACCAGCCCCTTGCCAAAAGACTCTTGATCGGAAGTAATCCAGTTTATTCAAGACACCTTTTGGTAACTGGAAGAAGGATATCATATACAGTACCATGTTTGTAAGTACCGAATTAATGGGAACCAACCTTCCACCAAGGGACAATAATTTGCCTTTCCAACTAGACAGCCTTGCTTGTAGACGCTCCTCGACATGTCTCCATTCCGCATTAGTCAGTTTCCGATAATGTATTGGTATGCCCAAGTACATTATAGGAAATTGACCCTGCTCACAACCGAATATTTCGGCGTACTGAGCAGCTGCGTCCTGTGCATCGCCGAAGCAAAACAATTCACTTTTATGGAAATTGATTTTTAATCCTGATAATTGCTCGAATGCTGACAATATCAATTTCAGATTCGTCGCCTTATCAAGATCGTGTTCCATAAAAATAATTGTATAGAAAGTCCCCCATCGACAAGATGTGGAACTACCCCTTCAATCTGGCCATCCGCTTTTGCCCGTTCAATCATGATGGTCAACATATATGCCACTATATTAAATAGTATAGGCGATAGAGGATCACCTTGCCTTAAACCTTTTTTTGTTTGGAAGTAGCGACCGACGTCGTCATTGACTTTTATCGCCACACTTCCCCCCACAACAAAGTTACGGATCCATTCACACCACTCGTCAGAGAACCCTTTCATTCTCAGAGTTTGTAGTAAAAATGGCCACTTTACTTTGTCATAAGCTTTTTCAAAGTCGATTTTGAAAATTACCCCATTAAATTTCTTCGTATGCATCTCATGTACGGTCCCGTGTAGGACCACGACCCCGTCTAGTATATTCCTCCCTTGCATAAAAGAAGTTTGGGTAGGTTTAACCACATGATCTGCTACAGAATTCAACCTAATAGTCGCTACTTTTGTAAAGATCTTGAAGCTAACATTCAGGAGGCATATAGGCCGATACTGTTGTATCCTCTCAGCCGCCTGAATCTTAGGCAACAAAACGATTTCCCCAAAATTAAGGCGAAAAAGTTTGAGTTGTCCAGCATGCAAACAGCAGAATAACTCTAACAGATCGGACTTAATGGTTTCCCAAAAATGCTGGTAAAACTCAGCTGGGAATCCATCAGACCCAGGCGCCTTATTATGCTCCATTTGGAAAACTGCCTTGCTTATCTCTCCTTCAGAGAAGGGCGCGATGAGCAGATTGTTTTCCTCTGGAGTTACTTGGGTAATATCATCCGTTCGTGTCTCGTCAAGAGTGAAGTTTCCTTCCTACGGAGCTCCGAACAGACCTTTATAGTAGTCCGTAATATATTCTTTGAGCTTGTCCTGACCCTCGATCAGGCCCTCATCCTGATGAAGAGAATGAATAAGTTTCCTCCTATGTCTGCCATTAGCGACATTGTGGAAGTACCTCGTATTCGAATCCCCTTGCAGAATGAATTGGGCCTTAGACCTTTGGTACCATTTTAGCTCTTCTTCTCGCAACATACGACCCACCTGCACATTTGATTGACTTTTTAGTTCAATCTCTTGTGCCGATAGAGGGCGTATTTCTGCTAGTTTATCAAGATCATCAATAATGGTACACATGCGCTCTTTTTCTTTTTTTAACATACCAGTTGTATGCCTCGCCCATCCACGGAGGAATTTACGCAAGTTGTGCATTTTACTATTCCACCTTTGGATTGCGCTCACACCCACAACCGGTTGCGACCATATCTTTTTAACCAGATCATCAAAACCATCCCGCAATAGCCATCCTAATTCAAACTTGAATAGTGACTTCACAGGAGGTAACAATGTCGCAGTAGACAAAAGTATGGGAGCATGGTCCGAGAAGACCTCAATACGCTCCAAAGCACGTACCGATACTAAGTGGATATTTTTCCTCCCATCGGGAATCCATCAGTACTCGGTCCAGCTTCTCGTATGTCGGCTCAGGGAGACTATTTGCCCAAGTGAATTGTCTCCCCGTCATATGCACCTCTCTCAATGACAAGCTATCAATAACTGTTGGAAATGTGCCCTAGAGACAATAATAAAAAAATTATTATCATATTTTTGTGTTCATGGTATATGTTTATTTTCCATGCTATAATTGTATTAACCGGAAACATAATACATGTGTGGTTGCATAAACAACACTGCGTCCCTCGTAAGCCTCTACTAGACTAGCTCGTTAATTAATGATGGTTATGGTTTCCTAACCATGAACATGAGTTGTTAATTAATTAACGGGATCATGTCATTAGAAGAATGACGTGATGGACAGACCCAACTAAGCATAACAATATTGATCGTTTCATTAAGTTTATATTGTCATGCCTTTTATTGTCAAGTATCCTATTTCTTAGACCATGAGATCATGTTGTTCCCGGGTACTGGAAGAATACTTTGGGGACATCAACCATCGCTTCGTGACAGAGTGATCATAAAGGTATCTTACGGGTATCTCAGAAATACTTGTTGAATTACTTGAATCAAGACTGGGATTTGTCCCTCCGTGTTTCGGAGAGATATACTCTGGGCCCACTCGTAGTGCACATTCGGTAAAGCTTGCAAGCACATGACCAATGAGTTAGTCATAGAGAATGTTGTATTACAGAACGAGTAAAGAGTACTTACCGGTAACGAGATTTAACTAGGTATAGTGATACCGACGACCAAATCTCGGGTAAGTAAAATATCGCGTGGCAAAGGAAATTGTATACGGATTATAGTAGTCCACGACATAGTGGTTCAACCGATAAAGATCTTCGTTGAATGTGTGGGAGTCATTATGGATATCCTGGTCCCTCTAATGGTTATTGATCGGAGAGGTGTCTCGATCATGTCTGCACGTTCTCGAACCCGTAGGGTCACACACTTAACGTTCGGTAACGCTAGAGTAGCTCTGGGATAATTTTATTAATGGTGTCCGAATATTTTCGGAGTCTCGGATGAGATCCTAGACATCACGAGGAGCTCCGGAAGAGTCCGGAGGTAAAGATTTATATATGGCAAGTTGATTTCAAGGTTCCGGAAAAAGTTCGAGATTTTTCCGGCAGAGTGTCGGAATGTTCTAGAAGGTTCCGGAGGGTCCCACCGTGGGGCCCACCTGTCCAGGACGACCAAGGGTGGCCCACTGGTCCATTTGACCAGCCCTCCTTGGTCCATGTGGTCAATCAATGGGCAGCCCTTAAATGGGGGGGGGGGGGGTTACCACTCTTGAAAGAGAGGGTTACTACCTTTTAAAGGAGAGGGGGTTACCACTCTTTAAAGAGGGGGTTACTACCTTGGGAATTAAGTGGCTGCAGCTCCCTTGCCTATATAAGAGAGAGAGAGGCACACCATGGGTGACTAATGGTTGCCGCATCTCCTCCTCCCTCCCGCGCATCGCTTGGCGAAGCCCTGCCCGCGGGAACTCTCCACCATATCCCCCACCACGCCGTCGTGCTGCTGGAATCGATCCCACCTACTTCTACCTCTAGCTTGCTAGATCAAGAAGAGGGAGACGTCATCGAACTATACGTGTGCAAGCCTATGGAGGTGCTGCTCGTTTGCGGTGCTGATCGGATCGAACATCGTCAACAACTTCACCGAGCTGCGTTGAATTAAACGTTCAACGCGCGTGTTCTTCGAGGGTATGATGAACTACTCTCCCCGTTACTAGCATCTTCTAGATAGGATCTTGAGTGTTGCTTCCGCATGAGAGAGAATTTTTTTGTTTTCTATCGCGCAAACTGTTACAGTGGTATCAGAGCCGGATCTATGCGTAGATGTTTTGGTACGGGTAGAACACATATGTGTATGTGGGCATTGATAATCATGTTATTACTTCCTTGTGTATTTTGAATCTTAGTGGCATAGTGGGATGAAGCGGCCCGGACTAACTTTACATGTCCACGTACATGAGACTTGTTCCACGACTGACATGCAACTTGTATTGCATAAGTGGCTTTGCGGGTGTCTGTCTCCCACTATAGTTAAGATTTAATCTACAACGGGTTGTTAATAATTTGTTTATCACCGTTGTGGTTTCATGTTCGTAGTAAGATCGGTTCTTTCTTCGAAAGCCCTAAGCCACGTAAAATTTGCAAAGAATAAGGGAGAGGCGTCTAACTTGTTTTTGCAGGGGTGCTTGCGATATGGTATAGCCCAAACTGTTCATATGATATATTTGTGATGTATGAGATGATCATGTTTTGTAATGTTTCACGACTTGCATGTCGATGAGTACGGCAACCGGCAGGAGCCATATGGTTGTCTTAATTAAAAATTGTATGACCTGCGTGTCAACTTCAAACGCCATGTAATTGCATTATTTATCGCTATGAGTTAGCAATATATGGGATGCAACGTGGTGGAGACAACCAAGGCGCCACATGAACATGGCGCCATGATGGAGATCATGCCGGTGCGTTTAAGATGGAGATCAAGACGCAATAAAAGGGCTATACCATGTCACATTTTTTTTATGCATGTGATGTTTATCCTTTTATGCATCTTATTTTGCGTGTGCACGACGGTAGCATTATAAGATGATCCCTCGCACGTAAATATCAAGATAATAATGTGTTCTTCCTTAGTATGCACCGTTAAGAAAGTTCATTGTTTTGAAGCACCACGTGATGATCGGGTGTGATAGACTCAACGTTCGCATACAACGGGTGTAAGCCAGATTTACACACGCAAATACTACGGTTCTACTTGGCGAGCCTAGCATGTGCAGACATGGCCTCGGAACACGTAACCGAAAGGTAAAGCACGAGTCATATGGATGATATGATGAACATGTTGATGTTCGCCTTTGCAGCTGCACCATCTCACGTGATGATCGGTTATCGGTGTAGTGAATTTGGTTTGTGTAATCACTGAAACGACAAGAGGGATGTTGTTTTGAGTGGGAGTTCACGTAGTAATTTTTGAATTCACATGAACAAAATTTATCATGAACCACCTATCATAGTGTATTTGCATAATTTGTACTAGACTTTGGCATCCACAAACTACCTTACACGTAGATTGTTAATTGAGATAAAACTGTTTTGATCTGGCAAAACCATTATGGACTGGTACCATATTAGGTGAATTTAAATAAGAGTCCTATTGTAAATTTTCGGTAATACCTACCTAGCTCCATGTGATTAATGATTGATTGATCTAAAGAGCAAATGATTTCGACTTAGTATCTAGTGTCATGCTGCTTCCATGATACCTGATCTTCAAAAGAATGTTTTGAGTATCAGGTGATCTAGGATCTGAAAAGAATTGTTTTCAGAAACAAGCGAGGAGTGAAAGATATATTGATATCTAGAACCCTGTTTGTCGCAACATGACTGAGTTTAATTTATTGTGACAATGTGCTTATATTATTTGAATATATGGGATTGAAGAAGCTAGGCGTTTGAATCATCCCAAGACGTTGGGCACTGACATTATCCTCTAAATTTCTTCCTTTGAGCAATAGTAGCTGTCGTCGTATCGGCATCTTGGATAGGAGACGGGGTCCTGCTAGCCGAGGGTGAACGTAGGGCAAGAAGGTGGACGTCGTCAAGGTCGGGATTGTACACGGCGGTTTACCCAGCTTCAGGCACCACGGCGGTGGCGGTGCCCTACGTGCTGCTATAACTCACTATAAGGCAATATCGCCGTGAACAGGTTACAATGAGTTGATTGTGTATCTAAGAGTTGCCCTAAAGGCGTCCCGAGGTCCAGCTTATATAGGCGGCTGGACCTAGGGTTACAAGGTGAATACGTATCCAGCAAGTATACGGAGTCCTAAACCTAGCCGGCAAGTATGCCGCCTTCCGTCTTGGTCTTGGTGGCTTCATGGGCTTCAGTCTTGGGCCTCCTCCTTGCCGGCATCCGCCTTCCTTGGTCGTCAGCTATCTGGGCCGCCCGGTAGGCAAAGCCTTCACCACCACTGCGGGCCACCCTGGACTAGCCGGATTGATCCATGCTGGTGATACCCCTAGTAGGTATATCCCCAACATTAGCCCCTGGGAGGGTTCGAGTTCTTCAGGCGCCGTCTTCTTTGTCGGCAACGTCCGCCTTGTCTTGTAAGCGTCTGAAGAGCTTGAAGCATTCCATAGTTGAAAGTAAGCGGCGGTCCGCCTAAAGTAGTCGGACAACTTGCCGCCATCATGGGAAAGACGGCCTGACCATTGTCAGGAATCTTCCTGGCACCAGTCTTGTCAATTGACTAGGCTCGTCAAATGTTGACGGATGACGCCATGCAGTCCACGACAGTTTGGACTTGGGCATGCGTCATGATGGTTTCTCCACCACGCACAGAAATCGGAGCGAGGCCGCAGACGCCGTTGCCACGACGTGCAAATCGTGGGCACGTGGCGGAAATCTCGCGTCCCCCTAATTTTAGGCACGGATCTTGGCGCGTGGGGATAAATACCCCAAAGGGCACATCGATGCACTTCTTCCTCATTCGCACACCCACCGTGGCCTCCTCACCTTCCCGAGCTCAACTCCTCGAACTCAACTCCGGCGAGCACGAGCAGCGCCCTCTCCCCCAAATGGCGAGCACTCAGCAGGATGCGGCGGCGACGGCGGCACTGGCTGCGGCTTCACGACCCCCGCCGGATCTGGATCTATCCCAGCGGCGGCGGCGGCGCCCGCAGGTGCATCGATTACCTCCCCGCGGCCACCGTGGCCACGGGCGGGGTTTCTACTTCTTCCCCAGCTCCGACGACGCCTGCGACCGCCGCTCCAACTTTTCCCCTCCCATCCCTCGCGGCTACCAGCTCAGAGGCCGCGGCGGAATCTGCCGCCGACGAGGATGACGACGTCGAGGAAGAGGAAGAGGCTGGAGACCTGGGTTCCAGGTACTGGCTGCCGTCAGTTATGACGTCAGCATATCTGAAGGAACTGGAGGAAGGCGGATACATTCCGCCAAAGACGGAATGCTCCTGGAGGGTTCCAGGCGACGAGGCGGTGCCTGACCCCCAAGACGGCGAGCGTGTCATGTTGGCTTCGCATAGCCTTCGCGGTATGTCTCTGCCGCTTTCCGCCTTCTTCTTGGCGGTGCTTAGTTTTTATGGGCTGCAGCCACACAACATAGCGCCCAACAGTATTCTAGTGCTAGCCGGCTTCCAGGCTTTGTGCGAAGGGTACTTAGGCATAGCTGCGTCCATAGAGCTGTTTAAGTACTGCTTCCTGTGCCGCCGGCAAACCATACCAGGCGGCCACCTAGCAACCTGCGGTAGTGTTACGTTCAACTGCCGCCAACCCGACTGGTACCCAAAAATACCATACATCGAGTCGGTGAAGCACTGGACCAGCACTTTCTTTTACTGCAAGGACATCCCGACACCTGGCAGCACGCAAGGGATGCCAGCCTTCGTCAACGGTCCGCCAACCCACAAGGCTTGCTGGACAGCAAAAGTGCCGCTCAGCAGCTTGCCGGAAGAACTTCGAGTTGCCGTTAGGCGGATCGAGTTCTTGACGAAGACGATGTTGGCTCCACGACTTGACGGAGTTGACACCGTCATCTGCTGGGTGTCGAGGAAGATTATGCCTCTCCGCCATCGCCCACTGAAGATGTGCGAGTACAAGGCGGACGACGCCGGCAACAGCACCCTTGATCAGGATGCCTTGGAGTACCGGCTTAGAGAGCTTATCAAGCCTCTGTCGGTGAAGGCGGCTGAAGGCGTCGCCATGTTCACTCATAACAACCCAGCCCCAGCGGTAAGTGAAAGCTACTTTGTTATTTCACTAACATCCTTGCCCACTAGGTACTGAATTAATATTGTCTTGCTTCCTTTTCAGCTACAAACCTTGGGAGAGGACGAGCTGGCCCCAAACTGGTATGATACAGGTGCCAGCAAGTCGAAGAAGCGCAAGCTGAGCTCCTCCACCAAGGATTTGGAGAAGAGGAAGAAGGCGGCCACCTCTGCCGACGCAGAGGATGAGACCGTGGGGAACGTTCCCTTGAAGCGGTTAGCAAACTTTGGCTTCCCTGACTTGGATATTTTAATATGTTTGTGCTGACAAACTTGCATGTTTCTGCTTACAGAGGCAAGCCTACCATGCCCAAACTCCGCTCCAACTTGAAGATTGCTGCCGGCAGGGGCAAGCCACCACGTTCTTCTCCAGCTGCTGCGCCGACAACGCCCACAGTTGGCGTTCCCGTGGTTGTGTGCCAGGGAACGTACACAGCTGCCGGTACCGCAGAGGCGGCTACAGAGAAGATGGCGGGCAAGAAATCAGTTGCCGGCATAACTTTTTCCAAGACGGCTGAAGCTTCGGCTAGTGATGCCGCTCGATTTATCGCCATGAAGCAGGAGATGGATGACCAGATGGCGGCCGAACAAGGCGGATCGTCCACTCATCCTGGCTCCCAACCTGGCAAAGGGTTGCAAGACCCCCGGCAAACACTGAAGACCATGCGTGACGGTACCCGCAACTGGTACGCACACATGGACGAACTCCACGACACCCTGCACGGACAACTTGAGGTAAAATAGCCTATGGTCCCAGCCCCCGAGCACTTTGGCGGCTGAAAAATTTAGCCGGCAAAGTGGTCTCGTTGACTAAATAGCGCTAACCATAATGTTGCTTTCGTGCATGCAGGCCGTTCTTGCTTCCAATCTTGAGCTATTTCGTGCTCAAGAGATGAAGAAGAAGGAATGCGAGGAACTGCAGCAGGACGTGGAGTTGAAGAACGCCCAAATTGCGAGTTTGGAAGAAGCTCGCAAGAAGGATGAAGGTGACAAAGCTTTCTTTGCCTTCTTTTCGTCCGACTTCTTTTCCTTTTCCGACAAGTATTTTAGTCGTCTTTTCTTTTTATTTGTAGAATTATTAAACACTGCGCAAGATATTCTCAAGAACTCCACTGACATGCAAGCTTTGATGAACGAAGCTGCAGATCTTGCCGGGCTGGTGACCAAGCTGAAGGCGGATCACGCCAAGGAGCTGGATGATCGTGCGTTGGCTCATGCTGCCGAAGTTAGCAAGTTGACTGGACAACTTGAGGCCATGAGCAACAACCTTGACCAGGTGAACAAGAACGCCAAGGAGCAGCAGGACCAACTGTCAAAGGCGGTCCAGCTAGCCCAAGAAACGCTTGAGAACCATCTGGATGAGGTCAACGCCATCCACGACCATGTCTTGGGTATGCCTCCAGTCCTTCATTTTGTCACCTTGCTTTCTTGATACTTGAAGCTGCAGTGTGTAACTTTGTGTTTGTGCAGTGCCGGCTAGCTTGGGAGATGACCTGGCCACAACGCCGCGCCTTGCTCGGATCTTGAAAATTGGCGAAATCGTCAACCAGATTGTCGGCGCCGGCAAATCATTTGCCGCCAAGTTCTACCCTGGGGAAGACGGCGATCCCGTCATCTTCGATGCTCTGCCGGAGTTGCTGGAGAAGGCGACAGCTGAACACGACAACACACTACGCTCAGCAGCACGAGGCGGTGCCAAGTTGGCATTGGCGATGACGGCGGCGTGGTACCCGGAGGCTGATATTCATCAAGTCACCGAGTACTTCCCCACCGAAGACGAAAACAGCCAAGCCATCGTGATGCAGGACGTGCTGCGGTCTGTTCGCGGCTATGCGACCCGGGTTGCCAACATGGTTGACATCCGCAAGTTCTACAAGGAACACCCGGACCCGCATGTTGCCGTTGCTGATCCCTCCTTGGCAGATCCTGAAGCTTCCCGCGGCGAAGAAGGCGAAGCCGGAACCGACAAGCGCAGCCCCAAGGATGGCGGAGCCAGCCCCAAGAATGCCGGCGTTAGCCCCCAGGATCTCTCCACCAGCTCTACGAAGGCGGCAATCCCTTAGACTTCCTCCTGCAAAGGCAGCACAAAACACTGCGTTAATCTGTTAACGCATAAAACTTTATTTTGGGTTGTAAATATTTATGGGCCAACTTTTATGCTACACTTGGCGGTAGGCTTACTTAAGTGGCCCGCCTTAATATGTATCTCGCCTGCATGTTTAGCTTTTTCATATGTTGGCGGAACCTCATCTTAGTTACTTTAGCTGAGCCAACCAGGTGCAATACCAACTAATTTAGACTCAGAGACCAAAGCCAGCATGTTGGTGCCAACGACATACTACTAGGCGACCCACATACAAACAGACAGATAAGCATATTAGGCGGTGCAAAGATTGTTTGCGTTTTTAGCCGGCAGACGGCAAATGTCAAAAAAGTTTGGACCTTAGCACGGAGCAAAACTTATTTTATTTGGTAACTTTTATGACAACAGATATATGATTGCGAGAAAAGACAAAAGATGGCATGATCCCAAAACTGAATGAGCAAACCACAGACTTTTATTTCATAATCATATAGTACTTATTACAATGTGGAAATTGCTAAGTGTAAAAAGGACGTAGCTGCTCAATGTTCCAGGGTCGCTTGGTTTCTTCGTACTTGTCGTCAACCTTCCTTTTGCGCTTGCGACCTCGCTTCTTCTTGTATCCGTCACGTGCATCGACCAAGTAATAAGAACCATTGAGCAACACCTTACTGACCACAAAAGGTCCTTCCCAAGGCGGGGATAACTTATGCAAGCCCTTTCTATCTTGGATTAGGCGGAGAACCAGGTCACCCACTCTAAAACTTCTTTGCCTCACCCTTCTGCTGTGATAACGCCTCAAACTTTGCTGATAGATGGCGGATCGCGCAAGGGCAACATCTCGTTCTTCATCAAGTAGGTCAAGGCCATCCTGTCTTGCATCTTCTGCGTCCTCCTGGACGTAGGCTTGGATTCTGGGAGAATCGTACATCATGTCGGTTGGCAACACTGCTTCTGCGCCATAGACTAAGAAGAAAGGAGTAAACTTGGTTGATCTGTTTGGAGTTGTGCGTAAACTCCAAAGGACAGACTGCAATTCATCCACCCAAGCCCCAGCCGCTCTGTGCAATGGTACTTCGAGACGTGGTTTGATTCCTTGTAGGACTAAACCATTTGTACGCTCTACTTGACCGTTTGCTTGCGGATGCGCGACGGAGGCTAGATCTAGGCGGATACCATGCTTATAACAGTATTCCTCGACTTCGCCTTGCGACAAGTTAGTGCCATTGTCGGTGATAATGCTATGAGGCACCCCGAACCGAGAGATTATTCCCCACAGAAAGTTTGCGGCTGTGGCGCCGTCTAGCTTTTTGATAGGCTTAGCTTCAACCCATTTGGTAAACTTGTCTACAGCCACAAGTAAATGTGTGTAGCCACCAGGCGCCGTTTTAAACGGACCAACCATGTCCAAGCCCCAGACTGCGAAAGGCCACGTGATGGGTATTGTTTTAAGCTCTTGAGCCGGCATATGTGATTGTCTGGCATAAAGTTGGCAGCCCCTGCACCTTTTAACAATGTCTTCTGCATCTTGCTTGGCTGTCAACCAATAGAAACCTTGTCGGAAGGCTTTTGAAACAAGGGCGCGTGAAGAAGCATGATGTCCACATACGCCGGCATGTATCTCATCCAACAATTCTCTGCCTTCTTCGGGCGAAATGCAGCGTTGGTAAACACCAGTGGTGCTACGCTTGTACAATTCACCTTTGATTATTGTAAATGCCTTGGCTCTTCTTATTATTTGCCTTTTCAAAACCTCATCATCCGGTAACTCCTGATTGATCAGGAAGTCCAAATATGGCGTCGTCCAATCCGGCTTTACCAAGTAGACGGCATAGCTAGCACTATCAACTGGTTCTGCCGACTCTGGGTCAAGGAGGTCTGCTCCTTTAATTGACGGCTTGTGTAGGTGTTCCAGGAAAACATCTTTTGGTACCTTTTTGCGTTCAGACCCATTCTGGCAAGTGTATCTGCCGCCTCATTTTGAGTTCTTGGGATGTGGCGGACCTCGTAGCCTAGAAAACACTTGGCGAATTCGTCAACGGTAGCTCGATATGCCGCCATTGTTTCGCTCTTTGTGTCCCAAGTACCACGTATCTGTTGCGCCACCAAATCTGAATCTCCGTAGCAGAGGACACGTTGGACGCCAAGTTCCTTGGCAATGTGTAAACCATGAAGGAGAGCTTCGTAGCAACATTATTAGTTGCCTTGAAGTGTATTTGTAACACATAACTAAGCTTGTCTCCTTGAGGGTTTCTTAAAACAATGCCAGCCCCCGAGCCCTGGAGCATTTTTGATCCATCAAAGTGCATGATCCAGTATGCATCTTCAGGGAGAGGTACTTCGTCCATGGCCTCCGTCCAATCAGCTACGAAATCTGCTAAGGCTTGAGACTTAATGGCCGTTCTGGGCTTATACGAGATGTCGAAGGCGGCAAGTTCAATGCCCCATTTGGCAACGCGGCCTGTTGCATCTGTATTATTGATGATATCCCCCAGAGGTGCCTTGCTCACCACGGTTATTGAATGTTCCTGGAAGTAGTGCCTTAACTTCCTGGCGGCGTAAAAAACACCGTAGACCAATTTCTGGTAATGCGGATAACGCTGTTTTGAGGCGGAAAATACTTCACTGATGAAGTAAACCGGACGTTGTTCCGGCAAGTCTGAAATTTCCGTCTTGCGTTCCACAACCAGTACCACACTAACAACTAAGTTAGTTGCGGCAATATAGAGCAGCATTGGTTCCTGCGAACGAGGAGCTGCCAAAATTGGAGCAGACGTTAACGCGTCCTTGAGTTGCTGCAAGGCGGCGTCTGCTTCGTCTGTCCACTCGAAGTTGTCGGATTTCTTCAGAAGCCGGTAGAGAGGCAGCGCCTTCTCACCAAGACGGCTAATGAAACGACTGACGGCAGCCGCCGATCCGGCAAGTCGCTGCACGTCCTTCAGGTCCTTGGGCCTGGATATGTTGAGGATCGCTTTGATTTTTTCTGGATTCACCTCTATCCCTCGTTCGGAAACGATAAAGCCAAGCAATTTGCCGGCAGGAACCCCGAAGACGCATTTTTTCGGGTTGAGTTTCATCCTGTATACCCGGAGGCTATCAAAGGTTTCTCTCAAATCATCAAGCAAATCTGCCTTCTTTCTTGACATGACGGCAATGTCGTCAACATAGACGTGAACATTGCGGCCAATTTGCTCGTGAAGGCATCTTTGCATACACCGCTGATACGTTGCGCCGGCATTTTTTAGACCGAAGGGCATCGTGATGTAGCAGAAGGTCCCATAGGGTGTAGTGAACGCTGTTTTGATTTGGTCGGATTCTCGCATTTTGATTTGGTGGTACCCGGAGTACGCATCCAAAAAGCACAGCAGCTCGGAGCCGGCTGTGGAGTCTATGACCTGATCTATACGAGGCAAAGCAAAGTGGTCCTTAGGACAGCACTTGTTCAAACCGGTATAATCAATGCACATTCTCATTTCCTTATTAGGTTTTGGAACCATTACAGGATTTGCCAACCAATCAGTGTGTACTACCTCCCTAATGAACTTGGCTTCTTGCAACTTGATGATCTCCTTGCCTATTGCTGTCCGCTTCTTCTCACCGTAGCGTCTTATTCCTTGCTTCACTGGTTTGGCTCCTTCGTAGACGTTAAGAGAATGCTCGGCAAGTTCCCTCGGGACACCTGGCATGTCGGCTGACGACCATGCAAAGATGTCCTGATTCTCACGGAGGAACCTGACGAGCGCGCTTTCCTATTTGTCGTCCAAGCCAGCCCCTATGGTGACTTGCTTGGAGCTGTCACCTGGGACCAGATCCGCCTTCTTTGTGTCTTCGGACGCCTTGAAAGTGTTCTTTTGCTCAGCGGTCTTTACATGCTCCGGCAACTGTGATGTATCGAGCTCTTTCTTCAACATGGCTAACTCCTCTGCGTGGAGGACTGCCTCAGCGAAGGCGGCATTGCCACGCTCACACTCCTTTGCTTTCTTGAAGTTGCCACTGATGGTAATTGTACCATTGGGTCCCGGCATCTTCAGCTTGCTGTATATGTAACACGGGCGAGCCATGAATTTGGCGAAAGCTGGCCGTCCAAAAATGGCGTGGTAGGCACTTTTGAAGGGGACTACTTCGAACCTGAGATACTCCGAGCGGTAGTTTGTCTCAGGCCCAAAAGTAACCTCCAATCTGATGCTTCCCATTGACTTGCCTTGCTTTCCCGGAACAATGCCATGAAACTTGACTTTGCTATAGTCAAGCTGGCTTTCCGACAAGTTCATGCGCTTCAGAGTGTCCGCGTAGATGATGTTGAGGCTACTGCCGCCATCCATCAACACCTTGGTGAGCCTGAAGTTATCGACAATAGGGTCGACGACAAGGCGTATTTGCCGGGGTGAGGAACGTGATCTGGATGATCATCTCTATCCCAGGTTATTGGCTCCTCTGACCAGTCTAGATACTGGGGAACGTCTGGTACTGTGGCGTTTAGCTCGCGCATCTCCGCCTTTTCTTCTTTTGCCGAAGGAGTGCCCAGGAAGCACACCAATTGGCCATGTACCTTGGGATATTTCCTTTCTTTACGCATCAGCTTGGGTTCCTCATCCTCTGACATGGACATAGCCCCATCATCGTCTTCCTTCTTTGTCTTCTCAGCCTTTTTGCTCTTTTTTGATTTCCAGCCAACCTCGGGGTCTTTCTTGAAGTCCTCCATGAACCGGCATTCCCCTAATGTGTGGTTGACTTTGCCTAAGGACGCGTGGATTGGGCAAGGCAAGGCTTTCGCCTGATCATACGTCAGGCGCTGCTTGCTGGAGCCGCCATCTTTACCCTTTCCTTTCCACTTGCGGTTGCTGCCTTTGCCTTCGAAGGCGGCGGCGACCTCGTTTGATGGTCCGGCTTTGTCATCCTGGGGAGCCTTGCGTTTGTGACTTGCTCGCCTGTTTGGCGCCATATCATGTGCGCCATCTCCATCGCGTGCATCGTCATCCGCCTGTGCGTACATGGCTGCTACTTCGAGCATGACTCCGAGATCCTTGACTTGCATGCGTACGAGCTTATGTCTGAGACTTGAGCCCTTCAGGAGGCCCGTGGTGAAGGCATGGATTGCTTGATTGTCGTCTACGTTCTCGCAGCTTGCCTTTGTTTGAATCCACCTTGCCAAGAAGCTTGTAGCTGTTTCATCTGGCTTTTGCACGCAACGAACCAAATCTGTGTATGTATTGGGTCGCTTGTACGTGCCTTGGAAGTGCTGCGTGAACACCTTTTCCATGTCATGCCAGCTATGAATGCTTTTCTCCGGCAAGTTTTCGATCCAGCTTCGGGCTGTCCCCTCCAACATGAGGGGAAGGAAGCGTGCAGCGACGAGGCCATTGCCTCCAGCAATTTCAACTGCCAGCGCGTAGTCCGACAACCATGAGTTTGGCTTGTCCGCTCCATTGTACCTTTGATGAGTTTTTGACACTGACGTCATGTCTCTGGGTACTTGAACGTTGCGGATGGCTGGGCCAAAGCACTCAGGTCCTAGATAGGCATCTTGCTTTCCAGCCTTGATGTCATTGAGACGATGTCTCGCGTCTTGCGGACTGAGCTGTTTGCCAGATCTATCAGCATGTGGCTCGTCCTGCGCTGCCCGGCTGTGCCTAGGCTCATTGTTGTGTCCCCGGCTTCCGCCTTCGTGCCTGGGCACTGGTGGTGGGGACTGTGTGCGGTCCCTGCTTCTTCTTGGCGGCGGGGCATCGTCGCGGTTGCCGCCACCCTTGGCGGCTGCTTGCTGCCCCTGCTTCCGCCTTCATCCCGCCTAGGCGGAGGAGGTGAGGCCTTGCGCCTGTTGCCGGTCCTGGATGCCTCATCACGCTGCCTTTTTGGAGGTGGTGATTTGCGTGGGTCTTTCTCCTTGTCCTTCCCTTTTCCGTGGCTACTGGAACCGGACGGATCTTCGGGTTGCCACCGGCCGCAGCTTTGCAAGCGTTGGATTTTGATTCCAACTTTCCTCCCCTTGCGTCCGCCATGTCGGCGCGAGAATCAGCACGGGCCTGCTGCTCTAGAGCTTTGCGAGCAAGGATCGATGCGTAGTAGATCTTCTCGTCCTTGTCATAGTCATCATTGTTGAGGATGTCCAAGGCGGCCGCAGTGTTGAGGACAGGTGTTGCGAGGATGACGTCCCCGTTCTTGTCCTTACGCTGCGGTGCTGTAGCCCACTCGAAACCAAGCTTTTGGGCAGGGGATTTGAAGGTGTCATGATCCCTGCCTTTCCTACCTCTCTTCTCCGCCACTTGTCCTGCCGGCTTGGGCAATGGGGTGGTGGTGAAAAGATTACGCTTGGGGTCGCACTTGGCAGTTATCTTGGCGTTTTCCTCCTTGGCTTCGTCGAGGAGGCTCTGGACCTCTGCTTGCTTGCTTTTGAGGTACTCAGTTTGCTCCACCAAGGTGTTCCGAAGTTTCTCCAAATCAGCCGGATTGGTTTTGTCGTTTACCGGCGTGTGAAGAACTTCCGCCAGAGCCGCCATGCTTCCTATCTTGCTGGGCTCGCCCTTCTCCAGAATTTTCTTCTTTGGAGCCCCAGGAGGCTCTGGAAACTGTGGATCGGTTGCCGGGGTCCCCAGGTTGGCGGCGTCAGTTGCCGCCTTCTCTGAAGCTGCGCCGGTGACATCCGCCACAAAGATCTGCTGCATGTTGACGGAAGAGCCCGTAGCCGCCTCAGATGGCGGAGGATCAGGTGTAATAAAACACTTCTTGACCCGTTGCTCAAACATGCTGGCAGAATCTTCTTCGGAATCAGAGTCTACGTTGACGTGAACGGTAGATCTGGATCCGGCATCCGACATCACATCATCCTGGAGTGCAGGAAGAATAGATTCGGGATCTTGACTGTTGGGCTGGGAGTCTGATCCCAGTCCCGTCATGCCGACAAAGTGTAGATCTGAATCTGCGGACTCCTCAGAGGAGGCAAACTCAGATCCGTCTTGATTGTAGGGGGGTGGGATGGCGAATAAATTCGCGGCAACCCATACGCCTCAGAAGTGTAGCCGATGAACACATCGACGCCGCCAAACGGCACAACTCCGCATCCGACAATGTAGTCGTCTGCGGGGATGTAGGACTCGTCGCAGCTGATGTAGTGATGTCGCCGTAGCGAACAGCGCGGCCGACGGCGATTGTTTCGCCGATGCCGCCAAGAGTTCCCGCCTGGAACGTGACGCCTGACGCCTTAGGCCCCACGGTGGGCGCCAACTGTCGTCGTATCGGCATCTTGGATAGGAGACGGGGTCCTGCTAGCCGAGGGTGAACGTAGGGCAAGAAGGTGGACGTCGTCAAGGTCGGGATTGTACACGGCGGTTTACCCAGCTTCAGGCACCACGGCGGTGGCGGTGCCCTACGTGCTGCTATAACTCACTATAAGGCAATATCGCCGTGAACAGGTTACAATGAGTTGGTTGTGTATCAAGAGTTGCCCTAAAGGCGTCCCGAGGTCCAGCTTATATAGGCGGCTGGACCTAGGGTTACAAGGTGAATACGTATCCAGCAAGTATACGGAGTCCTAAACCTAGCCGGCAAGTATGCCGCCTTCCGTCTTGGTCTTGGTGGCTTCATGGGCTTCAGTCTTGGGCCTCCTCCTTGCCGGCATCCGCCTTCCTTGGTCGTCAGCTATCTGGGCCGCCCGGTAGGCAAAGCCTTCACCACCACTGCGGGCCACCCTGGACTAGCCGGATTGATCCATGCTGGTGATACCCCTAGTAGGTATATCCCCAACAGTAGCTTCATCACAAAATTGTCATGATGGGATGGATTAAAAGTGTGGGTAAAAATCGTTTACTATGCTTGAAGATTGCTAAGGGTCGAATAGGCATGGAAGAATGCTAATAATATGGTGATATTAGTGAAACAATCAACTTCAAAAATATGACTCCATGGGTGATAGTATATGACTAACACGCCAAGGAAAATGTGCTAGTTCGACTAGAATTGTTTGATGTTGAATGATTCTTCTGTAAAGGAAAGGGAACACTGAAAATAGAATTACAAAATTATATGGCAGAAAAGAAAAGACTGGAAAAGTCCAGCTCAGGAGTATATGCATGATATACAGGTTATAGATGTATTACTAGTTAACAAAGTAATTTGGGGTATTTTGATACTAGATTGGTTGGTATGAATTGTCATAGCAACACAATGCAAGAAATACAAGAGCCTGAAAGAACTAGTAATAGATGTCAAATCGATCATGACAAGAACGAAAATAAAGTGTTATTGTGTTCACTGTCGCATCGAAACAAACCTTCAAGATTTATTTTAAGAACTTAATAAGTTGTTATTTTGTTCCTGCTTATGGTGAGAAGAAATGAGTTGTTCACACTATGACCATGTTCCATAATTGATGGATGAGTAAATATAAATCGTGTTGGTAAAATAAACATCTATAAGACTAAATGCTAAACATCGCAAGACGTAAAATTAAAGAATTTCACTTAAGTTGTGACACTGCCGTTTTAGTTCATAATGGAAAGGCAAACATGAAGGAACTCCATGTTGATGGACTTTCGGAGTCATTTTTGTTTTTGAATGAATTGACGCTTGTGAGATCTCTTCCAAAAGATGACTAAAACTCCGTTCATAGGCCAAAGTAGAACGGACGACTAAATTAGTGGAGATTGTACATATTGATGTACATGGTCCATTATGAATAGCCGTGTGTGGTTGATTAATTTTTCTTCATATTCCACCGATGATTTGAGTAGATACATGAGTATATCTATTTAATGAGAAAGGAATTTGACATTTTTGAATTAGTTCAATGTATTCTTAGTATGAAGTGAAAAAATCATCGTAACAAGAGAATCAAGTATTTATGATTGGATCATAAAGAATAAAGTTTGAGTTACGAGTTTAGCGAAACATCTGAGGAGTTGCAGAATTGTTCCACAACTTATCCTTCTCGAAAACCCCACAGAAGTATGGAGTGTTAGAGAGACATTATCGAACTTTGTAAGACATGGTAAGATAAATAAAATGCCATTATATTTTTGTAGTTTATGCTTTAGAGACTACCGCTTTTACACTTAAAAGAGCACCATCGTGATCCGTTGAAAATGACACCATACGCGTTATGGCTTGGGTAGTGACCCGAATTGTCTTTTCTTAAATTTTGGTATGCATAGCATGTGTAAAATGTTTACAACAAAAATCGGATAAATATATGTTTATAAGGTTATCCCAAAGAATCCGTTGGGTATTTCTCCTATCACCAAACCTAAGACAAATGTTGTTTGTTAGAAAGGGTAGATTTCTCGAGAAAATTGTTCTTGCGAAAGAAGTGAGTGGGAGGACAGTGCAACTCGATGAGATTAGAGAATCATCATTATCATGTCAAGAGTAGCGCAGCACTAGAAGTTGTTCTAGAGTCTCCTAATTTGACTAAGTGGAAGACACTACATGTGTTGTAGTAACTTCGAAAGAGTTTGCAAACTGAACCACGAAGGTCGTAAAACTTTGTGCTTAGACCAACTTGTGGTTATAAAGGAAGCGAATGATGGGCCCTGACTTCGTAAATTGGCTGTGAGTCATTATATCCGAGATAGTATCCCTGTATGAATGTCAAGTATGTGACTTGGCAATCCTTTCAGAAGGCATGAATCCTCGTGGTTGCAAATGGATCTATATAGCAACAAGACGTGGATGTTTACATCCATTGAAAGTTTAACTTGTCGAAAAGGTGTTTGCGACAAAGTTCAAGGAGTTGACTGTGAAAAGATTTTGATCTTTCGTAGTGATACTTTCGTCTTTACGGATAGTTCTAGAAAAAGTTACATATTCTGATATGGCAGTTGAATAACAAAACAACTTTCCTCTCAAGGAAGGCTGATTAAGGATGTGTACGTGACACAGTCTATGAGTTTTGTAAAATTCAAAAGGGTTTCTAGAAAAGTATGCAAACTTCAATGGTTGAAATGAGCATAACGAAGTTGGAATCTTTACTTTCATGAAGCTATCAAAAGAGTTTGATTCCATCATGAATAGTGAAGATACTTGTAGAGTTACAAGAAATTAAGTGGGAGTGCTTAGACATATTTCTAATACTTTATGTAGATGACATATAGTTGATTGGAAAATATGTATTTTAAATTTACACGGTTAAGATTTCATATTGATGAAAGGTTTAGGCTAAACATTATATTGGGCATCAATATCTATAAAGATGGATTGAAGCGCCTGATATGATTGAGCCAAAGTACATAGATGAGGTATTGAAGTAGTCAATATTAAAATGACAAGAAAGTGTTCTTGCTGCATGAAAAGAATTGAGCAATATCAAGTGTTTTGACACATGATGAGCAAAATTGAGATTTCTAAGTCATGTGTTCCATCATATGTACACAACCAGACAAGTCCTGTGCTATAAAGTGTTATACCAGGATAATTCATATGATGATTGACAACAGTAGGAAAGATCCTTAAGTAATTTTAGAAAACCTAAGGATGTGTTTTCATATGCAGTAATGGCAAATTATTCGTTGTAATATGTTACAATAATAGTCTTGTCATTTATCCAACTAAATCTATCTCAATTAAAAGATGTGTTGAAGGGTGGCACAATAGGCTGGAAGAAAGTTCCATGCTGGTTTGAATGAATTTCAAATTAAAGTATTGTGGTAATACTACAACAAAGGCTAAGTATATAGCGTTGTGTTCACAACAAATGAGGCGGTGTGTTGACAACAAATAAGAAGAGTATTTTTTGTGTCAAAGAGTTCTTTATTGAACTTGGTGAATTTCCAAGAATGCTGACACTAAGAAGCAACATTTTCACAAATGTTGGTAACATTAGTTTAAGCTGAGGAATTAAGGTCTCACCGGTTGACCAAATATATACAAAGCCATCTCATTAGAGAATGAGTGATGCGTGTAGACGCTAAGACATGCAAATACAAACGGACCTGAACATGTCAGATCTTTTGATGGAGTTTACCACATGCAAAGCATAGTAATAACACTTGAATGCCATAGGTGTTAAATGCTTACTTATTGGCTGGATTATTGACTCTAGTGCAAGTGGGAGACTGTGGGAAATATGCCCTAGAGACAATAATAAAAATGTTATTATCATATTTCCGTGTTCATGGTATATGTTTATTTTCCATGCTATAATTGTATTAACCGGAAACATAATACATGTGTGGTTGTATAAACAACACTGCGTCCCTAGTAAGCCTCTACTAGACTAGCTCGTTAATTAATGATGGTTATGGTTTCCTAACCATGAACATGAGTTGTTAATTAATTAACGGGATCATGTCATTAGAAGAATGACGTGATGGACAGACCCAACTAAGCATAACAATATTGATCGTTTCATTAAGTTTATATTGTCATGCCTTTTATTGTCAAGTATCCTATTTCTTAGACCATGAGATCATGTTGTTCCCGGGTACTGGAAGAATACTTTGGGGACATCAACCATCGCTTCGTGACAGAGTGATCATAAAGGTGTCTTACGGGTATCTCGGAAAGTACTTATTGAATTACTTGAATCAAGACTGGGATTTGTCCCTCCGTGTTTCGGAGAGATATACTCTGGGCCCACTCGGTAGTGCACATTCGGTAAAGCTTGCAAGCACATGACTAATGAGTTAGTCATAGAGAATGTTGTATTACAGAACGAGTAAAGAGTACTTACCGGTAACGAGATTTAACTAGGTATAGTGATACCGACGATCAAATCTCGGGTAAGTAAAATATCGCGTGACAAAGGAAATTGTATACGGATTATAGTAGTCCACGACATAGTGGTTCAACCGATAAAGATCTTCGTTGAATGTGTGGGAGTCATTATGGATATCCTGATCCCTCTAATGGTTATTGATCGGAGAGGTGTCTCGATCATGTCTGCACGTTCTCGAACCCGTAGGGTCACACACTTAACGTTCGGTAACGCTAGAGTAGCTCTGGGATAATTTTATTAATGGTGTCCGAATATTGTTCGGAGTCTCGGATGAGATCCTAGACATCACGAGGAGCTCCGGAAGAGTCCGGAGGTAAAGATTTATATATGGCAAGTTGATTTCAGGGTTCCGGAAAAAGTTCGAGATTTTTCCGGCAGAGTGTAGGAATGTTCTAGAAGGTTCCGGAGGGTCCCACAGTGGGGCCCACCTGTCCAGGACGACCTAGGGTGGCCCACTGGTCCATTTGACCAGCCCTCCTTGGTCCATGTGGTCAATCAATGGGCAGCCCTTAAATGGGGGGGGGGGGGGGGTTACCACTCTTGAAAGATAGGGTTACTGCCTTTTAAAGGAAAGGGGGTTACCACTCTTTAAAGAGGGGGTTACTACCTTGGGAATTAAGTGGCTGCAGCTCCCTTGCCTATATAAGAGAGGAGAGAGGCACACCATGGGTGACTAATGGCTGCCGCATCTCCTCCTCCCTCCCGCGCATCGCTTGGCGAAGCCCTGCCCGCGGGAACTCTCCACCATATCCACCACCACGCCGTCGTGCTGCTGGAATCGATCCCACCTACTTCTCCCTCTAGCTTGCTGGATCAAGAAGAGGGAGACGTCATCGAACTGTACGTGTGCAAGCCTATGGAGGTGCTGCTCGTTTGCGGTGCTGATCGGATCGAACATCGTCAACAACTTCACCGAGCTGCGTTGAATTAAACGTTCAACGCGCGTGTTCTTCAAGGGTATGATGAACTACTCTCCCCATTACTAGCATCTTCTAGATAGGATCTTGAGTGTTGCTTCCGCATGAGAGAGAATTTTTTTGTTTTCTATCGCGCAAACTCTTACAATAACATCATTGAACAAATGAGGCCAATGACAATCGAACCTACCCCTGCTTTTCTCGTGTCGGTATCTAAGCATGTTGAAATTCCCGCCTATGATAATAGGATAAGGGTTATCTTTAGCTAAGTTAACCAACTCTGTAAGAAAAGCCGCCTTATATTCCTCTTGGGAAGCTCCATACACGGCAACTAAACTCCAAATAAAGTTATCGGATTTGTTACATATGTGAAACTTGATATAAAATTCACCAACCGAAACCTCCAATAACTCCATCGTATTTGTTCTAATGCCGAGAAGCATACCCCCCGACCTACCGCGAGGAGGACAAGAATGCCAAGTAAAATCCACTCCACCTGACAGGCGATCTAGAATGGTACTTGGAAAGTCTCGTCTACCCGTTTCCGAAATAGCCAAAAAATCCAACTTATGATCCCTTACATGATGCGCAATATTTAAATGTTTAGCCAAGTCACCTAGACCTCTGCTATTTTAAAATATGCCATTCATCGGGTAACCGTTGGAGATTTTGTCTTTTCGCATTTTTGTGCGATGACTTATTCTTCTTATTTTAGCAGATTTGGATATCCGGCCGGAGGCATACAGGTCGTCAAAAGAACCCAGTCCAACCTCGTCCAAATCGACTTCACTAACCTCTCCTACGAGATGTGATAGAAGTTGTCCATCTATTGTGTCATTCGCCTCTTCATCATCTATCGGTGAGGTAACCGGCTTACTCGAAACACTAGGAGAAACCCTACGACGGTCATACTCTACATGTTTCAAGACATTAGCCGAAAGCACCCTTTCATTTTCATTTCTGCCTAGACTGACGCTTACCGCCGACAACTTAGAAGATAAAGTAGACGTTGAAAAGGACAAAAAAGAATGCTTGGGTTGGGACGTACCAGCAATAGGAGTAGAGAAAGCAGCCGCCTTGCGACACATCGCCTTAGCCATCGAGTCCTCGTCCTCGCTGAAGCGCCATCCTTCGCAGTCAGGTGACGTCCGCTGCGTCTAGGAGTCACCATGGACAGCGGACGTCCCCCCGCAGGAGTAGGCACAATGGAGAGGGCGAAGGTGATGTAGCAGCCCTCTCAACCACTGTGCACGGTGTCGGAGACGCCGTTGCCACCGTCGCCACCACGGTGGTGGACAAGGGTGTTGTAGAGTCCTCCTCCGCTATGACAAGGTCTGACGTAGCGCTTCCCCCAACGTATCCCAGCATTGGGCAGCCAAGGGAGCCCACCAGCAGCTCACCGGGCGACTGTACCGCATCAGCTCCAGCTTGCGATACGGCAGCCGGCGAGACCGTCTGCATGCGTGCGACCTCCCCACAGATCGGTCCCTCCTGGACCAGGGACATCGGCCCGCCAGAGCCCACCGCAGGCTGCAGCCCATAGGCGTTGTTTAGCAGCCCACCGCCGGCCTCTTCTGCCAACGCCCCCGCAGGAGGCTGCGGCCCAGCCGTAGCAAACTCCGGCGCCGCGGTCCGTTCCGCCGTGCGGCCCAGCACTGCCAGCCCAACATCGCTGGCCGGTTGGTGCTGCACATGTGCGGTCAGCACCAGTTCGTCACCCATACGTGGTGGGCTGCTCCAGGACTGCCACCATCAGGTTGCTGCATCGGCTGAACACAGTGCGTAGCAGCCTCCTTCCACTGCCGAACCAGTTCCTTAGCCCTTGGTGTCTGAGGGTTTGGGTTAAAAGGCGTGACAACTATTCCTTGGAGAGCATGAGATGTGGAAGCACCTTGCGACTGCCCCCCCCCCCCCCTTGGCCGGGCTTGGATCAATAGCCATGCTAGAGGACGTGTTATCGGGAGCTCCACCTTGTCCCATTTGCTCACTAGAGCCGTCTTCTTCCATCCCATTGTCATCGGAGCCACCCTTTCCCTGTGTTGCCAAACAAACGAGACAAAGTCAGCCTCCGGAATGAAGTCCGCACCTTCAGGCCGAAAAGGGAAATCGTAGCCCTTAAGCCGCAAGACCCCATCAGTCTTAATGAACAATCCCTCCTCGTCAGTTTCTTTGAAGCAATCTCCCCACATCATCCCCACTAAGATCCGGACCACCCCTCGGCGACGGAGGGCGAGCATATCCACATCAATAGTGGTACCAATGAGAGATCCAACCGCCCACAAACCCCAAAAATGCCTCAATGGGTTTGGCACTCCGGTGACGTGAACCCACATATGCTGTAGTTCCATCTTGTGCTCCACATCCACCGGCTTCCATTTGCTGAACACAAGCTTGGTAGATGAGAAGGGACCCCGAGCTCAATGCCATCAAAGCGCGCCAGATCCTCCTTGGATGGAAAGTTAACCGTGTAGGAGTCCACCCCATTAGGAATCGCTTCCCAACGCCAAGACTGAGTGGGGCACAGCCGCGCCACCTGGGATTCCACCTGTTTTGCGGTGGAGGCCGTACCTTGCACCATTACGAGAGCAACTGGATCATCCTTAGGGACCAAATCATCCTTAAACAAATTATCTGGGAACTGAATAAACATTGTGTCCTTATGCCCCTGCCCAGCAACGATCACTGTGGGCCATGGTAGCTTCAGGGAGGGACACATAGGCGTCGGATACTTCGCGTTATCACAAATGTAGCAATAGTGCTTCATAGGACAGTCTTCTGTTGCATGCGTGTTCACCGCGCATTTCCAGCACCAAGCCTTGGGCTTTTTGGTACCTTGCACAGCAGCATCAGCAGCAGCCACCCCTTCTTGTACCACTGCAATCGGCGTCGGCACCACAGGGATGGTCACTGGCTGAACTAAGCCCGGGATAAACTGCTGACCCGCTAGCTGTTGAACACCGGACCCTACGGCCACCTGCTGATACTGCTGCTGAGCTCCAACCACGGGCCCAGGACCTTGACGTTGCGCCTGCCCTGCTGCCTGATACGTCTCAAACGTATCTATAATTTTTGATGTTTCATGCTTGTTTTATATCAATGTCACATGTTTTATATACACTTTATATCATATTATGACATTTATTGGACTAACCTATTAACAAGATGCCACAGTGCCAGTTTCTGTTTATTATGTCCGTGCACTGCAGAAAAGGTCCAAAAATGAAAGTGCTCAGAAAAATCCAAAAAAATTACAGAAATTCTATTTTGCCAGAAGACTCTGGGAGCCAGAAGGACAAGTCTGGGGGAGGCCCACAGCCTCCACGCCAGGCCTCCACGCGGCCTGGAGGGGGGTGGCGCCGAGGGTGGCGTGGCCACCTCGTGCACCGCCTCGCGACGCCCTTTGGACTATATATTGCCTCCGCGGTGAAAATCCTAAAAGAATCGACGATTTCTCCAGAAAGGTTACGTAGCTCCACCGCCACCAAAAACCAAGTTTCGGGGGTCAGAAGTTCCTGTACCGGCACCCTGCCGGGACGGGGATTGACCCCCGAGCCTTCTCCATCAACGCCACTGCCTCCATCATGCTCCGTGAGTAGTTCCCCTATGGACTACGGGTTCTAGCTGTAGCTAGTTGGTACTCTCTCCCATGTACTTCAATACAATGATCTCATGAGCTGCCTTACATGATTGAGATCCATATGATGTAATCGGTGTTGTGTTTGTTGGGATCCGATGAATTGTTACATTATGATCAGTCTATCTATTAAAGTTTGTGAAGTTATTGTTGCTGCAATCTTGTTGTGTTTAATGCTTGTCACTAGTGCACGAGTGGCATGATCTTAGATTTAAGCTCTACAATTATTGCTTAGATTGAATCTACAAGTTGTTTGCACATGTCTCTGTCCGGAACCCGAGGCCCCAGAGTGACAGCAACTGGGATAACTGGAGGGGATGGTTTTTTTTTTGAATTTTTCCACATATATTAAACCGACAAAGAGTACACGATTACATCGATTACAAAAACAAAACTAAAAAAGACGAGCAAATCTATGAGATCTTCAAGCTCTTTCTTCATCCATGACACAATCTTGTACTTTTCTGAAGGCAGCCGTAGAACAACGCCGAAAACACCAAACCACATACCTGTGAATACCACCGAAGGTTCTCCCTTTTTAATTTTGAGCCGCAATGCCAAGGCTTTGTGCACGCACGCAGCCATTAAATTAATCAAGCAACATCGGCAAGAGCACCACCACTGATATTCCAGGGACAAATAACCGTACCACTTTGTCGACGTCATTGGGAGACGAGAGAACGAATCACCATTGCCGAAGACGTAGTAGCCGGGATAGATATTGCGAGGACAAACCTCCTCGCGGCAACCATGAGAAACAATCCAAGATTGATCTGGCGAAGCAAGATCTGAAGAACCATACCTAGACAAACTTAATCTTCCAAAGACACCATTGACGTCGAGAAGAAGATCTCGCCGTCGAACGAAGTGCGGAAGACCACTTATTGCAGATGATGCCATCTCCATTGACGAAGAAGACCAAGCTCTAACATTAAGGACCCTTGTGTAGCGCCCTGCGCAGGTCCAAGGTCCCCACCCCTGCTAGTGCCAGAACGACAACTAGAGGAGGCGAGGACCCGTCAAATCCAAGACCAAGGCGACGATGAAGAAGTAGATCGGCGTCGTCGGCGGCGGCTAGGGTTGAAACCCTAGGCCGCCGCCTCTATTCTTTCTTTTCCGTACGCGAGAGCTCTCTAGAGGGGATGGTTTAGATATGAGGATCACATGTTTTCACTAAGTGCTAATGCTTTGCTCCGGTACTCTATTAAAAGGAGTACCTTAATTACCAGTAGTTTCCCTTGAGGCCCCGCTGCAAACGGGCTGGTAGGACAAAAGATGTTATGCAAGTTTCTCATTGCGAGCACGCATAACTATATATGGAAAACATGCCTACATGATTAATAGAATGGATGTTCTGTCTTAATGCTATTTCAATTCTATCAATTGACCAACTGTAATTTGTTCACCCAACACTTGTTATTGGAGAGTTACCTCTAGTGTAGATAGCTGAGAAGCACGGTCCATTTGCCATCATCATTGCTTTCCGGTCCATATACACGCCATCAAAGTAGTACCAACTATTTTCTGGTGCCATTGCCTCTGTGTTACTGATACTATTGCTCTCGTATTACTGCTGCTATCACATCACGTTTGTTACTAGTGCTTTTCCAGGTGCAGCTGAATTGACAACTCCGCTGTTAAGACTTATAAGTATTCTTTGTCTCCCCTTGTGTCGAATCAATAAATTTGGGTTTTACTTCCCTCGAAGACTGTTGCGATCCCCTATACTTATGGGTCATCAAGACTATTTTCTGGCGCCGTTGTCGGGGAGCATAGCTCTACTCATAGGTTCACCTGGGGAGTACACTCTACTTGTCTCTCTGTTTTTATTTTATTTTGTTTTGTCTAGTTTTATTGTGCTTAATTTATTTCTGTTTAGTTGTGTTTTTCTTAGTTTACTTTTGTTTAGTTTACTTTTGTTTAGTTTATATTTGTTTAGTTTTGTTTTTTCTTATATACCCGAAAATCCATAAAAATTTAAAAACTGAAAAATCTAAAAAACACTGTTGCTATGGAAGAACATGCTAGAACCTCTATGTTTATGAAAGCTAAAGAATTATATATAAAGTATAGGAATCAAGAGAGGGTAAAATCATAAGAGGCATGTTAAAAAAAGTTAAATCAAATTGCTGAAATTTTGCTTGAAAGGCATGATATAAATTGTTGCTCTGAACAGGATACTAAACATCTTAAATTTCAATGTGGTTTTAGTAAAGAAGTTTTAATTATGAACTATCATTGAATAACTATATTCATCTTGGATTTGAAGAAGTAGAACAATTTGTTTTACTTATGGGAGCTTCTGAAATAGATTCATTCATGGCTAAAAATTATGAAACTTGTGTTGCTTGTAATAAACTTAAAGAAACGGTCTCTTTTATCCTTGATTATTGCCTAGAAAATTTCAGCAATAATTGTTATGTCATTGATTATAAAGAGAGAGTCATTCATGCACAAGAATGTACTCACAATTTGCAGGAACCTGTGGAAGAAGAAATTGCTGAAGCTGAAAGCTCATTAGATGAAAAAGAGGAGGAGAGTGATGAACAAAAGGAGGAAGAATGGATTAGCTACCCATGCCTGCCTTCTAATGAGAGTAACTCTTTATCTCTTACACTATTTGATTGTCCTCCATGCTTACCAAAGAAGGATGAATGTTATGTTCCTGTGGATTCTCTTGAAGTATTTCCTATGAGTAGAACTTGTGAGAATAATTATGCTACTGTTATCTATGATAATCCATGTTATTTTGATAAATCTTATGATAATCCTTTATTTGTGCCTGATATCAAAATGCATGGTACTAAAGAGTTTTGCTTAGAAAATGTTTATGATAAAGCTCTAGATGATGGTCCTATGTTACTTGATAATATTAATTGTTCTACTAATGAAAATGGGATTGGAGAGGTCTTGGCTTTATCTAGATGGAGTCCCATACCTCTTGAGAATGATCAATCATCTTGTTATAAAATTGTTAAAAGTGGGTTTGAAAGTTTTAATCCCACTATTTTGAGCTTGATAAAAATTATGTGTTTGTAGATCATGAAAAGCATGCTTTATGTGATAGTTATATTGTTGAGTTTGTTCATGATGCTACTGAAAATTATTATGAGAGAGGAAAATGTGGTTGTAGAAATTTTCATGGTACTAAAACACCTCTCTATGTGTTGAAAGTTGTGAAGTTACTCTTGTTTTATCTTCCTATGCTTGTCACTTTGTTCTTTATGAATTTATTTGTGTACAAGATCCCTATGCATAGGAAGTGGGTTAGACTTAAATGTGTTTCGAATTTGCTTCTTGATGGTCCTTTTGCTTCATTTTCTATTTTCATGTGAGCATCATTAAAATCTTCTAGCCTAGCTAAAAGGCATTAAAGAAAGCGCTTTAGGGAGGCAACCCTTTATCTTTTATTTTCAGTTTTGTCAAGGTTTTGTTTACTTCTGTAGCAATCCTTTGTATCTTTATTTTATCGCATTGTTGTGCCAAGAAGAGTCTCTAATGATAAGATGATGCTAGATTTGGATTTCTGCGCAGGAACAGATTTCTTCTGTTCACCGTTTCATTCTTATAAAATCCCAGAAAATCGAAAACATCTGCAATTTTTTGTGCGTGATCCTCAGATATGTACGCATCTTTCATTAGTTTCGAGTTTTCTGATTTGAGCAACGGAAGTGCCTCGAAAAAATTCATCTTTACTGGCTGTTCTGTTTTGACAGATTCTGTCTCTGTTTTTTGCATTGTCTCTTGTGGGCTTTAAGCAAGGCTCTCTAACATGGAGGGCTGCAGCTAATGTTTTATTGAGTTCTTGCAATGTGTCACTACAGAACCAAAGTGGATTAAAGTTTTTGAGTACTAACCCCTCTAATGAAGTTTATGAGAAGTTTGGTGTGGCGGAAGTTTTCAAGGGTCAAGAGGGAAGAGTGATATAATAGGATGAAGAAGAGTGAAGAGCTTAAGCTTGGGGAGGCTCCCATGGATCTCCCTAGCATATTTCAAGAAGACTCAAGTGTCTAAGCTTGGGGATGCCCAAGGCATCCCCTTCTTCATCGACAAAATTATCAGGTCATCTCTAGTGAAACTATATTTTAATTCTTTCACATCATATGTGCTGTTCTTGGAGCGTCTGTGTGCTTTTATTTTCAGTATGTTATTTTTATTTTCTGATCATATCAATGTCGGATCCTAGCTATCTTGTTTGGGAGAGAGACACGCTCCGCTTTTTCTTGGAATACTCTTGTTCTTCACTTATATCGGTTGAGTATTCAGTTTTCGCACTGTTTATCTTCTAGCTCTTGGTTTTCATGTATCTCTTGTTCAGAGCTATTAGTTCTTTTGTAGAAAGTACTCTCTTGCTTCACTTATATTTGTTTGGAGAGTTGCTTGGTTGATGTGTTGGTTCAGAAAATGTTGCGTGTGGTAGTGGTATAATGAAAAACTTGCATAATCTTGTAGATCATTAAACTTTGATAACTTGATTCTTTGCAAACGTTTTGAGGTATTAAGTAATAGATGGTAAAGCTTGCTGGTTAATTAAGTTAAAATCATTAGTGGATTGTTGTCTTTAAGCTTGTACCGTACTACAAACTCTACTAAAATTGTTGAAGGTGTAGTTGAACTTGATAGCTTTCCATGTCTAAAGGTAATTCGTAATAACTGAGTTGTGCTGAAAGTCGAGGGATCTAGCGGGGTACTTGTGCCGCCGTGAACGGCCCTTCTTGGAGTAAATTTTAATCATGCTCTTAATGTTGAACCTGCTAGTTGTTTGCAATAAGCTTGTGAGTTCTTTTTGACTAATGTTAAGCTACGGTTTTTGGCACTTCCACCATCCAAATTTGCTAGCCTCTTCGGTGCATTGCTTTCTGCTCACATTGAGAGTTGTGCATACTTCGCCAGTACATCCAAACCCGTGGGAGGACTTTCTCTTGTTCTCCTACACATAAGCCCATACATCTTCCTCAAAACAGCCACCATACCTACCTACCACAGCATTTCCATAGCTGTTCCGAGATATATTGCCATGCAACTTCCATTTTACATTACATGACTTGTTGTCATTTATCATTTATATATTGCTTTGCATGATTCTATACAGCTGATGTGTGGTTTACCCATGTTACGCTAGATCATTGCACATCCTGCTACACTGGCAGAGGCATACAGTTTTATACATCATGTTTTGTTCATTATGAGTTATTTGTACCAAAAAGTGTGTTGTCATATTAGAATGTTGCCCCTAAAAGTGAAAAGAGCCATGGAGGCCATCGAAAAGTGAAACAGAAAAAGAAAAAAATAGAAAAAAAGAAAAAAGAAATAAAAAAGGGGGCAACATTACTATCCTTTATCCACACTTGTGCTCATGTTTCAGCACCTGCAGTATTCATAGTCATCATTTGTGCTCATGTTTAGCACCTATACTCCATGTGAGAGAGTTTTCATGTTTTACTAGTATAACTATGTGGGGAATTTTCATTATAGAACTTGGGTTGTATATTCCAATGATGAGCTTCCTCAAAAGTGCTCTAGGTCTTCGTGAGCAACCGAGTTGGATGCACCCCCACTAGTTCCATTGGAGAGCTTTCATACACATATAGCTCTATGTGCATCCGTTGCATGGCAATCACTACTCCTTACATAGCTTCGATTATAAGACTTCCTCTTGTCTAATGATCACTTATAGCTTTGTGAGACTTTCTTCCATTGGCCTTCCAAACCCCCATTAACGTTCTCTTTGCCATAACATCCTGGTGCCAATACTAAATGCTTACGCTCACCGGTTGAGTAGGCTTCGAAACAGTTGATTCATGACGTTCATGTTTAGTTTTACTTGACTGGATCCGTACTCTATGTTGTGAAAATTTACTTGATGCTTGGAATTGAAGGATAGAACTCCTACACTGGATACTTAAAACATCTTTAATGAACCTTGTACGGTTTCATGTCTTTAAAGCAATCGTTCATGAAAACTTTTAGCTTGTTTAACTATCTTGCTTTATTATCTCTTATTTAATATCAATTATAGACATTTGCTTTGAATGATTTGATCTCAGCTCACTTGCCATTACATCACTATTAGATCAAGATTATGTTGGTAGCATGTCACTTCAAAAATTATTATTGTTTTATCGTTTACCTACTCGAGGACGAGTAGGAACTAAGCTTGGGGATGCTTGATACGTCTCAAACGTATCTATAATTTTTGATGTTTCATGCTTGTTTTATATCAATGTCACATGTTTTATATACACTTTATATCATATTATGACATTTATTGGACTAACCTATTAACAAGATGCCACAGTGCCAGTTTCTGTTTATTATGTCCGTGCACTGCAGAAAAGGTCCAAAAATGAAAGTGCTCAGAAAAATCCAAAAAATTACAGAAATTCTATTTCGCCAGAAGACTCCGGGAGCCATAAGGACAAGTCTGGGGGAGGCCCACAGCCTCCACGCCAGGCCTCCGCGCGGCCTGGAGGGGGTGGCGCCGAGGGGTGGCGTGGCACCTCGTGCACCGCCTCGCGACGCCCTTTGACTATATATTGCCTCCGCGGTGAAAACCCTAAAAGAATCGACGATTTCTCCAGAAAGGTTCCGTAGCTCCGCCGCCACCAAAAACCAAGTTTCGGGGGTCAGAAGTTCCTGTACCGGCACCCTGCCGGGACGGGGATTGACCCCCGGAGCCTTCTCCATCGACGCCACCCCTCCATCATGATCCGTGAGTAGTTCCCCCATGGACTACGGGTTCTAGCTGTAGCTAGTTGGTACTCTCTCCCATGTACTTCAATACAATGATCTCATGAGCTGCCTTACATGATTGAGATCCATATGATGTAATCGGTGTTGTGTTTGTTGGGATCCGATGAATTGTTACATTATGATCAGTCTATCTATTAAAGTTTGTGAAGTTATTGTTGTTGCAATCTAGCTGTAGTGTTGGTAATGTTTGTCACTAGTGCACGAGTGGCATGATCTTAGATTTAATCTCTACAATTATTGCTTAGATTGTATCTACAAGTTGTTTGCACATGTCTCTGTCCGGAACCCGAGGCCCCAGAGTGACAGCAACTGGGATAACTGGAGGGGATGGTTTAGATATGAGGATCACATGTTTTCACTAAGTGCTAATGCTTTGCTCCGGTACTCTATTAAAAGGAGTACCTTAATTACCAGTAGTTTTCCTTGAGGCCCCGCTGCAAACGGGTTTGTAGGACAAAAGATGTTATGAAAGTTTCTCATTGCGAGCACGTATAACTATATATGGAAAACATGCCTACATGATTAATAGACTGGATGTTCTGTCTTAATGCTATTTCAATTCTATCAATTGCCCAACTGTAATTTGTTCACCCAACACTTGTTATTGGAGAGTTACCTCTAGTGTAGATAGCTGGGAACCCGGTCCATTTGCCATCATCATTGCTTTCCGGTCCATATACACGCCATCAAAGTAGTACCAACTATTTTCTGGTGCCATTGCCTCTGTGTTACAGATACTATTGCTCTCATATTACTGCTGCTTTCACATCACGTTTGTTACTAGTGCTTTTCCAGGTGCAGCTAAATTGACAACTCCGCTGTTAAGCCTTATAAGTATTCTTTGTCTCCCCTTTGTCGAATCAATAAATTTGGGTTTTACTTCCCTCGAAGACTGTTGCGATCCCCTATACTTGTGGGTCATCACTGCCCCATTGTTATTCCTCTTCTTCTTCCTTCGCGGAGCGGGGGCCGCCGCACCGAACGCGAAACCTGCCGGCGGCTGAGGACCAGCCGTGGCGGGCTGCCCTTGTTGCCCCGCCCCGAGTTGCCGTGGCACGAAGGACGGTGGACCGGCAGAGTTGCCGAACGCAGCACCGCGACCACGAGCTTGAGCTCCAGCAGCCGCGGGCGGGGCCCAGGTCGGCGGACAACCATGGCCCGGCAGAGGCGCGACCATTGGGGGTGACGCAGAGGCGACCTCGGCGAACGAGCGCGTCAGGGAACGGCCCACCAGCGAGCACAGCACGGGCGTGGCCGGAAGGGCTGTCGGCGAGCAGGAGGGCGGCGGGGGCACGGACGCGCTTGGTGGATGCGATCGCGAGGTTAGAGGTGACCTAGGACGGTCAAACCTCCATAACCCCTCGAACCAACGGGCGAGATGCGCCCACGGCGATCCACGGCCCACGTTTGCATGCGCCTGGGGCCCGCCTGTCAGTGGTAGCGGAATTTGAACATTCAGATCCTCCTTTTCCACCATCACCGCCTTGGCCGCCGCCGGCTCGCGGCCATCCTTCCTCACCGGCGACGAGGACTCAACCGGCGACGCCGCCGGCTGTGGCAGCTCGGGAAGGAAGTCCCCGAGACATGGCGGTGGCGTGATCCGAGGGCGAGGAAGAGGACCACGCCACCCTACCCGCATTGGGGGTCTCCGCAGCGGCCGCCTCGACAGCATCCCTCCCCTGGACACCACAGGCGGCGCCGCCGGCTCGATCCTCTCCTGTGGTGACGACTCATCCGACCTGCACACAAAAGAAGAGGCTGTACCTTGGTTTGCATCGGAGCTCGCCGGAGAAGAACGCTCCCAGAACCGAGACGCCGGCGTCGGGTAGCCCACCTTCTCCCAGAACTGCTCAACGATCTCCCCTTTAGATTTGGCCGGCCGTCGTATATCATCGCGCGACACCTTCCACTCCTCCGCCAGCACCTCCTCCGCCGCCTCCGTCGGAACCCTTTCGTCCTCAGTCCCAAACGGCTCGGCATTTAGCTCGCCTAGGCACGAGAAACGCGATCCCGAGCTACACGCATCCCACGCCGGCGGCGCAAGAGTTTTGCGGCGGCGCCCTCCGAACGCATCAGCCGGCGGCGGGTCCCCAGCGGCATCCCAGAACCTGCCGGACAGCTGCACCGTGGACGCGCCGTCGACGTCCGGCGCGTCGCCCGGTTTTTCCGTGTCGCGAGAGCTCATCCGAAGCGCTGGATCTCACATATGAGGCTAGAGATCTAGTGAAGCGAGTTCAAAATAGCAGCCAGATCTATGTAGACAAACTCCAATGAGACTTGGATCCGCAACTATCAAAAGTACGTACTGTACGAAAAGTGCGTGAAGTCGAGATCAAGTTCAGTTTGAATATCTCGGCAATTGGTAGAACAGTCCACATCTAATCTAAATAATCTAATTAATTACCGCTGAAGAAAAAAAAAACCACGGATGTGGACTAGGTATTTCGATCCTGCCTTGCATTTCTTCGCAGCAAATTAAGCGCATACCTAACTTACTTGGTTCCGTCCGCCTCTGGCGATACGTGCACGACTCACTCCACTCGTTTCAGGTTTTCTCTCGGAAAAAGTTCAAAATAAATCTTAAACTTGTAGACGAAAGATAAATCAAACCCCGAATTTTGAATTCCGGAAATTGACACACCGAACTTGTCAATCCCGGTCTATCCCGAACATTGTACCCATTGTTAATGTCAAATAAAATTAATAAAATCCGCTACTCTCACTGACAAAGCTGGCCACCTGTCATTTTTATCATCTACCCCCAATTCGTAGTGCTGCTTCGGTGGAATCGGTGAAGCTGGTGAGCAGATGGGCATGGCGTGGGCATCGAACTGGTGCTCTGCTCGAGCACCTCCAGCCAATCGATAGGTACAGGCGTACAGCTAGCTAGCTAGCTTGTCACGCACTCAAGTTTCCAATCAAGGCGTTGGGTGCAATCCAATCTAGTTAGCTTTTGCAGGATCAAATCAATCACGCGAAAATCAACTAATCCAGTAAAAGTTCGAGCTAGCTTTGCGTGCGCGGGCGGATTCCATTCGCGGACATGTACCGGCGCCGCCACCATGACAGGGGGCCTCAGAGGAAGCCGGTGTGTCCTCTGTGCGTCAACGGCGCAACGTGGCAGTCGAGGCGCTCAGGAATCCGAGCAACCGGTGGAGGTGCTTAAGGATGGGATTTGGTTAACCATTTACTTTCCAGGTTCGAACCTAAATAACCATTCTGTGTTAAGGGATAAAATAGTTAACCATTAGGTTAATAGGGTTACAAAGGGTTAACCGTTGGTTACTGAGGTTCGAACCATTATGAAATATTAAATAAACTCGTAAACTGACATATACATGTACAATGCGGAAGTAAAACTTTCAGCGATCCATCTCATGTATGACGCACGACTGGCCAACAATGGCACATAAATATGGTGGCCTGGCCTCTGAATTAATACAGTAAGTACGATGAAAACATCACCGGTCAACAAGCAAAATCGATCAAACCGCACCTAGTAAAGTACCCAATGATTCTTTCCGAATTCTTTGCTCACGGAACTACCAGGCAAACCGCACCTAGTAAAGTACTAGATATGTAGCATCAACATTTTACTACAGCTCATCACAGTGACCAATATCCGCGAGACCGTGAAGTTCATGAAAATAATACAGGGAAGCAACAGCTCATCACAATCTTCTGCCCTCACGCTCAGCTCCGCAGCAACCAGTGGATGGGATCAATCTCTATCTGAATCACACAAAGCAATGCAAATAAGTATAACTAGTCATGAAGTAGTGAACATTCACCAAGTATGTCAAAACAGGATACACACAACAAAACAAGTAACTAGCTCAATTACCTGACTGAATAGAGAGACCTTCGTCACCAAGTATGTCATACACTGATGCCGTACTAAATTTAGTCGCATCTACATAAAAGAAGGACACAACAAGATTCAAGACAAAAGAAAGAAGTGCTGGAATCAAAAGAAAGAAGGCTGAGGAGGTCTCACTTGATGTACGAAACCAATCCTGTAGGCAAATGAGTGCCTCGGCTGTGTCCGGGGTCAGCCTACTTCTGAAATCAGAAATAACTCTACGACCTGTGCTGAAAGCGGACTCTGATGGAACCGTGGAAGCCGGAACAGCCAAACAATCTCTAGCCATGCTAGCGAGAATAGGATACTCAACAGAATTTGCTTTCCACCAAGCTAGGATATCAAACTTATCACTTCGAGCTAGTGGAGGCTTTAACCAGTAAGCATCAAACTCAGATGATCCCACACTCGTCGAGCTGATCCTAAGGCTAAGGTGCTGGTCCCAGTCAGACAATGGGTCATTACTCTCCACGCCCATGTCCATATCCTCAACTCCTTGTTGTGTCTGTGCAGTTTCTGAGAGACTTAACTTTGCATACTCCTTGAAGAGCTCCTTGAATACCTCTTTCACTTTTGCAAGCTTAGTTGAAACTCTGTCCCCAAACACATGAGGATATCGAAACTCAAGATATGTGAACTTGAATCTCGGATCTAGAATGACAGATATTGAAAGTGCAAGCCAAGACACTTTCCAATACTTGTCAAGCTTCTTTTGCATAGGAACTATCATTGCAGGAAACGGAGAGTCCTCCACTCCTCCCGACATGCCTCCTTGTCCAATGCCTCCTTGGCTTGCCACATTTGATGAAAATACAAATTGGCAGTGGGGTACTTTGATCCAGTTATCACAGTAGTAGCCTCATAAAACACTTTCAGCAGCTTGCAAATCTCTTTTGCCTCTTCCCATTCATCGGCAGAAGGTGCATACTCGTATTGGGGATCTTGCCTTTCTAACTCATCAAATGCTCTTCTATACCTCATCGCTACAGTGAGCATTTTGAAGGTTGAGTTCCAACTATTGGGAATGTCAAGCGAAAGGCTCTTCTCACAAGTAATGCCCTTTTGGGCAACAATCTCCGCAAACTTTTCTTTTCGATTCGCTGTAACTTTCATGAACTTGACGGTCTCGCGAATATTGGTTAAGATCGGATCTAAGTTCTCAATCCCTGCTTGGCATACCAAATTGAGAATATGGGCCGCACACCGCTGATGCAAGAACTTTCCAGCCCCATGTAACATGTTCTTTGCAACCAGATTTTCTCTCAACTTTTGCACCATCTTGCCATTATTTGAAGCGTTATCAAGTGTTATTGCAAATAGCTTGTCCTCAAAGTTCAAGTCCCGCATGCATTTGAGTACCACATTGAACATGGCTACTCCTGTGTGGGGTGTTTCCAAGGCATTGAACTTTATGATCCTTTTCTCCAATTTCCATGAATCATTAATGAAATGGGCTGTAATGATCATATATCCAATTGTTTGGTTTGAAGTCCACAAGTCCATGGTTAATGATATCCTAGACTTCGCAGCAGCAAATAGATCCTTCAAAGCCTTCTTATGATCATCAAATGCTTTCATGATCTCATTTTTGAGGGTCCTTCTTGATATCACGTGAAACGACGGATTCAAGCTAGAGACAAACTTTCGAAAGCCATCATACTCAACAATGGACAAAGGAAGCTCATGGAGCACAACCATCCTCACAAGTGCTTTTCTTGCCACATCGGGGTCCCATTTCCACAATGATACCAACTAATACACAGCAGTGGTAGAAAAAGCTACTTCTACTATAACATAAAGCATTAGCAGAGCAGACATCAAGAACAATGACCCAACCATTAATTTTCTTGCAACCAAACGTTGTTGCAGTAATAGCTAATGCTACCAACTACTGTGAGTTCTTAGAAAACACTAAGCTGAGCTACTGTAATTTTCCCTCTAGTTACCACAGGAGCGGTCCAAACCAAGAAAAGGTAATGGGGAATAATACCTGAGCTGATCTCGCCGGCTGAGGAGCAGCAGGCTGGAGCGGCTGCTGCTAGGGCTGAGGAGCGAGAGGAGTAGCAGAGGCGCGCCTCACTGCGAGCGCCTTCTTCCTCCTCTTGCTAGCAGTATCACCACTCCACCCCGTCTCTGACGACGGTGGCTGCGGCGTGGAGGGCGGGCAGCTCGACGGTGAGGTGGGGCGGAGGGGAGAGCAGGCGGCTCTACGGCGCGCTGGGGCAGAGGGGAGCGCGGGAGGGCGGCTCGACGGCGAGGGGAGGGCGGTTCGACGGCGCGGGAGGGCGGCTCAACGGGCACGGGGGAGATGCAGCGGCGGCACGGCCGCTCGGTACAGGATAACCTTTGGTTCTATGGGGTCGAACCTTTTCGAACTCTTTTTATTTTCTGGTTAACCTGCTGGCCCATTGGGCCCAAAAATGGGTTCGGTTAACCGAACCATTGGTTCAACGGGAACCAGTGCCCATCGTGAGAGGCGCTTGTCCGCATCCTGCGCACTCAGGCCGCCGTCTCCGGCGTCTCCCGCAAGTGCGGCCACGGCCTCGGGCCAGCAGTCTAGAACTCCAGATGGATTATGTTAGAGAATTTTTTTGGGAAGAGGAATATGACATGTGGGTCCCACTATTGCGGGTCCAAATTGTCAGCGAGAGTAGCACGTTAGTTCGGCCGGGATTGTAATATTTCCAGTGCACCAAACAGCTGTAGGGTCTAAAATATATCGGGATTGACAAGTTTGGTGTGCCAATTTCCAGAATTCAAAGTTCGGGGTTTGATTTATCTTTCATCTACAAATTCAAGGTTTGTTTTGAACATTTTCCTTTTCTCTCTCGCACTTCTCGATCTAGTGTGTGTGCGGGGCAGCGGTGTGTTGAGGCGAATCACATAGAGTATAAACATGATAAGAACATAAACTGAACCATAATGAAAAAGAAACGAGTACATAATTTTGTTTCTCGAAGTTCAATATGTTGGCACCAGCTATACATCTCTGCTTGGAGACTTGGTGGCAGCAATGACACTGCTCATGATGAATCAAAGTGTTCCCATGCCTGATGGCAGAATTCTTAAGGCATGGGTGCACATGTGAGCAGTGGCGGAGGACTGGAAAAAATTAAGGTAGGGCAACCGTTGTTTGGATCCAAACAAAATATTTGATATGATGAGTTGTAGGACTAGCCTTCAATCAGTGAGATTTATTTTCCTCAGATTTGCAAAGTTTGTTTACACATTGCTTTGTTCATGTTTTCTTCTTTTATACCTATGGGAACTTATGAAATGAGCTGTACATAGTCCCTGCTGGGGCACGGGCAAGGTATATATGTGTCTTCTTGTGGAACATTGTCATGCAGGAATGAGTCTTCTATGACCGAAGGAATATCAGCTCTTGGGCCAGAAATTGAGAAAAAAACTCGGTTTATGTGTATCTGCTAATTCCACATTAATATTCCCTCATCCATTTTAAGGTAAAATCGTGACTACATGTTAACTCTAATAACTATAATATTGGATTCGACACATTCCTTTTTGGGCTTCATAACAATAGTATTTCTATTTTTTATCACGGAGAAAATTCTTTTATAACTTACTTCATTCGTGCAATTCGATTTGCCGTATAGTATGATAAAGTTTGTGTTGCCCGATTATGTCTATTCTGTTGGCTGATGTACATATTTTTTCGTTTAATTTCTCATACTATTCATCCATCTATATGTTCGTCATCAATACAACTTACTATATTCTAAATATAATGCAACAAATACCCGCAGCAACGCGTGGGGTGTTTTCCTAGTATACACTAAAAGACTGGCTAACTTAAACCTGTGACCCTACAGGTTCGATAACATGTTGAGATGACTCATAACATCTTCTGATCAATAAGTAATAGCGGAGCAAAGCCCATATTGATTCCCACTCGTTATACGACAAAATTCAGTTTGTGAACATGTTTGATTATCGTAAGTAGATTCCATTCCTTCGCGATACTGAACAATGTCTGAGGGTGAGATTTTCGATATCTTTGTGAAGAACCTCTTGATCGTGATATCTTCATTATCCTCATTACCGAGATGTTCCCTTTTACTCGTTTCCCTATTGCGATATCCCCATGATAAATATCATGTCATGTCTACACAACATATTGGATATCGTCATACTGAACGGGCCCAAGTTTTATCTCTTTTTCGACAGAGGAGCAATTCTCAGTTTGGAACATCGATGTCAATGCACACTATCCATGCTACCCAGAATCTGCCGTTATGATCACCCTCTTACGATGTGATATTAGACAGAACTAGAGCAACCCTTCTAGCATGCACAACACAGATAACCTCATGGTCTAAGGATATGCTAGCACGTCAATCAAACTGCGATAATAATATCTCGTAGCAAATCATCTAGTTGAGTCTACCCAACCAAATTGTTCTGCCAACAATGTGCTCCTATGATACCAGCAATCATATGCCCATGACCAGGTTAAAAATGGTCACCAAGTTATCAATAAGTTAGTCTAAGAGACAAGACTAGGGTACATGTTTGTCTTTATGTCTCTACACGTGCGTATGAGTTTTCCTCTGAATCTCGTATTCAGAAGCCATAGCAGTCATAACATAAAAATATTAACATTATTTATGAAACAAATACTACTAATATGGACGTGTTGTGTGTATGAACACTTATTATTCTTCTTCAATCTTGCAAGAGCAGCATGGAAATATTCTCGAGGTGGCTTACTAGTCGACTAATCAAATGCAAAGATACATTTTTTTAAATCACCTATGCGATTTTCCTCGCAATAGGGTTCACGGGTCCATCGTATATGGAAACATGACAAATCATACAGTGTGACACACATCATTTTTTATATTATATTCCGTTTCTAGTTTGAAAAAAAAAGGTCCAACATATTTCTGGAATGCATAAACGGGTGCTAGGTTATCGGATAAAAGTTGTATTTCCATGAAGGTTACACACTTTAGCGTTTTAATACATTAGAGTGACATGTAGGATCACTCAGAATGAGCCAAACTTGCTCTACCAAAATTTTCCGTTAAAGCCCATTTTGATTCAAAGGATTTCCATAAAACATTTAGAGGATTCAAATCGATACGAATCTTTTCCAATGGTAGTTTTTGACTTGTAGGACTGAATCTCATAGCGTCTTTTCCTAATGAATAATATGCGCTACATTCCATACGAAATTTAATATCCACTAGGCCCTCCTTGTTTCGTAGGCTTTCTAAAACACATGAGTAGGGAAAACACATGAATAGAGTGCCATGTCATCGTAAATACATGTATGCATGGAGATTTTATTGTGCATGTCCTCTTTGATCCATAGGGATTTCATTTTTTGGAGGATTCAAATCCTTAGAAATGTTTTCTTGGTGGTTGTTTGATATGCAGAGTCAATCTCAACAGAATTTTCCAACGTAATCCTTTGCACTAAATTTCATAGAAATATGACACCCACTCGGACCTCTTGATAAAAAATCCTTGGTTTAATAGATGCATATGAAGCCCCGTCGGACTGGAATGGACATGCCATGGCATGACTGTTTTTTCTCCCAACAGTACGGATCAAAAATGGCCGCAAAGATCTTCCTCTATCTCTGAACAAAAAACCAATGATTCTCAAGAGTAGAACACACGACATGAATCAAACAAACTCATAACTCAAGATATCAGGTGCGCACCAACCAAAGAAAGTCGAGTACCATCCACACCACACCGACCGGAGCGACACAGGCCCGCCAAAGACCGAACCTTTCCCCTGTTTCCACGGCGGCCTCCATGCATCCTCCGGCGCCGGCCGCCTCGCCGCTCGCCTCCGCCTTATTCCCCAAGGACTCCCGCCCGCTCCCCTGCCTCCTCCTCGCCTCCCTCCTGCTCCTGCTCCTCCTCCACCTCCTCTCCTCCCCCGCCCCCACTCCCCCCTCCGCGCCCCTCCACGGCCCGCTCCCGTCGCCCTCCTCCGCCGGCCCGCCGCCGCCCCAGCTCGCATTCCTCCTCACCGGCTCCGCGGGCGACGCCGACCGCCTCCTCCGCCTGCTCCTCGCCACCTACCACCCCCGCAACCTCTACCTCCTCCTCCTCGACCGCGCCGCCCCGGCCTCCGACCGCGCGCGCCTCGCCCGCGACACCCGGACCCGCTCCAACGTCCACGTCGTCGGCGACCCCGGCTTCGCCAACCCGCGCGGCGCGTCCGCGCTCGCCGCCGCCCTGCACGGCGCCTCGCTGCTGCTGCGCCTCGGCCAGGGCTGGGACTGGTTCCTGCACCTCCACGCCGCCGACTACCCGCTCCTCGCCCCCGACGGTGATTCCTGTCTCCCTCTCCTCCCCATCTACTTGGACTTCTAGCTTTGTGCGTGCTGATGAATCTAGCTCATCGAGTTGCGTTTTGATCAATGAACCTAGCACAGATCTACGCATTTCCCTCTAGTATTATGAAACCGTGAAGCAATCTGGTTGCCCTCTTTTCCTCCTCCCCCAGAGAAATGTGAGATGAGTGTTTGATGTAGATACATCTCTCTGGACTGAAAAGACTAGGATGATAAATCAGGCTACTGTTATAGGTAGCATGAAAATGGTGACTGGATCTGGTTCCAGAGGATAATTGCTATCTAATTATATTAATGCTTTGTAATAAACCCAGACAGAGAACTGGTTTTGTTGGAACCTGGAGCTTAAGAAGCAATGTTTAAAAAATCAGTTAATATCTCGTGTTAGACATGGAGAGTTCTTAACTCACTTCCCATGCATTGCTTTTGCTAATCGACGTTGAAGCACTGGAACTTATTATATTGTTTTTAAAACAGGGTCTTGCTATTGCTTATAGGATTGCGTGACCATAAAACCGCAGAACACAATGGTAGAAAGTGTTCCTGTATTTTCATTCCATTAATCTAAAGTGGCAGCTAATACCTAGTTTTAAGGAGAAGCTTAACCTGTATCCCGTAAGGCTTCACTATTCTCAGCTGACTTGACTTAAATTTGTTGGCAGATCTCCTTCATGTCTTATCATATCTGCCAAGGGATATCAACTTCATTCAGCATGCCAGTTATATTGGTTGGAAGGAGTAAGGGCATGTTAATCATTCTAAATTTTAAATTTATTAATTCGGATTTGGGAGTTCAAGAACTTGGCATTGTTTTTCTGTGCAGGTCAAGACAGATAAAACCAATTATTGTTGATCCTGGTCTATATCTCTCCTCCAGGACTGACATTTATTATGCCACTCAAAAGCGTGAACTGCCAAGTGCTTACAAATTGTTTACTGGTGAGGGTCAATGCATTGTAATATTTACCAGCAGATACTTCCATAGAACGACATTTATTTGAACAAAGCTCCATTCTAAATCTGTTGAGGTCTTTCAAGTATTATTGAATGAAAGTTTGCTTTTTGACGTCCTGATATGAATTGATGCTGTTTGGTGGCAGTTAAGAGATACACTAGAAGCATGAATTCAGTGCTGATGGATTTAATAATAAGTCCATAGTTCATGGGCAGAATAAAAGACGGAAAAAGAACGGCAATGTAACATTTTGTAGAGATCATTGTTACATCCACATTAAGTCAAGCCTTGGGCAATGCGGTAGATTCTGCTTGTGTTAACTTTCTTGTCTATCTGTAGGCAACTTTATCCTTGTGTGTCAAGAATTATGGCATGGGACTTAAACCAAGGGTGAATATGCTAAATATAAAAAAGGAGAACAATACATTTTGTCTTAACAGGGATACTATGGGCCTAACCCTATCCTCATTATCATTTTTTGCCCTTATTGCTACGAGAGCTTTGCACATTTATACTTTATAGTCAACAAACAGTCTGTAATGATCCCAGTGCTTAAGAGAAGTTTAATACTAGTCCATTTCTCTCTTAGATGTACTGTACACGTCTTAATGTATTATATTCTTAACCTAACTAATGAAATAGCGGCACACAATACATACAACTACAATGCATGTCATTAGTTGTACCACTGTAACCGTTGTAATATAAATTGATTAACCTGCACTGGACCATATGGACGCACTGAAATAAGCGGTGTAAAAATTCTCTATTTACTTTAATTAAAGTGGCCGTCTGTAGCCTACAGAAATAGAAGCTCCCTTTAACCTTGTTTACCACAATAGATATTTTCTTTGTTATAACATTGAAACCAAATTTGCTGTTCACTAGAAACATGAAGAGTGCTGATTTATATAACAATAAGTGCACAGTAATAGGTAGAAGAAAGGAAGGAAAAATAATGGCAACAGCATACTTGTAGAAGGCATAGATGCTTGCAAACTAAGTCAAACCTTGGACAGTTTGATAGATTCTTGTGTTAATTTTCAGGTAAGCAAATTATCCTTGTGTGTCAAGAGTACTGGAACTATATTGAGGGTGAACATGATAGATATGTAAAAGGAGAACATCACATATCGGAGGCCTAACCCTAACCTCATTCTCATGTAGCTTCGCCTGTGGCTGCAAGAGCTCCACACGTTTGTACTGTTTTAGTCGAGAAACAGGCTGGAAGAATCCGCAATTCTGAAATGTTTAACAGTACACTTATTTTTGCAACTCTTAAAAGTGCACTTCATTAAATTCATTGTACACATCTTAAGTTATTCTCTTCTTTTACGGAACTAGCCAAATACCTTCAATAATTGTGCGTCCAGATATTACAGTACATACAACTGCACATAGAAATAATAGTCGCATATCTTTACTCCAATTAACGTGTGAATTTCTAGCCTCTCATAGCGCAGCAAAGCCCCTTTTAACCTTGTTTAATACTAGTATAATAGATACTTTCGTTTGTTATAATGTTGAAACTAAACTTGTCTTTAATTTTAATTGTTGTTCTTTTTGCAGGCTCTTCCTCGGTTATCCTTTCTCGGAAATTCACCGAGTATTGTATCGTGGGAACAAACAATCTACCCAGAACAATGCTAATGTACCTGACTAACATGCCCTTGCCACACAGGAAGTATTTTCAGACAGTCCTCTGCAATTCCCCTGGATTCAACAGGACCGTGGTTAACCATGACCTGCACTTCTCGACGTGGGATGAATCGTCGTTAAAAAATGAGCCCCGTCCGCTGACCATGGCTGACACGGAGAACATTACTCGAAGCAGCGCAGCCTTCGGGGCGGGATTCTCCAAGGACGACCCTATGCTCGACCGCATCGACGAGGAGATCTTGCAGCGCCTGCCTGGAGAGCCAGCTCCAGGTGGATGGTGCGTAGGTGGTGGTGGGGACGATAGTAGCCCGTGTTCTGTTTCAGGCAGCACCGATGTTCTTAGACCTGGGCCTGCGGCTATGAGACTTGCCAAGTTGCTCGCTGAGAGGCTATCGTATCCTGGCTTTTATTCTCAGCAATGTGTATGGGACTAGCACTTTGGATTGTACCACCACGAAACCACGAGTTCGGTTATCTTTGTGTATGCTGTGTGGCGGTCTCCTTTTTTGTGCGATGATGCCGATATCCTCTGCAATTACGTTCTTGATTGTGTCAGAAACCGACAGATGTCGATCTTATGTTCAGGGCTTCAAAATAATGCGCGTGACGGAGCAGGCCTGCACACAAGCTCGACTTGCCATGTCGAGGAGGAAAAGCAGGCACAAACCTCCTCTTCCCCTTCCTGGCCCTTCAATCAACCTGACTGGCTCGGCATCACTTCAATCCATCTGCTGATCACCATCCTTTTAAACTTTTAGTTCCTCTGTCCTGTTGGTACATGATGCTAGCTTGATCTAGATTATCTCACGGTGGCATATTATTTAGAGATTGATCTAACATGGAAATCTGATAAGATTAGTACTTTATACTGAAGCGCTTTTTTTAAAAACCAACCATCGGCCACAAAATATGTTTCAGTTTAGTGCAGATATAAGTAACTAGGCTTGCTGGGGAGTGAAAGTGCAGCCGAACGAGGTGTTTTGAGGGATGCCAATGAACGTGTTACTAAACTTAGACGTGACGTCTAGACGATATGGAATCAACGGGCTAAGACAAAACACATAGTGGAAACAACATTTTTTACTTTTTTTTTGACAATTAATACCATATATTATAGTAGCGAATAGTACATGGTAGAGATACAAGAGCTGACTACATCGATTACAAAATAAAGTCTAAAAGAAAAGAGCAAATCTTCAAACTCTTTCTTCTTTCATGACACAATCTTGAACTTTTCTGAAAACAGCCATAGAGCGACAAAGATACCAATCCACAGACCTGCGAATACCAATGAGGGTTCTCCCATAATTTTGAGCCGCAATGCCAAGGTTACGTGCACGCACGCAGCGTGCACGTAACCATTAACTTAATCAACCAACATCGGCAAGAGTACCAACACCAATATTTCAGGGAATAACAACCGGACAGCTTGGTCGACGTCGCAGGGAGCCGAGAGTACGAATCACCATTGTCGAGGACGTAGCAGCCGGGACAAATATTGCGAGGACAATCCTCGTGGCAACCATAAGAAAAGACCCAAAATCGACCCAGCGAAGCAAGATCTGAAGGACCAAACCTAGACAAATTTAATCTTACAGCACCATCATTGACGTCAGGAAGAAGATCTCGTCGTCGAAGGAAGAACCAAAGATTGCTTATTGTAGATGATGAAAACTCCATTGATGAAGAAGACGGCACCAAAACCCTAATCAAATCTATTGAAAACACTACTTTTACTTCCCCACCCCTCGCGACTCCGACGAGACCGGCCGGAGGAGGGGAACCGATCTATGGTGGAGGCGGAGGTGGTGGCGGCGGCGCGGCTAGGTTTCCAGACCTCTTTTTTCTGTTAGATGCGTCCCATGAATACAACAACATTTTTACTTAATAGCAAATGAAAACATAGAAAGAAGAAAAGAAATCAACTAGAGCACTTGTTTCGATCAACCGGGGTATCTGACGGGTCCCTATTTTAATTACACAATGCATAAGTGTTTCTCGCTAGTTTTTTCCCGCTGGATGTATGTATCCACCCATTTGAGATCTCAAGTGATCGTTGAGATGTAATACTCTGAATATTCCCATTTAAAAAAATAATTGTCGGGCTTAATGGCTTCATCCCAGTCGTCGTCCACCTCCTCCTCGCAGTATTAAAGTGATGCTTCACCTACCTCTCAATTCCAAGAAGAGGAAAACCTTTTTCAGTTAGGGCAAACGCTGCTAGCTTATTCCCCTTCAGTTAAGTGTTTCTCGCTAGTTTTTTCCCGCTGGATGTATGTATCCACCCATTTGAGATCTCAAGTGATCGTTGAGATGTAATACTCTGAATATTCCCATTTAAAAAAATAATTGTCGGGCTTAATGGCTTCATCCCAGTCGTCGTCCACCTCCTCCTCGCAGTATTAAAGTGATGCTTCACCTACCTCTCAATTCCAAGAAGAGGAAAACCTTTTTCAGTTAGGGCAAACGCTGCTAGCTTATTCCCCTTCAGTTAACATCCTAGTTCATGTTCACTCCATAGGATCATCAAGTTTCAACTTGTATCCAACTGAGAACTATACAGGGATATTCGCAATGCATATGCTCATCTTATCTTCTTATTCATCTTATTAATTTACACGCTTCTTTCACTATATGCGCACCGGAAAGACGACGACTGGGAACACAAGCCCAACAGCAATGCAAGTACACCACATTTCAGTGTTTCTATTTTGACCCGTATATGCTCCTGAGAGACAGGTAGGTACGCGCACCCATTTACAAGATTTGGTGCATCATACTTGACTTTCGACTACTGTGGGATATCCAGGCATGTCTTCTTACGCCGTACAAGCCATGAAACAATTTAACCGCTACGACTTGGGCATAGTCTAGTCCTCTAGTCTGTCTCACCATGTGTGCCATGTTTTCTCTTCCTTTTGTCTGATCGATCAATCTATCGGCGGTCGTCTGAAGATCACACCAGGAGGAAGAGATTGCTGCCAGGAACTACTAACTGGGGATATTACTTGTTTTGATCTCCAGCTGAAACCAAGCCTTGTGTGTGTTCGTTTTCAAACGTGGAAAGCCGTGAATCTGAAAGAACGGAGAACATCTGTGTCTCCACAAAAAGCTGAAAAAAAAAAACTGCTATAAGAATACGCGATAACGAGAAAACAAAATTACAAACAAAAATAGCAAACATAATATTAGCCATCTTCTAACGCTACATTGTCAAACTATCTCAACAGTACATATGTATTACCATCAAAAGGCACACGAACATTGAAATTCTCAGATATATAACAAGGAAATCAATGTGTAAAAAACTCAATTGAAAAGCACCTTCATGAACGGTCGTTCCTTTGAGGGGAAGGAATCGATAAAACTGTCCTTGAGAAGCAAAGAAACCTGATTAGACAGAAGACCACCATTATTTGGTGCATTGTATCATGTTTGTAAAAATAAAATGTCAAAGTGGCATCATGGTGTAAGGTGTGTATATATAATGCTAACCCTGTCATTATCTGACTGCACATTAGTGATGGTATGATAGCGCAAGTCAGAACAAAGTGACTCCAAGTAGGTTCTCAGAACATTTAAGAACTGACAAGCTGCCTTAGCCTGCAAAATAACAGCCAAACAGGTAGCAATGTTTATATTCAAAACTACTAAGATGGAGCATAGACAATTTTTCGTACATGAACAGGATCTGCAAGGAGGAAAACTTTCTTCTCGAGGGAGAAAGAATGGTTTCCACAGAGGATGGAGCCACATTCCACATACTAAACAAAAATTAATACCTGAACTTCATTGCATTTATAAATAGGATGTTTCTTGGCCAAAGCATTCTCACATAAAAGTCTAGCATGAATTGGACTGAGATCTGAAACAAGCTCCTTGTAACGAGGAAGTTGAGGTAATAAATTTGATTTGACCTGCTTATTTGTAACAAGAGAAAGTAACATTCAGTACAGATGAATCTTTTCTGGCACGAGAGCATCAGATATGCTCGCACTGTTGTGAGCTACAATTGTATTTACTAATGAATGCTACTTCATACAAAAGAAATGCTGCAAAACAGACATGATCAGATCAGGACATCCCTGTTGTCAACTTGTCACTACACATACGTAGAATAAATAGCTTGCATAGTCTATTCGACCTTGCTCTCATAGTAAAATTTTGTTTCTTCATAATTCTTGGTTGGGCTTGACTATGGAGTGAATGGCACTGGTGGGTAAAGAAAAATCAACTCCTAACATACTCATATTGATCATGTTATCTTCACAGGTTCACATGTCAACATGACAACATAATAAACAATAAACTAAAGAAAAAAGATTCCATTTGCTACAACAACAAAAAAAGGTTCAGGCATCCTTTTCCACGAGTGTTTTCAATATCAGGAAAGAACATGTCACACTTGCCTGATCTTTCTGTACATTGACCCTGACAAGACTAGACGCTTTCATCTTGATATCAGGGGGTTTATGTTGGATACCAGCCTGTAGAAGAGAACATATAATCCCTGAAAATTTGGCTAATAGTGACAACCTATCATAACATGGTTCAAGATCGCCAACTTGCAGAAGTCGGCAATTGTGGTCCTTAGTAATTCTTTAAAATAGCAGCAACCCAATAAATGAACTTCAAAGAATATTTAAACTTACAATGAAAGGGACAGGGGCATCAATAAAGTCAATCAATTTTCTTGGTAGAACCTGCAAAGCAATAGTTGTACATTAGAAAAGAACAGTGATGGGAGACATATGATGAGATAAAGATCTATCACTCATTCAGTTGAACATAACCTCAACGAGGATATATCTGTTCCGGAAATGCAAATAGTTGGGTAACATGTGCAAATAGACAAAACAATCTATCACACGTGTTGAGTTCAATCAACATGTGAACTGACTTATATATCGAAACGCCATTAACAATCGTTGTTGGGGAAAATAACAGTGAAACTTTGCGAGCACGACAATTTTCTATTTAAAATACTAGTCTATATTCATCAAAAAATACCCAACTACAAATTACTTCGACAGATTAAATATATTAGTGCTGGATATTAAATTTAGCATTAACGGCAGCCAAGTAGTTTCAGCAGCTTCTAGCTTCTTCAGTAATACAGACTACGCAAAACGAAGAACCAAGCAGATGAAAGCCTATGTCCCACCTCAAACTATAGATATTACTAGCATTCTATTCATAAAAACAGAACAGGGAGAACTTCAACATTACAGGATAAAATAAAACTTACAGGGAGCAATAAACTTTGCCACTGGAATGGCCTTAGCATTGGTATAACCGACAAAACGATAGCTGACACTACACCCTGCAGTTAAGCATTTGAGAGAAGTGAATCAGCAGGATCAAGGGTAGCATAAAACCAGAGCACATTGTTACAAAGCTCAGGTACTTGAAAGACCATACCAGATTTGGGCATATTACAACAATTTGCTTCTCCAACAGAACTCCAGTGAATAATGCTAGCATCTGCATGAGAAAAAAGAGTGACTGCATGCACACAGAGCCAACCATGATAGCCACTACCACTTATATAGGTGTCTAGGGAGTTATTGCAGGTCTCAAAAAAGAAAGAAAGAAGTCTCACTATGATCCCCAGGACAACAAATTTCCCTGATACATGATATATAGTAATAATAACTAATGGAACTCCACAACTGAACAAAAGAAAACTGAACCAAAAAATAGGAGTAATGCAACATACACTTTCCAAAGATAAAGCACGACAAACTGTAGCCATAGTCCATATCGATAATGCAAGAGCTTCTTCTGCAGCAACCAAACAAGCGTCGACAATGACCTACAAGAAAAGTTATAATTAGTGAAGGAATGGACGCTACAAATAGTGCCGTAAAAATTCAGTTACCTACCGCATTTGTTTCTGCTGAAGTCAAATCATTGTCAAAATTTGTGTCAACTAACCCCAATAATGATAATCCAGGCCGGGAATATTTAACAGGCTGGAGATGTTCAAGAGGGTGGAAGACAATTTCTCCTCCACGAGGTGGCACAGGAAGAGCATGGTAACCACAAACAATTTGTAGAGATTCATTATTGTGTGCCTAAAATATGAAATTATGTCCATGATCAGTAAGGACAAGATCTATCAGATGGAATTCTTGCGACTTGATATATTAGACAAACCTTGGCCCATCCCATAACTTTGTAATCATCAACAATAATTTCATTCTTCATGTTTACTTCATCCTGTTCTTCATCTGACCCAGCACCTTTGACTGAACTGTCACAAACCATTAGGATACTTAATTAATAAGTCAAGTGACATGATAATACTGGATGTACCATAGTTCACAATGGTATGCATTCCAACATCGTCATTAATAACTTCCTAAAGCAGATTTCTTATGATTTCAGATAACTCCTAGCAGCTGTGATCAACACCATAAATTGCGCTCCATAATTGCAGGATATATGTTCCAAATTATCACGGTTACCTGTGCAAAGACTCCATGCTCTGTGCGCGTTCTAATCTTGTGGAGGTAAGAAAATGCGTGGACAGAATATCTGGGGAAGTATCTCCATTCTCGTAAGTACTACTTGCTCTTCCAAAGCTATCACAGCGGGATTCCATGTTCTCTGATATACAATCTTCATATTGTTGGAAACTATGTCTTCCTCCCTTCTCAAGTTCTTTTGCGTAGCTAGAATCTGAAGTCTCACTAGCCGATATACTTTCAGGAGAATTAGGTTCCCAACTCCTGAACAAATATGAAGGGACGTCTCTTTCCGATGTAAGCCCTGATGAAGAAACAATACCTGATATACTGTTGACAGGTACAGCATACACCGTCCAGTCATTGTAAGAAAGCCCATTTGAAGATTCAAAATCCCCATTTAATAGATCTTGTTCTTGTTCTTTCAAGGAACGGGGGACTGGCTCTGCCAGAGCAATTGCACTGGCAAATTGGGTTATCCTGTCAAGCCTCTCCTGTGCAATTATACTGTTCATATAATTGACAGTCGACGCACCGATCATAACTTAGTACTGAACTGGGGAGAAAAATACACATGATTATTCGCTCAGACAAATAGAAGTATATGTACTGGACAAACCTGTTTAACATCTCATAATGTAGCTCAAAAAAGGGTACTCTTGTAAGTAAACAGTAACAACGTGGTGCAGAAACCAAGAAACGGCTTGGCTTATAGGAAGTCTGGTTCAGGGGTGAGACTGCTCCTAGTATACCAGGGGCTCTTTGAACAATTTCCTGGACATGAAGGCAAACACCATATAGTGGTGCATTGTCCGATACCTGGTGGCATCAACAACAATTAATAAGAAAAGAATAGTGAATAGTTGAATACAATCATCCAGAACTATTATTCAAAAATTAATAAACAAACCTTCAGGGAGAAGATAAAGGCAAGATCATCTCGACACAGATGTTCCTATGTAAAGATGTCATATAAGTTAGCAAGTTTGATTCAAAATAAGGCCTCCATTAAGTCTGCAAACTAGAGACAACTCATGTTGGAACCTCATGTGCAAGGAGGCACGTTGAAAGGTAAAAACAAACACTGGTCTCCACAAGAGTATCGTGTTTCCAAAATATAAGGGGTATAAATATTTTCCAAAGTAAAACTGTGCAAATTTGACCGTTTATACCAAAAACTACCGATATCAACAATACCAAATAGATGTTGATTGTTTTCCTATAATCTTTACATAGTTTGACTTTAGATAAATTTTATATGCTTTACATTTTTTAAGGGAGGGAGTATAACGTTAGCAGATCATTCATTGACCAGCAAACAAACTTCAATATTAATTCTATTTTGACTCGGAATAATATTGTAAAAGTTCAATTTTCTAGCAGCAATAAAGCAAAAATTAGCTAGAATGGGTCATAGCTCGTGCATAGGAGATTCTAAGCAGGTTTAATAGTATCAAGAGGTTTCTCAAATCCTGCTGCAACTAATTTTCACCTGCCCAAATATCACTTCATTTAGATCACTCATGGAAGGAGTCCTCTCTACTAAGTGAGCCTGAAATTTCGAAGTAAAGAAGAATCAAGATATTTGCAGCATAAAATATCTAGAAAAAAATAAAGATGATAGAAAAGGGAAAGGACTTTCTTAAAGAAGCCAATAGGAGCAGTGCAAATTCAGCAGAAATTATTTTTATAACCTTTACGCCTTCAGGAAAACAGAAAGAGGGCAAATCAGCCTCCCTAATTTCTACTCCCTTTCCAGGTGGATATTTGAAAAGAATCTGCAAGTAAAATGCAATTTTATCAGTTGCTATTTGAGAAACCAGGGAACGAGTAGATCAGAGATGAACTATCAGAACCAGCAAGTGAGTCTACAGTCTAGAAGCCAAGCCCCAAGATAAATCAGTATTAAAGTTTGATGTATGTCCCAATATAATAATAAACTATGATATTGAACTTTACAGATCTTACAGAACCCGATCAATGCTTTACAACGCCAAGAAACAAAGCTTACAGAACCAGATCAAGGCTCTACAACGCCATAAAATAAATAGCAGGTTGGTGCATCCAGGGCTGACATATAAAATTTCCACTAAAGCAGAAGAATTCCTCTTACTCAACAAAGCAGCATACCTGTGGTTCCATTGCTGGTATTGGTCCATGATACTGATTTTTTCTAAGATCAACAGTATCTGAACATGCTACGTTAGACTCCCAAGCTTTCTTTTTTGCGAAAGCATCCTCAATGACTGCAACATTTGCATAAGAATGAAGTCCAACTACGAAAAAATGTTCAAATAGTGATGTCGGCTCCTTGAATTGCTTCTGATCCTGCAAGGGTCATAAGCATATATCTTAAAAAGGTAAAGTTCACACTAAGTAGAGATAAAAACTACTCCCTCCGTACGAAAAAGGATGTCTTTGATTTGTCCAAATTTGGATGTATCTAGACATGTATTAGTGTGTACATACATCTAAATTTAGACAAAGTCAAGACATCCTTTTCCGAACGGAGGGAGTACAAGAGAAACTAAAGGAGGCTGTACAAAGGATACAAGTCTTAAAGGCTCCGCTTAAAACTTAAAAAGTATGGGAGTAACTCCATGTGCTTCTCGGAAATCACTTTCCTACTTGGACATATTCTCTTGACAAAACATACTTGGACATATTTAGTAATATAGTATCCAGGCAATAAGAGAGAGGCAGATAGCTATTGTATCCCACTTTGGCTTCATGGCTCATATATGAGAAACATCATCACGCATCAATAGTTTCCTAAGAGTATGAAAAATGACTCCAATGCACCTCTGAACAAAGAACACGGTATTGTGATTTGCTCATTTGCGCCTGTCTGACTATTGACTGTTGCTGAACCATACACAACAACAAAATTAGGATAAGGAGGTGTTAGACCTCAATCTCTGAGCTGCTATTTTACATCTTCCAGTGTGAACGTGCTCATTTCTAAGTACGCCAAGCTACTGGCACTGGTTTGCCAATTCAGTGATGAATTCAAATCAGCTTCAGGTCAACAAGATAGACAAAAGTTTGCATCCAAATGCAAGTACGATGAGGAACGATGCAACAGAGCAGGAGAGCTTGTGTATGTACCAGAGCCTTGGAATGGAGCTGATACCACTGCCGCTTCTGGTTCGCCATGGCCTCGATGTTCACCGTGGTCCGCAGCAACTGCTCCCTGGGGCTCCTCTCCGCTGCCGCGCCTACAACCGGCCCCCACTTCCAGGCGCGCTGCATCTGCTGCCGGAACCGCTGGAAGCTGCTGGTCCGCACGTGCCGCCTCGTCTGCGGCGGCACCGGCGATGACGACGCACCCGGCGGCCCGGGCGAGGACGGCGCTGACGCGGACCTGGGCCTCGAATCCTCCGTCCCCGGCGATCCTTCCGCCGAACCCCCCTCCTCCGTTCCGCTCGCGCGCTGTCCCGATCCAGAAACCGAAGGCGACTCCTCCGCCCCGTCGATCGCCGGATGCCCCGACGCCGAGGGTGACTCGTAGGCTTCGTCCTCATTCCCGGCGTCGCCCTGCGGTATCGAAACTGATGGCGGCGGCGACGGTGATGAGACCGCCGCCGCTGCCTCGCTCTCGTGCCATGGCGCTGGCAGCGTGGAGGCGGTGGGCGACCCCTCCACCGCGTCCTCGAACAGCTCCGCTTCCGCCGCCGCCGCCTGCCCGTGCGGCTCCGGCACCGCGCCGGAGAGCGCCATACGCGCCGCGCGATCGTAGCAGCGCCGTAATTGAAGGCCGGGGATCAATGGGGAAGGGTAAGAGAAGGAGATCGTGTCGTCGACGGATTAATTAATTGACAACTAAATGGTAAGTAAATAAAAAAGGCAAGAATTGGAGAAAGAAAAATTGGAAACGTGACTGGGAAAAGGACGCCACGAGAACGGAAGGGCCCGTCAGGCAGGAATGTTCTTGTAAGGGCCCACATGTCGGCCGGATCAGGGTTGTTTTGGTGTTTTGTTTTCCTTATGATAAGAGCCTTTTCCACCGGCGCTTTCAATACCGCTCCCAATAGTTTTATGAGAAAATTGCTTCCATACTAGTATTGACAACCTCCACAATGACTTATTTGCCACCTAATAAAGTTTCAGTTCATATATACCGTTAGTCAATCGTTAGGATGTCTCTGTTTTCTTGCCAATCTATCCAAAAATTGCAATGTTACCCTTGGTATATAATAGAAAAAAAAAGACTAAAGGAAACTCACATACTCTTTCCTCTAGTCTCCACGCACCAGAGCGGTCCATCGTACACAAGCCGGGAAACACCAGACCCAAATTTGGACAAACCTAAGTCATCTATTTTCGAACGGAGGGAGTACGTGGGTTCATATTTTCGGCTGCATTCATGAGATGGCTGATACTTGGAAGCACAAATTGTAAAAATTAACAACACACGTCTCTATTTTTTGCACTGTAAAACCACCCAACTAAAAATTATTATATGCTGAAATTCTTCAGTATATGCTCTTCAAAGGTACAAAATAGCCTTATGTGTATCGTTGGTGAGAATTTTATTTTATTTTGAGTTTGTCAACGAGGGTGTAAAATCCCCACCTGGAAGGAATATATGCTCATTTCCTTTTGATGGCAGAGCAGTCATTTTGGCCTCCTACCACAATGAGACAACATTAGAATAACAACCAGTGGTATATAAACAATAAAACTTGTTTGTGTTTGGTATATAAGCATTGGAGCTTTGTTTGATGGCAAATGAGCCATTGCAGCGCTAGTCAATGGTATAAAAATGGTATAGAAACCATTGACGCTAGTTCTATTGGGCGCCCGGCACGAAAACGGCCTCCACGGCGCCCCCAATAGCGGCAAAATTGCCGGACGGGCACAATACTGCTTCCGGCAACTCCGTTGCACGTTTGGTCCATAGTTAAAAGTGGGAGTGCCGGCAACGATAAACGTCGCCACATCGGATTCCGACATGGGGGGCCGTCTTTTCATTGACCCAAGCCTAATTTATTGCGGGGCCGTTCTTCACGTTTTAATGTCGCAGCGGTTCCCCTAGCGCGCTTTTTTCTTGGGACGGCCACGTACCTCGATGGTGTGTTCTTTGTCGTGCTCCTCGTCCTCCTCGCGTTCGTCGATCTCCCAATCGCGAGCGACACCCCTCCTCGTTCCGAAGGAGGAGAGCAGTGCTTGATTACTAGTCTATTGTAAGTTCACACCGCATCTCTCTGTCACTCTACTGGCACATATGTTTCAGTCATGACCGCATTGCATGTTTAGTTTCAAGTGTCTAAAGAAGTATAGGTGTATATATAGCTCGCACATGCATTCAGTTGGCCTTCTAAGAAGATAGATGTGCGCCAACACTCAAGTGATATTTGAAGACTGGACCTATGTTCATTGACGTAATTAGTGCCCCAAAGCTGATTGAGAATCCCTTCAGATATCAACCACTATTTTATCTCACGTAGCAGAACTTTGCGAAAATGTAACTCCACACCTAGTTGGATGTCTCCCACTTATCTGGAATGTCTAACTGCTTTACGATCCATACACAGATTATTAACGATTTTCAAATATCAATACATTATCAATAATTTTCGGATTTATGTAATTTACTTTTTAGATTCATGTGCTAACAACAAATTTCCGGACATGCACTAATAAAAAATTAAAACCACGCATTAATATGTTTTGTTTATTCTTTTAACACATCAATTAGTATGAATCATATCTTTCGTTACATCTAAACTCGACGGTCATAATAAGTGTTTCTCTCAATCCAGGAGCGTCTCAACCGTTGCTTCAGAGCTGTGCCAATTTTGCGGCATTCTCCTATGTGGAGGGTCTGAACAAGCAGCAGGCTGCGATGGCTCACGCCCTCGGCGGGAATACAACATCGTAGGTACAGAGAGATGCTCGATAGTCTGATGTTCAGCAGGGTGAGTCTGAACTTGCAAGATAAATGAACTCTGGCTGGCACTTGGCTACCAATTATCGCCATCTTCAGTGTTAATACAAGCTGACGAGCAGCCGCTCTGTCTTATGAACTAACTGGCTCGCTACCAAAACTGTCAGTCATCGATGAGTCAAGCTAGAGATTACTACTACAGCTAAAGAATTCAGGCTTGGGCTTCAGCAGCAGCAGCAGCGGCCGGCGTCCATTTCGCCACCCTGACCTCGCCGGTCTCGTCTCCGGTGAACACCACGCCGGGCGTCCTGAGCGAAATCGCCGTCACCTCGCCGTCGCAGCGGATCTCTCCTCTCCTCTTGAAAGATGGTAGGTCGTACACACGGACGACGCCGTCGCCCCACGCGACGAGCAGCACCGGCTTCCCGTCCGCGTCGTGCGTCCCGTCCATGGCGACCACCCTCTGACCGCCTTCTTCTTCCCTGTGGTGGGTGTAGTGCACCTCGAGTTCAGGATCGACGCCGTCCTTGTGATCCTGATGCTTCGACCTCCAGACCTTGACGGTGCCGTCGTCGGACGCGGAGAGCAGGAACCGGTCCCAGCACAGCAGCGCGGTGACTTTGGAAGTATGGCCGGCGAAGCTGCAGACGCACCGGCGCGTCTCGAGGTCCCAGGCCCAGACACTGCCGTCTGCCGCGCCGGAGTAGAGCGCGCCCTTCCCCCGCGCGAGCGACGCGACGGCGTGTCCGCCGTGGCCGGCCAGCGCGGCGACCTCCTCGAAGCGCCGCCTCTCTTGGACCTCTTGATCCAGCCTCCAGATGTAGATGGCGCCGTCCTCCGTACCCGCGAAGAGGTGTTCGTCATCGTCCAGCAGCGCGGTGACCTGTGTCCCGGTGGCGGGAAGACGCAGCCGGTGCTCCTCGCCGCTCCCCGTGTGCAGCGCCATCACGGCGCCGCGCGCGCCCGCGAGGAGCCACGGCCCCATGGTGGCCATGCGGCCCACCTCGCCCTCGTGAACCGGCGCGACGTGGACGCACTGCCCGGTGGCGCAGTCCCAGGCGCGCACCGTGCCGTCCAGGCTCGCGGAGTACAGCGTGCCGGAGCCGTCCGGTACGGCGACGCCGGTCACCGCCTTGGCGTGTCCCTGGAGACGCGCGACGCCTTGGATGATGCCGTCGCCGCCTCCCGCTGATTGTTCTTCTTGGTTGCGGCAGCCGCGCTTCGGAACTGGCGCCTGTTCTTCCTGCTCCGGGTGGCGCTTCGGCGGCACCGGAGGAACCGCGGCGGCACTGGTGGTCGTGGGGCTGGGGTTGGAGGAAGGGTTGCGCCACGTGTTGTTGCGCTTCTTGGCGGCTCCGACTGGCGGCGGCGGCGGATCGGCGTGGAGGAACCGGCAGGGGTTCCGGCTGCAGTGGCCGGCCTTCCAGTAGCGGCAGATGCGCGTCGGCGTGGCGTCGCGGGAAGTAGCGGGGTTGTTGCCGCGGCGCAGCTGGAGGGGAGCGCGCTGCACGGCCGCCGCCATGGAGGATCGCGATGGATCAAATGGGACTATGGGAGTCTGGGAGTACCAAGTACGTCTCCTGTGCTTGGCTATATAGATCGATCGGAAGCTGGTCCGAGTCCGACTACACCTCGTCCTACACCGGAACGCGTCTTCTCTACTTACCAAAAGGATTACGATACTGTAGTGATACCACGGACTCCGTTTTCAATACTTACCACCTTTGTAATGAATCCCTAGATCAGTTCTAATTTTGAACGAAAAGAAGTGCTGAATCGAAAGATGGCCATTTTTCTTCGTGTGTAACGGTTTTATTAGATGGATTCGCGTGTAATAGTTATCGAGAGAAGAACCAAAGATGGTTTCACCCTATAGCTAGCCACTCAGCCTCTCAGGTGGTCATGGAAGAAATATCTCCTCCTTCAGAATTGTTGCAAAATGCATCAGGCAAGTGTATAGTCATCAGGCAGGAAAAGCATGGGACAAGTTAATTAATTGAGCTTTTGATATAACGCAAATCATACGAACAGCAATGGCAAGGGCAAATACGAATAACTCCATGTATCTCAAAGACACCAGAAAATCAATTCTCACAAAAGTAAGCAGCTTTGTATGAAGATACTACTACCACAACTTTCACCAACCAAGTCATTCCAGAGGTTCCAGCCAAGGATTCCATCAGTTCCCCATGTGTACGCTGGCCTCGACCTGCTTGGCAGTCAGCAGGACCCGGACCTCGGTATCTTGATCAGCCATCTCAGCAGGTGCCTGCCCGTAGGAATTCTCCTTCTTCGGGCACGCGCCGGCCTCGAGCAAAAGCTTGACGGTGTCCATGTGCTCCCCTCTGGCGGCATGGTGGAGTGGCTGCACGGAGCAAATGGGTAAATATGTCGACCACGACGGTAGCAGGCTAGCAGCACGTAGCTTTGAAATACGGTTAGCGTGCGATCAAGCGGCTTAGAGAGTTTACAGTATCGCCTTCGGCGTCGACGGTGTTGAGCATTCGCGATGCGCAGCCTTCGGTATTCGCAGCGAAATTCAGAATGCAGTGGACTATCTCGGTGAAGCCTGAACAAAAAGTGTCGATAGATAAACTAAGCATACAAAGTGCAAAATGGGAAAAATAAGCTCAACGCAGATGAAAATACATACCTCCAGCACAAGCATCATGCAGAGGAATCGCCCCTTCTTCGTCTTTGCACTCCAAGCTTGCTCCACGTTCCAGCAGTAACTGGTAAGATGACCATACTTAGTTACCACCATAATAAGCAGAGAAAAATATGCGAGATAACAATGTAAACCTGCACGCAAGGTAGATGGCCATATAAGCATGCCAGGTGAAGCACGGTATCACCATCTTCAACTGGATCATCAATGCTGCCACCATAGTTATCTGCGTAAACATAACAATAGACTCTAAGTAAAGAGCTCCATGGATGACAAACCACATGTATAGGAATGTTTTTCTTTGCCAGTTTTCCACTGTGCAAATAAGTCCACAAAATGTCAACATTATAGAACAGGTGATATTGACCAAGAAATGTAAAGTCTTAAGACCAAAAATAAGGTAGCAACAAAACTTTTGGACCAATGCAGTCAATATGGCCCGACACTGAGATGGTTAGACAATCATGGAATGGACCTCAAATATATGTAACCATTATAGAACTATAAACAAAGAGGGAGTCATATTTACAATAATCACTAGACAAGTCTGAAGAGAAAACGCCGACAATAACCATGGAATCACAAGAATCCAACCTCTGCACACAGCTCTACCCCAGCAATATTATCTCCCTTATTTTAGTTTCAGTAACTGAAGTGCTTAAGTGTTAACTATGTATGATTCAAGACAACAAAACATAGATGCACTTTTTTAGACAGATGTATTCAAACAATGGAGATTATATCCTTACAGTGTTTCAAGGTAACCAGAACACCCCCACACCACCTACAAAGTAGTGTTCTGAAGATGAAAGCATCCAATGAAGGATGATCACGATCATGAACAAAAGATGGCAAGGAAGAAAAACATAGATGCAGTACTAAGAAAAAGCAATAAAACAGATTCCAAAACTAGAGCTATACCTTCAAATTTCCTAGGTTACGCAAGGAAACCAAGGTCGTATTTGACATAAGAATGGATTTAAAAAAATTGCCAATGTCAAACAACCAACTGACATCCTCTTCTCTAGAGCCATACAACAAATAGTTTTATTACGGTAAAGTCTAAATTTATTCTGTTGCTTCCTTGGCACAATACAGCATTACCCTGATGGCTCTAATCTGATCGCAACAAGTATAGATGCCATGCCCAGGTGCTAATTATATGTCGCCACATTCTTTTTGTGGGGAAGTCGCCACATTTTTCACGCAAGAGATGTCCTAGATTGCAACAACAAAATTATAGCTTGTCTTACACTAATAGTCCAAAAGGAATACACCCATCTGGTGCTTCTACATGCAGAATTGCACCCTAGTTGCCAGTGTACTAAGTGAACACTTTTCTTCCAGATGACCGAGCTGATGGAAGCACTACGAGGGCTTGTGCGGATGTGACCCGGACCCATAATCGTCCGATACAGAAGTCGCACTAGGAAAAATTCAGGTAAAATACAAGCTGATTCGTGCAGAAGGCCATCATAAGTTCGGCACAAAGGCACTAAATTAGAGACTGAAACAGGCTATAATTACGCTGGTGGCTGCCACGACCATGCGAAGCAGGGATCTGGCTAGCGAACCCCTACACAACTTCCACCAAAGGGAAAAAATCATACAGGTAGACAGCACGGACAAGAAGAACAGGGAACAATCCATACAGTACGCGCGTTCTGCTCCAATCAGACGACAACCCTAGGAGCGTACGGTAAAAGGATCGAAATTCAAAGGTGGGGAGCGGAGTACCGAGCGCGGCGCGGAGAGCCGCGGCGTTGCCGGTCTGGGCGGCGTCCGCGAGGGCGCGGAGGTGCGGGGGCAGCGGCGCCTCCTCGTCGTCGGAGGCGGCGGCGAAGGCCTCGGCGTGGTCGTCTTCGTCGTTGAGGCCGTTGCGGCCGCCGGGGACCGCCATCCGCGGGCGAGGGTTTCGGTGTGCTCGCGAGCGCGCTGTCACGACGGCGGCGGCGGCTTCGTTCGGTCGAGAGCTGGAAAACCTACCACCCACCGTCGAGCAGCAGCAGCTTATGGAAAGAAGAAACCCTCTGCGCTTTGTCCTGGGCCGCTGGAGCAGAAATGGACGGCCCAGATTACACGGAGACCGTATGCGTGAGTCTTCAGAAATCTCTACACAATACAATCCCGCTGGGATTCCTGGCCTGTGGTTACTCTGCGTTTTGGATCCGCATATCAGTGACTCAGTGTGCTGACTCGTTTTCTGTTGCTGTGCCAGTTTGTTCACTGCACGTGGGCCAACCTTGTTTGGTCCCGCTTGTTGGTGTGAGGGTCTCTGTGTCTTCTGCTTGTGTGTGCTTGCCCGGGTCGGTTCGGCATTTGGGGAGAGACGCGTGTGGGGCACGTGTTGTTTTCTCCTCTCTTCTCTGTACTTCTAGGGTGGTCTCGCTTCAGTCTCCCGTGCCCCTCACGGTTCGGTTGTTGCGCCGCCGCTGGTTCTCTGCCTTCCGCGTTCTCTCTGTTTTTTTCTGGTGTGATTCTTCGTGCTCCTCTCTCCTGATCTCGCGGCCTCTGTTTTTCAGGTCTGCATCTTAGCTGGATCGGTGGATTGGAGCGTGGGTGCTTTCGATCTGTGCCGGCGGCCGGTGGCGACTCTGGTGTCTCCTGGTGAGGCGGCTGCTTCTATCCTTGTTTCCCCTTTTCTTGATCTGTGTTTTGGCCTTGGTTAATCACATTGCTTGTTTGTGCTACGGTGGTGCCTATCGTTCTGCGCTGGTTTGTTGGATTGGGGAATTTTTTGTGATTGGGTCTATGCATTATGTGGTTGACGTGCCTGGATTGTAGAGAGATTGGTTTTCTGGTAATCTAGATTGGTTCATGTGCTGAGCGTGCTTGTTTATTTTGTTCGCCTTGGGACTGCCTGTGCGTGCATGCGTGTTTTATTCATTGTCTGTGTCGATTTGGGCCTCCGTCTGCTATATCGTTGTTTCCTCTTAGACATTGTTCTTTTTTTTTTGCGTGGATTAGGGCCTGGCTATGCTGTTTGTCGCAGTAACCTAGATGCAGGGTGTACGAGGGGTTCGAGGTGGTCGTGGCCGTGGGCGTAAGCGTCCTGGTACTGATCTGTTAGTGACGTCTTTTGATTTTTTTTGTCGTTTGGTTTGTGATTTCGTTGAGCTTTTCTTGGTTTCTGGCAGCGGTGGTGGATCTGGATGTTTCTTCTTCTGTTTCGGGAAGGTCTTCTCGCGCTCGGGTTGATTCCGTAGATATGCCGGTGGTTGGTTTTGTTGCTCCTGGTACTTCTCGCCCTCCCGAAGAGGGCTTCCTTTTCGGCGCCCACCTCCCGCTCCGAGAAGCTTGGCCGCATCGCGGACTGGATGCGCAGCCCGGGCCACCCGGGCACGCACGCCGCCACCTTGCGTGACTCCATCTTCCACTTCTCCTCCGCGGCCAAGAACTCCTCCAACCTCGTCGACGCCAAGCCGCCGGCGCGCGACCCGCGCTTCGGCCACAAGTGGCCCAGCGCTCGCAGCTGCCTAGCGCCGCGACGAGCAGGTCGAGGCCAAGAGCCTCGAGGCCGAGAAGGAGCGCGCCCACGCAAGCGACAGAACCGCCGCTCCCACCAAGCTCAAGCGGATCCTCTTCGTGAAATTTACCAGGCTCTCTTCGCCGTCATCGACCAGCCCGAGGATCTTCATAAATTCTCAGATGAGTACGTCCCAGGAATAAGATAAATAGGATACAACAGATAGATAAGTTAGGACTTGATAGGAAAAGATGTAAGCTCGCTTTCAACATTTAGCTACTGCTCTCATCTTTATGATTATTCCAATAATTGCCTCATCTGAATATCGTTGGGTTTACAGGGCGTAGGCTGAGAAGAAATTCAGAGTAAGAGTTGAGGCTATTGGCCATGTACGCCATAACAATCACGTTTGTCTGTTGGTATACTGTGTTGAGGGAGTGAATAGGTATGTGAGGCGCGGGGCATCAATCACCTACTCGATTTTTTCTTTCAGTACCTTACGCAGTTCAATACAGCTGAAAGCAAAATATTTCCATTAGGAAAATGCTTATTCTGATTTATGTACGTACTTCATACTGGGATAATTTGAATGTCAAGTTAGATGTGTTGTTCATTAAGTTCCCTGTATAAATAGTCACAGGAGCTATGAATGCTTGAGGTTAAAATGTGTGATGCTTCTAACAATAGTTTTCCTCTTTGCATCTACTGTTTCAGTAAAAGATTTGTTGTGTTACTAGGATTATATGGGGAGAAGTTTTCTGTCCGGTTAAAATGTTCGTTAACTACTTTATTTCGTTTTGCAGTACAATTTAATTTCAGGTTTAAGTTTGCTGAAAGATAATACAATGACCATCTTCTACCAGGTGATTGTGCTGTTTCAGGTCAATCTGGAGACTGAGACAAAACAATAATAAGGAGATGAGTCTTTATCAGGTGATTTGAGATAATCTAGCTTCTGTTTTCTTCTTGCATGGTAGAAAGAATTACATTAAGGGATCTTTAGCTTGGTGATTTTAGTTTTTTACATTAAAACTAAACCGTTTAGCTTTTGCTGCATGTGTTCAGTAGGTCGGTGTCATCTTTAAAGTGAGACATGTTTTTTAGTACAGAATTTGTCTCTGGACTCGGCCTCCACAACCTGATAGTAGAGGTTAATGTTCTCTTTAAAAGCTTTGGCCTCAAAATATATATTTTATTTTGACAACTCGGATCAAATTAGAAGAGATATGATCCATGTTGTCTCAGTAATTTGTGTGATGTTATGCAGCTTTGAAATTTTATTTGTACCCTGAAGGTGTTCATACAAAAGTGTGACCTAAATATGAAAAATTCATTCTTCGGAGAGCAATCAGAGGTGCATATCTATTTACTGGTTTACATCAAATCCAGTGGAAACCAAGATATATGTGCACAAGTTTTTGTTTTTTGCATAGCATATTCGGGATATATATAGTGGCTAAAAGCTAGCTGCAATAGATAGTGTCTTAATACTGCAGTGTGAATGTGAAGACTATTATTTTTCATCGACTGTTTAATATGATATGGATATCTTCTCTGTTATGCAGGTCACTTACTACTATTTGCCATTTTCTACTCATTTTGATCCCGTCAAAATGACACATGGATATGAGGTCATTATGCAAATCAGCTGCTGTCAGGTGAGGTGTTCTCTAGCTTTTATGTCGCCGCAGTTGAGGTGTTCCAGTGGGAGATGGTTTCAAATGCTAATTTATTTGTTTCATTTGTGTTCTTTCTCACGGTTGATAATTTTCACCTTGCTAGCAAAATCATGGGCTTGAAACGGTGACTTGCTTTTTATGACGTGGATTAAACTGGAAATGTTGCTGGTCTCTATTTTGTCATTTTTTGGCATATACATTTTGAAGCTAGCGTGTCAGTGTCCAGATGGATGTATGCCCATATCTACAGAAGTTTCAGCACAGCTGCTGCATAATCACATGACGAGACACAAGTTTGACTTAGAGCTAAGACTGTGGTCGAAGATCAAAATAGCACGCTGCATTTATAGGATAGGGTTGTTGGTTTTAAAGATATGTAGAATTAGTTAGTTTTTTTCTTAGTTGAGCTCTAAGGAGACCCACTGTTGCGATAATGTCTTTAGTGTCTTCATATCATGTTCTTGCTAGAATCTGTGTTCTGAGCTCACAGTTTTGTAAAATCATGTGGACTTCATTTTAGTTTGCATCTTTTCCACCTTAACGTGGTAATTCTTGGCCAATTTATTTCTAACCAAATCCAATATATGTTTAACCTATGCATGATTAGAATACCAATGATGTGATAAACTGCCTACTCTTAGAGTCTTACTGTTTAAGTGGATCTATTACATCTCTTGAACTAGCAGTATACTCTTCGTTATGCTCAATGCAACTACTAATTCTTTTGCAGCGGGTGAAGGAATAGTCTTGGTCCACATTTGCCCGAATGTTTCGCTAAATCCATTTTTGCATGTTCGACTTGTTATAATTGTGCAATGCTACGTCGTAGTACGGGGTTTTCTTAACTGCTCTTTTCTGGGAGCCAAGGTCCTATCTCAAGCTAATTGTTAAGAACTATTTTATGAATTCTAGGCATCGCTTGGGTTAGGAATAATGTTGATATTCTAAATATCTCCATTTATGTAAGATTGTCCAATTTTTTTCTTATGAAGCAGACAATGCCGAAGGGAAACTCCCATATATGTATGTCCACTGCAATCTGTTGTCGTTTGTTTAGATGGTGGTCCTGTCAGTTCATATGTGGCTTATTGGGCTCTTTATTATACTTTGTGATTAACCTACCAAAGAGTGTGTTGTGGTACTACTTTTAGGTTCAATGAAATTAAAATGTACTCCCTCCGTTCTAAATTAATTGACTTCCATATATCCACATTTGGATGTACATGTACATCCAAATGTGGATATATGGAAGTCAATTAATCTGGAATGGAGGGAGTAGGAGCTTTAGGTTCAATTGTTGGTTTTCAAGGAACATTAGTGAAAGGACAAGGATGTCGCCTAGAGGGGGGGTGAATAGGCGATTTAAAACTTTTCCGGTTTAGCCTTGATAATTGCGGAATAAAACTAGATGTTTAAATTAACAAGCGAACAACCTAAATAAACTAGGCTCACCTATGTGCACCAACAACTTATGCTAAGCAAGACAAGCAACAAGGTGATAGAAATATAAAATACTTCAAGCACGAAGGCTATCACAATGTAAAGTGCATAAGTAAAGAGCTCGGGTATAGAAATAACCGAGGCACGCGGAGACGAGGATGTATTCCCGAGTTCCTCCTTTTTAGGGGAGTATGTCTCGTTGGAGAGGTGTGAACCAACACAATGGTTCAACAACCACAAAGGTTTCACCTTCTTCTCCGATGAACCGCACCACAAAGGTTTGGTTCACCTTCCACTATCGGAATTCCTTCGAGGCGGAATCCGGAGCCTTTCAACAACGATCCGGGGCACAACCCACAACGGGATTGGGGGCTCCCGAACAGATACAAGTGACCACCAAGGGTCTCAACCACCACACGGGCGTCTAGGGTCCACAGACCCAAGAGTAACAAGTTCACAAGCTTTCAACTTCCACGAATCCTCGTGGAGAGCACAAACCGATGCAACGAAGCAATGGTAAAAGCACAAGGCTCAAATCCTTCACTCTCAAATCCCACCACAAGCAACTAATGCTTATGAGGGGAGAAGAGAGGAAGAACAAAGTATGAGAAACACCAAGAACTCCAAGATCAAGATCTACTAGGTTCCCCTCACTTAGAGCAGAGATGGATTGGTGGAAATGTAGATCTAGATCTTCTCTCTCAAATCCCTCAAAGATATGCAAGAATCATGGGAGGAATTGGGAGAGGGGCAAGCTTTCCAAGGTCAACAATGGTGGGGGAGAGAGAGAAAACAAGCTTAGAAGAGCTAAAAAAACATTGGGGAAGAAGGGGGCCTTAAATAGGTCCCCAAGAAATCTTCCCGTTGGCAGGAAAACTCGGACCGGATATTTCCGGGTCAAGGACCGGATATTTCCAGACCCCCAAAAAATGGCTAAGTCCCCCAAAATTTCAGTACTGGACCCGGGCCAGATATTTGGCCGGAAATTTCGGGGGGGCGGATATTTCCGGCCTAGGGACCGGATATTTCCGCCTCCCAAAAAACTGCATAAACACCAAAACGAAAACGGCAATAACTTTTTCATCCGGACTTCGATTTCGATGATCTTGGGCTCGTTGGAATCGCAACGAAGAGCTTTACAAGATTATGCAGAGAAACATCATAGTCCATCAAGTGAGAAGGAAGCCACAAGAAAAGAGTTTGACCTCTCTTAGCAAAGGCAAATCGGTAAAACCTCCAACATCAAAAACGCAACAAGATATTCGTATGAAATCCGTTTTTGATAAACTAGAGCTTGGTATGGAGAAGAACACAAGCTCTAAATTCTCACATGGATAAAAGCCAAATAAGAACCAATAAAGATGATATGCCAAGTATGCAAAGGTTTGAGCTCTCCACAAAGATGCGATCAAGTTACTCACTTGAGAGCCCCTCTTGATAGTACGCCGTCTATCCTATAACCCGGTCTTCCACTAACACCAAGAGACCGGTAAAATAGAAACCCTATCAAGATCATAACTTTGCCTTGCGCATTCCACTTGAGCTAGATGATGACAATCTTGATCTCTTCAAGTGGACCACATTTCTTGATTAAGCTTTGCTAGCACATGCTTGATGAAGACTTCTCCAAATACTCCTCATACGCCATTATGGGAGAGCCTCGCTTAGCTCCGTCAAGTGGACTACCTTTCTTGATTGCGCTTTGCTAGCACATGCTTGATGAAGACTTCTCCAAATACTCCCCATACACCATTATGGGAGAGCCTCGCTTAGCTCCGTCAGTGACCCACTTGCACTTTGTCTTCTTATCTTGATATAGATGATGGCTTGGAGATAAACAAGAATGTTCACTCAATCTTCTTTTCCAAGCCATGCTTGCAATAAGCTCAACTCTAGACCATTCTTCATATAAACCCTTGGATAGAACTTGGTCATCATATAATCTTCTAGAGTCCAACACATGAACTCCAATCTTCTTCATGGACAAGATCTATAAAGATACCTCAATGCAACATTAGTCCATAAGGATTGTCATTAATTACCAAAACCACGCATGGGGCAACACATGCCTTTCAATCTCCCCCATTTTGGTAATTGATGACAATCCCTTTTACGAGGGTTTATATAATGAATTAAGCAACCATGCAACACAAAGAGCAAGGATGCAAGAGCAGAAAGGCAAATGCTTAAGAACGAAACTAAAGCATAAAACCAAATTCCCTTAAACCCTCTAAACTTCTCCCCCATTGGCATCGATTGCCGAAATGGGAGGAAAAATTTAGAAGGCCAATATATAAGAGCTCCCCCATAATGTGTGCATTTCTCATAATATGAGTGAAATCAAATGCACATATCCAATGACGAATAGAGAAGGAGATCAAACTATATTGAGGATCCAAAGATTGCAAAAGAGAAACAAATTGAAAGATACTTCGACAAAAGAAGTAACCAATCAAAGGATCCGAAAAACCAATGAACATAAGAAGATATTATGATAAGACCAACCAAGTGTTCTAAAAATCAAGAGGGAACTCCCCAAGGTACGTGCACAATGTAGGATTTGCATTTCAATATGGTGTGCACAACATGGAATCCTCACTCCCTCCTAGATAATTTTGAACACAAAAAAGTAGCAAATAGGTCCACAAGCTTATTAAGATGCAAAATATACCAAATGAAAAACAAAGCTTGTGCCTTTTAGAAACCACCAAAGAATCAAAAGCAATAAGAGGTGGTCACTAAAGAATTGGAATACCAATTAAAGATGTAACTATTCTCATGTGTATAAGTTTCTAAGTAGACACCAATCACGAAGATATAAGTCCACAAATAAACATGCACACACAAAATAGTACAAGGTGAAGAACATGATATCCAAGAGGAAGTCATAAATACACCAATAAGATCATTGCTTAAAAGCATAGCACAAAGCTCAATTTTATCTTAAAGGATATAGATGAACTTCCAACACAATCTCATCATAGCATCAAAAATATCCACAAGGGATAAGGTGAAAATGGGATGCTCCGAGAAAGATAACAAGTATCGCAAAAGGCAAATGATTTTGAAAAGCATCAATATTGCATATGTGAGACATAGAGTAGAAAGTGCTAGATTAACATATTGGGATTGATGAATCATGAAAATGATTATATATATTCCCCTTGATATGTAATCATCCCGGCTTGCCCACATTTGCAACAAAGTTGTTTTGCAAGAACCAAATGAATTGCAACAAAGAGATTCATGCCATGAAACAACCTACACAAGGTTGAAAGCTAGAAAGTATGCATGAGGTAGATACTTGTTACCGAGATAGCATTGGTGATGTAGAAGATAAGAGTTCACGATCATCCGAGCTTGGCTCCAATAAGCACATGGTGATAACACCTTCCTTGTAAATGAGACAAGCTTCCAATGCATCTCCATGTACCTAAAACAAATTCAAGTACAAATGGTACCCAAACTCATTGGGTCCAAAGTAGTTAGAGCAACTACAATACATAGGACAAACTCCACATAAATATGTGCATATTGATATGAAATTGAATTTCATGCACATCTTAGCCATTTAGGATTTGATGGAGTTTATCCTATATATTGGATCAACGAAAGTAAGCATGCCATAAGATATACATAAGTAAATATGCATGCACAAGACTTTCAAGAACCAAAGAGATACAATTTGGACAAAACACCAATTAAACCAAGAAAGCACCACAAGTGTGACAAGAAAAAGAATTGTCCAAATTATATCAAAGACCCAAATCAACACATGATTGAAGATACCACTTTGAAAAGATGCCAAATGAAAGTAAGATACCAATTGATGAAAATATCATCAAGGAATAAACCAAACCCTCTACACTTCTCATGATGGCACAAAGTACCAAGACGAGAAATGTTTGTCTTCCAAAGAGACACGTCATCGGGATCAAAACCAATTGAAGACAACTAATGTTCAAAAGCATATAGGATTGCTCCCCCAAGATTTGTGCATTATTTATGATCTTGCATTTGAATACAAATGCACACAAATGGGATCATCACTCTCCATACATATTATTCAAACACTAGTCATGTTCAAGGAAAGCAATAAGATGCAAAACCAATTTAAAGAACGGTGTTCTACTCAAAGTAGGATAGCTTCCCAAGAATAGTGCATTATCAAGAAGTATGACTTTTGAATGTCAATGCACAAGAATTGGATCATTGCTTTTCCTAACAAGAAGCATAAAACAAATTTTGAGTAGAGCAACAAGGATCCAAAAGATACAAGGAAGACAAAGAGAGTTAGATCAAAACAAATCCTTGGCAATAAAATAAGGCAATTCAAAGCAAGAGACAAAGTGAAGATGGTCACAAATTTCACCACACATATGAGTATCACTTGTCAAGGACAAGGAGTATATAGAGATATTTCTCGGTGGTATATAAATGATATTGAAGACCAATTTCACAACAAATAAGCATATGGCAAAAGATAAGATTTAAAGGCCAAAGCTTAAATAGATAGATATTCTTGATAGCTTCAAGTATTCACGCGATCATGCAAAGCCACTACAAAGAGTAGCTTGAAGCAATCGATTTCCCAAAAGGATATGCGAACATATTTGGGGAAAACCGTACCAAGAATGTCCATCACAAACAAGATCCAAAAGATGATTAAACAAAATCATTTTACCAAAATGGAACTTGTTTGAGCAACATGCCACATAGGAATAAGATAATGAAGAATATCAATTCTAGGTGGCAATACCTCACATGTTCACATTTTCTAGGTTTGTAATATGCACATAGCTTATTACTCCCCCATAATGTGATAATCCATTTTTTTAAACAAGAGGCAAACAAAACCAACTCGAGAAATTAATGGACATTATAGAATTTGAATTTCTCATGAATGACATACCACATAGAGAATAGATAATATTAATATATCAACACTAAGTGGTATTCCTCATGTACACACATTTTAGGATTGTGAAGTGCACGAAGCATATCACTCCCCAAAATGGATAGTCCATTAATCTCTCAAAAAGAGAGCCAACAAGATAAGATATCAAATAAAAGCAATAAGGCTCAACACAAGTAATGGTGTGCAAACCAACATACACATACTTGATTACTCAAGATAAGTAAGTAGAGAGCACAACACATACAAACACTAGCAAGGTACAAAACCTAACACATGCAAGGGTGCAAGCAACTTTCAATGTATATATGATTTAAATAAAAGTTACCGCAAGGAGGAACATTGGATATGAGATAGAACAATATAATCCAAATGACTTGGCTTGAGAAATAAATTGATGAAGATCCCTTAATTCTTCATGATGTAGCCAAGTCTCCAATGCCCTCCAACAACACCTATTGATCAAGTTTTAGCTTGTTGGTCCCCAACCAAGTTGGGTCCTAAGAGGTTAGTCACAATAGGTTGGCAACCCAAATGGTTCTTTTCTTGACACCACTTTGAGTACCAACATATTTGGCAAACACATTGCCAACCTTATCCTTCCGAAGAGAATAACATCATCAATAATAATGGGGTTGGATAAGGTACCATTTGTGCATGAAGAAGCAACGTGACCCTTCTCACGGCATAGGTAGCAACATCTACTTCCTCCTCTCTTCTTAGTTGGAGTCTTGACTTGAGGAGGGGTAGCTTGATTCTTCTTGGGAAGAGGCCGTTCTTCAACTTGAGGAACTTGAGGCTTCTTCCCTTGTTGCTTCTCACTAAGAGCCTTCTTCTTCAAAGGGCAAGATCTAACATGGTGCCCTTCAACTTTGCACTTGAAGCAAACAATCTTGGCCGAATCTTAACTTGTTCTTGGCCCTTTTCTTCTTGTTAACTTGGACTTGTTCTTGATATTGGAGTTGAATCCAAGTCCACTCTTGTCATTGGGGCGTCTTTGAACACTCAACATATTGTCAAGTGTAGAATCCCCAACATGACGCTTTTCCAAGTCTTTCTTCAAAGAAGTGACTCATTTAATTCCTCTACATGGTTAGTATCAACAAAACACTAGAGGAAGTAGAAGCTTCATTGTTAGAGCAACAAGGCAAGGAAAGTAATTCATCACAAGATGTAGCAACATTGTGAGTGGATGAATTACTAGGACTAGCACATGGCAATATAGCATTTTAGTAGAAGTTGTGCCATTGTCCACATGAGGCTCACAAGATGTTACCTTTGTATATAGCCTCATGAGCTAACTTTAGCCTAGCATAGGATGCTAGAAGATCATCATTAGAGCTAGAAGCTTTTCATGACTTTCTTCCAATTTCCTATACTTGCTAGTTAGCAACTCAAGTTGAGCCCTTAGCTCAACATTCTCCTTCAAAATAGATGCTTCACAAGAAGTGGAGTTAGTAGCACAAGCATCATCAATATTAGAAATGGAAGAAGACAACTTGGCAAGCTCATCATTTTTAGATAGTTGAGTTTGGAGTTGATCATGAGACTTGATAAGGAGAGAGTGTTCACTTTCTAAAGCCTTGTGGGCTTTGTCAAGTCTCTCTATATCCTCAATTAGTCTAGCATTGCCAACACCAAATTCAACTTTTTCCTTTTTAAGCACTTTATATTTAGCAATAGCATGATCTCTTTCCTTAATGATTTTAGCAATAATAAGATCATTTGATTCATCAAGAGATTCAAGTTTCTCTCAAGAGACACTCGAAGCTCTTGCTCTTCCTCAAGGGCATTCATTAAGGATGCCTTTTCATCGGCATCCTCTCTCTCAATTTGACATTTCTCGAGAAATTGAGTTTCCAAGTCCTCAATGATTTCCCTACTCTTAATAGCATAAACAATGATTTCACTTAGAGGAGGGATAGCTTTGCTACCTTTGGGGAGAGCACCAAATACCATCTCACCCTTCTTTGTTATGGATTCAACATCCATAAGCGCTCCATGAGAATCCCATCCACATCATCACAAGATGTAGAGGGTTCCAAAGGTGGAGAACCTTTGAATCCTTAGCCATAAGGCAAAAATGAGTAGTGGGCAAAGATGGTGAAGAGATACTTGAAGCACCATTGAGATCCACGTCTTGTTCCAACAAATGTTGGATTCCTCTACATTGTTAGCCACACAAGAAATAGAGGATATGGAAGTATTGTTTTCATGGCAACAAGACGAATGAAGCATATCATCATGAGATTTAGTTAAACAACTATTACATGATATGCAAGGACTAGCAACACTAGCATGTAAAACATTTGGAGTGCTAGAAGTGTTTAAGTCCAAAGATAGATCATTGCAATGAGATAGAGATGAAGTATAGTCAATAGAATATTCACCATCAACAAAGCAATTTCTATCACCACTCACCATATCATTACCTTGTGTCAAAACACATGTTGGTGAAGTGGAAGAAGATGTGAACTCATCACGGCCGGAGTGGAGGAGAACAATCATCCTCAATAATTTGGACACTTCATATTATCTTGAAGCTTGGTCCATAGCTCATGAGCGTTCCGAAAAGGCATGATTGATGCAAGAACTACATCGCTCAAAACACATATGAGACAATTAGATACACGAGTATCGAGATAAGAGTTTTCCTCATCCTCTAAAGATAACTTTTGGGAATCCTTTGGAGGAGAAAAACCCATATCTACAATTCTCTTAAAATTTGGGTTTATGTCCCTAAGAAGGTTAAGCATGCGAATTTTCCAAACATCATAATTTGTGCCATCGAATTAAAGTGGGATGTGCACTAATTCTCTAAACGACATCTTTACTCTCTAGGCGGTAAAGCCCAAAAAGAGAGCCCAGGCTCTGATACCAATTGAAAGGACAAGGATGTCGCCTAGAGGGGGGGTGAATAGGCGATTAAAACTTTTCCGGTTTAGGCTTGATAATTGCGGAATAAAACTAGTGTTTAAATTAACAAGCCAACAACCTAAATAAACTAGGCTCACCTATGTGCACCAACAACTTATGCTAAGCAAGACAAGCAACAAGGTGATAGCAATATAGAATACTTCAAGCACGAAGGCTATCACAATGTAAAGTGCATAAGTAAAGCTCGGGTATAGAAATAACCGAGGCACGCGGAGACGAGGATGTATTCCCGAGTTCCTCCTTTTAAGGGAGTACGTCTCGTTGGAGAGGTGTGAACCAACACAATGGTTCAACAACCACAAAGGTTTCACCTTCTTCTCCGATGAACCGCACCACAAAGGTTTGGTTCACCTTCCACTATCGGAATCCTTCGAGGCGGAAATCCGGAGCCTTTCAACAACGATCCGGGGCACAACCCACAACGGGATTGGGGGCTCCCGAACAGCTACAAGTGACCACACAAGGGTCTCAACCACCACACGGGCGTCTAGGGTCCAAAGACCCAAGAGTAACAAGTTCACAAGCTTTCAACTTCCACGAATCCTCGTGGAGAGCACAAACCGATGCAACGAAGCAATGGCAAGAGCACAAGGCTCAAATCCTTCACTCTCAAATCCCACCACAAGCAACTAATGCTTATGGGGGGAGAAGAGAGAAGAACAAAGTAGGAGAAACACCAAGAACTCCAAGATCAAGATCTACTAGGTTCCCCTCACTTAGAGGAGAGATGGATTGGTGGAAATGTAGATCTAGATCTCCTCTCTCAAATCCCTCAAAGATATGCAAGAATCATGGGAGGAATTGGGAGAGGGGCAAGCTTTCCAAGGTCAACAATGGTGGGGGAGAGAGAGAAAACAAGCTTAGAAGAGCTAAAAAACATTGGGGAAGAAGGGGGCCTTAAATAGGTCCCCAAGAAATCTTCCCGTTGGCAGGAAAACTCGGACCGGATATTTCCGGGTCAAGGACCGGATATTTCCGGACCCCAAAATGGCTAAGTCCCCCAAATTTCAGTACTGGACCCGGGCCGGATATTTGGCCGAAATTTCCGGGGGCCGGATATTTCCGGCCTAGGGACCGGATATTTCCGCCCCCCAGAAAACTGCATAAAACACCAAAACGAAAACGACAATAACTTTTTCATCCGGACTCCGATTTCGATGATCTTGGGCTCGTTGGAATCGCAACGAAGAGCTTTACAAGATTATGCAGAGAAACATCATAGTCCATCATGTGAGAAGGAAGCCACAAGAAAAGAGTTTGACCTCTCTTAGCAAAGGCAAATCGGTAAAACCTCCAACATAAAAAACGCAACAAGATATTCGTATGAAATCCGTTTTTGATAAACTAGAGCTTGGTATGGAGAAGAACACAAGCTCTAAATTCTCACATGGATAAAAGCCAAATAAGAACAAAGAAAGATGATATGCCAAGTATGCAAAGGTTTGAGCTCTCCACAAAGATGCGATCAAGTTACTCACTTGAGAGCCCCTCTTGATAGTACGCCGTCTATCCTATAACCCGGTCTTCCACTAACACCAAGAGACCCGTAAAATAGAAACCCAATCAAGATCATAACTTTGCCTTGCGCATTCCACTTGAGCTAGATGATGACAATCTTGATCTCTTCAAGTGGACCACATTTCTTGATTACGCTTTGCTAGCACATGCTTGATGAAGACTTCTCCAAATACTCCCTCATACACCATTATGGGAGAGCCTCGCTTAGCTCCGTCAAGTGGACTACCTTTCTTGACTGCGCTTTGCTAGCACATGCTTGATGAAGACTTCTCCAAATACTCCCCCATACACCATTATGGGAGAGCCTCGCTTAGCTCCGTCAAGTGGACCCACTTGCACTTTGTCTATTATCTTGATATAGATGATGGCTTGGAGATAAACAAGAATGTTCACTCAATCTTCTTTTCCAAGCCATGCTTGCAATAAGCTCAACTCTAGATGACCATTCTTTATATAAACCCTTGGATAGAATCTTGGTCAACATATAATCTTGTAGAGTCCAACACATGAACTCCAATCTTCTTCATGGACAAGATCTATAAAGATACCTCAATGCAAACATTAGTCCATTGGGATTGTCATTAATTACCAAACCACGCATGGGCAACACATGCCCTTTCAATTAGTTCATTTCGCTATTCTGCATGCTATGGCTGCCCAATGGTATATATAGAAGAAAAACATACTGTTTTGGTTAGTACTGGGAGTGAAGAATTTATCTTGCTGTCACCATTATTTCTCTGATGTTAGGAATTTTAATATTTGCTTAGATGACATGTGTATGATAGTTAGATGTACTCTGGGAAAGATTTGGACGATATTAAGAGCTTTATGGTTAAACTTTCTGTAAAACAACATGAATGCTCCTGATTTTTTTTTGTGAAGTCCTGGTAGTTCTTTTTGCTAGGATGGCTACAGCGACAACTAATTTAGAACGGGGGGATTTGATGGGCGCTTGTTGGACTTCTTTTCGTCGATAATGTATTCACTACCAGTGATAGTGGTATGTGTGGTTCTATTTTGAACCTATGTAATCGGAATTGATACGTTTATGCTTTTAGATCATCTGGTAGTGTGGATACACATTTTACAAACGGAAATGTCTTGGTTTTAGTCAGTTAAATTCAGATGTTTATTTTAAAGAGAAGACACCTAGCCAGATACGCAAGGCAGACATGGTATCTCTGTACCTTTGTCTCAATTTTTTCCAGAAAATTGAAGTAAGGAATTGCTAAATTTTCTGGTCTTTTTGATAGCTCATGTTGCTATTGGTGCACTTATTTTGCAGCGTGGCATTGGTGCATTTGGATGTGTGTGGTGCAGGGCTAAGATTGTTGCTGCTAGCGCGGTATCCTTGTTTTATTTTGCAGACGTGCTCCACTGGCTGTTTATGGCTTTATCTTCGATGTAGTACGTCTTATTCTCCTGTATGATTTTTTTAACAGTTATTCCTTTTGTTGTGCATTTTACATGTGTCTTGAGGGCGCTACCACGAGGTGAGTGGAGCCCCTGGTGCTCGGGGTGTCCCTGACGACACTTGTTTGTGTACCAGGACAGTTCAGTTTCTGTCTATGTAATATTTTGCGTTCCTGCATAATTGGTTGTTTTGATCTTACTTTCGACCTGGTCTTCCTCAAGGGCGTGTGCGTATGATTAGGTCTTCGCTTTCTTGGTAACCCGATTCCTGGGATGGTGGCTCCCTTTTTCCGTTCATCTAACATTTCTCAAAAATTGCACCACGTGTTGCAATCAGCAGCAATCCACTACCAAACAGCAGACGAAGCAGACTAATGCAAGCAGCAAAAAGGGCGCCGCAAAGCGCGCCATATCCTTCTAGTGATTTTTCTATGTTCCGTCAGTTTTGACTTTGATTTTTTTTAGGATAAAGTGGTCGTACCACCGCTCGAATAGATAGAAAAGGATTGACCCAGTTTATAAGGGAAACCGGGCCCAAAAACCATACAAACTGCTATGTTTATGAGGAAAACAGGACCAAAAAACCGTACAGACGAAGCGACCCGCCGCCCACACGACATAAGTCGACCAAACGCCACAACACACGCCACCCGTTCCGGGGCCACCGCCCCGGCGAAGCAACCAGAACGACCTTCGCATTACCCGAAAGCGATCCAGTCATGGTCGACGAACCTTCTGCCCACGCAGTCTTCATCCAGATTGCCACCAAAACCACCCTGTTCCGGGGCCGCCGCCCCAGCGTAGCAACCAGATCGACCTTCGCATTGCCCGAAGTCGATCTAGCCAGGTCGACGAAACCTCTGCCCGCGCAGTCTTCATCCAGGTCGCCACCCAGCCCACGTTAGACAACGGCTCTTCCTCATAGAACCATCGTTGCGTGGGAGACTGAGGCGCGCCCCCTCGACGTCCACTGGTGGCTCTAGGTTAATAGTGCCAGAAACAATTGCTTGTACGTCACACGTCAGTTGGGAACCCCAAGAGGAAGGTATGATGAGTGCAGCAGTAAGTTTTCCCTCAGTATGAAACCAAGGTTTAATCGACCAGTAGGAAAACGAGGTTTGCTTCGAAGGTGTTGGTGGAGGAGTGTAGTGCGGCGCAACACCAGGGATTCCGGTGCCAACGTGGAACCTGCACAACACAATCAAACTACTTTGCCCCAACTTAACAGTGAGGTTGTCAATCTCACCGGCTTGCTGAAAACAAAGGGTTAAACGTATCGAATGGAAGATGATGTTTGTTTGCATAAAACAGTAGAGAACAATGATTGCAGTAGATTGTATTTCAGATGTAAAAGAATGGACCGGGGTCCACAGTTCACTAGTGGTGTCTCTCCAATAAGATAACTAACATGCTGGGTAAACAAATTACAGCTGGGCAATTGATAAGTGCATATAACATGCATGTGTGAGCTGTGGTGTCTACTATGAGATTCATTTGGGCATTACGACAAAGTACATAGACCGCTATCCAGCATGCATCTATGCCTAAATAGTCCACTTTCCGGTTAACATCCGTACCCCTTCCAGTATTAAGTTGCAAGCAACAGACAATTGCATTAAGTAATGTGCGTAATGTAAACAATACATTCATCCTTGAATAAAGCATTGCTGTTTTACCCCTAGTGGCAACAACACATCTACAACCTTAGAACTTGCTGTCACTATCCCAGGTTAAATAGAGGTTGAACCCAACTATCATGCATAAATACCCCCTCTTGGAGTTACAAGTATTCACGTGGCCAAGGCTTCAACAAGTAACGGAGAGCATGCAAGATCACAAATGACATAGACATGATAATATAATATTCAGCTCCACATAGGTATCAATATAAGTCAGATCCCAGCAAACACAACATGTAGCATTACAATAAGATGATCTTGATCATGATAGGCAGCTCACAAGATCTAAACATGATGGCACAAGTGGAGAAGACAACCATCTAGCTACTGCTATGGACCCATAGTCCAAGGATGAACTACTCACGCATCACTCCGGAGGCGGGCATGGCGATGTAGAGCCCTCCGGTGATGATTCCCCTCTCCGGCAGGGTGCCGGGAAGAGCTTCAGAACCCCCCGAGTTAGGGTTGACGACGGCGGCGGCAGCGAATATGTTCTGGATGAAAGGCTCGGTGTTTTAGGGTTTTCGCGTCTCGGGGAATAAATAGGCGAAGGGGCGATGTCGGCGGACCCCCGAGGGGCCCAAACCACCTGGTGGCGCGGCCTGTGGTTTGGCCACCTCGTGGCTCTCTTCGTCTCTCCTTCGGACTCCGTGTACGTGCTGGAAAAATAGGGACTGGCCTTTTGTTTCGTGCAATTCCGAGAATATTTCCAGAAGTAACTTTCTGAAACCAAAAACAGCAGAAAACAGGGAACTGGCACTGTGGCATCTTGTTAATAGGTTAGTCCCAGAAAATGCATAAAAGTGATACGAAGTGTATATAAAACATGTAGCAAATGGTATAATATAAGCATGGAACAGCAGAAATTATGGATACGTTGGAGACGTATCAAGCATCCCCAAGCTTAGTTCTACTCGTCCTCGAGTAGGTAAAACGATAACAACAAATAATTTCTGAGGAGACATGCTTTCACACAATCTTGATCAATATATTGCAAGGCTCATGTCATGAATGAAGTGACTCAAAGCAATGATCTATAGTTTGCTAACAAATAGATAAAGAGTAAACAATGAATCATATAAGCAAAAACTTTTCATGAATAGTACTTTCAAGACAAGTCAAAAAGTTTTGCATAAGAGGTAACTCATAAAGCAATAGATTCAAAGTAAAAGGCATTGAAGCAACACAAAGGATGATTAAGTTTCAGCATTTGCTTTCAACTTGTAACATGTATATCTCATGGATAGTTGTCAACATAAAGCAATATAACAAGTGCAATAAGTAAATATGTAAGAATCAATGCACACAAAGTTGACACAAGTGTTTGCTTCTAAGATAGAAAGGAGTAGGTAAACTGACTCAACATAAAGTAAAAGATAGGCCCTTCGCAGAGGGAAGCAGGGATTAAATCATGTGCTAGAGCTTTTTAAGTTTTCGAAAGCATATAGAGAGCACAAAATAAGTATTTGAGAGGTGTTTGTTGTTGTCAACGAATGGTAGTGGGCACTCTAACCCCCTTGTCAACCAGACTTTCAAAGAGCGGCTCCCATGAAGGACGTTATTCTACCAGCAAGGTAGATCATCCCTCTTCTCTTTTGTTTACACATGTATTTTAGTTTCTTTATAGATGACACTCCTCCCAACCTTTTGCTTACACAAGCCATGGCTAACCGAATCCTCGGGTGCCTTCCAACATTCACATACCATGGAGGAGTGTCTATTGCAAAATTAAGTTGCTTACTGATAAATCAGGGCAAAACATGTGAAGAGAATTATTAATGAAAGTTGTAATTAATTGGGGCTGGGCACCCCGTTGCCAGCTCTTTTTGCAAATTATTGGATAAGCGGATGTATATGCCACTAGTCCATTGGTGAAAGTCTGTCAGAAGTAAATGACAAGATTGAAAGATAAAACACCACATACTTCCTCATGAGCTATAAAACATTGACACAAATAAGGAGTAATAAAGTTTTGAATAGTTTAAAGGTAGCACATGAAATATTTACTTGGAATGGCAGGAAATACCACATAGTAGGTAGGTATGGTGGACACAAATGGCATGGGTTTTGGCTCAAGTTTTGGATGCACGAGAAGCATTCCCTCTCAGTACAGAGTTTAGGCTAGCAAGGTTGTTTGAAGCAAACACAAGTATAAACCGGTACAGCAAGAATCACATAAAAACATATTGCAAGTATTATAAGACTCTACACTGTCTTCCTTGTTGCTCAAACATTTTACCAGAAAATATCTAGACCTTAGAGAGAACAAATATGCATCCCAAGTCTCAACAAGCTCTACGGTAGTTCTCCACTACTAGGCTTTAACTACATGATGCAAGAGCTTAAACATGATCTACTTGAGAGCTCAAAACAATTGCAAAGCATCAAATCAAAACAAGACAATGATCTACAAGAATGCATATGTCTTTTCCAATACCAACTACTACATGTAGCATTTTCTTTCTTCCAAACAAACACCAATAATTTATTAAACATAAACTCTCCAAATGATAATATAATGCAGCAAGAGAGTATTTATAAACAAGTGCTAACAGCTCGAAGAGATGCATGAAAAACAGGAGCTAAAAGCACTGCAGTAGCTAGTTAAGAATACTCAACAAATATAAGTGAAGAACATGAGTATTCACATGAAAAAGCGGAGCGTGTCTCTCTCCCACACAAGGATTGCTAGGATCCGAATTTATTCAAACAAAAACAAAAATAAAAACACACAGACGCTCCAAGTAAAGCGCATAAGATGTGAAAGAATTAAAATATAGTTTCACTAGAGATGACCTGATAAGTTTGTTGATGAAGAAGGGGATGCCTTGGGCATCCCCAAGCTTAGACGCTTGAGTCTCTCTGAATATGGTTGGGATGAACCACGGGGGCATCCCCAAGCTTAGGCTTTTCACTCTTCTTGATCACATAATATCACCCTTCTCGCTTGATCCTTGAAAACTTCCTTCACACCAAACTCAAGACAGTTCTCATTAGAGGGTTAGTGCATAATCAAAAATTCTCATATTCTGTAATGATACAATCAATCCCAAAGCTTCTGGACATTAGCTACAGCCACCAATGCTTTGTGGAGCAAAGAAATCCACACAAACACAGTAAAAGAGCGAATGCAAAACAAAAGGCAGAATCTGTCAAAAACAGAACAGTCTGGAATGACGAATTTTTTCGAGGCACTTAAGTTGCTCAGATGGATCTGGCCTAAAATAATGAAAGTTGCGTACATATCTCAGGAATATGCGTGATTTTTCTCAGAATTTTTTGAATTTTCTACAGGGAGATAAGCTCAAATCCGTGACAGCTAAAAATCTGTCACTGCGCAGAAATCCAAATCTTGCATCAACTTTCAATATAGAACTTTACTTGGCACAACATTGCGATAAAATAAAGATACAAAGGAGTTGCTACAGAAGTAACAAAATCCTTGACTCAAAGAAAACAAAAATAACAGCAAATAAAAACGATGGGTTGTCTCCCATAAGCGCTTTTCTTTAACGCCTTTCAGCTAGGCGCAGAAAGTGAAAATCAAGTGTTGTCAAGTGGAGGAGCATTGACATCAATACCAAGGGCCATACGCCTACCTCTCTTACCCTTAGACTTACTCTTTGATTTGGGGAATACATGGCCGCTCCTTGGTGTGGAGGTAAGATTCAGAGTGCCTTTTCCCACATCTATGGTTGCTCCCATTAATTTGAGCAGAGATCTTCCAAGTGTAATTTGTCCTGTCCCTGCACATTCAATAACAAGATAATCAGTGGACACCGTTCTCCCAAGAAAGGTTGTAAACACACCCTCAGCTATCCCCTCGGGAAATATAACAGAGTTATCAGCAAGAGTTATTCCTTCTCCTCCTTCAGCAAGTCCCCAAAGATTCAAAGTTTCATAAATGCTTTTAGGCATAAGGCAAAACTCAGACATAATATCACAACGAGCATAAAAGGTTTCACCACAAATAGCAACCTTTATTGTAGGGACCCACATCGAAGGTTCAAAATTTGTTGGAACATAGTCAAAATATTCCCGAATTTGATTATAGCCATCCTTTAAACAAGATATATGTGTCTCAAGAGTGTTTAATCTAGCATGGATGCTAACAAGGGCCGAATCAAATTTATTAGTTGAGCTAGAAGTTGCAATCAACTTTTTTATGGCATTAAAAGCTTGATCCCCATCACAGTGAGGAAATCTCCTCCCACAATAGCATCTAAAGCATATCTATAACAAAGGGCTAGACCAAAGTAGAAGCTAGTGAGAAGCAAACTTAAAGTCATTTTAGGATCAGTTTTACCAAAGGAATCATTAATTCTAGACCAAGCTTCTTTAAAATTCTCCTCACTCCTTGTTTAAAAGTGAAGATCAATTCCTCAGGTGACATAGCAACAGGCATGGAACAAGACATGATGGTGACAAGAAACAAAACAAAACTGAAATAAACAAGTAACTAATTTTTTTGTGTTTTTGATATAGAGAAAGCAAACAAAACAAAATAAAAATAAACTAAGCAAGACAAGTAACTAATTTTTTTGTGTTTTTGATAAAGAGAGCAAACAAGACTAAATAAAAATAAACTAAGCAAGACAAATAACAAAGTAAAGAGATTGGGTGTGAGAGACTCCCCTTGCAGAAGCAATTCTGTTTTCCCGGCAACGGCGCCAGAAAACGTTGTTGGTGGCTCTAGGTTAATAGTGCCAGAAACAATTGCTTGTACGTCACACGTCAGTTGGGAACCCCAAGAGGAAGGTATGATGAGTGCAGCAGTAAGTTTTCCTCAGTATGAAACCAAGGTTTAATCGGACCAGTAGGAAAACGAGGTTTGCTTCGAAGGTGTTGGTGGAGGAGTGTAGTGCGGCGCAACACCAGGGATTCCGGTGCCAACGTGGAACCTGCACAGCACAATCAAACTACTTTGCCCCAACTTAACAGTGAGGTTGTCAATCTCACCGGCTTGCTGAAAACAAAGGGTTAAACGTATCGAATGGAAGATGATGTTTGTTTGCATAAAACAGTAGAGAACAATGATTGCAGTAGATTGTATTTCAGATGTAAAAGAATGGACCGGGGTCCACAGTTCACTAGTGGTGTCTCTCCAATAAGATAACTAACATGCTGGGTAAACAAATTACAGCTGGGCAATTGATAAGTGCATATAACATGCATGTGTGAGCTGTGGTGTCTACTATGAGATTCATTTGGGCATTACGACAAAGTACATAGACCGCTATCCAGCATGCATCTATGCCTAAATAGTCCACTTTCCGGTTAACATCCGTACCCCTTCCAGTATTAAGTTGCAAGCAACAGACAATTGCATTAAGTAATGTGCGTAATGTAAACAATACATTCATCCTTGAATAAAGCATTGTGTTTTACCCCTAGTGGCAACAACACATCTACAACCTTAGAACTTGCTGTCACTATCCCAGGTTAAATAGAGGTTGAACCCAACTATCATGCATAAATACCCCCTCTTGGAGTTACAAGTATTCACGTGGCCAAGGCTTCAACAAGTAACGGAGAGCATGCAAGATCACAAATGACATAGACATGATAATATAATATTCAGCTCCACATAGGTATCAATATAAGTCAGATCCCAGCAAACACAACATGTAGCATTACAATAAGATGATCTTGATCATGATAGGCAGCTCACAAGATCTAAACATGATGGCACAAGTGGAGAAGACAACCATCTAGCTACTGCTATGGACCCATAGTCCAAGGATGAACTACTCACGCATCACTCCGGAGGCGGGCATGGCGATGTAGAGCCCTCCGGTGATGATTCCCCTCTCCGGCAGGGTGCCGGGAAGAGCTTCAGGAACCCCCCGAGTTAGGGTTGACGACGGCGGCGGCAGCGAATATGTTCTGGATGAAAGGCTCGTGTTTTAGGGTTTTCGCGTCTCGGGGAATAAATAGGCGAAGGGGCGATGTCGGCGGACCCCCGAGGGGCCCAAACCACCTGGTGGCGCGGCTGTGGTTTGGCCACCTCGTGGCACTTCTTCGTCTCTCCTTCGGACTCCGTGTACGTGCTGGAAAAATAGGGACCTGGCTTTTTGTTTCGTGCAATTCCGAGAATATTTCCAGAAGTAACTTTCTGAAACCAAAAACAGCAGAAAACAGGGAACTGGCACTGTGGCATCTTGTTAATAGGTTAGTCCCAGAAAATGCATAAAAGTGATACGAAGTGTATATAAAACATGTAGCAAATGGTATAATATAGGCATGGAACAGCAGAAATTATGGATACGTTGGAGACGTATCATCCACCACCATCCGGGGCCGCCGCCCCGACATCCGCCTCCCCCGACCACGGGGCTATCCTGCCCATCCATCGCGAAGCCATCGCACCGCGAGGGCCAATAACTCCAAGACGACGCCTCCAACAAGGTAGTGACGCGTCCGTCACCGTCACCCGCCCCCGACGGGGCTTAGGTTTTCACCGGAGAGTCTTGGAACCGCTCGCGTCGGACCGGTCGAGATTCCACAACGACGCGATCAAGAAAGGAACGACGCCCGAAGGCGCCGCCGTCGTTGGCACAGATCGGAGTCCGTGCAAGCTTTCGCTCGAAATTCTCCCCGTCCGTGAAGCTAAGGGAGCAGCCGGTTGGGAGCCTATCCCCGTCGCCACCACCAACCTTCATCGCATGCTTCCGCCACCGTGGCACCTCAGCCACGGCGGCAACCCTGCCGGCCGCGCCCCTGCCGCAGCCACCGGTCCGGGGCCGCGTCCCCGACTTCCTCAACCACGAGGCACGACCGATGCCGCAACACACCGTCAACCTTGCCCCGGGGCCACCGCCCCGGCGTACCGCACCAAGCACCTCGTGGCCCACGTCGACGCCCTGCCATCCTTATGGCCAGAGCAACGGCGCATCTGCCGGACCGCCACCACATCCGACGGCCGCCTCCCCATCAGAACCGGGGCCAAGGCCCCCAGAACCGCCACCCGCTGCCGGCTGCCGTGACGACGAGCACATCGCGGTCCGGAGCCGCCGCTCCGGCTTGCAAGCACCGGCAGGCCGCCATCGCCGCCCCAGACGAACCCGGCGGCCAAGTTTTTTTGGCAGCGGGGCCCCGCCGCCACCGCGGCGCAGAGGCCGGCGGCAGCGGCGCCGAGGAGGGCAGCGTAGGAGGGCCTGAAGGTGGCGGAGTTGAATCCCCGGTGCCGCCTGGGGAGCGGCACGGGGGAGGTGCTCGAGGTCGGAGGACGGACGCGAGGAAGACGACGGCTGCCGCGGACCCGGCGAAGACGGCGCTGGGCTTTGGATGGAAGGAGATGAGGGCGCCGAGGGCGTTCCGGATTTGTGCTCGGCCGTGCGGAGGTTGCGGAGGAGGGAGATCAGGCGGTAGCGGCGGCGCGTCGTGCGCGAGCTCCGTTCGTGAGCTTTTCTCCTGTGTCTAAGCTATCGCGCTATTCTAATTTTGACTTTGATTTTTCGGTGAACTGTCACCCATTTCTTCCTCAATACTAAATCGCAACAAATGATGTTTCCCTTCTCAATACATTCCGTCCCTCTTTCTCTCCATCTATTCCTTGAGAGTCAGCTTGAGCTCTCCGGCTATTCTCCTCTCTCGGCGGCTCTATCGGGGAGGGTGTATGAGCCTTTGTACATAGTAGTTTTAGGTTGCTTGTGTTTATCTTCATGGAGGTTTGGCATTACTAGTGGAATTCGGCGTGACAGCACGCTTGCCCTTTAAGAGGAATTTTAGAATTAAAATCAAGTAATGTAAGTATGTACTGTATCGCTGTTTTTGTTGATCAAGATGCAGACTTTATGGAATTTTGGCTGATTCCAGCGTGCGTGTAGAGGTGAATAAAAGACGGCAGCTCGAAATATTAATTTTGTCGTTAGGTATGAAATGCATGTTTAATTTCTGAATAAACGTGTTTGTGTGCGTCTGAGTGGGAGAATGTTGGAAAGTCTGAACATTTTGTTTGGAGCAGGAACACTGATATGAATCTTCCCGTTTAAAATATTTTTGCATTTTGTGATAGTGCATAATTTGGACATTTTTATGAAATTTGTGGGAACGATTGGAATAAGTGGCCGCCTTCTATTCGTCGGGGGAGGCTTGCACGGCGGCGGTCCGCGTCGGCGCTGGCGGCGGCTCCGTCCGAGAGCCTAATTGCAAACGATGCATTTATTTAATTTGACTTCATAATTAGAGAAAATGCGTTTAGATTATCTCCAAGTATTTACCAAATTGAAATATCAAATATGTTTGTATTTTGTCATAAATAGTTAGCATTTATCGTTCTGAGCATTTTGATATATTATTCATATTTTTCTGATGGACAGACTTAAAGTTGTTGATTTTACAACATTAATCCGACGATCCACGACGCGGAGGCAACTGGTATTTTTCTGAGGGACAGACTTAAAGTTGTTGATTTTACAACATTAATCCGACGATCCACTGCGCGGAGGCAACTGGGCACTGTAGCTTTCGCGACGCTACAGTGGCCGGGCGCTTGGTGGCTCTAGGTTAATAGTGCCAGAAACAATTGCTTGTACGTCACACGTCAGTTGGGAACCCCAAGAGGAAGGTACGATGAGTGCAGCAGTAAGTTTTCCCTCAGTATGAAACCAAGGTTTAATCGGACCAGTAGGAAAACGAGGTTTGCTTCGAAGGTGTTGGTGGAGGAGTGTAGTGCGGCGCAACACCAGGGATTCCGGTGCCAACGTGGAACCTGCACACACAATCAAATACTTTGCCCCAACTTAACAGTGAGGTTGTCAATCTCACCGGCTTGCTGAAAACAAAGGGTTAAACGTATCGAATGGAAATGATGTTTGTTTGCATAAAACAGTAGAGAACAATGATTGCAGTAGATTGTATTTCAGATGTAAAAGAATGGACCGGGGTCCACAGTTCACTAGTGGTGTCTCTCCAATAAGATAACTAACATGCTGGGTAAACAAATTACAGCTGGGCAATTGACAATTGATAAGTGCATATAACATGCATGTGTGAGCTGTGGTGTCTACTATGAGATTCATTTGGGCATTACGACAAAGTACATAGACCGCTATCCAGCATGCATCTATGCCTAAATAGTCCACTTTCCGGTTAACATCCGTACCCCTTCCAGTATTAAGTTGCAAGCAACAGACAATTGCATTAAGTAATGTGCGTAATGTAAACAATACATTCATCCTTGAATAAAGCATTGCTGTTTTACCCCTAGTGGCAACAACACATCTACAACCTTAGAACTTGCTGTCACTATCCCAGGTTAAATAGAGGTTGAACCCAACTATCATGCATAAATACCCCCTCTTGGAGTTACAAGTATTCACGTGGCCAAGGCTTCAACAAGTAACGGAGAGCATGCAAGATCACAAATGACATAGACATGATAATATAATATTCAGCTCCACATAGGTATCAATATAAGTCAGATCCCAGCAAACACAACATGTAGCATTACAATAAGATGATCTTGATCATGATAGGCAGCTCACAAGATCTAAACATGATGGCACAAGTGGAGAAGACAACCATCTAGCTACTGCTATGGACCCATAGTCCAAGGATGAACTACTCACGCATCACTCCGGAGGCGGGCATGGCGATGTAGAGCCCTCCGGTGATGATTCCCCTCTCCGGCAGGGTGCCGGGAAGAGCTTCAGAACCCCCGAGTTAGGGTTGACGACGCGGCGGCAGCGAATATGTTCTGGATGAAAGGCTCGGTGTTTTAGGGTTTTCGCGTCTCGGGGAATAAATAGGCGAAGGGGCGATGTCGGCGGACCCCCGAGGGGCCCAAACCACCAGGCGCGGCTGGGCCCACCGCGCCAGGTGGTTTGGCCACCTCGTGGCTCTTCGTCTCTCCTTCGGACTCCGTGTACGTGCTGGAAAAATAGGGACTGGCCTTTTGTTTCGTGCAATTCCGAGAATATTTCCAGAAGTAACTTTCTGAAACCAAAAACAGCAGAAAACAGGGAACTGGCACTGTGGCATCTTGTTAATAGGTTAGTCCCAGAAAATGCATAAAAGTGATACGAAGTGTATATAAAACATGTAGCAAATGGTATAATATAAGCATGGAACAGCAGAAATTATGGATACGTTGGAGACGTATCAAGCATCCCCAAGCTTAGTTCTACTCGTCCTCGAGTAGGTAAAACGATAACAACAAATAATTTCTGAGGAGACATGCTTTCACACAATCTTGATCAATATATTGCAAGGCTCATGTCATGAATGAAGTGACTCAAAGCAATGATCTATAGTTTGCTAACAAATAGATAAAGAGTAAACAATGAATCATATAAGCAAAAACTTTTCATGAATAGTACTTTCAAGACAAGCATCAAAAAGTTTTGCATAAGAGGTAACTCATAAAGCAATAGATTCAAAGTAAAAGGCATTGAAGCAACACAAAGGATGATTAAGTTTCAGCATTTGCTTTCAACTTGTAACATGTATATCTCATGGATAGTTGTCAACATAAAGCAATATAACAAGTGCAATAAGTAAATATGTAAGAATCAATGCACACAAAGTTGACACAAGTGTTTGCTTCTAAGATAGAAAGGAGTAGGTAAACTGACTCAACATAAAGTAAAAGATAGGCCCTTCGCAGAGGGAAGCAGGGATTAAATCATGTGCTAGAGCTTTTTAAGTTTTCGAAAGCATATAGAGAGCACAAAATAAGTATTTGAGAGGTGTTTGTTGTTGTCAACGAATGGTAGTGGGCACTCTAACCCCCTTGTCAACCAGACTTTCAAAGAGCGGCTCCCATGAAGGACGTTATTCTACCAGCAAGGTAGATCATCCCTCTTCTCTTTTGTTTACACATGTATTTTAGTTTCTTTATAGATGACACTCCTCCCAACCTTTTGCTTACACAAGCCATGGCTAACCGAATCCTCGGGTGCCTTCCAACATTCACATACCATGGAGGAGTGTCTATTGCAAAATTAAGTTGCTTACTGATAAATCAGGGCAAAACATGTGAAGAGAATTATTAATGAAAGTTGTAATTAATTGGGGCTGGGCACCCCGTTGCCAGCTCTTTTTGCAAATTATTGGATAAGCGGATGTATATGCCACTAGTCCAGGTGAAAGTCTGTCAGAAGTAAATGACAAGATTGAAAGATAAAACACCACATACTTCCTCATGAGCTATAAAACATTGACACAAATAAGGAGTAATAAAGTTTTGAATAGTTTAAAGGTAGCACATGAAATATTTACTTGGAATGGCAGGAAATACCACATAGTAGGTAGGTATGGTGGACACAAATGGCATGGGTTTTGGCTCAAGTTTTGGATGCACGAGAAGCATTCCCTCTCAGTACAGAGTTTAGGCTAGCAAGGTTGTTTGAAGCAAACACAAGTATAAACCGGTACAGCAAGAATCACATAAAAACATATTGCAAGTATTATAAGACTCTACACTGTCTTCCTTGTTGCTCAAACATTTTACCAGAAAATATCTAGACCTTAGAGAGAACAAATATGCATCCCAAGTCTCAACAAGCTCTACGGTAGTTCTCCACTACTAGGCTTTAACTACATGATGCAAGAGCTTAAACATGATCTACTTGAGAGCTCAAAACAATTGCAAAGCATCAAATCAAAACAAGACAATGATCTACAAGAATGCATATGTCTTTTCCAATACCAACTACTACATGTAGCATTTTCTTTCTTCCAAACAAACACCAATAATTTATTAAACATAAACTCTCCAAATGATAATATAATGCAGCAAGAGAGTATTTATAAACAAGTGCTAACAGCTCGAAGAGATGCATGAAAAACAGGAGCTAAAAGCACTGCAGTAGCTAGTTAAGAATACTCAACAAATATAAGTGAAGAACATGAGTATTCACATGAAAAAGCGGAGCGTGTCTCTCTCCCACACAAGGATTGCTAGGATCCGAATTTATTCAAACAAAAACAAAAATAAAAACACACAGACGCTCCAAGTAAAGCGCATAAGATGTGAAAGAATTAAAATATAGTTTCACTAGAGATGACCTGATAAGTTTGTTGATGAAGAAGGGGATGCCTTGGGCATCCCCAAGCTTAGACGCTTGAGTCTCTCTGAATATGGTTGGGATGAACCACGGGGGCATCCCCAAGCTTAGGCTTTTCACTCTTCTTGATCACATAATATCACCCTTCTCGCTTGATCCTTGAAAACTTCCTTCACACCAAACTCAAGACAGTTCTCATTAGAGGGTTAGTGCATAATCAAAAATTCTCATATTCTGTAATGATACAATCAATCCCAAAGCTTCTGGACATTAGCTACAGCCACCAATGCTTTGTGGAGCAAAGAAATCCACACAAACACAGTAAAAGAGCGAATGCAAAACAAAAGGCAGAATCTGTCAAAAACAGAACAGTCTGGAATGACGAATTTTTTCGAGGCACTTAAGTTGCTCAGATGGATCTGGCCTAAAATAATGAAAGTTGCGTACATATCTCAGGAATATGCGTGATTTTTCTCAGAATTTTTTGAATTTTCTACAGGGAGATAAGCTCAAATCCGTGACAGCTAAAAATCTGTCACTGCGCAGAAATCCAAATCTTGCATCAACTTTCAATATAGAACTTTACTTGGCACAACATTGCGATAAAATAAAGATACAAAGGAGTTGCTACAGAAGTAACAAAAATCCTTGAGAAAAACTAAAAATAAAAGATAAAGGGTTGCCTCCCTAAAGCGCTTTCTTTAATGCCTTTAGCTAGGCTAAAAGATTTTAATGATGCTCTCATAGGAATAGAACTTGAAAAACAAAAGAGAGCATCAAGAGGCAAATATCAAACGCATTTAAGTCTAACCCACTTTCTATGCAAGGGAACCTTGTAACAAAATAAATTATTGAAGCATAAAGCAACTAGCATAGAAAGATGAAACAAGTACAACTTCAAAACTTTCAACATAAAGAGAGGTGTTTTAGTGACTTGAAAACTTTTGCAATATTTTCCTCTCTCATAATAAGTTTCAGTAGCATCATGAACAAACTCAACTATATAACTATCACATAAAGCATGCTTTTCATGATCTACAAACACATAATTTTTATTAAGTTCAAAAACAGTGGGGTCATTAAACCCACTTTTGACAATAGTAGTATAATAAATATCATTAGGCAATATAGGACCATCATCAAGAGCATTATCATAAACATTTTCTAAGCAAACACTCTCATTACCATGCATTTCGAAATTAGGAATAAAAAGTGGATTATCATAAGACTTATCAAAATAGCATGGATTTTCATAAACAACATTGGGGGAAATATTTGGTACTTCTGTTATTTTTGCTTTCTCTTGAGTCAAGGAGCTTGTTACTTCAAATTTATCAAAATGAGATATTTCAATAGAATCATGACATTCAACAATATAGCATTTTTCCTCCTTAGGTAGGCATGGAGGGCAATTAAATAGTGTAAGAGTTGAAAAGTTACTGTCATTAGAAGGTAGATCCTCCTTTTGTTCTTCACTCTCCTCCTCTTTTTCATCCAATGAGATCACAGTTTCAGCAATTTCCTCTTCCTCAGGTTCCTGCAAGGCACAAGTTTCATCTTTTTGAGGAAACATCCTCTCAAGATGTTCAGTAATGTAAGAATTATTATCCTTGTAGGTATCACAACAATATTTAAGTATGGCAATACATTCAGATTTATAAGGGGCATCAGTTTTATGCTCAAGATAAGAACTAATTTCAAGGGCACCCTTAAAAACAAGAAACTCTTCAATTTGTTCAAGATTACCAAAGTCATAGTTTCCTTTAGCATAGGCAGCTAAGGTTTCATTATCAGTATACTCACATTGGAAAGGGAGATGTTTGTGCCTTCTATAGCAAAGAGATTCATTAAAGCAGTAGGATTCATCATATGTAGAACACAAGTTCTTAGCAAAACCATTCAATCTTCTTATTTGTTCCCATAGATGTTTTCCTTTTGGAGAGAAGCGGTAATTCTTATAGCGAGACCCAGTTTCATAAAGATAAGACATTGAAAACAACTAGTCATAATAGTAATTCGAAATAAAAAGGAACTAATTTTTTTGTGTTTTTGATAAAGAGAGCAAACAAGACTAAATAAAAATAAACTAAGCAAGACAAATAACAAAGTAAAGAGATTGGGTGTGAGAGACTCCCCTTGCAGAAGCAATTCTGTTTTCCCCGGCAACGGCGCCAGAAAACGTTGTTGGTGGCTCTAGGTTAATAGTGCCAGAAACAATTGCTTGTACGTCACACGTCAGTTGGGAACCCCAAGAGGAAGGTATGATGAGTGCAGCAGTAAGTTTTCCCTCAGTATGAAACCAAAGTTTAATCGGACCAGTAGGAAAACGAGGTTTGCTTCGAAGGTGTTGGTGGAGGAGTGTAGTGCGGCGCAACACCAGGGATTCCGGTGCCAACGTGGAACCTGCACAACACAATCAAACTACTTTGCCCCAACTTAACAGTGAGGTTGTCAATCTCACCGGCTTGCTGAAAACAAAGGGTTAAACGTATCGAATGGAAGATGATGTTTGTTTGCATAAAACAGTAGAGAACAATGATTGCAGTAGATTGTATTTCAGATGTAAAAGAATGGACCGGGGTCCACAGTTCACTAGTGGTGTCTCTCCAATAAGATAACTAACATGCTGGGTAAACAAATTACAGCTGGGCAATTGACAATTGATAAGTGCATATAACATGCATGTGTGAGCTGTGGTGTCTACTATGAGATTCATTTGGGCATTACGACAAAGTACATAGACCGCTATCCAGCATGCATCTATGCCTAAATAGTCCACTTTCCGGTTAACATCCGTACCCCTTCCAGTATTAAGTTGCAAGCAACAGACAATTGCATTAAGTAATGTGCGTAATGTAAACAATACATTCATCCTTGAATAAAGCATTGCTGTTTTACCCCTAGTGGCAACAACACATCTACAACCTTAGAACTTGCTGTCACTATCCCAGGTTAAATAGAGGTTGAACCCAACTATCATGCATAAATACCCCCTCTTGGAGTTACAAGTATTCACGTGGCCAAGGCTTCAACAAGTAACGGAGAGCATGCAAGATCACAAATGACATAGACATGATAATATAATATTCAGCTCCACATAGGTATCAATATAAGTCAGATCCCAGCAAACACAACATGTAGCATTACAATAAGATGATCTTGATCATGATAGGCAGCTCACAAGATCTAAACATGATGGCACAAGTGGAGAAGAAACCATCTAGCTACTGCTATGGACCCATAGTCCAAGGATGAACTACTCACGCATCACTCCGGAGGCGGGCATGGCGATGTAGAGCCCTCCGGTGATGATTCCCCTCTCCGGCAGGGTGCCGGGAAGAGCTTCAGAAACCCCCCGAGTTAGGGTTGACGACGACGGCGGCAGCGAATATGTTCTGGATGAAAGGCTCGGTGTTTTTAGGGTTTTCGCGTCTCGGGGATAAATAGGCGAAGGGGCGATGTCGGCGGACCCCCGAGGGGCCCAAACCACACCCAGGCGCGGCTGTGGGCCCAGCCGCGCCTACTGGTGGTTTGGCCACCTCCTGGCACATCTTCGTCTCTCCTTCGGACTCCGTGATGGTTCTGGAAAAATAGGGACCTGGCCTTTTGTTTCGTGCAATTTCGAGAATATTTCCAGAAGTAACTTTCTGAAACCAAAAACAGCAGAAAACAGGGAACTGGCACTGTGGCATCTTGTTAATAGGTTAGTCCCAGAAAATGCATAAAAGTGATACGAAGTGTATATAAAACATGTAGCAAATGGTATAATATAAGCATGGAACAGCAGAAATTATGGATACGTTGGAGACGTATCAGCGCTCACAGGCCGCAATTCTCAGCCTCCTCAACCGGGCACTGTAGCTTCGCGACGCTACAGTGCCCGGGGCGCTCACAGGCCGCGAATTCTCAGCCTCCTTAATATATTTACTAGTTGAATTTCAGCCTGGCGGCACGCCGCGCCCTAGGTGGGAATTTATGTGAATATAGCTCGTTTTTTTTGTTTTAGTCACATAAATTTTGTAAGTAGAAGTGGCGGCTTTGTTCGTATAATGCATTTGTCTTTACAGGCATTGTGGCTTATAGGAAAGTAGTACAGTTTTTTGTTTAAAGTACCACCATTAGCTAAATTGAGTGATTTTAAATTTTGTAGGTAGAAGTGGCGGCTTTGTTCGTATAATGCGTTTATCTTTGCAGGCATTGTTGCTTATAGGGAAGTAGTAAAGTTGTTTTTTTAAAAAGAACCACTATTAGTTAAATTGAGCGATTTTATTAATTACAGATGAAGAGTTATTGATTTTACGATTTTTTGGACATTTTTGTGAAATATTTTGGAAAAGTTAAAATTTTGTCAGTGGGGCCTACATGCTAGGGTTTTATTAATTCCCGAAATCATTTTCGTAAATGTTTAAAATTTGACGGGCCGGGCCCACAATGAAGTTGTAATGACGTCAGCATTGGGCACCTGGCCAGGAAAAGAAAAGCAGAGAAACATGCACGAAATATATTTGAAACTTTACTGAATATTGTTGAATATCCTCGGGAAATTAATTTTTTCTTGTTGTTGAATATTTTCCTTGGAAAAATATTTATTGAACAAATCTCCAACAAATCTTGTATGGAAACTATTTTAAACTTATAGAAATTGTTGAATATTTTCTAGGAAGAAAAATTATTTGGAAAACTAATCCAACAAATCTTCAACGAAATGAACATTTCTTAGTTTCTGTGAAAGGTTTGAAAATTTGTTGAATTGCAAAATTTCATAGTTTCACTTTTGTACACAATGGATATTTAGTATATATTTCATGTATATAATTTTTGGAGAACGTGAGATTTTTTTGTTTGGGAAAAAACACGCCTACTGTAGGCGCCGCACTGTACTTTGGAAAAGTTATTTGGTGGTGATGTTACTGAAATTAGTTTGTATTATCTGCAGAACGCAAGGGCCTTTGCGTAAAAGAACCGCGCGTTTTTAATCCGGGAGGCGATTTATAATTTTTTGGAAAACGTGTGGTTTTTTTTTACAAAAAGTGGCGAGCGGGGCTTTTTTTCAAAAAGTTTTATTCTAGAGGGCTGATTTAATTTTTTGGATGGGAGGCTGATTTATAATTTTTAGAAAAACACGAGGGTTTTTCTGAAAAGTGGCGAGCGGGGATTTTCTTGCAGGAAGTTGGCTTTATTGCAAAAAAAACACGTGGGGAGTTTTATGCAAAAAGTTGTTTGGAAGGGTGATATACATCTACTTGTGAAATGAAAATTCTAACGGATTATCGAGTGCGACGAATTCGACAAAATTTGTCAAATGTTTGTGCGAATCTGGATCCGAAATTAAGAAGCTAGACTCGACTAAACTCGAAACCGATCACGGGAATGGAACCTACTCGTCGGCACGCATATATTTCATGTATATTTTTCGGAGAACACGAAGTTTTTTTGTCTGAAAAAAAACTGAAAAAAATGACTACTGTAGCGCGCGTACTGTACGCGTTACAGTGCGACGCTACAGTCTCGCGAGCGCGGAGGGAGGGAGGAATCGGTGCTCCTTGATATAGTTAGTGATTATTATTATATCTAGGTATTTAGGTATGTCGTTCGGATCTGCTCTCACGTCGTGCGCAGTGCCTGGTTCACGGCTAGATCTCGTTGTCGGCGACATCCTGAGGTGGGGTCGGGACGGTCTGGAAAAACTCCTTTTAATACGCGCGGCGAAGCTCAAGTCTCCCCTCGCCTCGGTCGATCTTCTCTCCTCGGTTGTAAGAGGTTGTGTGAGGAGTTTGGATATGATGCTCCGCGGGAAGATCCTCTGTCTGCGCTCTACGGAGGTCATCAATAGCGACGAGATGGTGTAGCATTATGTGCGGCTGCTATAGGCCGGCCCACGCTAGCACATTGGATGTGCTCTGGCATCTCCGGAAACGGCGCCTTTGTGCCTTTGTGTGAGAATTGTCAGGTGCTCTGTCGCGGCGTCCATCATTGGTTCTCCTGCAAGTATAGTTTCGTCCCCATAGTAAATGCAGACAGCCGTGATGTTGAGCCCGTCAATGCCGACTGTTGTAAGGGACCCGATCGATGAGTTTTCTTCCATTATTGTTTGGATCTGTTTTATAAAAGTCAAGGGTCTGGTTGTAATTGCCCTTATTTAGAGGGTATATTTGTAAAATATACTCACGTCTTTTAATGGTTAATGCGGCTCTAGACTCTTCCAGATTGTTCCCGTTCAAATACAAAATACAGTAACCAAGTCCCGGTGTCAAATAATTCAATTAACAAGATTGCATCGCACCCACAGATTGTCGTGTCTGCTTCGAGGTGAACGTTTAATTTACCTCCTCTTCGTTCGAAGTGAACGTTTAATTCATCTTCGGTGCCACTGTTGGAATTTTCCGCCTGGTTGAAAATGAAAACAAATCATTTTTTCTCCATATATAACAAAGGGATATCGAACGAGAGAGCTCCTCATGAACCTAGCCGCCGCCAACTCCTTCTCCGCCGTAGATCGGTTCCCCCTCCTCTGGCCGGCCTTGCCGGCGTCGGGAGGTGGTGGGGAACCCGATCTATGAGTAGAGTTTTTAATATTAGTAGTGTTTCAACAGTTTGGTTAGGGCTTTGGTAACCGTCTTCTTTATCAATGGAGATGGCATCGTCCACAATCAGCAATCTTCTAGCCTTCGTTCGGCGGCAAGATCTTCTTCCCGACGTCAATGGTCATTTTGGAAGGTTAAGTTTGTCTAGGTTTGGTTCTTCAGATCTTGCTTCGCCAGATCGATTTTGGACTGTTTCTCATGGCTGCTGTGAGAAGGATTGTCCTCGCAATATCTGTCCCGACTGATATGTCCTCGACAATGGTGATTCGTACTATCGGCTCCCGGCGACGTCGACCAGGCTGTTCGGTTTCTTTTCCCTAAAATATCGGTGTTGGTACTCTTGCCGATGTTGGTTGATTAATTTAATGGCTGCGTGCGTGCACCTAGCTTTGGCATTGCGGCTCAAAATTAAAATTATGGGAAAACCTTTGTTGGTATTCACAGGTTTGTGGTTTGATATCTTTATGGTTCTACCATGTACCATTCGATCATATAATAATTTACCTTCAGAAAAGTACACGGTCGTGTCGTGGAAGAAGAAATAGTTTGAAGATTTCGAAGATTTGCTCGTTTCTTTCAGACTTTATTTTGTAATTGATGTAGTCAGCTCATGTATCTCTACCATGTACCATTCGATCCTATAATATATCGTGGTATTGATTTTAAAAAAAATAGTTTTTTTTCTCCTGTCGCTGTTCTGGGCTTCCAATGTGATAAGCTACAGACGCGATTCTCGCAATCGGCCCGTATCGACTACTTGTTCTCGCAATTAACCCATCTTGCATACTGGCCCGATATCACGAATTCCAGCTTAACATCAAACTTTTTATTTAGTCATCAATCTGATCACGAAATCTAGCTCAACATCAACTTTTCTTTAGTCGTCGATCGGCCCTGGGTGGGTCCACGAGACCTAAACGGTGCTGATGGGCATGCACGCACAACCTCACCAGCTAAAGGCACACTTTGCTTTCACTAATCCGGCTCCGGCCGACATGTGAAGAAGTCTGAAAAGATTAGTCAAATTAAGGTGGGACGATCATGTCATACCACGGAGTTTTCGTGCTCGTCGTGTTGGCTTTACGAACCATGAATCATTAATTAGCTTGCTAAGATGCGAACATACATCACTACTCTGGTCGTCCTGTCAAGTCGGCCCTGACCCCAAAGCGCAAAAGATAGGTTTAATCAAATTCGGGCGTGCTTAATTTGCAGGGATAGATAAAGAGCAAAACAGCCGCTTTACTTTGATCACGGCTTTCACTAATATAGTACTCCCTCCGATCCGGAATAACGTTCGCAGCTGTACACAAAATTTGTACTAGGGCAGTACGTAGGGGTGAAAACGGAGCGGATACGGTCGAATAGTAGTGAAACCATGTCCGTGACCATATTTTTTCCGGATACGGAGTCGGAGCGGATAGTGTGCGGATACGAATACGGAATCGGATCTTGTCGGTTACGAATATGGATCGAATACGGAACGAATACGGTTCGGTTGCGGATAAACATTTCGTCGGATGTCGCATTGAAATAGGACTGGTATATAGCAGATATTATGAACTAACTTACTCCAAATTAACTCTATGTATTGTGATATACTAAGATAGATAATGTATTCATACTCATATTTCTATTTCCAAGTGGCTACTTAATTTTGTCCTTGCATGATCTAAGGGTGCCTCCCAAAAATGTGATTCACAAATATGGTAGTGACTTGAGCAAAGACTTTTCAAGAGTTGTGTAAGTACATGAGTTTTATCTTGCCCAACAACTCAGGATCGAGGTATTACTTGTCGGATATTACGCCGGATATTTGTCGGATATAACCGTGAAATATGGTATATCTTTGGATACGGGCGGATATTAGTAAAACCACATCCTTTTCCGTATCCGTTAGTTACTATCCGTATCCGTGACCGTATCCGGCAACTATCCGACCGTATCCGTATTTGCCTTCCGTGAGGCTCCGGTCGGTCGGTCGGAAATAATCCGTACCGTTTTCACCCCTAGCAGTACGTTCTTCCCGAACATTATTTCGGATCGGAGGAAGTAGAACATTTGGGCTCTCAAAAGTGTATGTGTCTAGTCATGTCTCTTAAAAATGTCCGGTCTATGATTGGTGAGAATGGAGAAAGAGGACAAAGGAAATAATTAAGAAAGAGATAAAGTGGTCTGGCTAGACCGTGTCCCACGTGGCGGACTGTCCGGACACCCTCATTTCCACCTTATATATGGCTGACTATAGGGTGTGCCGGACAGACCGAACACATAGTGAGAGTTTGAGGGATCCGGTTGGATGTCACTTTTTCTTCATTGTCCTGTATTGGTTGTCTGTCCGGACAAATACGGAGAGTTTAAGGGTACCGATTGAAGATGCTCTTATTGATTTTGTTTTCGGCGGGGAAGGGAGGGTGCTTGACTCGCTTCTTCCGTACAGTGGAGGAAGGAACGTGACAAAGCTCGTGGGAAACAGTGGATTACATGCCCGACTCGCTTGAAGAAGATAATAAACCCGATCATGAGCCGCCTTCATCCGTGTACATGTCGCGCAATTTCAAGGTTGGAGACACTTCCAGCGGGCCCTTTAGGGGAGGCCGCAGCCTCACCATCGATTAAGCGCGCCATTTCTTCCGCTACACCCTGTTGTTCCCTCCAGACTTCCTACCCGAAAACAACGTCAGCAATTGGGCCGCATGGCACCAGCATTTCATGCGGGAGCACGACGTCTTGCTGGCAAGGTACGACGGCGCGTTGAGGTCGTCGCATTTCTGGTGGGAAGCGACTAGCCACACGGTGGACGTTGCGGCCCGCAAGCAAGCCGCAACCGGGAGCACCGTCCCTTGCTGTAGACTCCTATCGCAGGGTCAAGGAAAAGCGCCGCTCGCCACCTCGTTGGCCGTTTGGGAGGTGGAGCAGCGTCATCATCTTTTTTTTTTGCGAAACACAGTACAACGCATGAGCTCATATACACGCGCACACTCACCCCTATGAACGCGCGCACGCACACCCTACCTATAAACACATCCCAAACGCGACGTGCAACCTGACTGCCGCGCGCCACGAGGTGGCCCGGTGATTCACAACTTCCCGACACGGCGTTCCCCACCTCGCGGCCACCTCTACTTCCGCCGGCCGACCGTGTGCCGTCTCCCGAGTCGAAATAACAGCACGATGACGCGCGGTGCGGCGGCCATCTCCCAGGCGACGCCACCTGGCCCAGATACACGAGCCACGCACGCACCCCATACCTCGCACGTCGCGTCGTCAACCGTAACAGAAAGAAATCGGTCCATTTCCAGTCCACTTCTTCGCCTCCTCCTCCCCACTGACTCCCGTCGCTTTATTCTCTACCTCCCTTCCTTCTCTAGATTCCACCAACCCGCATCATTCCCCTCGCTTCCATTCGCTTTACTCGATTCCTGCCTCAACTCCCTCATCGCGCGCGGGGAAGATCGATGGGGTCGTCGCCGGGGAGCAGCGCCTACGACTGCTCCTTCAAGGTGCTGCTCATCGGGGACTCCGCCGTCGGCAAGAGCAGCCTCCTCGTCAGCTTCGTCGCCCCGCCCACGACCACGACGACGCAGACATCTCCCCAACCATAGGTAACCTTAACCTCCCCCTGGATCTCCACCCCTCTGCGCGCTCAACCCTGTCCGTCCCGATCAGGGAACACCACCCACCCAGGGGCGGCAGCAATAATAAATGCTCTCGTCTCTACTAGGGATTCCTGTCTCACTGTCCCGGTAGCGTAATCGTACGTACAGTACCTACCTACTGTATGTGTTCCGCTCGCTGGTTGGTACAAGTAGATTCCCTCCGCGACGTATGTGAATACCTCCCATGCGCAGCACCGCGGCGGTAGCATCGATTTGCTCAAGCCACCGGCGTTTCGCTTCTGCCGTTCCAGGCACCATCCATCCGTAACTGTATGCGGATTAATCGCTTCACCATCTGCTCTGCAGCCGCGATGTCAACTTGTTCAAGCAGAGCTGTTTTTTTTTTCCACTTCTGCTGCTGTTTCAGGCACCTGCATAACTGTGTTGTGGCATCCCCTGTGTTGCAGTTATCAGACATCGATAGATTTGGTACAGCTGGAACTCCCGATTTTGTTTATTACTGGCTAAAAGTTCAGTTAAATCAAGTAAGCAGCGGTTTAGGAACGCCAGCGGTTGAATTGAACCATCATTTTTTTAAATGAAAACACTATAAATGACGCGCGGATCTCCTGCAGGTTCTCTAAAAAAAACACTATAAATGTCTCACTTAAAATTTGAAATTGATCATAGCAAGCGGGAAAGGGAAGCAGATTGATCCGGTACGCTTTTCATGATGTATTCGTCGACAGTGGCCAGCTCAGAGTGCATGCTTGATATAGTATTTATTTTCAGGATCAGAATTCAGTTGGGATTGTTAATGGTAGCAAACGCTCTGTCCACTCTGGTAGAGTAGATTGCACAGTCCGTCAGCTAAGTTCCCAAGCAGATAAATAAATCTTCAAGTAGCAACTCCAGCCTGACATGATTTCCTGAATACGGATCCATCCAATTATTCAACTCTAGACTTATGATAATTTATTGTATATTTATCGTGGTATTATACCTACTCCCTGGATCTCCCCTCTGCCTGCCCTTGCGCGCTCAACCCTGTTCATCCCGATTAGATTGCGATAAATGTTGTTGTCTCTGAGATTAATATCTGTCTGGTAACACTGTCGTAGGTACTATGTGTTCCGCTCGCTGTTTATACTAGCTTGGTATGTGGATTTGCTTCTGCTGTTTCGAATGGGAACTGTTGATTTATCAATTACTTCGGCATCTGCTGTCGTGGTTCATGATATCATTTTGTTCAAGCAGAGAGATGTTTTTTACTTATGCTCATGTTTCAGACACCATTCCGTAGTTGCTTCGGAGCTGTTTTGGTATGCATCTACTATGTTGTGGCGAGCTAACTTTGAGCTGTCCTGCTCTGAGCCACTGTCTTGTTGCTTTTAAAGAAAAAAATGACATGGGTTGATCAAAGAATTGGTCCAGGTGCACTTCTGATGATCCAATAGAATATTTAACTGTTCCTTTTTTTTTTGCGGAAGTCCCGGATCTATTGATTATCATCCATAGTAGTACAAAGAGCCCAAAGAGTAATAAAAATTACAAATAGGTACTTGGACCACCTAGCGACGACTACAAACACTGGCACGAGCCGAAGGCGCGCCACCGTCCTCGCCCCTCCATCACCAGAGCCGGGCAAAGCTTGTCGTTGTAGACCTTGTTGTAGTACCTGTTCCTTTGTTTACAGGCTAGAAATTCAGCCGTACAACACAAGAGTGTATATAACTATACAACTCTTAAAACCGATCAAAGTAGGTACTTAAACTACCGCTAGTTCCGACATTACTAGCAAGCGAAAAAGGGAAGCAGATTGATCTGGTACGCTTTTCATCAAGTATTCGTTTACACAGTGACCAGCATAGACTGCATGCTTAATAATATTTTCAGGATCGAAATTCTGTTCGGATTGTTAATGTTAGCAAACATTCTGTGTCCACCCTCGAATAGGGTACATTGTACAGTCCATCAGCTAAGTTTCCAATCAGATAAAATATTTCTGTCTTCTAAGCCATAACTAATGTTTCTGAATATGAATCCACCAGTTATTTAATTATTATTGGTCATGATAATTTATTGTATGTGTGCGCTCTATCCTGTATTCTCCATGTTATTTACTTCCCAGAATTTAATTTTAGTTCACAACAATTTCCAGGAGTGGATTTTAAAATCAAGTTTCTAACTGTTGGTGACAAGAAATTGAAGCTAACAATATGGGACACCGGTAAGTTTTTTTTGCCGTTTTGTTTGTGAATATGGTGTTTACTGTTTACATGCTCTCTCGACAATACTTTATCTCTGTTGTAAAGTTATTTCTATGCCTTCCAAGGGCACCTGTTCCTCTGTACCTTCAGAGTTTCAATAGTAAATCAGAAGCCTACATGTCATTTGCCGATTTTTTTTCCTTGCCTAGTTGATAGAGCATTATTTCGGCTGTTTTGTCCTGGGCACAATCACTTCATTCTACAATATACAAAGAAAAACGCTGCATTCTCTCCTAAATATCAATGACTTCAATCACAATACCGGTCACTGGTATCGTGTTATTCTACAGTCTATCACTTCTAATGGTGTTTCTACATTCAAGTGTTTGACAGCTCGTTTTTATTGTTTGCAGCTGGCCAAGAGAGGTTTAGGACAATCACTAGTTCTTACTACAGAGGTGCTCATGGAATTATTCTAGGTAATATTGATTTCTTCTAAGATTTGATTACACGACAACAATTCGAAGCTCTTTGTATTTTTCACGCCTGACTTGCAAATATGTTTTCATGCCATCTTACTATTAAGGTATGAATTGTTTCCTTGCTCTTCTGATACCATTAGTTTTAGTTTGCAATTTACAAACATATCTTTTAGATATTCATGTAAACAAGCAAGATACCATACTCAATAGTGATTTCTGAACAATATATAGTGACTCTCCACGCTAGGTTCCATATAGATGTATCCTTCTCGTCAAGTTGTAATCATTCCATTCGTATACAGAATCTTGGATGTGGTTTCAGTAGGGATGTAATAAACGTTGTGATGTTTTCATCATACATGATTGAGCTCAACACTGTATTTAGGTGTCACCTCACTATGATAATGTACCACCTAATCATTTTGTAGCATTTTTGTTGAGATTAATGATGCCGAAATACATTTTATAGTGAGTTGCAGCAACAAAATATCTAGAAGAACTGTTACAGACTTACTGTATTTTTTATCTGCGGAAAAAATGTTGCAGGTTTACTTGCAGAAGTTTAACTTTGTGCTGTCTTCTTCTGTTAGTTTATGATGTCACAAAGAGACAAAGTTTCACAAATCTGGCTGATGTATGGGCCAAGGAAATTGAAATGCACTCGACAAACAAAGAGTGCGTCAAAATGCTTGTTGGAAACAAAGTGGACAAGGTATATACTTTGTTTCTCTTTAAATCAATTCGCTATTCAGTCTACCAAGATCAAGTGACACTACAGTATTCTGAATATTATGGTTCTACCGTGTAGGATGAAGAGAGATTAGTAACAAGGGAAGAAGGGCTTGCCTTTGCACAGGAATGTGGATGCCTATTTCTCGAGAGCAGTGCCAAAACAAGAGAAAATGTGGAGAAATGTTTTGAAGAGCTTGCACTGAAGGTACACGCATAGAAAGATATTAGCAACATAAGTTAACCTCTTTACTTTTGACAGTAGAACTATATCTTCTGATAACTCTAAAAAATGAACTAGTAAAGTTATGGATCATTCCATGCAGTAGCATCCTTAAGTTAGAAGTTTAACAAACATATTGATTATGACTACGTTCTTGCAGAAAGCATTCTCCTGGCACTGAACATTCCTTCATTAGATGCATGCATTTTACTTATCCCACCTTATTGCGAAGCACATCTAGAAATAGTGCTACTCTTGTTACGATGATGTAACCTAGTATGTTTCTGTCACTGTGCTGTCCCTGTGTCGCGAGTTCTAATTGGCTTTAAGAAATCTGTCCTGAATTTGTTGTATATGACCGATTGAGTGATCAATGCAAACTCTGTTGTTGCCTACCAGTTTGTTCATGTTTTAGGATTGAAGTGTACTCTAGGTTCCTTAACTTGCATATCACTTGAGTCCTGACCTTGTGGACTGCCTCTTTACATCTCAAAACTTGTATTACTGAGTTAATAGATTCATTTTCATAAGTCGCTACGTATTTGCTATCTCTTCCATACCGCCATTTAGCAGTATTGTTTTCTTGGGGAGGGAAGGGCAAGGTAGTCTTAAGGCATGTTATCTGCCATACCTGAACTTGTCAGATTATTTTGCAGTGTTTTGTGAAAATTTGTCTTCCATTTTTTCCTTGAGTTTCTTCTGTTTAATCTTAATGTGCTGTTGGGAAAGTCTGTAATGTCTTGTTTGTGAGCTAGTATGAGGTCTTTACATGCCTGCGTGAACTGGTGCAACCGTGCAAGGCATTCGTCACACATCTGTCAGATTTGTTAGGGCGGATGTCTGCATAAAACTACCAGCCAAATTTGGGTATAGTATGCTTTACCTAGATATGCCATGCAGGGTCAACTTTATTTCCTCCTGAACATGCAAATATCTTATTGTGTCCTAATAAATTTAGGAAACCCTGTATGTTCAACCATTTTCTGTTTCTATTATTGTTTACACTTCTACTGCTTATGGTTGGGAGTGCTTTTATCCCATTTATATATACAGACTTCATGTCCTGTAGTTGAATTTTCCTCTGCTATTGGCGAAATTTCCTGCTGTGCTAATAAAGAACATACTCAAGCCAATTCGTCAGTCTACTTTGTCAGATGATTGAAATTGATATTTGCGCTCCTTTGTTATGAACAGTGTAGTCGCCCTAACCACCCCCGATTTCTTCAGTTATGTTTAAGCATAGGCACATATACAGAATATGAGTTCAGGAGTCCCTTTTCGTATTGTATCAGAAAATTCGTCCAGCTACATCTACATGTGTTGAGCTATATATGTGAGCCTTGCTAGCATCTGCATACTTGAGTGTCACACAACTCAAACTGTGTTCCAAAGAACATCATTTACTCAAGTGTAGATATGTTGTCTCCTTAATGCCTACAGCATTGTGCTCGTCCTGTTTAGACAAGGCCTCACTGTGTTGAGCTTATTATTGCAGATCCTGGAGGTCCCGAGTCTGTCGGAGGAAGGCTCCTCGGTCGTGAAGAGGAACTCGCTGAAACAGAAGCAGGAGAAGGACGCGAAACTCGCCGGAGGGTGCTGTCAGTAGATGATCCAGTTTACCGTATGCAACCAGCTAGATCTCGTGATCGACGCCTAGGCATAGCTTTCGTTCTGATGTAAATGAGCTGTATCTAAAGGGACAAATAACAAGCGACTTGCGGTTTTTGGTGTGAAGGGGTGGGAATTGTTCTGTAAAAAAAAAGGAGATGGTTGCTAACTCGGTTGATCTGGCGAATTCGGTTTGCTGATTGTAATGAGGTTGAGGGAGTCGGTTTGCTGATCACCCCCGTACCGGACCCGTGTGCGTGGGGTGTATTGCTTGTACATACTGATTCAGGTTGTTTTCTGGTGGCATATCTTTGGGTTTATATGTTTGGATGTGTTTTCCATATTTTTCCGATGGATAGATTCAAAATTATTGATTTTCGAACACTTTTTATTATATGGAAGTTTAAATAAACATGTTTAAATTTTGTTAGGCATGCATGAAATTGTTATAAATAGACAGATTATATTTCTCTGCACATTTTAGTATATTAGTTATATTTTTCTGATTTAAAATGATTTAGTTATGAATTTCCGTAGTTTAAATCAAATTCTGGAATTCTGGAAAATATTAAACTACTGACAACCGGGCCCACTTTAAATAAACATGGTTAAAATTTGTTGAACATGTATGAAATTGGTATAAATAAATTTTTTGTCATAAATAGCTAGTATTTATTTTTCTGATCGTTTGGATGTGTTTTCCATATTTTTCCGATGGATAGATTCAAAAATTATTGATTTTTGAACACTTTTTATTATATGGAAGTTTAAATAAACATGTTTAAATTATGTTAGACATGCATGAACTTGTTATAAATAGACTGATTACATTTCTCTGCACATTTTAGTATATTAGTTATATTTTTCTGATTTAAAATGATTTAGTTATGAATTTCCAAAGTTTAAATCAAATTCAGGAATTTTGGAAAATATTAAACTGCTGACAACCGGGCCCACTTTAAGGAATTTAATAATTATTGAAATTAGAAAATGGGAAAAAACTGACAACGCGGGCCCGCGTTGACGTCACTGCGTGACGTCACTCGCCGGCGGCGGCCGCCGCGCCGTCGAGCTCACGCACGAGCACGCGAGCACGTGCGCCGTCCTGGGTCCGCGCAGACTCGCGAGAGGAGATGTAGGGGAGCAGAAAGGGCGGCGACGCGGACCGTATCGTCACCGGAGCCGCCTGCGGCGACCTAAGAGGCGGCGGCGGACGGTGAGCGCGACGTCGACTATTCCGCCGCGCACGCGTCGTCCAGGCAACTGATCTTCCGCGAGGAGGAAGGGCGAGCGACGGCGAAGATCTCCCTGTGTGTCAATCTAAGAGGGGAGCAGCGGTGCGGCGGTGGAGCGCGTCGGCGGCGGCGGCGAGCTCGGCGTCGCGCAGGAAAGAGGAAGGAGAAGGGGGTTGTGGGACCGTTTTGCTGGAAAACCCCTGTAGTTCCTGTAATTTTCAGGTGGGTCCTCCTACGTGGGGAGGCTAGGACTGCTCCGCAATTTCCAGCGAGCGCAGGTTCTTTCTCGTAAAAACGCCGCGCTGGCCGTCTGATGGAAGAGCGACGGCGCGGAGCCGTGCAGGCACTGTAGAAGTGAGCATTTTTCGTGGCGACACGTGGGCAAGCGTGGTGAGGGCAAAGGGGTTCGGATTTGATATACAGTATAGAAGATAGACTGCATGCTTAATAATATTTTCAGGATCGAAATTCTGTTCGGATTGTTAATGGTAGCAAACATTCTGTGTCCACTATCGAATAGGGTACATTGTACAGTCCATCAGCTAAGTTTCCAAGCAGATAAAATATTTCTGTCTTCTAAGCCCGAGCTAATGTTTCTGAATATGAATCCATCAATTATTCAGTTATTATTGGTCACGATAATTTATTGTATATGTGCGCTCTATCCTCTATTCTCCATGTTATTTACTTGCCAGAATTTAATTTTAATTCACAACAATTTCCAGGAGTGGATTTTAAAATCAAGTTTCTAACTGTTGGTGACAAGAAACTGAAGCTAACAATATGGGACACCGGTAAGTGTTTTTGCCTTTTTGTTTGTGAAAGGTTTACTGTTTACATGCTCGCTCAACAATACTTTATCTCTGTTGTAAAGTTATTTCTATGCCTACATGTGATTTGCCAGGTTTTTTTTCCCTTTCGTAGTTGATAGATCATTATTTTGTCTGTTTTGTCCTGAGCACAGTCACTTTATTCTAAATATACAAAGAAAAACGCTGCATTCTCTCCTAATTATCAATGACTTCGATCACAATACTGCTCAGCGGCATCGTGTTATTCTACAGACTATCGCATCTAATGGTGTTCCTACATTCAAGTATTTGACAGCTCGTGTTTATTTTTTGCAGCTGGCCAAGAGAGGTTTAGGACAATCACTAGTTCTTACTACAGAGGTGCTCATGGAATTATTCTAGGTAATATTGATTTCTCCTAATATTTGATTACACGACAACAATTCAAAGCTCTTTCTATTTTTCACACCTAACTTGCAAATATGTTTTCAAGCCATCTTACTATTAAGGTATTAATTGTTTCCTTGCTTGCAATTTACAAACATATGTTTTCAATATTCATGTAAATCAAGCAAGATACTATACTCAGTAGTAATTTCAGGACAATATATAGTGACTTATCCACGCTAGTTTCCATATAGATGTATCCTTCTCGCCAAGTTGTAATTATTCCATTCGTATACGGAATCTTGGATGTGGTTTCAGTAGGGATGTAATAAACGTTGTGATGTTTTCATCATACATGATTGAGTTCAACACTATATTTAGGTGTCACCTCACTATGATAATGTACCACCTAATCATTTTGTAGCACTTCTGTTGAGATTAATGATGCCGAAATACATTTTGTAATGAGTTGCAGCAACAGAATATCTAGAAGAACTGTTACAGACTTACTGTAATTTTTTATTCTGCGGAAAAATGTTGCAGGTTAACTTGCAGAAGTTTAACTTTGTGCTGTGTTCTTCTGTTAGTTTATGATGTCACAAAGAGACAAAGTTTCACAAATCTGGCTGATGTATGGGCCAAGGAAATTGAAATGCACTCGACAAACAAAGAGTGCGTCAAAATGCTTGTTGGAAACAAAGTGGACAAGGTATATACTTTGTTTCTCTTTAAATCAATTCGCAACCAGTCTATCAAGATGAAGTGACACTACAGTATTCTGAATATGATGGTTCTACCGTGCAGGATGAAGAGAGATTGGTAACAAGGGAAGAAGGGCTTGCCTTTGCACAGGAATGTGGATGCCTATTTCTTGAGAGCAGTGCCAAAACAAGAGAAAATGTGGAGAAATGTTTTGAAGAGCTTGCACTGAAGGTACACGCATAGAAAGATATTAAACAACATAAGTTAACCTCTTTACTTTTGACGGTAGAACTATATCAACGGATAGAATGAGTTATGGATCATTCCATGCAGTAGCATCCTTAAGTTAGAAGTTTAACAAACATATAGCTGATTGGTTTGTAACGACTTTAGATTATGACTATGTTCTTGCAGAAAGCATTCTCCTGGCACTGAAACATTCCTTCATTAGATGCATGTATTTTACTTATCCCGCATTATTGCGAAGCACATCTAGAAGTAGTGCTACTCTTGTTATGCTGATGTAACTGTGTATGTTTCTGTCCCTGTGTCGCGAGTCCTAATTGGCTTCGAGAAATCTGTCCCAAATTTGCTGTATATGACCAATTGAGTGATCAATGCATACTGTTTGTCGCGTACCAGTTTGTTCATGTTTTAGGATTGAAGTGTACTCTAGTTCCTTAACTTGCATATCACTTCAGTCCTGACCTTGTAGACTGCTCCTTTACATCTCAAAACTTGTACTACTGACTACTGAGTTAATAGATTCATTTTCTAAGAGACAGCAGGAAAGCAGTTCTGGATATCAGCTGTTTTATAAGTCACTAAGTGTTTGCTATCTCTTCGATACCGCCATCTAGCAGTAATGTTTTCTTGGGGAGGGAAGGGCAAGGTTGTCTTCAGGCATGTTACCTGCCATACCTGAACTTGTCAGATTATTTTGCATAGTGTTTTGTGACACTTCCGCTTCGGTCCTCCCCCCCTGGCCTCATCGAGCGCTCTGATTGGCCGATACCCCTTCGCGAGAACGTATAATACGTTCTGTGCGAGCCGGCGGAGCCGAGCTGAGCCGAGCAGGTCGGCTGGGCCGACTTGAGCCGATACTTTTTTTTTACGTGCACTGGAGCCGATACTTGAAGCTGCAGAACCCAGCCTGGCCGAGCTGGTAAACAAAATTTTAAAGAACGGAGAGAGGAGTCGAACCAAGGTCTCCTTGGTCGTGCGCACACGTGCAAAGCCAATGGGCTAGGCATGCCTCAGTGATGTAATATCCATCTGAAGGAAGATAATTTAACTATCTGGATTTTTTTTAATTAAATAGTGTTGACCAGCTCAACGAAGCAATCCGTTACATTTCTCCTGCTAAGCTAATCGCCACTTCTTCCATTATTCCTTTTGTCATATGAACTCATACATCATCCTGCTGGTCATTAAACAACCAGGTAGCTGAAATAAGCAGAGTGCTGAGGCCCGGCGGCGTCTTCGTGGGGACAACCTTCTTATCATCCCCGGGACCCAACCGTCCTCTTCCCCACCGCGCTGCCTCCTCCTCTCCCCAAATAAATGAGAGATGTGAGTCTTAGTCCAAACCCTGCTCGTCGCGTGGTTACCCGAGTGTACCTTGAAATGAAAGATTAGAAGATGAAAACCGTGAAATGTAAACAAGGGACATACAACCCTAAAAAATGAGACACACAATATGCATGGATATATAGACATCTAGAATTAAGAGTTGCAACCCTAAAAAATGGTAGACCCATAGTATGTAGTCCATTACATGAAATGAAAGTACCATGCATAAATAACCACATTGACCTAGAAAATGTCCCAAGGGTGTTAGAATAACCATCTAGACTAAGAAATTGTAACCTTACATCTTTGTGCAACAACATGCCAACCTAAATATGACTAATTCAGGAAATGTAACTTTACACATTAGTGCAACAACAACCCTAATTTTTTGCTGGTTCCACAACATGCAATATGGACATATTATTGCATGTGGATCCCCTTGGCCCAAAGGTGGCAGTGGTAGACCTAGTTCGGTCTATAATTAGGTCAACATGCAACAAAGATAGGGGTGTTGCACGTAGATCTACATGGCCCAAAGGTGGCAGTGGTAGACCTAGTTCGGTCCACAATACATAATTATCGGGATTTTTGTATTGGAAAATTAAGTTTCACTGAGGCACTATAAATATTAGAAAATTCAAAAAATGGCAAAACCTTCACATTCTCTCTATGTTTGTCTATGAGATCATGTGTACAAAATTTGAGATGATTTGGAGGAGGTCGAAAAAATCATCTTCCTAGAAAAACTGGTTTAAGTGGAAGACCAGACGGTCTTGTCCCTAGGAAGGTGATTTTTTCGACCATCTCCAAATTACCCCAAATTTGTTGTGTATGGTGCCTAACATGTAGTAAACATGAATACAAAAGGAAAACTTAAAAATTGGAAGTTTAAACTATCCCTTTAGGGTAGATTCCGAGATTTTCACCTAAGTTTCACTGAGGCACTATAAATATTTAAAAAATTCAAAAAATGGTAAAACCTTCACATTCTCTCTATGTTTGTCTAGGAGATCATGTGTAACAAATTTGAGATGATTTGGAGGAGGTCGAAAAATCATCTTCCTAGAAAAACTGGTTTAAGTGAGACCAGACGGTCTTGTCCCTAGGAAGGTGATTTTTTCGACCATCTCCAAATCACCCCAAATTTGTTGTGTATGGTGCCTAACATGTAGTAAACATGAATACAAAAGGAAAACTTAAAAATTGGAAGTTTAAACTGTCCCTTTAGGGTAGATTCTGAGATTTTCACCTAAGTTTCACTGAGGCACTATAAATATTCAAAAAATGGTAAAACCTTCACATTCTCTCTATGTTTGTTTAGGAGATGATGTGTACAAAATTTGAGATGATTTGGAGGAGATCGAAAAAATCACTTTCCTAGAAAAAATGGTCTAAGTGAGACCAGACGGCATGTCCCTAGGAAGGTGATTTTTTCGACCATCTCCAAATCACCCCAAATTTGTTGTGCATGGTGCCGAACATGCAGAAAACAGGAATACAAAATAAAAACTTAAAATGTGGAAGTTTAAACTGTCCCTTTAAGGTTAATCCCGATGTTTTCACCTAAGTTTCACTGAGGCACTATAAATATTAGAAAATTCAGAAAAATGGTAAAACCTTCACATTCTCTCTATGTTTGTTTAGGAGATCATGGATACACAAATTGAGATGATTTTGGAGGACCCCTACCACCTTTCTTACATGTGGAACCACATGCAAGACACCTTCTGCCCTGGACCCTTTGATACGCGTGGACCCACATGCAATAGTCCCTGCCATCTAGGTACACTTCTAACACCTCTAGCACATGTGGACCCACATGCACCACTCATAGCTAGTCAGGTATATTTGCCCCTTGCCATTCAGGTGAACTGATCTAGCTTTTTAAGAGTGGTTCTACATGCTGAGAGTGTTTCATGTGGGTCCACATGCCCCAATTGCGACAGATGTACAACTAGACGGATATGAGTGTTGCATGTTTATCAAAGGTGATAGGCTAGACCTAGATGGCTGAGAGTGTTCTAGGTGGCTCCATGTGCCCCAGTGATAATAGATGTAAGCGAGATGGCCAGAAGTACTACTGCATCTGGGTCCACATGCCCTAAATGTGAAGACATAGCTGGCAAGGGTCCACATGCAACCAATGTAGGCAGGGGTAAACCTAGCTGGCTAGAATCCTTGCATGTGGGTCCATGTGCCCCCATCATATGATATGTATAACTAGATGGCTAGGAGTGTCGCATATGGGTCCACATACAACTAGACGGCTATGAGTGTTGCATGTGCATCAAAGGTGATAGGCTAGACCTAGATGGCTGAGAGTGTTCTAGGTGGCTCCATGTGCCCCAGTGATAATAGATGTAAGCGAGATGGCCAGAAGTACTACTGCATCTGGGTCCACATGCCCTAAATGTGAAGACATAGCTGGCAAGGGTCCACATGCAACCAATTTAGATATACTACCTTCCATACATGTGGACCCACATGCAACACCCGTAAACAACTAGGTCTTCCCAGAGATACTATTGCAATTATTTCTAAGCCATAAATAACTATTTAGGCATGACTGCCCTATTGTTTTAACGAAGGGGTTAGGGATAGACCTAGATGGCATAAAACAGGACCCACATACGACACCCCTAGCACTTTTGAGCTAGCACATCCGGGTCAAGTTGTCTAGTGCCCATGCATGTGGTTACGAATGTTTAGTAGGTCATATGTATTTACAACCTTTGGGACATGTGGACCCACATGTAACACCCCTAGCCATTTTAACCCGGCACATCTTGGACATGTGGACCCGAATGCAACACTCATAGCCATATCTTACCACCTTTGGGACATGTGGACCCACATGTAACACTCCTAGCTATTTGTATGTTGTAGAAATCATATGATAGTTCTAGGTTAAGTTGTCTAGTGCATGTGCATGTGGTTCCAAATGTCTAGTAGGTTATATAGGTATGTATCTATCACCTTTGAAACATGTGTACCCACATGCACCACCCCTATCCATTTTGAGCTAGCACATCCAGGACATGTGGACCCACATGCAACACTCATAGCCATCTAGTTGTATATCTACCACCTTCGGGACATGTGGACCCACACGGAACACTCCTAACCAAGTTGCATGTTATGGGGCCCAGATGATAGTTTTAGATCGAGCTGTCTAGGGCTGGTATATGTGGGTACAGATGTCTAGTAGGTCATATAGGTATGAATCTACCACCTTTGAAACATGTGGACCCACATACACCACCCCTAGCCATTTTGAGCTAGCACAGCCCGGGACATGTGTACCCACATGCAACACCCCTAGCCATTTTAACCCAGCACATCTAGGACATGTGGACCCTAATGCAACACTCATAGCCATATCTTACAACATTTGGGACATGTGGACCCACATGCAACACTCCTAGCTATGTTGTATGTTGTAGGACCCACATGATAGTTCTAGGTTAAGATGTCTAGTGTCTGTGCATGTGGTTCCAAATGTCTAGTAATTTATATAGGTATGTATCTACCACCGTTGTGACATGTGAACTCACATGCAATACCCCTATAGCCATCTTGACCCTAGCACAATTACGACATGTGGAGTCACATGCAACACTCATACCCATATCTTACCACCTTTGGGACATATGGACCCACATGAAACACTCGTAACTATGTTTGCATGTTGTGAGACCTAATAACCTTTAGGGGTTGCATGTTAGTGGGACCAAAGAAATAGGGCTGCACATTCTAAGTTTAGATGGTTATTCTTGCATATGACTTATATTTCATGTTGTGGGTCTACATATGGCTTTGATCGCATTTAGTGGTCAAGATCACTAGGTTGCATGTTTTCGGCCTAGGTGGTTATTTTTGCATATTGCTTTTATTTCATGTTGTGGGTTTACATTATCCTTTGCCATGCGTCGATTTACATTATTACGGTTGCATCTTTTTTAGGTCTAGATGTCGATCGAGGCATGCATGTTGTGGGTCTAATTTTTAGGGTTGCATGTAGTTGGTCTACATTAGAAGGTTTACATCTTCTAGCTTTTGATTGCATGGTTTGGATCTATATTTGTCTTTGATTTAATGTAAATTTCAAGGTTGGGCCGTGTAACCCTAGCCCTTGATGACCAGGTGGGCATTTTTTATTTTATGTTCATTTCTTTTTTCCTATATTGATAATGTGAGAAAAGAATGATTACTTTTTCCTTATAGATCAGGTGGGCACTTTTTTCATATATTTTTTTTGTTTTATTTTCCTATTTTTATAATGCGAGGAAATAATGATAACTTTTTCTCATGTGTAACAAGATTATGCCTTCTTCATTTGTTTGGAAGGTTTCTTACTTTTTAGAAAACTAACGACTAGTGCGCCATTGCCGGTAAATGAAAAAAATTGGGGTGGTCCAATTTTGCAAAATATATTTGGTAGATTATTTATAAGAAATAAATACTTTTTTGCAATCGAAAAAAAAGTTTTTTCTAGCAAAGAAAATGAAAGCTTTGTTCGGTAACATTGATAGTTGTAGGTCAAGCTGTACAGTCTGGTGCATCCAGATGGCTAGTAGGTCATATATGTATGTATCTACAACCACAAGCATAGCAAGGAAAGAAGGCGACGCCGCGATGCTCCCGCCGCCGGCCACGGTCATCAAGTTTTTCATAAAAATGAGTTTATCTATATTTTAATTTCATGTTATTATTAATTGGAATTAATTTTGGATAATTTGGTACTCAAGTAAGTCAAAGAACGATGGAAATCTTCTCCCTATAGCTAGGACATGTGTTACCTGCGTCATATATGTATGTATTCAAAACGACGTATTTAAGATTTGAAAAAATGTGAAAATATTCCTGAATGTCAAAAATGGTTAATTTTACCAGTTTGCAAAATTTCAGCCCGAAATATTGTGTAATTTGGGCTGTGTGAAAATGACAATTTTCTGAACCTGAGACATGAACAGTGCAAAATTCGAAAATTTCAGTTTGTCGGACTTTGTAATTTTCGTGTAGGCGAGAATACATACTATTTCAGGTTGAAAATTTACAGAGTCATATAATACATCATTGTCAAGGTCTATGATTGATTGCAGAATTTTTGAAAACATTAAAAATGTCAATTTTTAAAAAACTAAAAATAAGTGCACCATGGAGCCGCGTGCTCCAAATGGAGTTTTGGGTGTTCCATCCGTTAAGTGCACCATGGAGCCCGTGTCCACCAAATGAAGGACACGAAAATACTAATATTAGATAGTAAGTTGTTTACTACATCAACGAGAGACAGATGAAGCACAGCGGCTTTGCTCCGTGCGCCGCACCCGTGAGACCTAGGTTCGAATCTCATCAGGCACCAATTTTGCTTTCTTTTTCCCAGACTCGTTTACAAGCGAGCGTGCGGGCTAGTCTTCAGGCCGGCTCGACTCTCTCCAGGCCGGCTCGGCTCCACGGGAAAAACCAGCTCAGTTCAGTAGGCTATACAGGCTTTGTACGGTTATACGTTTAGGGGGGGAGGACCGAAGCATGGCTCGTTTTGTGAACATTTGTCTTCCAGTTTATGCTCGAGTTTCTTCTGTTTAGTCTTAATGTGCTGTTGGGCAAGTCTGTAATGTCTTATTTGTGAGCCAGTATGAGGTCTTTACATGCCTGCGTGAACTGGTGCAAGGCATTCTTCGCACATCTTCCAGATTTGTTAGGGCGGATGTCTGCATAAAACTACCAGCCAAATTTGGGTATAGGATGCTTTACCTAGATATGCCATGTAGCGTCGACTTGATTTCCTCCTGAACATGCTAATATCTTATTGTGTCATAATAAATTTAGGAAACCCTGTATGTTCAACAACCATTTTCTGCTTCTATTATTGTTTCCACTTCTTCTGCTTATGGTTGGGAGTGCTTTTATCTCATTTGTATATACAGACTACATGTCCTGTAGTTTTGTCCTCTGCTATTGGCGAAATTGTCGCACAATTCGTCAGTCTACTTTGTCTGATGATTGAATTTGATATTTGCACTCCTTTGTTATGAACAGTGTAGTCGCCCTGCCCGCCCCCGATTTCTTCGGTTATGTTTAAGCATAGGCACATATACAGAATATGAGTTGAGGAGTCCCTTTTCGTATTGTATCAGAAAATTCGTCCAGCTACATCTACATGTGTTGAGCTATATATGTGAGCCTTGCTAGTATCCGCATACTTGAGTGTCACACAACTCAAACTGTGTTCCAAAGAACATCATTTACTCAAGTGTAGATATGTTGTCTCCTTAATGCCTACAGCATTGTGCTCGTCCTGTTTAGACAAGGCCTCACTGTGTTGAGCTTATTATTGCAGATCCTGGAGGTCCCGAGTCTCTCGGAGGAAGGCTCCTCGGTCGTGAAGAGGAACTCGCTGAAACAGAAGCAGGAGAAGGACGCGAAACTCGCCGGAGGGTGCTGTCAGTAGATGATCCAGTTTACCGTATGCAACCAGCTAGATCTCGTGATCGACGCCTAGGCATAGCTTTCGTTCTGATGTAAATGAGCTGTATCTAAAGGGACAAATAACAAGCGACTTGCGGTTTTTGGTGTGAAGGGGTGGGAATTGTTCTGTACAAAAAAAAAGGAGATGGTTGCTAACTCGGTTGATCTGGCGAATTCGGTTTGCTGATTGTAATGAGGTTGAGGGAGTCGGTTTGATGATCACCCCCGTACCGGTGTGCGTGGGGTGTAATTTGCTTGTACATACTGATTCAGGTTGTTTTCTGGTGGCATATCTTTGGGTTTCTATGGAACCTCTGTGATGTTTGGGTTTTGAACCTCGGCTCCCTTAGTCTTTTAACCTCGGTGTGGTCGTGTATCATATTGAGCTGTTGTTTGTTGCAGCCAACAGCAAACCTGTTTCTCCCCATAAATCCGTCTTGGTAACAAGATTTCTCCCCGTAAACACTACTTCATTATTGATCGAGTACTAGCTTGAAAGATATTGTTAACAGATCATCTCTGTCAATGGCAGATGCTCACATGATAATTGCAGATCCTCTGAACTCTGCTTCCGGTGTCCCGTCCGTCCTGGGAGTGAGGTGGACGTGAACAGCCAGCCATGGTGGGCATGGCCTCCCAGGAGGGTGCACGTGATGCACGCAGGTGCGCCGACCGCTAGCATTTCTTCCTGCACGGAAGGACGCAGGAGAGGACGATCCTGTATACCCTCGCCAAACCGGGTCAATCACCAGGACAGTACGTAAACTTGCCGACTATCATCAACCTCACGGCACTCACAAAAGCCAAAAGACACCAGCACTGTGTTACGTACGCGAGTTAAACTTGGTGCGGAACGCAGCGATCAATCGATCATAATCCAAACATTTTTGCATCACGCTCTCATGCAACAGAAAATAACCTGAACCTGTCCACCATCTTGTCTCCCCCATTGCCTCCCATGACCCATGGCTTCCCACAGCTCAATCTGAGAGAAACCATGGCTGCCAAGCCAATATGCCATTCCCTTTCTTGAGTCGCTTCAAGGGACGTACTACCTCGTCGAGCTCCCATTTGTATGTAAACAGGCAAGCAGAAGTTTTAAACACCCATACATGTTTTTGCCAAAAAACGAGGGTGTGCAGCCCAGCAGGTCATCCCAGGTTCTCATGGAAGCACGAGAACAGGGTAGGATCCATGTGCAACGCAAGAAAAGAACAGTGAGTTACTACAGCTAGTTCATTCACATGGCACTCCAGATTGTTCGCCGGGGACAAGCGCCACCAATCAATCATGTCGCCGGAGTAGGCGGCAAAGAAATCATCATGACCGCATTTCTGTTCGATGGGCCAACGCCGATTGATAGATCTATTCAGGAGCGGTGGCCGGCCTCGCTGGTTTTGTCCGGTGCTTCCCGCGGGGCGTGCATGCATGCATAATCCTTTCACTGCATATATACGAGTATCACTGTGGGTCTGTGACAAATGGTATCCAATGGCACCTTGATGCAGGACCTAGCTAGACATATACGTACAGGACGTATGCAGCTTAATCACGAATGATACTGTTCGTTCGCAACTTGTAAAAAATGTGATCCTCTTTCGTTGCAGCCTCCCTACAAAATTCCATGTGGATGTACAAACCCAACACTCAAGTTCAAGTTCTCATGGACGTCAATTTTTGGTTCCTATTTATACTTGAGGACCAGACCTTCCTGTTACTCATGCAATTTATTCTGAGGACCAGGATTGGTTATTAACCAAGATAAAAATCCTGATACTTATACTTAAATGAACGTGTGCATCCTAGTTGGTGCAGAGCCCGGGAAGTGAAATTCTCCCCCTTTTTAGCTGGAAGGGCAAGATGCTCTCTTATGGAGATCGGCTAGTCTTGGTTAATTCAGTATTAACAAGTTTGCCGATATTTATATTGTCATTTCTCGAAATACCTAAAGGGGTAAGAAAAATACTTGACTTCTATAGAATATTATTTGGCAAAGCGATAAAAATAAACGAAAATATCGGCTAACTAAATGGAATATTATTTGTAGACCAAAGGATCGGGGAGGCTTAGGTATCGAAGTGCTAGATCTGAAAAACAAAGGTTTACTCAGCAAATGGTTGTTTAAACTTTTAAATGAGGAGGGTGCATGGCAGGAGTTGCTGCAAAATAGATATTGTCACAGCAAGACATTAGCTCAGGTTGAAGTTCGGCCATTGGATTCTCCATTTTGGAAAGGACTAATGCGGGTTAAAGAGGATTTCTTTAACAACGGTCGTTTCATCATTGGTAATGGCGAGTCCGCAAAATTTTGGAAAGACACTTGGTTGGGTGATACTCCCTTACAACATCAACATCCATCATTATATAACATAGTTTAACGAAAAAATGTTTCGGTTCATGATGTGTTACATAATGCCCCTCTCCTAAATTTGTCATTTAGGAGAGCTTTGACTGGGGACAAATGGGATAGGTGGTCTCATTTATGTCTTAAACTGATGGATATTACGTTGACAAATACTCCTGATGTATTTAAGTGGTCACTAACGAATAATGGCCTGTTCAGTGTTAAGTCCATGTATGAGGACTTGATAAATGGGCATACGAGATACCTAAACTCATACTTATGGAAATTTAAAATAGCCCTCAAAATTGAGATGTTCATGTGGTTTCTAAATAGAAAAATCTTGCTCACAAAAGATAATTTAGGAAAAAAGAATGTTCATGTTCATGTATACCATTACACCACCAACCAATATTACTAATTTGTTTAGGAATTGGTTGAATGGGATAGATACAAAGACGAAGGATATGATTCGTATTGGCGTTTCAGCTCTTTGTTGGTCTATATGGAATTATCGAAACAACGTTGTTTTTAACAGGACAAGAAGCTTTCATGTTATGCGGGTGATCAATATGGTGACTCACTGGATTCCAATTTGGGCGTGCCTACTTCCTTGGACCAGCAAGGACTTATGGCCACATGTTGTGCCCGAATCCAGATGGTTGCTCAGGGAATTATCGAAACAACGTTGTTTTTAACAGGACAAGAAGCTTTCATGTTATGCGGGTGATCAATATGGTGACTCACTGCATTCCAATTTGGGCGTGCCTACTTCCTTTGGACCAGCAAGGACTTATGGCCACATGTTGTGCCCGAATCTAGATGGTTGCTCGGATATCTTCTACCGGGCTATGTAGCAGCATATTAGACGTCAGTAGTTGATAATTGATGTTTTACTTTGCTGGTTGATTGTGTCTCAACTTTTTTTTTTCGAGATTAACTTTTTGTTTTGTTGAGATGTAAACCTTCTGGATGCTGCCAAACTTTGCAATAAAAAGTCGTGTCACCTTGCCTTGAAAATGGAGCTATGGAGGGAGTATTTTGAGCGATGGAGCATGGTTTAAATATACCTAGCTGCTGATTCAATGCTTATAGGTTACACGTGCATCCCTGTGAATTCAGCGGCATGGTGACTCATTCGCCATTGATGGTGAAGAAACGGCCGGTGCCCTTCGCATTCGGTTTGGTTCCTCTCTCTATCTTTCCTACTATCGTGAGTGTTAAAGAAGACAGCCGGATAATCTGGGTTCCACGCCACGCGATCGCCCACGACATGGACAGACAGTGGTGGAGCCAGCAATATTGGTCAAGGGGGGCATGGTCATTTTCTCTAAAAATCGTTGCTAAACTTGGCTTATGCATAATTTTTTCTTGATTTATCTTGGCATAGGGGGCCAAGGCCCCTGCTGGTCTCCCTAGCTCCGTCACTGTGGACAGATTCATTGCGGCAACAGCGACACCATCGGGTACTCGTCGATCGTCAGTGACAGTTTGTCATTAACCGTGCTAGCTAGCTGATCCGGCTCCAACTCTCCAAGTGATAAGGAAGCTTGAAAAGAACTGGTTTATTAACGATTGATTTGCTAGCTAGAGAACAAGATTAGCTCACACCAAGGACAACTCTGGTGTCATAATCAAGTGATCAGACAGACAAATTTTAAGCCGAGAAGATAATGCTGATTATGCTACAGGTGCCCGCGCGCGATGATATGGATTGATTGGCGTGGTCCAAATCATACATATCCGGAGAGAGACGACTAGACGAGCGAGGCGCCTCAATTTTGTTTTGAAATTTGCTAGTTGGATAACGATTCGCTGACGGACAAGAGGATAATTCCGCCGAAGATTCCGACAAACGAATTATCAGCAATACAACCAGTTCAAACGGACCGAACGCCTAGCTAAAATTAACCACAGGCCACACCGCATCATGCATGCCTGTACGTAGTAGGAAATATTTCCAAAGGGCTGCAAAAACAAATTACATCCAACCCAATTTAAGTATTATTAGTGCCTACTCTGTAGGTTTAAAAATGGTTTTTTTACTGTACATAATTATTGGTTGGTAGGTACTCCCTCTGTTTTTTAATATAAGATGTTTTAGCATTTGTCCACATTCACATATATCTAGATGTATGTAGACATATTTAGTGTGTATGTGCACTCATATTAGTATGCATATACACAACATGTTGAATAGCTAAAACTTCTTATATTTATGCACGGAGGGAGTAGTACTCTACTTCCCATGTGCTGGCACGCTGAGTGCGCGCCAAGCAGCTAACTCAATTTGCTCCATGCCGCATATACAACGCATAGGACAATTTTTGGTTGACTGGAAATTTTTTTTTGCGGGGGAAAGGATTGTATTAGATAATCAAAGTGTTGTTACAATCCTTCTGGATACAGTCCCATAAAACCTCTGGCACCGACTCTATCCAAACTTGTGTTCTTTGGTTCAACAACCCAAATCTAGCTAACTCATGACTAGCACTATTACAAAGTCTAGAAATTTTAGATATCGACGCAAAACGAGTGGAAGATAGTAATATCCGAAGGTCATCCACCAGGTGGCCCAGAGTCGAGCCTGTTAGAGTATATGTGTACGTGTTGTTGTGGTAGTATAGGATAGAGATAGGATACGTATCCATACGGTCCTGACTTGACTTGTACTCCAAGATGATCCTTGTACTCCTATATATACTCGCCCATGAGGCTCAATAATACATCAACCAATTCCGCCAATCTCATTATTCTACATGGTATCAGAGCGGCAAGATCTTTCACCTAGCCGCCGCACGCACTTCCGCGCCGCGCCCGTGCGCCGCCCCCGGGGAGGTCGATCTCCATGATCTCCGCCGGGGGCCGCGCAACCCGTACGCAGGGTTCGTCCGCCGATCCGTGATCGGCTGCCCTGTAAGTCTTTTTTTTTCCGATCTCTTGATCGGTTTTCTTTTTTGGTTTACCGATCTTAGATCGGATTGAGTCGCCCACCGCCGTCGTCATCGCCGCGCCTCCACTCCGACCATCGGCATCGACGATCTACACCGCGCCCGTGCGCCCGCCACCTGCGCCGCCGTGCCTGCCTCGGTAGGCCGTCGCGGCCTCACGGCAGGCTGCCGCGCACCGCGGCCGGCTGCTGCGCCTTCCTCGGGAGGGTACTGCGGCCGTCCCCCTCGGATCGTCTTCGTCATCATCGCCCGGGACTTCACCGACAACGCCGCCATCGACTCCGATCTATGCGTCGTCCCTGCCATGGCGCATACGGTGCACCGTCGGTCTGATCAACCGATCTCGCGCCCGTCTACGCCAAGCACGTCCCCGAGCACGCGCCAACCACCGATCGAGCTACGGGTTGCCGCTGCGTCGCCCCTACGGGCCGCAGCACCGCCGCCTTGGTAAGCGCCTACCGGCGGCCAACGCGCCTCCCAAGCGTGTACGTGCCGGTGGCCTCCAGCCGCTGCACCGACTCGCGCCTTGTAGCTATGCCGCCCCCTCGGGTCGTGGCGTCGCTGCACGCAGTCTTCTTCGCCGTCCTCGCGCATCGACGGCCTCGGCTTCCACCGCGCCATCTCCCACGGCGCGGATCGCCGCCGTCTGCGCACGGTCTTCGTCACGCCGCCGGGTTCTTCCTCACCTCCCTCGAGCACCGCCGCCGCGCTTCACAAGGTAACCTGCAGGGCGACTTCTCGTTGTCGCAGGTCCCGCCGACTACCCCATCATCGATCTAGGCGTCCCGCATGACCACCCCAGGTCACCGCTGGTTCCGCCGCCTTCTACGTCTACGTCCACTACAACTTCGTCGCCAGCGTCATCGCCTCGTCCCCGACTACACCACCTGCTACTCTACTCCGACAATCGCGGACAGCATCGGCATCTCTCCCTCGCCGCTCTGCGCGTCGCAACCGTCGTGGAGTCCTCCTTTGCTAGTCTTTCTCTGACATGGCGACAAGTTTATGATGGTCCCTGCCCCTCGCACGCCTGGTACTGGCAACACCGGGAGTGCCTTCGTCCCCGACGCGTTCCCGAGTCTGGCAAACTCGGATCGGTGCCTCGTCTTCATCGGCTTCGACAACGTCTTCTACGGCATCGACCCCTCTACGACCGCCTCGACCGCGTCACCGACGAGTTCTTCTTTGCGTACTCAGTTCTGGCAAAACCGGAGTATGCCTTCGTCCCCGACGTGCGCCTAGTTCTGGCAAAACTATGGCCGCACCTCGTCCTCGACGGCTCGGACTGCATCGGCTACGGCGTCGGCCCCATCTTCGACGACTGCCTTGACGCGTCTCCGTCATCCTCCTCGCGCACTATGCGCATGCGGCTTCATGTGCGGCTTCCTCGACACCGGCCACGACATCGACCATGGCGACCCCTCGCGCGGCTACCCCGACCACGGCACCGCCCAACGCTCTCGGCTCCCTCGACATCGGCACAAGGGCTACCACCTCGCTTGAGCATCATCAGCGTCCTCTACAGTCCAAGCATCAGCGCTGCGACACCGTCCACGACGTTCCCGCTCCTACTGCGGGGGGATGTCAGCCCACTGGATCTACTTCGGTTTCTCTCCAGTCTGACCGTCCGCGACGTTCCAGTTGTTCACGGCGCTCCCGCTACGACTGCGGGGGGATGTTAGAGTATATGTGTACGTGTTGTTGTGGTAGTATAGGATAGAGATAGGATACGTATCCATACGGTCCTGACTTGACTTGTACTCCAAGATGATCCCTGTACTCCTATATATACTCGCCCATGAGGCTCAATAATACATCAACCAATTCCGCCAATCTCATTATTCTACAGAGCCGTCCCTCACCTTGCTCGTAGCTAGTTGCACCAACTCTGCGCTATTTGTCTCCACACTGACGCGCTCTTGACTCATGTCTAAAGCAAACCGGAGCCCTTCCATACAAGCTTGTAACTCCGCCTCCAGTGCAGAAGAACATCTATTCAGATCCCTACAAGCTGAGAAAACAAATAGAACCATCACTCCGTCTCAAGATCATACCAGTACCCGCTCTCCCAGACTGAGCTATGAAGGCACATTGAGTTTCAACAAACCAGCAGGAGGTCGCTGCCATACCGCGTGCGCGGGATGCTGCACAGCTCGTACTTCCATGGCCGTCGCCCCGGGAACCTGCTTCCATACCGCGTGGTTGACTGGAATATTAGCTAGCCACATGTCATACATCTCAACGAACTCAGCCTTAGTTTAAGCTAATGCTAATTATCTATTTTTGGTTCTAACAAGGAGTAAGGATACATCGACCGGTAGTTAGGGCCTGTCCAAGAGAGAAGACATTTCTTATGGAAATAAAAGTATTTTTCTTTTTTGAGGGGTTATGGAAATAATAGTAGGTAGATGTCTGTGCCCAAGCGGCCAAGCCGGAGTTAGTGGCGGCGGTACTATGAATTTCTAAATCCACAATGATATTCCCTTAATTGGAGTTGTTGACAACATGATGTTTAGAATTAAGTACTACTCCCTCTGATCTAAAAAAGTGACATGACTTGTACGTATAAACTGATCGTTTCCAGCGACACTAATATCGGATTGGAAGGAGTACTAAATATGAAATATGGTCATCGAGAGGAGCAGCTGGGTCAGATATGACAGTCCGTAAATGTGCTCGTCTTATGGCGGTCATCCGAGCTATCTACTTCCCATTTGGGTGGCATCACAATGTGCTCGTCTTATGGCGTCTATGCGATGCTTAGAATTTGTTCTCTCATTACTATTATGTGGCGGGTCTGTAGTCACAATGTTTCAACTTTTATTTACCGCTTTTTAAAACTTTGAATACTTGGTTAAACTTTGCAATAAAATGCCGTATGCATCACTCCGATGCAGAGGCTGGAGCGTTATGCTCCTAACGTGCGAACAGCCAGTAAATGTGCTCGGTGGATTGCTAGCTAGACGTGGTAGATGCAGCTGGTACATGGTTTGCAGCACGAGGCAGCCGACAGGAACAGGTCACGGCCTTATCAGCACCGCGCCCATTCCGACGTGGCGCCACATGCTCATCCACGAGTGCCACTCCATTATTGACACTGCCCCGTACGTTCGCGCGCTCGTGCCCCTGCAGTCGTCCAGACAGACAGAGATCAATCAGTGGCAGTGGACCTGACTGATTCTTGTCTTACTGACGGAGGGAATCCAAGTTTCTATGTCCAAACCAGCTAATTTTTTTTAAATAATACATGAAATCTATTTAATTCTGGAAATAATACGCAATTTTTTTTTAAAAAAAATGCATGCACTTGTCGGCTTCGCCAAAGACCACAGGGCTTCTTGGCGTCTTCTGCACGGATTTCAGGACGAGTGGCCTGTCGTCTTCGGCAAGGACGACAGGGCTTCTAGTCGTCTTCGCCTATGCAGAGTAGGTCCTGTCGTCTTTACCAAGGACGACTGGATAATATTTTTGAAAAAAAATATGCGTATTATTTCCAGAATTAAATAAATTTCGCGTATTATTTAAAAAAAATTAGCTCCAAACCAGGGCACAAGATCAATTCCAATTTGACTCAACTTATTGAAGAGAAAACTCGGGCGCAATGCACAGTTTTACAGAAGCAAATTTAACAGATCCACGTGGTACAGTTCAAGCTCCAGGGCACTCACTGATCGATCCAAGGGTTCAAAGCAAATTAACGAGGGGGCGATCGAGAAACTAAACGAACGGTTCACGGAACGGGAAGAAGCAGAAGCGATCGATCTTCACACGACGAACGGACATGCAAGCTCGGGTGCTCGCTTAGTAGTCGGTGGTGGGGAGCTGCTCGTGGCTGCGGGAGATGAAGAGGAGCTCGTAGACGACGCCGGCGAGGCCACCGCCAACAAGGGGACCGACCCAGTACACCCACTGGTATCCCCACTCCCAGCTGACGAGGGCGGGGCCGAAGGACACGGCGGGGTTCATGGAGGCGCCGCTGAAGGCTCCGCCGACGAGGATGTTGGCGCCGACGATGAAGCCGATGGCGAGGGGCGCGATGGTGCCGAGGTCGCCCTTCTTGGGGTCGACGGCGGTGGCGTACACGGTGTAGACGAGGCCGAAGGTCATGACGATCTCCAGCACGAGTGCCTCCCAGCAGGTGACGCCGGTCAGGCCGAAGGTGCCGGTGGGGAGCCCGCCGGTGGAGAAGCGGAGGAGGAAGCAGGCGGCGACGGAGCCCAGCAGCTGGGCGATCCAGTAGAGGAGACCACGGAAGAGGGTGATGTTGCCGCCGAGGAAGGCGCCGAAGGTGACGGCGGGGTTCACGTGTCCGCCGGAGATGTTGGCGCCGACGGAGACGGCCACGAACAGGGCGAAGGCGTGCGCGATGGCCGCCGCGATCAGGCCCAACACGGGGGAGGCCTCGCCGCCGCTCAGCTTGGCTGCACAGTTCAAGAGGGATTTAACAGTCAGATAAACCTTCAACCGTAGATTCCTTTGCAGTTTCCCGATTTATCTCTACTTTTTGGAGGAACTGTGTTGTCAATTCAGGCACAAATGTGGCAAGAAATCATTTTTTGCTACTTGTGGGTAGGTTCGAGCACATGGTGTGCGTGTGTCAGACTGACTGGATCGGAGCAGAAGCTACTGATGAAGATCCACTCTCTCGTGCCACACCTCATGGCAAGGATTTCCCCACGTAATCTCAAGGGTAAATTAGTCATAATTTGCAAAAAAAATCATTATTACACCTAAAAAGGCCCTATGACACCACCCCTTTCTGACTTTGTGGAACAGAATTCTCTAGGCTTCTGGTGACACTTTTTATAAAGTAAAGAAAAGTGTTTCTTTGTGCTTGATGGAAAGGGATTTTGTCTCCAAAAGAAGTGTGTGTTTTTTGTCCTCGTGTACTACGACGCAGACGCAGATTAACTAGTAGCTTAATTGTTCCGAATTTACTACCACATGCGATGCGAGTACGTGGGCGGAACTAATGAAATGAGGCGTGGGAACTCACTGAAGGCGACGCCGGAGCCCTGGCCGGCGAAGACGAAGATGAGCGTGGAGATGAACTCGGCGAGCGCCGCCTTGAGGGCGCCGGTCTCGTACACCTCATGGTGGGTACCAACGGCGATCCTGCTCACAGGCATTTTCGCTCTGCTAGCTAGCTAGCTCTCACACCTCCAAATCTAGCTAGAGAAGAAGATGGCAGGCCGGAGCTGAGAGAGATGAGTTGGTGATGAAGGAGCGGGGCAGGGAGGCGGTATATATACACCCGCGCGCGCCCCTTGGGCCGTGACGAGCCATTGATGATTAATCTGACGGTGTGAGGCTGGCTGGTATCCGGATCTCGATCACGGTCACATGCTTGTCTTGCGTGGAGTCACTCTAGAAATGTGTAGGTCCCTGTCAAAAAATTAAAAACCTTTATCTTTTGTAGGGGGAAATAAAAGCCTCTAGAGGCAAAGGTAAGGTCAGGTGGTGCTCAATTTTTTTTCCGCGAAAGCGCAAAAGCTTTACGTTTCGATGAATTGATAGAAAAGAAAATATTTACATGCTCAAGAAAGAGCATACATCTCCGTACAACACAAACCAATAGAGTATAACGACTACAACTCGCAAAGAGTGTAGCACACACTTCACACTCAGCTAGCCCGAGGACACCAACGACAACAGAGCTACTGAACAAGAGAGCCTGTCATAAGCTGATCAATATCGCCGCGTCTCGACCGACGCTAGACACCTCCGAAGACAAGACAGACAGCTCCAGCTAAACTTTCCTTGTCAACACAACCATCCACTCTTGATGCCTAAGTGGTGGCAAATAGATGGCGGGACTTGGTCGGTCCCGAGAGAGACACCTCCTTGGACTTGCCGGTGACGACGTGCATTGCGCCTCTGAAAAATCAACCTTGGACAACGGCGAGCACGCCGATTCACCGAATCTAGGTTTTCACCCGGAGACCTCAACCAAACCGAGGAAAGGTCAGGAAGGGGTCGACACCCCTCGGCGACGCCTCCAAGGAGGGGAATGGCACCCACGGGCGTCATGGCCACCGGCCCGAAGACGGGTAAGACTTTCGTCTATATTGTGACCCAACCCCCACCCTACCCTCCGGATTGGACTAGCCGTTCTTGTCTTACACACCACCACTGCCGCAGCTTCCCGCCATTGTAGCCAAATGTCGTGGCGGAGAAGGCGTGGCCATCATTGCGCCACAGCCTCCTACCATCCGCACGCACGCGTCTGCCAAAACCGCCGCAACGAACAAGGACCTCTGGCACGCCAAAGGCGCAGCCTTTCTTCCACCGAGAACCGTCCATATGACATTCAGATCCGTGCGCATTTTCATGATTTTGCTAAGTTGAGACCATATACGATATTTCTGTCACATATCAACAAATTAGTACTGGACATGGGAATCTGATGTTATCTCGGTCGACAGAGACATATGTGCACCTTCGAAAGAACACCTGGATATACTTGTATGGCGGACACGTATGTGTTTTATCAGGATTCAGCTTCGGTGACTTTGTGAAAGACAAAGTCATGTGACTTTGTTTCACTGAAATGGGGGACCCGCCATGTGTGGGGTCACATGACTTTGTCTTTCACAAAGTCACCGAAGCTGAATCCGTTTTATCATACACGCGGAAGTATTGTTAGTTTCAAGGTTTGTTGGAAAGGGATGGACAAAAGAGATAATGTTTTGTTTGTTCATAGAAAATAGGAGAGATAAGGTGGGCCGAGTAAAATAGGGTCTTCTACAAAAATAAAATAAGAAGAAACCCTGGTATGGAAACACTTCTCTTGTCATGCCTAGTGTTTGCGGCAAATGTTGTTTTCATGTTGCAATTGTACTACTCCGGTGTTGCGAGCGTTGACGCCCATGCCGTTTAGGTGCGATGATTGTTCTCAACGATTTGTTGTCACTTGTCACTTATACGGAATTTGGTGCATGCTGCCAAGGCTGCGCACGGTTAACCGAAAACCAAGAAACCGAACTGAAAAAAACCGAAACCGAACCGAAATTGTGGTTATTTTGGTTTCCGGTTAAGGTTACGGTTAGTAAAATAGCTAACCATATGCCTTGTGGTTAATACGGTTAATAACCGAAAACCGAATGGTTAACCAAAAAACCGAAATGCCTATTAACTTTTATTAATTTGCTACTTTTATTGACTTTTATTAACTTTACGGGTTACTTGTAGCATGTGATTTGCTACTTGTATAGACTTTTATTAACTTTATGGGTTATTTGGTTACTTTGGATCATATGCCTATTAATTTTATAGTCTATTCCATTATTTTGTAATATATGGCCACAAAAAGAAATTGTCATTTTAAAATTCGCGTCCACTTATGTTAATTTGGTTATTACCGAAACCGAATCGAATTTAAATGGTTATAACCGAAACCGAACCGTATTCTCGTACAAAATCGTATTTACCGAAGTATTGAAACCATATAAAAAAACCGTATAAATCGAACCGAATTAACCATATTAACCGAATGCGCAGCCGGACATGCTGCATCAAGATGACTGAGGTGGCGGCTGAAGAGGTGAGAGGTGAGTTTGGAGTATATGCTTGTTTTGGGTTCCGCTGGTCAGGTCCTGGCACCACTCTGATTTTGCAAAAAAAAACTGGTGTCTCGGCAGGACCGCAGGAGTATTTGGTAGTTCCGGAAATTGATGGGGGAGAATAGATAAGGGGCCTGTTTCTTTCTCGAGACGAAATGAAATGACACAATAGATAAGGTTTGATTGAATAAAATAGGGACACGTTTGAAAACTCTGGAGTCTGGACCGGTACGTGCATTTCCTTAGTGCGCACGCGGAACACGAGGCTCGATCGGGACAGCAAACGGCCGTGGTGGTGGTAGCGTCTCCGGCGACGGAGCTGTCACAAGGGCTGGTGGTTGGTGCTGGTTTGGAGGCGGGCCGGGGACGACGTGACCCCTAGCTACATCTCTCCGGCGGCGACCCGGGATTGATTGGGTGCTGCAAATCGGGTCGGCGCCGTACCTGACGCCGCGACCGTGGTGAGGGCGCTCCGATTGGTGGCCTCGGCGTCGTCGTCCGTCGATCGGGAGCTGTCTTCCCGGCCGGCCGGCGAGCGAGCTAGACAATTCTGTGCTCCCAGCCCATACAGTATCACTCGTACTGTAGGTACACATCCTCGATCGGCTGTCGAAGCTGGCTCGTTCGTGCGTCCGACGGGGGCACGTCACCCACTAACACAGCCCAGCGCGACGCCTCCCCGCACGCCACGCTACCCAAATAATTGCCTGCCGCATGCCTCGGCTGGAATTACCGTCATACCCATCGATCGATCGGCTTCTCGAACCCTTCCGTTGACCAGCGATCGATCGGATCGGGACTGACTGTGAACCTCGCTAGTGACAGCTGCCACAGGGTTTAACGGCTACTCCTCTTTTTTAATATAAGATGTTTTAGCTTTTGTCCACATGCATATGCATATAAATGTATGTAGACACATTTTTGTTTACATGTCCACTCATTTTAGTGTGCATATAAACAGCATGTGTACCACCTAAAATATCTTATATTAAAAAACGGAGCGAGTACGTGCTAATTAATCGAAAATGGGGGCATCCATATCCATCAGGGACCCGATCGGGAGCCTGTCTATTCATAACACCGTGTTTAGAGACGGGGCAGTGCCCAGTGGCTTGGGTCGCAGTGGCGAAACCTAGGGAGCCAATTTCGACCCCGTCAGGGGTAGAATTTGTGAATTCTCACAAACGCAGATTTCTATTATATCATTACCACCAAGGACAGAGGCGAAGCCAGCTTAGAAGAGCATTGGAGTCATCTTCGTGTCACCGGGTGCTAATTTACTTTAGTCATCACCGTATCGCCAAAGGATTTACAATGGCCATTGGTGTCAACTGACCCCACTCGCTACGTAGCTCCGTCCTAGCCAAGGGCTAGTTCTGGTAATCTTTCATAACACCGTATTTCTCCACGAAACCGAGAGCTGTAAATTATACAGACCATAGGAGGTCCGGGTTTGCCCTCGACGGATTTCGCCGTTTCGGGCTAAACGAGCATCAAAGCGAGGCCTAGAGCTGCTCGATCATCGGTCGATCTCCGCTATTTTTGGGGAAGTTTTTGTTCGATCATGTTACTCAACTGTACCTTCTTGCTACATATACGATGTACTCTCACATGTCCACCACCTTGCATTGCATGTGGCTACTCATGCATGCTGCACAACCCAGTCAGATTGTCCGATCGTCGGATCACATGTTTACGTTACGTACCATGTGATCTCAAGCGCTTGATTTCCCGGCCGGCCCCCTCTTCTTTTGGCTTAATTATCACCGTAGCGATCACCTGCTCATCGATCGATCGATCTAATCGCGAACTGGTCCTCATTGTTCATACATGCATGTGTATGTCCATCTCATCTGCCCAGCTGCCTCGCTGGAAGATGAATCCATTTATTGTGCGAATCCTTTTGGATATCTCCTGTCTATAAGCTTGATCTGATCGATCGATTGAAACGATAATTTTGTATAATCATTGATGCCGATTAAAATGCCCCACAGGAAACTAGACAATGTGCACGCAATCGTGAGAGAGCTTAATTAGCTGGTGCTGTCGGGGTCAATGGGCCGGCCGGCGTGCATATGCTTCTGAGCTGGACAGCTTAGCTCGTGGGAGACAAGACAAATTAGACGGTTCATTTAGGGAGTTTTTGCTTACTAGTTGGCGGTACGGAGAGTTCATCTAATCTCAGATCATTAGCTAGGGTCCTACATTGCCATCATCGAGATATAATGGAGCAACAAGCAGATTATTTGCCTAGCCATTAAGTCCCCCTTTGGATTTTTGTTAAGCGCCTAGCCCTACTTTAATCTACTGACAAAAGATGCGCATAACCAACGAATAATGCCATCACTTATACCTGTTTTTAAGGTGTACTATAGCTCAGTTTGTCACCTGCTCCTTCACGCTTGGCTTGCTCTCCTAACCTGATTGTGTACCATTTGACAATATACAAAATATGGGCTATCTTATATCCGTTTATTTTTTCGGTAAAAAACCTTTTTTGGAAGAACTTAACGATAATTTAAAAGATGCTCAGTTTCTGCCTCTGAAGAGTCAAATATATTTTACTAGAACAACAAATAGCAGTTCATGATCAATTGAGAAAAAAGCACAACCAACCGAAATAATTATAATGAAAACATAAATCTCCGATAAACCCGAAAACAAAATCAAACACCGTCTAATTGGACTCAGTTTCTCTCGACATGCTCTTCGCGTCTTTGAAAGTTTGACCATATTTTCTGCTATGACACAAGAAAGGTTAAAATATGCACAAGCTCAGTTAACACGCAGAAACCGGTGGAGATTGAAATTGTGGCGGGCTTCTACCCGATTTTGCATGTGTGGAATTCCCAATTAGTAATATCATGCAGCTTATTTCTTAGTATATGTTTACTTTTCGTTAGCAGATAATATCATGAAGCTTATTTCTTAGTATATGTTTATTTATTTTTTCTAGAAATGGGAGCATGGCCCCGGGTCACGATGATGCACACAACATTTATATTAAAAGTTTGAAAATAACAAAATAGCGTAACAACCATAATACAATCACGGATCAGCCAAAGTGGCCGCATGATAAGCCAACAAAACATCTCAAATGATCTAAGAGTACACATATAGCATATGTTTACTACTAAAGGTACAATTTCATCACCTGTTTTACCCTTTCATGTGATACTGTCCAAAAAGCTAACCACGGCAAAAAAAGAGAGAGAGAGAGAGAGAGAGAGAGAGAGAGAGAGAGAGAGAGCGAATAGCAACATGATGCTCGACAGTCTTGCTGGGCTTTCTCATGAACTTTGGCCCAACTAGTGGTGATCCCGCTGTCAGAAGGTGACAACACTATTCCTCTCTTTTCTATTATCGCAAGCTCAAGATTTCCCTCCCTAGCCAAAAATATCGTTGAATCTTTCTGGAAAGATTGAGGAGATTCAAATCTACCACTTCTCCAAAGGATATTTTATTCTCCCTTGTTTACATTTGTAGATGTTATTACTCTTTGGTGTTGGCCACCCTAGACGGAAGAAGTTTGTCTGGGAGCCATCCCTTGTATAGCTTGGGCTTGAAGCAAGCATCAGGAGCCTTACGGTTTGGAGTGGTTCCGAAAAAGTTTGTATAAGTTTGTGACAGCCTAAAACGCTATCACTAACGGACTGAGGCGCGTACCTTGTGCGTAAGGCTCGCGGAGAAAAAGGTGAGGCCTTCGTAGCTATGGGGGACCCTTGTGGCTACGTACCTCTCCAACAAAGATTAACATCTCCAAAGGGTGTGAACTTAGGATGCATGTTCTTCTCCCCGGTGTGGTTATTTTGCATCATTTTCTTTACTCATTTGTTCATGATTGTTATCTTATTAATCTTGTAAGCTAATCATTCCATGCCATCTAGGTTGATTTCACCTCGTTGCATATACAGAAAACTTCTTAGTGTTTTTCCTAAATTGTTAAGAAAAAGTATAGCCGTCTATTAACCCCCTATAGTTGATATATTCGATACTTTCACATGAGACAATTATCTTCTTTTTTTACAGCTATGATAGAATTATATGGCGGCACAATTTCGCAACCTTAAGTTTTTTTAAGAAAAGGGGAGCAAGCTCTAGCCTCTGCATCATGATGATGCACACAACCTTTATATTAAAAAAAAGTAGTATCCAAGTGTTTAGTTGTGGATTATTACATATCACGGATCAGCCAACGTGGCTACATGAATCAGCCAACGAAAAAAGGCTACTAGAAAAACACTACACATTTTCAAATCTTCTACTATGTTGCCACCCATGATGGCAGCAAATAGCTCGAACGACCGCCGTTGGCCGGGCATCCATCATCCATAAGGCCCCGCTGCTCCAAAGGGATGAGAAAAGACCATAGGTGTATCCAGTAGATAGCACGGTGATGCAAAAAGTGAGCATCTCTATTTTGTTAAACACCACATTGTTCTGGGAATACCAAACAGCCCATAGAAAAGCAAAAAACACCAATGCGAATACGTGCTTTAGTTTTCTTATCTACTCCATCAAGCCAATGACCAAACAAATTTGCTACACTAGTAGGTGGAGAGATACTAAAGGTAAAATGAAAAAGCCTCCAAATATCTTTAACAAATGGGCAGGAGATGAACAAATGTTCTACTGTCTCGTCTGCTGGACAAAAAGCACATTTTTTGCAACCTGTCCAATTCCTTTTCAAAAATTGTCCTTTGTAAGAATAACTTTCCGGTGTAAAAACCACATGAAAATTTTAATCTTGAGTGGAACTTTCAACTTCAAGAGGTATTTCCGCAAGAAGGGAGTATGTCCATGCATAAAATCTGAATACATTGATTTTAACGTAAAGACACAATTATGGTCAAGCCCCACTTGAACCAGTCATCCATATTTGATAGAGTGACTCTCATCAGCCTCTCTACCAATTTAATCCAGGATTCTCATTTTTCTCCATTTAATGTTCTTCTAAGCTCAATGTTTAAAGGGTTATGTGACAGCACATCTGCCACAAGAACATTTTTACGGCGAACGATATTAAAAAGGGAAGGGTACTGAACAGACAAGATTTGTTCCCAAGCCATGTATCCTCCCAAAACCTCGTACGAAGTCCATTGCCAACAACAAAAGAACCTCGTTGGAAAAACTCATTCTTAACAACCATTATTCCCTTCCAAAAAGGAGAATCATGAGGTTTCGGCTGCACCTGAGCTAAAGTTTTGCCATTGAGATATTTATTGCTCAAAAGCTCTTGCCAAACACTCTCTTCATTTAGTATCTTATAGAGTCATTTGCTTAGAAGACACTTATTTTTTATATCAAGTACCTCAATACCCAACCCACCTTGATCCTTAGGACGACATATAATATTCCATCTAGATAGCCTATACTTTCTTTTATGTTGGTCACTCTGCCAAAAAAAGCTAGAGCAAAAAAAAAGTCCAACCTTTTCCGAACTCCCACTGGAATTTGGAAGAAAGAAAGTAGAAACATGGGAAGAGTAGTAAGAATTGAATTAATTAGGACAAGACGGTCTCCATATGAGAGCATCTTTCCTGCCCAACAACCTAATTTCTTTTCGAATCTATCCTCGATCATCTTCCATTTCTTGTTCAATAATTTCCGATAGTGTATAGGAATTCCCAAATATTTGAATGGCAACGTGCCAACCCCACACTCGAAAATTTGACAATATTCATTTTCCTTTTCCTTGGCTTTACCAAAACAATACAATTCACTTTTATGAAAGTTAATTCTAAGCCCAGATAATTGCTCAAACATAGATAAAATTAACTTCATATTTACGGCCTTTTCTAAGTCATGCTTAAGAAACAAAATCGTGTCATCAACATACTGAAGGATGGAGACCCCCCCCCCCCCCCCCTCAACAAGATCGGGTATGAGAGCACCAATTTGGACATCCTCCTTTGCACGTGCAATTAGGACATCCAACATATTAGCGACAATATTGAAGAGAATCGGAGACAAAGGATTACCTTGTCGAACTCCTTTTAATGTCTGAAAGTAATGACCAATGTCATCATTCACACGGATACCCACACTTCCCCCTGAACAAAACGACCAACCCAATCACACCATTTTTGATCAAAATCTTTCATACGCAAAGCTTGTTGTAGAAAAAACCACTTGACTTTATCATGAGAGGTGAGTTTGGCGAGGTAGGAGCAGGGTGAAGGCGAATTTGTAAGATAGGCACACGGATTTCAAGGATCTAGAAAATCAAGGCACGATCCACCGGTTCCAACTTGACTGGACTGATCAAAAGGAAAACTGGTGCGAAATGCACAATTTTACACAACAAATTGACAGATCCATGTACAGTTACAGGCTTACGGCTCCAGGGCACGAGCCGACCGAATAATCCATGGGTTCAAAGCAAACGACGAAGCGAGAAAGTAAGCACGATTCAGGGCATGGAATGGGAAACAGAAGAAGAATCAAAAGCGACCGATTTATCTTCGTGGATTGATCAATCGTCCAACTGCTCGTAGTCGCTGCGGGAGATGAAGAGCAGCTCGTAGACGACACCAGCGAGTCCACCACCAATGAGCGGGCCGACCCAGTACACCCACTGGTACCCCCAGTCCCAGCTGACGAGTGCCGGGCCGAAGGACACGGCGGGGTTCATGGAGGCACCGCTGAAGGCGCCGCCGACGAGGATGTTGGCGCCGACGATGAGGCCGATGGCGAGGGGCGCAATGGTGCCGATGCTTCCTTCTTGGGGTCCACGGCGGTCGCGTAGACAGTGTACACGAGGCCGAAGGTCATGACGATCTCCAGGACCACCGCCTCCCAGCAGGTGACGCCGGTGAGGCCGAAGGTGCCGGTGGGGAGACCGCCGGTGGAGAAGCGGAGGAGGAAGCAGGCTGCGACGGAGCCCAGCAGCTGGGCGACCCAGTAGAGGAGGCCCCGGAAAAGGGTGATGTTGCCGCCGAGGAAGGCGCCGAAGGTGACGGCCGGGTTCACGTGCCCGCCCGAGATGTTGGCGCCCACGGACACCGCCACGAACAGGGCGAAGGCGTGCGCGATCGCCGCAGAGATCAGGCCCGCCGGGGACGCCACGCCGCCGCTCAGCTTGGCTGCAGGCACAATCAAAGACGGATCAGTTAGATACAGATACGGTACGTTCAACCGTAGATTGCTTTGCAGTTTCCCGATTTGCTTCTACTCTTTGGAGAAGTTTGGTTGTTTTCCCTACTGCAATGCAATGCACATTAACTTGATGCTGATTAGTCTACACATGCATCCATGCGATCGAGTGCGTGGTTAACGAGACTACGTTGGGGAGAAAAAACTCACTGAAGGCGATGCCGGAGCCCTGGCCGGCGAAGACGAAGATGAGCGTGGAGATGAACTCGGCGAGCGCCGCCTTGAGGGCACCGGTCTCGTACACCTCATGGTGAGTCCCCACGGCGATCCTGCTCACCGGCATAGGCATTTTCTCTCACACACCTGCAGAGGTAGCTAGAGAAGAGATGGCAGGCCGGAGGTGAGAGAGAGATGATTTGGTGAGGAAGAGTGGGGTAGGGGTGGCGGTATATATACACCAGCGACAGCGACAGCTCCCTCCATGGCACCACCGGCCAGAGGTTGGACTTGGTTCGGCTCCCTCCACACGACCACATGCTTCTAAAAAAATGTTATGAAAGGCAAAGCTTTTGTTTTGTTTAAAAAAAAAGTCTTCGGAGGGCGGAGGCCATGGTTGGGCACTTTTTATTTTGGAAAACAGTTCCGCTGATTCTCGGTTGTGTCAGAGCGGCGAATTGGGATGCATACACATTTCTAAATTTTTCTAGCCTCGAAAACATGTACTCCTTGGGAAATCCAGTTCGGCTCATAGGTGCATCTACACCCACTACCCAAAAAACGAATTTGAAAATGTAAAAAAATTCAAACAAAAATTTCGGGTGTACATATGAATATTCTATGTTCATACAAAAAAAATCGGATGAAAACACTTTTTGTGTGGCCGGTGTAAAAAAGACAAATCCGGTGTTCAAAAATGATTCTGCACGTAAGATTTTTTTCTCTTTTTATACCGGTCACACAAAATGTCTTTTCGATGCGAAACTTTTTGTACGGATAGACATTTTTCATATGAACACCCGAATTTTTGTTTGAATTTTTTAACATTTTAAAATGGTTAAAAATGTATTTTGTACAACAGGTTCATCTGCACCATGAGTCAAAACATCATGTCCGTACTCCTTGCCATATTTTTGGACTAGCCGAACAAACTACTAGCCAATCATCATCTGCCTTGGTCGCGTTGCTCATCTAATGAGCCCAATATACCGGAACAAAGAGAGTAGCATTGTACATATAGACACGATGTTAATTATGGTTAACAGAGACTCGTATGCAGTCCTGCTCGTATGGACCCTTTGGAGAAACACTTGGATATGTCTGCGTAGCGAACACATATTGGTTTTGTCGTATCGGGTGGGTGAGTATTGTTATTTTCAAGGTTGGTTGGACAATGATGGAGAGAAGAGATAATGTTTTGTTTGTTTGTTCAGACAAAATGAAGGGCATAAGGTTGACTTAGAAAATTAGTCTTCTAAGAAAAGAGAACAAAGAAAAAAGAAAGAAAGATTTATGTCCCTTATCCCCTGCAGCTCACACTATACTGGTATGAAAATACTCCGCTTGGGCATGCCCACCTCGTCGTCTCTCTGAGGTGGCTTTGGCGGGAACTCTAGTGTCTATTGTTGAATATAAATATATTGCCTAGCGTCTTTCCATCAGTTCGGACTTTTGGTCTAGATGGTTAGTGCAGCAATTCTATATGGTATCAGAGCCAAGAGATCTCGAGTTCGAGACCCCGCTCACGCGGATTAAAAAAAGGAAAAAAAGATCCTGCGGCCCGCTCCTATCCCACGCTAAGGACTAAAATAGACTAGACGTGAGGGGGAGTGTTGAATATAAATATATTGCCTAGCGTCTTTCCATCAGTTCGGACTTTTGGTCTAGATGGCTAGTGCAGCAATTCAATATCTATGGCTTCACCTAACCTAGCCCATGAAGATTTCCATCCACACAATGCCTCATGTTTTCTCGGCATCAGCAGGCATATGAACACTAAAGACATGTCGGTGTTTCATAACCGGCTAGTGAATTTCTATGTAGGTAAAGGCTTGTGACCACGATCAAATGGGTTAACAGCCTCAAACACGCAAGAATGTATACAAGTTCAGGTCCCAGGATCATCCCAGTAAAAACCCTACTCCTTTTTGGATCGATTGTATTTCGGTGTGTGAGACGCTCAGGGTACAAGATGATGTTGGCTGGCGGTTCAGCCGGCTGGGTGGATGGTGGATTCTCCGGTGGAGAAAGTGTATGGTGAGTGCTTGAGGCTGTTAACCCATCCGATCGTTGTCACAAGTCTTTACCTACATAGAAATTCACTAGCAGATTACGAAACACCGACAAGACATCATCGCAATTTCCAGTGTGTTGTAAGCGAGAAATGTTTGAGTGGTGGAGGAGGTTGACACGGCTTCAAACACTACAAGAAGACCTCTCCTACAGCAACGCATTCATCCGTATCTGGCGTTGCAAGGGTATAAGGCAACACATATTGGTCCGTTGGTAACCAATGGATCAAGCGTTGCAAACTAACAACAGATCGCAAACAACAATTCTATGCGTTGGTGGAGAACACAAAAGGATTGAACCTTTTATTAAAATTAAATATTATTTTATGGACTACATTGTTTGAGCGCTTCAATCTTTTTTCTCTATGAGAGATTATAATTTAGAAGAGACATACCACAACACATAAAAATCACAGAATAAAATCCATTGCTCGAAAAAGCAATTCAATATATATATTATTTGAATCACTGTCATAATACATTAAAATTATCCGAAGAGTACACAACTTTGATCTTCAAATCACTGTCATAATACATGAAAAATATCCAAAAATACACAACTTATAATCTTCGTTCGGAATATGACAATCTAACTATCCTATGTATATTGCCACTAATATTCTGCCGTTACATATGTTAAGAGCTCATATCCGAATAGAGTAAATCTTCCTGTGATCTTTTGGTCCTGCAATAAACAAAATTCATTTTTAAGTATCAAAGTGGTAAAAGCTAGAAGAGTATAGTGAATTCTACTATTACTTGCACAAAACATAAAACGAGGGAATGGAGACAAAATGATCAATACTCTGGTCCAATGGTGTTAACTTTCGGAATGAAACATCAGAAATTCATATAAAAAGTTATTTGTCTTCAACATCCATTTCTCCTTTCCAATCATATAACATCCCAGCGATACAAAGTAGTGAAGTAAATTAAGAACTATAGAAACCAAAAATGGCGAGTCAATTACTGTATTATATTCATATCCAGGTTGACGATCGATGACAAATATGTACCCTACAGCCTATTGCAACGAGACTTTTATGAATAAAAAGTTCTTCATAAGCTACAACTAGCACATTTATTATCCACCTAATAAGTGAATAGACACGTAGAACAAGTGTGTCAGGATAAATAAGCTGGTGTTGTACGCTAATATTTTACTTCTCACGGACAATACAGTCAATATGAATAAGAATGAAACTGAATCAAGATAGATGAAATGAAGTGGCCTATTGCAACGAGACTTTTACATGAAGGTTGTGTGGTGTCTATCTAGGAGTATGCGTGTACCTTCATCAGGTACTATTTGCATTTCCTTTCGTGACGATTGGCGATCTGCCCAAGTGCTGATTAGTGACATTGGCCACCTGCAGCAAAAGCAGACGAAAATTGGAGCCAAAGTATTACCACGAAAGAGAGATGCAAACAATTATGATGAGATGGTTTAAAACAGAAATAGCATATAGTAATACTAACCAGTAGTAGATCCGTCGCCAGCAACATTATGAGTTTGCTCGGACTGCAAATTTGAAGATTATCTTAGTAAATCCTCTAAAATTTATTTGTCGAAATAAAAACAGAGAAACTAATCTATGAAGTATTTTATTAGTGAGCATTAAAAAGATCATGAACTCTATGCTTGGAATAGTGATACGACAACCTTAATCTGGACAAAAACAGTCAGTCATGTGCATGGAGAGCTTTAAGCAAGCAACGTAGGGATAGTTTCTTGCATATGGAGTGTCGAGGCACTGCACTAGCTGTGACCAGGTGTTGCCATCCTCTCCTTACGCTTCCTTCCTTCACGCCAATCAACATAATTCTTCGGGGTAACTTGGCTAACTAGGTACGCCACATCTACGACAGTTCTATACCATGAGCTTCCTTATACTCTTTCTTGATCAACCTCAGCCGGATATTTTGCCCGCCTAGATCCTACCATGGTCACACGCCTTAGCATCCTGAAATAGCCAAATGAGAACGGACATGTATTGCAAAAGAAACTGACATATATTGCAAAAGAATGGACAAAAATACAAGCTGTACAGAATATGGGCACAATTTACAAGTACTAATTTAGATCCTACGACACAGATGTGTCAGCTAAGAGGATTTAGGTATATATAATCTAAATTCTGAAGATCCAAGCAGACTAAGAAAACTTGAGAAAATCTCTGAAGCCAAAGATACATTCAGTTATACCAACTCAAACGAGATCGAGAACTTGAACTGTGAGGGACAATATTTATCAGAGCATTAACATCGACTGTACCACAGCAGTTTGCCCACACATCGCTATCCCAGATTCCATTTATCAGAGGTAGCACAAACAGGGGAAAGATGCGGTCACAGTAAAATACCAAACAAATTGTTGGATCTGCGATATAATTTGGGGACGTGTTGAGGGTACCTTTAAGAAGGGGTGGAGAAGGTTGTTGACATTGTAGGAAGACGAGCTTGAGGTCCAGGAGTGGGATCGCTCCAGTTCGTCGACGAGGCTGATGGTCGCCATTGACGAGTTGAAGGTCGACAAGATCGCCGACGCCGGGTCAATGGTCGGGGACGAGGATGATGGCGTCAATGGATCTCAGAAATCGACATGCCGGAGGCTAGTTCTAACAAAGCCACTACAGATCGGAGATGCCCGTCCTGGCATGGTAGGGAGGAGGCGGCGGCGCACGAGGGTTTCGCTCGGTGGGGAAAACGATGAACTAGCGAACACAATGGACGTCTAATATGGAGAGTTTATTCTCATTATTTTTTTTTCATTTATTTTGGGTTTCACGAATGGATGTGAGCGCGGGACGGAAAACAAAAGCGGCGGGAGGACGCACACGATGGAAAATTTCCCTCCACAACGAAAAATTTGGTGGCAAACCTTCCGAGGGGTTAACGGAGAACGGATGTAATCTGCAACAGTTATAGGCATATCTAAAGAAAAAAGTTGCAACATCTATTTAATTCGTTGTCGGATATGCGTTGCTTAAGGGGGAGTCTTCTAGTAGTGAAAGGTGAAAGCGTGATCTCGAAGGCTCAAACTAGGTTTGAGATGTTTGTAATGAATGGCAAGAATCTCTAATGATTCCCATCACATTGTGAGAATGTTCATTGCGTGGCAATATACATGTCAATGAAGTACGTGTGGTGTCTGAGAGCATGGCACTTTGTGTTTTGCAACAATATTCTTGGCAAGCGGTGGTGGAAACACAATGTGACTTTTTTGTGGTTCTCTTCAGGTACAAAATCTCGATCTTGGGGTGACCTAGGTCTAACCTTCATTGCATGTATCTGGAAATCGCGTCGTAAACTTGTCAGTTGTCAATGGCATTGTCTAGAATTTGCTAGGACTTCCTCCGGTGTGAAAACCCATTGCGATTTTTGTGGTAAAATTGGGCGATGATGACGCTTGTGGACTATTATCTACATGGAAGAGTTGTTATTAGAGAACCTACTTAGAAGAATAGGTGTTGATAATGTTGGTAGTTTTTCGGTACTATTGCAAGGCCCTTATTTTTTTGTTTTGTTTCTCTTTTGGTTGTGTGTATTGTTGATGTCTCGAATAGCTCCTGACATTAAATTGTTACGGAGGACGAGTGTGATTTGTATCTTCTTGATATTAATATGTTTCCTTTGTCAACAAAAATGAACGGATATTAATAATAATAATAGTTCCATAGGAGAAATGGGGAAATAATTTTTCTATTTCGCAAATGGCTGTGATTATATTTCGAGGTCACCGACAAAAACCTATTGATTAAAATTTAGGATGGAAAATGATTCCATGCGTTGGGGCAATTGAAGTTTAGCGTCGGGCACTACTTCCGCCTACCACATGTCCCTCCACATGCGCACGGATTCCTCATCCGCATCTTCTCTTCTAGCACCCAACCAAGTAGTGATGCCTTTCGCTTCTTTTCCTTGCGCTGCTATATCACTGTTTTTCCGCATGTCGTTCCTTTCGCGTGTTGCTCTTAATCCCTAACCAGTGGACTCCTCCCATTGGAACACTTATATATTTAGATTGAATTCCACTTTTTAATTACCACCTAGTTATATATTTGTGACACTAATTACCCCCATCTAGTAAAACTTTGTATCGATTACCCCGTTTAGCAACTCCGTACCCTCTTTTTCTGATGCATGCCCGTCAAGGTGTGAGGTGATGCTTGAGCTTCGAAAATGTCAGGCCCATGATGAGGAATGAAATAAATGGACAAGAGAATACCGGGTATGATCACCGATGATGTCCTACTATAGCTTTACATATTTTTGTCGTGCCACATATATGGGCATGTTAACACAACGTCGGTCTTATCTAGCAAAACATTCGCAATCTTCAAATGGGGTAAAAACCGTGTTGAATTTTTGTTAGATGGGATATTGCAATTGAATTCTCACTGGATGATATAATACGTGTCACAAATGCACAACAATAAAGTAAAATTTGGAATTCACTATGAGTTTTTATGTTGCAAGTTGGCGTTTGTTTCTGTCGCGGGCATGGGGAAAGCTGCCTGGCAGATTGGGACAGCAAACGGCCGCGGTAGTAGCGTCTCCGGCGTGCCAGCTCAGGCGCTCCGTCCGGCCACGGAGCTGTCCCGGGAGGCAGGATTCGTGGTTCGTGTGGTTTAGGAGGCTGGCGGCGAGCGACCGTGACCCTCCCGGGGCGGCGCCGCTACAAATCGGGCCGGCGACCGTGATGCCGCCCCGATTGGCCGAGCGTGCGTGAAGGCGAGGCCGGTGACAAAGGTTCTTTGCTCCGTCTAGCAGAGCCCAGCTTTGACCAGCGATCGGATCGGGAGGGCACACTGTCTCAAGCTCGTGGCCAGTCAGGGTCAATGACTAATTTGGAGAACCTTCCGCTAATCAACCTTCTCACATCACATGCATGCATAGTCCACTCAGATCGCCCTTAGAGCAGGACGATACTAACCCGGGAAAAGGTTTGATGTCTCTCGTACATAGCCTAAATGGTTCACAACTCCAGATCATCCATCCATCCGTCCGTCTATCGGTAGAGTTCTTCCGTTTGAGCTGGGCATTCATGCATGTAGAACTTGATATAATTAAGTTGATATGTGACGGCCCCATCTCTGGCGGTGACCAGATTAGATAACGGCTATCAGCTAGCAGCGATCAGCCTCGATCCAATCGCGAATTGGTCCTACAGATCGTGTGTTGTGCTGTCCATCTCATCTAGCTATCCAGTTTAGGTGGCTGCAGTAGCAATTCATTCATTTTGTCGCCCAACCGTGATCCGATCCAACGGCCAGGGACGATAATCTTGTATAACAACTGATGCCAATTAAAATTCCCCCGAGGAAACTTGCGAAACTTGCACACGACTGTAAGCTAGCTATATGGCTGGCCCCGCCTCTCAGGGTCAATGGGCGTGCATATGCCCCTGAGCTGGACAGCTGAGCTCGTGGGAGACAAAACAAACGCATTAGGGGGGTTTATCTAGCTAGTATGAGATCATTAGGTCCTACATTGCCATCATCAACATATAGCTTTCTTGATCTGGATGGCAATCATCAACGTTGGTCTAATATAGCAAGCATTATCACCTCTTTCTCCCTTTGGATTCTTATTAAGCTAGCCCCTACCGGCACTTTAATCTATCTCACGAAAGATGCCCATAAACCACAAATTTCATCACTTAGACCTGTTTTTAAGGTGTACTATTAGTTCATTTTGTCACCTGCTCCTTTGCACTTGACGTACTCCCAACCTAATTTTCTACCATTTTGATAATATGTATGTTACTGAGTATCCTATCTCCGCTTAGTAAGTTATTCTATATTTTTTGTTAATTCTTCCTCCAATACAATATATAGAATATTTTGGACGGGGATGACCCAAATTTGAATCTTCCTCAGCTTTCCATCTCAAGAATTCAAACATACTCGCTCCGTCCATAATATAAGAGATACTAGTTGTTATAACATCTTGTATTTATATTATGGGACGGAGAGATTAGTTACCAAGTATCATTTCGCTAGAACAAAAACTCATGGGTCATGCTCAATTGACGGAAGTACATCAAACCGACATAACTATAGTGAAAACATGACTCGGAGGTCCGGATCGGCGATGGCGGCGTCTTCGATGTGGTTCCTTTCTTGAAAGCATCGTCTTGGAGACACTACTTGGGAAGCTCATGGGTTCTTGTGTGACGTTGCTCTGGTGCTAGTTGCCCCTCTTGTTGAGCTTCCAGGGCACAATGTACGTCGTTACCGGTGACTCCAATATGGTGCCTTCCTAAAGGACGACCCAGTCCTGCGCTGCTCTGCTCGGGATTGGAACAGCAAACGGCCGTGGTAGTAGCTAGCCTCTCCGGCGTGCCGGCCGGCCAAGGAGCTGTCACGAGGGGGCTGGTGGTTCGTGCGGGTTTGGAGGCCGGGCGGCGTGGCCCGGGATGGGGTGCTGCAGATCGGGTCGGCGCCCTACGTGACGGCGATTGCGCTCGTACGACGGGGACACGTCACCCACCGAACAGCCCAAGCTCGTTGGCTCCCCGCACGCTGGGGGCGCCACGGCGGACGATGCTCGTCGCCCAGTTATTGGCTGACAGCATCGGCTGAAATTACTGCCATACCCTCGTCTTCTCGTCTTCTCCACGCTCCACACGTTGACCAGTGATGGATCGAGACACTGTCCTGCTTCTTTCTTCGTTTTCTTAAGGAAAAGGTCTATTCTGAACCTTGAACTCATAGAGCCTAGCTAAATCGAACCCTAAACTCCAAATCCCGGTCGTTGGCACACTAAACTTATCAATCCCAGTCTAAATCAAACCTTGGACCTGTTTTTTACCACAGAAAAAAAACCATACAGGATAATTTAATATTCTCACTGACTGATTTGGCCCACCTGTCATATTTATCTTCAACCTCTAGTCTCTCTCCGAATCAACTTCTCTTCTAAGGCTGGTGCCAGTGCACCGCCCGGCTATAGCCCCGCCACGTCAGATTTTACCCCCACTCTCACCCCACTCTCACCTCACTCTCACCTCACGGTGCCAGTGCACGGGCTGTAGTGGCAGGCTGTAGCAACGTCAGCTTCTCTCTCCTCCACGTCAGCATTTCTTTTTCCCATTTAGTTATTTCACTCGCTTTTGTTTAGACATTCAAAATAATGCAATAGAATTATTTTATTCAACTAAAAATATTACCGATTACATAGTAAATTAAAAAATTAAAAAATTACATAAAAAATTAAATAATAAATAAAAAATACATCGGGGATGCGGTGAAGAACCGACATCGGAGCGACGATGTGTCGGAGAGAAATCTTCATGGGGAGGGACGTCGGACTGCAAGAGATCGGTGAATGCGGTCAAATCTGGAGACCAACCCGACATGGTGGAGAGAAATGAGATGAAGTGGGGTGTGGAAGTGAGATGAACCAGGTGGGGGTATTTATAGGGGGTTGTGGATGAAATTTGGAATTTTTTGCAAATTTTTTTCGAATTTTTTGAAGCTCCAACGGATACCTCAACGGCTAGCTGACGTGGACGAATCAGAGCTCGCCACGTCAGCTAGCCGTTGCTACCGCCCGCTCTCGCCCCACCCCGCCATCGCGTCGCCCGCCTCCCGCCCCACTCCCGCCTCCCTCTCGCCGCCCTCTCGCCGCCAACGCGGGCGACAGCGGGGCGGTAGCGCCCGCTACCGCCGGGCGACGGAACCGTCGCCCGCCGCTGCCGTCCCGCCTCCCTATCGCCTCGCTCCCGCCCCGACCCGGGCGGTATCGCCCACCCTCCAGCCCGCGTTGGCACCAGCCTAATCATTTACATGCGTCTAAAATTGACATGCTTGTGGCCTCCTTGGAGGACCGCCGGCGCGCTTCTGTGTATAGGGACATCGCTGCCGTTGCGTGCCTCCTCCGGTCCCTTTTTATTTTGCTCTGTGAGTCCGGTGGTCAGATCATTAATCCCATAGCGAGATTTGCACAACGGAGAGCATTAGCAGAACACAAAAGTGCTTTGGTTAGACTAGTAATCCCTCGGCATGGTGCTAGCCTGGTGCCATGGTGCGTGCTGCTGGCCTGCTACTTGCCATGGGAGAGTCTGATGCACGCCGCCTTGGCAAGACCACGCGGTAGAGCGCTGCAAGCTCTGCACAACTAGGCTGCTCCGTTCCTCGCTGGCCGTCGAGCTCGACCGCGTCAGCATTGACTGCCCAAGACGTGGCCGGCTCGCGCTCCTGCCGCTCCTCTTCCCCGTCGACGAGGCGCGCCTGCTCGAGCTCATCCCACAACAGCACCTTCTCAGCTCGAATCTGAGCCGTCAACTTTCCTCGCCGTGGCCCTACAGCTTGCTCTGCACTGCCCCGGTTTCCCATTGTGGTGTTGTGCTCCTCCAGATTGCTAAGCTGTTGTGCGCTGGCTGCTCGGGGCGGCAGCTCGATGGGGATCGATTCGGAGTCAATAAGAGGAATAAATTGGGGAAGAAGAATATGACACATGGGACCCACTGTCAGTGGGAGTAGCGTGTAATCCCAATCTGGATCGTCACTTTCCCGGTGAACCAAACAGCTTCAGGGTTTAATTTAGACCGGGATTTACAAGTTTAGTGTGCCAACGACCGAGATTTAAAGTTTGGGGTCCAATTTAGCTAAGGCCTATAAATTCAAGTTTTAGAATGGACTTTTTCCTTTTCTTAACTCGAGACGACCGTGTAAGTGCTCCACGTACACTTCATGTTATTCTCCTGTTCGTGCACCACGCTGTCCTCTCACATGCACCACCATGTTGCATTGCATCCTCAGATCAGATCGGCTTCGAAGCCACAAGAAGAAGAACCTTCATATCGATCGAGAATTCGAGATCCCATCCAATACATACTTACCTTGTCCTAATAAACACATAAACAATCCTACGATACTTCCTACAGTGGCTGATCCGATAATTAATATGCTTATCTGCAGCTGATCGTGACTTGACCCCAATCGTCTAGCTTGAGAGAGCAGGCCGTGTAATGCGTTGGCGATCTCATCTAGCCAGCTAAGCTATGCTCCTCCTTGAGAACTTGCCTGTGGCAAGATGGTTAGTTGGGTGGTTGTACCCCTAGCCCACCAGAGTTCAAACCCCAGGTTTGACGCTGGTGTTTCTCATTTAAGGCGGAATATTCTTCAGTGGGAGGCGACGTTCCCGTCGACAGCGAGGCGCCCGTGGTGACTTCGTCAATCTCAAGACTCGACCCGCCGACTCAGTCTCTCGGAGGTGCTCATAGGGGTAGGGTGTGCGTGCGTGCGTTCATAGGGGTGAGTGTGTGCGCGTGTATATGAGCGCTTGCGTTGTACTGTGTTTCGCAAAAAAAAAAAAAAAGCTATGCTCCTCCTTGCTGGAAGAGGGATATATCCATTCATTGTGCGAATCCTTTTGGATTATCTTGTGCAATCCTCATCATCTAATCAATTATGTACTATTAGGGACGGCGATTTTGTACTCGTTGTTGATGGTATTAAAAATGCGTCGAGGAAACTTGAAAACGGGACAATTTGCATCATGGGCTTAGCTGGTCAATGGGCGCGCGTGCATGCTTCTGAGCTGGACAGCTTAACTCGTGGCCGCAATCAAGCCTAGCTAAACGGTGCATTAGGCACCCATCATTGCCATCATATGATGACAATGGAGCACGCTGCACGCATCTGCCCTTTTCCCCGTCTTAGAGTCACCGCTATATATATGCACACCTTCTCTTTTAATCGTCACAAAAGGATGTCTATGAAGAAACAACTTCAGTCACTCCCCTGTTTGCAAAGCCTACGTACTATTGATCGATTTGGTCAGACTGTCACCTGCTCCTGCATGATGTACTTAAGAAAGTACAACTGATTGAAACAACTAAACGAAAGCCAACAACTATATATAGATCTCAGATAATACCAAAAAGTTTTGTGATAGTCCTTTGAATTTGACTCTAGAGTAGCGGCAGAGCCATAAGAAAATGTATGACCGGGCCGGGCCAGCCCAAAGTAAGAGATACTCGATTGTCTAAAAAAAACAGTGGATTGGGCTTACCGATTAATTGGCAGATGTGCAAAATCATGGGCGAGCCACGGCAAGGTTTTGACCTTGTGTAGATCCGCCCCTACTCTAGATTTTTGCCCTTCACATCTTGATGTCCCGCCGTATCTATCATCGGCGATGAAACCGCAGAAGGCCAGTTCACACTCCTGACTAATCTCACACGTTCTGAAAAAAACACATTAAGCGATCAATTGACGTGGGAACCTAAAATCGCTAAACACATCAGCGACTGCCAAGCCATTGCTCTACTACCGAACTTTCGAGAGAGAGCATGATATGATGTGCCGTGTCTAAAGTTCCGTCGGCGTCAAGAAACAACTCTAAAGTCACGTCAAAACACTACGAAAATTCCCAACTCTAGCTCGGTCGATTGCATCTCAATGTTCTCCCAGGCACCCGCCAAAGAATGTGTAGAAGACCATACTTGCACAAGCTCGACCAATATCGAAAGCTTGGAATAGCCGCATGAGCCGTCCACCAGAAGGGGTGCGGTGACCGGTGGCACACCCCTAACAACACAAGATGTCGAACTGCCCCTTTCTCACCGGACCGCCGAACGTGATGATCGCAAAGACTAGACGATGAAACATGAGGAACCAATACACCGCTAGCTCTTCCACGGCGGCCGCAGCCGGAGTTGTTACATCTCACCACAGGAGAAAAAAAAACTTCAGGATTCCCTCTAGTGTTCTTCACACGGGCCACTGCAAACCGCTAGGTGAGAACTCGTTGCATCCTGCATGGGCCATATGCGTTTCCTTGTTCTGATAGCCGGAAATGAGGAAATATCCTGGGCCTCTGTGCTAGACAAAACAAGTTCCAGCCCATCAGCTCTCTCCGTCACCCTTCCTAATTATCTAGGCCCATCCTATAAAAAACCATTCTCTGGGCCAGTCGTGGGTTTTACAAGTTTTCTACATTGCCACGGTCACATGAAATTCTTCTCTAAGCGTAAAAAAAGATTTTATTTAACGAAATACATAATTGTGTACCAAAACCACCTAAAAAGAAGGTAAAATAAAATCACCAATTCTACGTCGACGGGAGGCGGTGGATCTGGAGTCGGGAAGTCATGGGGAAAATCCCCGGTCGACATGCCACATCGATATGTGCCTCGCCGCGTGCGGCAGACGTGATCTTCGCTCAGAAAGCCTTGATGGCGATGGTGCTTCTCTGGTTCTTGCGACGATGTAGGTCTTTCTTCTTTTCTGCCGGTGAGCGTCTCAGCGGTGCTGATGGTTGGCGAAGGCCGATAGTGTCGGTGTGTGCAGGGACCCCCATGGATTATGTTGTGTTTTTCCTTATTTGGGGTTCTTTCAGCAAAGTTTTCAGGGAGTTGTCCTCGCACGATGTCTTTGGTAGTTTGTGAGAACATTTTATAATCTCTTTTTACATTAATGAAATACACAATTACTTAAAAAAAGAATAGATTTCCGCTTGATTTCAAAATTCAAAAGACTCCGAACAACATTCCAGCCCAGCCGATGAATGGACTACCGTCGTCGCCCAATAAAAAATCTTCGGTTTTCACCCTAGAGAAAGACCGAGTTTTAAAAACAATGCCTACAACAAGACCATTGTCAGGTACAACCAATGAAGGCCGGACTTTGGGTATTCACCCTGAAAATCAAAGCTCAGTACTCGACGAGCAAAGATGCAGTTCACCTGTGTTGCCACCCCCTCTTGCCAAGACTGCTGCATATGTGAAAATTTGTCAGAGGACAACGTTATTTTCCGGCGGTTGCCGAACACACCGTCAAAATTTGCCTTTGCCAGGTACCATTAAAATTTTGTGGTCGTTCGCCAGAATACATCGAATGGCCAAAAACGGAAAGTTTGATGTTTTGTGGCAAATTTTCCCAATTAATTATCCACCCAAAAATAAAAATTAATTAGCCTCCCAAAATCAAATTAATTATCCCATGGGATTATTCCATGCCGATCCACCGCTCGCTTGGCTTGCGAAGGAAACTTATCTAATTTTCACCGAGAATTCTGAGGCTTAAAATTCCGGGGAAAAAAAATGCCTTAGTCCAGAAGCAAACTGCGACTGCGACCAACGGATACATTTCGAAATTCGAAAAACTCCCTCGCGTTCGAGCCCGAACCCAGCCGACGAACGCGGCGCGTGACGGGTGCCGCAACGGGCTACTTGCCCTATCCGCGCCGCGCCATCCGGGCCGACGGCCACGATCGCCCGGCAGCTTTTTAAATAGACACGCTCCCCCGATCCCCAACCCACCCCCGATCTATTCCTCCTTCCCCAACGCCGAGCACCAGCCGCCGCCGCCGCTCCGCTCCGCCCCGCCCCAAGGTTCGTCGCGCGCCGCCTTATCCTCCTCCGATTTCTCGTTGCGTCCGCTCGATTCGTCGGCTGGATTGTTTGGATTGTTTGGATCTTATCTGAAATGTTTTGGGGATTTGATTTTGATCTTACTGTTGCAGAGCCTCGATCGAGAAGTGGTGGTGGACGACATGGGCCAGATCCAGTACTCGGAGAAGTACTTCGACGACACCTTCGAGTACAGGTGCGTCCGTGCCCGAACCCTAGCCCCCTCCCCCCTTCTTCCTCCCCTCTCTACCGCTCGACGGCGAAACCCTAACTTGTTTCTTTTGTTCCGCCGCGCAGGCACGTCGTCCTCCCGCCGGAAGTCGCCAAGCTGCTCCCCAAGAACCGCCTCCTTGCCGAGGTAAACCAACCATCCAGACCCCCACAGCATTCATTCCCGTTAAATTTTCCCGGATCGGTTGCCCGATTTGTAACTGGGGTTTTCCGATGCCTCTTGCAGAACGAGTGGCGCGCGCTGGGCGTGCAGCAGAGCCGTGGGTGGGTGCACTACGCCGTGCACCGACCGGAGCCGCACATCATGCTCTTCCGCCGCCCGCTCAACTTCCAGCAGCAGCAGGACGCGGCCGCGGCCGCCGCCGCGCAGATGATTCCCAAGTGATCCCGCCCCCAGAGGGCTGCGGCGGCGACCAGGGGTTGGGACTCGCGGTGAAAACCCTAGGCCCTTTCTATCTCTAAAAGGGCAGTCGTGATGCTGCTGCTGATTCACTCTGGTTTCTCTGCTCAGGATTTAGTTGTGTCGTCGTGGGTGTCCACTCTGTGTTTGTGGAAATGCCTGGAAGGAACCTGTGGTGTGTTAATTAGTCTGTGTTATCGTTGGTACTCTTGAATCCTAAGTTTTTATGTGATGCTGGCACTGTTGGTACATGTTTCTGCGATGATCTGCTCGTGTTTATGGTTGCTTTATGGTTACTTAATTTTGGGAGTTTATTATTATAGTTCATATGAATGTGAATCTTATGTTAAAAAGAAGAGCAATGAGCATGAAGCATTGGTTACAGAAGAACTGCGGCTTGTCTCGTTGATTACTAATAGCGAAATTGGACTTCTTTTGCATGTTTGTTACATCAATAGCGGCCTGTTAGTGTGCTGTTGTGAGATGTACACAGCCATTTTGCTGCCATCTTCTAGAAAAAGTGTTTGGTTGGTTGTTTGCTGAGAGGTTTAACACTTTGTCGTTGATCATCCTTCTTTGTGGTAATATGCATTATACAGATTCAAGTGACTGTAGCGCTAGATGCGACACACTGATATGTTGGTGCCGTGGTGTTGCTTAATGCTGGTGCTAGAATAGAGTCTTTGCAAAAGTGGATGATTTGTTTCATGGAGTCGTGAATTTTTGTGCAGCTGTGTGAATGTGTACTACATATAGTACTTCCTAAACTTTGTAACTGTAGTTGGGAGAGAAAAAACTTCTGGGTTGGAGGTGCTGAGGTTTAACGGCATGGACTTGCAGTATTTTAGTCTGTGTGTTCATGGGTAGTCTTGAATGCTAAGTTTCTATGTGATGCTACTACTGTTGGTTGATCTTCCCGCGATGAATTGCTTGTGCTTATGCTTGGTTGATTGTCTATTTCCTTCTGTTTGGGAGTTTAGAGTTCATGTGATAGTGAATCTTATGTTAGCTGGAGCAGTGAACATGAGGCGTTGGTTACAGTTGAACATGGAACATCTGAACTGACCTATTTTGCAACAGCTAAATTTGCACTTCTTTTGCACATTTGTTACATCAAATGTTCCTTGAGAGTTTGATGGAGTCATGTGCCTCTGTTGAAACGTGTGCTATTAATGTAATATTGCATAAGCTGCGTAGCTGTAATATAGAGAACAAACTGCTGGATTGGAGGTTTATCAGCAAGTTGGAGATGCTGAGGTTTATCATCAGGTTGGAGATCTCGAGGTTTATGAGCATGAACCTGTAGTGTTTTAGTCTGTGTTATCATGGGTTTGTGGTGCTGGTACAGTTGGTAGATCTTCCAGTGATGATGGCCTGCTCTTGTTCATGTTTGGTTTATCTTATACACGAAAGGCTCGCATGATCTGTTCTTGGTTTATTGACTGTTTCCTTGTGTTTAGGAGTTTAGAGTTCATCATGTGACTGTGAATCTTATGTTAGCAAGAGGATATGAACATGGACCATTGATTAAAGATGAACTATGCACTGTTTGTCTGGATGTTTTACAAACAGTTTCATCGGGTGCTGACCTGTTGAATGTGTGCTATCGTTGTAATATTTAGTTGTCACTCGAAGAAACGAAAAACTTGTGGATTGGAGGCGCCGAGGTTTATTGACAGGTTGGTTAACTTGTTAGCTGTGCATGATCATCTGTTGGAATTGAAAAGATTAGGTACTAGATTGAACTAAGTGCGCCCCTGTAGCAGTGCAAATTAGGGTGGTGCTTAAGCTGACCAGTGGTAATGCTGGCGCTGTATCGGAGTTGTTTTTTCTAGAATGTGATGGCTTGCTCGTGTGTTTCTCACCTGGTTGCTGGATTATGTGGGAATGAACCGGTGAAAGTTGATGATCTGCTTGTGTGTTTCTCGCTTGTTTTGCCTTGCTGGATTATGGTGTGTCTATGACCTGCGAACTGGAGATGCTGTGCCGAACAGAAATGTTTACAGTAACACACACGCACTGGTTGAATTTTGTTATTTACCAGCACGAAGTCGAAATATCTGTTTTTTTCTTTCATACTCGAATTGCTCCAGTCCAGTATTTTTTTTTTTTTGAAACATCCAGTCCAGTATTGTGAAATCTGAAGTTTTTGGGAGTGTAGTGTAGCCCTGGTAAATAGCAGGCCCAAGGGAAGTGATCCCAAGTCTCAAAAAAAAAGTGAAGTGATCCCTGGAAGTCAGGATGCAGGAGGCGGCGGATGTCCGCTCGTCCGCTTGAGCCGCACCGCTCCAAAAGCCCAAACGGCTTAGCGGATGGGCCGCAGAAACTTGACGGCCCTGACGGAAAAGGTCCGCTCGTCCGCTAACCTTCCGTGTCCGTCTCCTTCTCCTGGCAATCCGCATCGATGGTAGGTAATACGTAGCGGAGGATCCCCGGCCAGCCGGCCCCCAGCACCACTTAGAGCTCGGCTCCCTCCCCAGATCCCCGGCCCTCAGCGCCACTTAGAGCTCGGCTCCCTCCCCGGAACCCAGCGCCACCTAGGGCTCGACGCCCTCCCCGTCGCCCAACTCCGGAGAGATGTCGAGCGTGGTGGAGACAGCGACGGAATACGCAGCGGAGGAGAAGCTGCCGGAAGAAGAGAAGATGAAGACGCCGGAGAAAGAGGAGAAGAATTCGGGGAAGGAGGACAAGAAGGAGCCACAGGTACGGTCTTGTTCTCCCGCTCCTGATCAATTTCTTGTCAATCTCATGATGAGCCTCATTCTGCACAGCCAGATCTTGCATGATAATAAATATGTGTATAGATCGATGGTAGGTAAGCTCGTATAAGTGAGTTGAGTGAGTTGATTAAACCACAGAACATCATAATTAGCTCGTATAAGTCTAGATTGAGCAGTTCATACTGAAGATAAAATCTGCAGCATCACGTTGGATAATGCATCAGTCAATGGCTCAATGATGGACTATTTGAAAGAAAACTTGACGAAGAAACACATGCTCACTTGTGGAGGAAAACTTTTTCATATCCGTTGTGCTGCACACGTTCTGAATCTTGTTGTCCAAGATGGTTTGTTGGTAATGAAAGGTTCCATCGATCAAATCAGAGAGAGCGTCAAATATGTCAGGAGTTCAGAACCTCGAGAGAAGCTATTTGAGGATATAGTTTGCCGGCTCGGCATCACCTGTCAGAAGGAACCATCACTTGATGTTGCCCATCGATGGAACTCGACATATCTTATGATCGATTCATCTTTGCCATACATGGAAGCATTTGAGGATTTAGCGAAGGAAGATCGACAATTTAAGTATGTTCCTTCAGCATATGATTGGGAAATGGCTGAAGCGATCCACTCATTACTAAAGTTGTTCTTTGAAGCCACAAATGTTGTTTCAGGTTCTAGTTATCCAACGGCAAACCGTTACTTCCATGAAATATGGAGTGTCAGGCAGCTGTTGCAAAAACAAGCAAGTAATAAGAACCCCATCATTGCTTCCATGGTCAGCAAAATGCAGAAAAAGTTCAACAAGTATTGGAAAGAGTCATATTTGGCGAATTGCATACCCGTGATCGTCGATCCGAGATACAAGAGGGGTTTCATTGAGTTTCGCCTCGGGCAAGCTTTTGGACATGAGGCAGGAGAACACCTTAAAAAGGTGGACATGATCATGAAGAGTCTTTTTGAAGATTACTCTAACGAAATGGGTGATTATGTTGCTACCAATCCATCTGAAGAAGAAGTTCAAGATGGAGTTGCAGAATTTGATGATTCATTGGCTGATTGGCAAGCTCATTTGTGTGTGCAGAAAAAACAAGCACCAAATGAGCTTGAGAGATACTTGAATGAAGAACTATTTCCCCAACAAAAGGATTTTGACATCTTGGGATGGTGGGGAATGCACGGTCCTAAGTACCCGGTTATATCTTGCATTGCTCGTGATGTCCTAGCTATTCAAGCATCCACAGTGGCATCGGAGTCTTCTTTTAGCGCCGGTGGAAGAATTCTTACTGATCATAGGAGCAGGCTGAAGAGTAAAATGGTCGAGGCATTGGTATGCCTTCAAGATTGGCTAAAGGCTGCCAGTAAGTTTTTTTAATAGAGTAGGCATGTAAAAAAAATCAACTTTGTTACTAACTTGATGATCTTTCAATCCTCCAGACCCTAAAACAATGAATAAAGATGCTGAGGAGGAAGAATGCTTGGTCTTTTACCAACTAAAGGAGTGCCATGAAGAAACGGCTGCAGAGCAAGTCAAAGGTGTGTACATGGTCTTTGTTAATAGTGCAGCTTCCTTCTTAGTAGTGGAGTTCATATTTCTAGACAGTAACTTGAGACATTAGTTGGCACTAGCATCACAAGCAGTAGTTTCTACTGATACATATGCCACTACTGCTTTGTTAATGATCTTTGTTAGATTATAACCATGTTCAGCCGTTTTTGGCCAGCCTCATGAATCACGTGACAGAGTTTGACCATGCTTCCATACATCGTTTGGATTTTGCATTGTTCTTTGCTGTATTCCTGTTCCCATCATTGGACAATTGATTTATTGTTTTTGTACTGAACCCAGATGATACTCCAGAAGACCTACTTGTGTAATGTTTTTGCTGTAATGATGGAGGTTATAGTCAAGAAATGATGTGTGGTCAGCTTCGTCACACAGAGACATAGTTACAGCTGAGCCTGGTGTGCAAGCTAAATCTCATTGTGCAAGCACATTTAAATCCTATCTGAACCTGATTGTGTAATGTTTGTGCAAGCTTAGCTGTTTATCTGAATCTGTTGATGAATCGTAGCAACTGAACCTTGCATACTAGTCTCAGCTAGCAGCGGCTGTTTCAGAAAGTTTTGTGTTTGTAATATGTTCCCAATATTTGTTGTTCAGTACTGGTAAATTAATTGATGTCAAATCTTGTACTGAATGTTCAACTGAATATTCCACTTCATATCAGCTGCAGTTCGTACGTCAAATTAATTGGTTTCAGCTAGTACAGCGGTCTTCTAACGCCAAATATCGCTAGCGGCTCATTTTGTCCGCTGATATCCGCTGGCCATAGCGGCCGAACCAGCGGGCGGACACGGAAGCCGCTAATCAGTTGATTAGCGTGCACGGACGAGGCGGCACAGAGCGGACTGGCCGGCGGCCCGTCCGCCTGCACCCTGACCTGGAAGTCTGAAACCAGTGGGCGGCTGGTTCGCGTCGTTCTCAGGCAGGCAGGAGTCGGGTCTTCCGTTCTCGCTGCGACGTTCTCCACCACACACGGCCGCCGGGAGGAAAACGCCATGTGTGCTCCAGTCGCGGCCGCCTTCCTCTGCCGTGACGCAACCTCGCTACTTCGCCATTGTCGCTTCAGTTCTCACGATCCGAGGAGAAAATGCCGGTGGCGATGCCTTCCCCCTCCATGCTCCTCCCCCCTCACCCCACGCGCCACCGGCCGCCGCCGCTGCTCTCCTCCCTCGCGCCGCGCGCGGCCTCCAGGAACCTCCGCCTCCCCCGCCGCGCCAGCACCCGCCTCCGCGTGGCCGCGCCGGCGTCCGTGCCCGGCGAGGCGGATCGGTCGGAGCAGGCAGAGCTGAGCACGTCGGCGCCGGATTCGGGGGAGAAGTTCGTGTGGCGGGACCACTGGTACCCGGTCTCGCTCGTGGAGGACCTGGACCCGCGCGTGCCCACCCCGTTCCAGCTCCTCAACCGCGACCTCGTCATCTGGAAGGACCCCAACTCCGGCGACTGGTCCGCGCTCGACGACCGCTGCCCGCACCGCCTCGCCCCACTCTCCGTAAGCCCCCTCCTCGCCTCTCCCCGTCCGTGCCAGCAAATTCCATGTACTGAGCTGCCTGCTTCTCCACGCAGGAGGGGCGGATCGACGAGACGGGCTGCCTGCAGTGCTCCTACCACGGCTGGTCCTTCGACGGCGCCGGCGCCTGCACCAGGATCCCGCAGGCCGCGCCCGAGGGGCCCGAGGCGCGCGCCGCCCGCAACCCCAGGGCGTGCGCCACCAGGTTCCCCACGCTCCTCTCCCAGGGCCTGCTCTTCGTCTGGCCCGACGAGAACGGCTGGGACAAGGCCAGGGCCACCAAGCCTCCCATGTATGTCAAACATTAGTTTTCATTGAATTGGATTCAGTTGGGAAGTAGCAGCATTTGATCATGTTTGGTTTCAGGCTGCCCAAGGAGTTCGATGACCCGGCGTTCTCCACGGTCACCATCCAGAGGGACCTCTTCTATGGGTATGATACGTTGATGGAGAACGTCTCCGACCCGTCGCATATAGAGTTTGCTCACCACAAGGTAAATGCTGCGTCAGAATACTTAGCTGCTTGCTATACTGGGAGCCGCGGTGGATAGAATCGAGGAACATTTGTTCTGATCGGTTGTTTATATTTGTTGCTGGCCGTGGAGTATACTCTTCAAGTTTAACACTTCAATTTGGTTTTGATGTAATCTCAGGTTTATAAGTTAGTTACTACCGTGCAGCTTTTGAGTTACTTGTTGCACATTGAACTATGAGTGTTTTACTGTAGAATTGTTTGTTCTCTTCATCTTTACTACTTGCTTATGCTAAAAGTGAATTGTTATGTAGCCGATTGATGCAACCATGTTAGTTGTTAGCCATCTTTCTTTCTCCTTTGGTATGCTAACAAAGTTCAATTCAGAATCCTGGCCTCATTATCCGGCAAATTATGACAATGTCTGTTAACTTAGAATCTCATGCTAAACTGAACCTGGAAAGCTGAAATCAGTTTATCTCAGATATCTACTTTAGGCAATATAATTCAGCAGCATCACCTATGCTTCACAGTTTGACTCCTCTCGCAGGTCACTGGACGAAGAGATAGGGCCAGGCCTTTGTCATTCAAAATGGAATCAAGTGGCGCGTGGGGATATTCAGGGGCAAATACCGGTAATCCTCGCATCACTGCAACTTTCGAGGCCCCTTGCTATGCACTGAACAAGTACGTTTCAGAAAAACACCCTGACCATCTTTCTCCTTCATTTTACTACTTGCCTTTTGGTGTAGTGTGATAGCTCACAATATCATATCCGCATTAAAAAAATCCAATCAATTTATGACTCTGACCCTCTGGTAATTAATTGGTTTCTCAGAATAGAGATTGACACAAAATTACCAATTCTGGGAGATCAGAAATGGGTAATATGGATTTGCTCCTTCAACATTCCAATGGCCCCAGGGAAAACTCGTTCTATTGTCTGCAGCGCTAGAAACTTTTTCCAGTTTACCATGCCAGGAAAGGCATGGTGGCAGGTATATGCTTATGTTGTGTTTGCTTCTTCTACCTACTTGATCCTCAACTGTGTTTTCAACTTTATCAAATTTAGCATTTTCTCCATATTCCTGAGGGGAAGACAGCTTGGCCTCTATTGTATAAAGAATGGTTAGAGTGTTTATGTTGTCATCGTATTTGGAGTATGAAGTGAAATTCTGAACCTTGCTTTCCAATTTGTCTCTCTCTATTTGTGATGCAGTTTACCCCTAGATGGTTTGAACATTGGACCTCAAATTTGGTCTATGACGGTGATATGATCGTTCTTCAAGGCCAAGAGAAGGTTTTTCTGGCTGCATCCAAGGAGTCATCTGCAGATGTTAACCAGCAGTACACAAAGCTCACATTCACACCCACACAGGCCGACCGGTTTGTTTTAGCGTTCCGGGCATGGCTAAGGAAATTCGGCAATAGTCAGCCTGACTGGTATGGAAGTCCTAGCCAGGAAGCATTGCCTTCTACCGTCCTTTCAAAGCGGGAGGTAAAAGTTCTCTCTCAGTTACCAGACCAGACCACATATTTTTTATATGCCAATATTTCCAATGATTATGTGCATTTTTTTTTGCCTGCATCCTTATATAATAAATTATCTGTGGATTCTATGAAGCATTCCTCTGTTTCTTTGCGGGGAATACTCGGATATTTCTGGAATGGGAAAGTCCAATATCCGTGTGTTTCTCTTCACGGTTGTTTAGTCTTTTTCATGATATGCAAATTATGTTTTGCATGGGCCCTTTCAGTTGAAAAAAAAGGCAACCATTCCTATTCTAATAAAAATGATATGTTGTGCTTAAACATGAGATGGCAACTATTCTCAGATAGTCAGACATCTTGGGTACACACATTAGTTCATTGCTATGAGTTCTCTCATGAAGAAATGAAATACACTGAACTTGATGCTGTGTGAGACAAAAGCTGGAAACAGTATTTATCTATTAAAGTAGACATCAGAACCTTTATATTCTGATGTTGCTGCACCTTGTAATTCATCAGAACCTACATATTTCGTTGTTCTTGCACCTGCTAATTCTTGTATTCTTTTGTTCAACATCACGCTGACCAGTTCACAAACTATTTATGTAGATGCTGGACAGATACGAGCAGCACACACTGAAATGCTCGTCCTGCAGAGGGGCGCACTCTGCCTTCCAGACCCTGCAGAAGGTCTTCATGGGTGCGACGGTGGTGTTTGGCGCGACCGCCGGGATCCCTGCAGAGGCCCAGTTTAGAATATTGCTTGGTGCCGCTGCTTTGGTCAGTGCAGCTCTGGCGTACACCTTCTACGACCTTCAGAAGAACTTCGTGTTTGTAGATTACGTGCATGCTGACATTGATTAAGATAAACATGTGATGTTATTTTTTGTGAGGATCTGGTGTAGAGCGACATCAGACGATCATGTGCATAGCCTAGCCAAGTATAGCTTGTAGTGGATACGTCCCAGGCGCTAGGCCTGTATTAGCACTTGACGTGTGTAAGAGCTGAAATGGAAATGTAATGTTTCCTTTTGACCTTCTGGTTGATAGTCACCTCAGTGAATATAGGCGTACATGTTGATTGACAAAGTTACAAATTGCTGTAGCAAGTTAAGTGCTCCTTCGATTCAGTGGAATTTCATAGGAATATTGGAGAATTTGGCTACTTAGGAAATTTTCCTAGATTGATCATTTTTCACATGAATGGAATCCTTTGGATTTTTTCCCAAGGATTTACTTGCACCATCTTTTCAAACAAAATTTTCATCCACTCAAATCTCTTGTTAGAATTGACTTTTTTTCTTGTGGGAATGTAAGTAAACTCTTTTTAATCCAAATTCTTGTAGTTTTTCAATCATGTAGTATTCAAGATGACCGGCTTTTTTGGATTGCAGGATTCTTAAAATGTATGAATAGGAAAAACGAAGGACTGAGATGTCACATGGTTGTGGATTCCTTAGGATTTTAGGACGCGGGAATTCCGCAACATGTGTCTTTGAATGGTGCATAGAAAATAAACATGAGAATATTGAAGGATTGATGAGAGGGACTAGAGAGAGATAGAGTAAAAATGAACTGGACTTCTCAAAGGAAAACTAGAATGATGTTTGAGGTCACGTTGAATGTTAGGGCATAGGAATGGATTATATAGAAATTTAGTAGCCTCAATATTACGATACTTAAATAGAAAAAAATGGTCTTACGATTCAATTCAAAAAAGAATGTGTGAATATGGACTCATAGTGTGTGTGCATGTGGACGGAGGAGATGCATTACCGGCGCACGCGACAGTCACTGATTTTTTTTTTTGACGATAACTAGCAGGAGCTCTGCTTATGCATTATTAGGGAGAAAAAAGTTACATTTTACAAACAGCCTCATGGTTGCAACCTCATGAAAAATAAAGTTTACTCCTATACATCTATGTGAATATGTTATTCCACCTGTTGAAAAGGCCATATGTAGCATGGCCAGATCCGTGGTGACAAGCTCAGCCACCCTTGGGGCTGTCATCGTTGTCTGTTGGAAAATACGTCCGAATTATGCCCAAACTTCCTTTGCAAAGGGCAGTGGAGAGCAAGATGCAGTACAGTTTCCAACTGCTGGTCACAAAGGCAGCAGCGATCATCATGCGGCCACCCCCTGCTCTGAAGCCGATCAGCTGTCCAGTTTAGGTTTTGCAGCAGCAGCCAGATGAAGAATTTTGTTTTGCCCTCGGCACGGTCACTGTTGCTTACGGTGTTCGCTCGCTCTTCCATTCTGCTACAGAAAACCGGATAGATTCTGGCCGTGGCCCACCTCGGGCGGCCCAATCCAGATCCATCTTATCCGTCCGATAAAACACATACTCGAAATTCCTCTCCGCACCAGTCACCACACAGAGCCCAGTTCAGTTCCCGCGGCGGGGACGCAACCGCCGGCAGCAGCCACTCGACCGCCGACCGCCCAATGGCCGCGTCGCTCCGCCCCCTGCCGCCCCTCACCGCCGCCCTCCGCTGCTCCCGCGCCACCTCCGTCGTGTGCGCCTCCTCTCCCTCTTCCTCCTCGTCCTCGGCCGTGTCCTCCGCTCCCAAGGCGCGCTTCGTCGCCCGCCGCTCCGAGTCCGCCTCCGTCCAGCAGCAAGCCCGGCCCCTCGGTACCGCCTCTCCCTCCCCTACCCTCTCCGCCGTATCCAGCTCCAGGCTCACCTGGTCCGTGACGTAACGTGCGTATGCAGAGGAGTACATGGGCCTGCCGGCGAGCCAGTACTCGGTGCTAGACGCGGAGCGGATCGAGCGCGTCGACGACTCCACCTTCCGCTGCTACGTCTACCGCTTTCGCTTCTTCGCGCTCGAGGTCTGCCCCGTCCTCCTCGTCCGCGTCGACCAGGAGCCGCACGGATGCTGCATCCGACTCCTCTCCTGCAAGGCAAGCACCTCACTCACCTTGCTTCGGCGGATGATTGATCGGTCCATGTATTCCGCGGACACCGATTGCTGATCAGCGTCTTATGCTGGCATTTTTGGTCTTTGCAGTTGGAGGGGTCGCCCCTTGTGGAGGCGCAGAATGACAAGTTCTCAGGTGCAACTGTCTGCCTCTTCATGTTCCTAATTTCCGTCTTAATTTCGGCTGTTGGACTAGGTACCTGACAGTTGGTACATCTGCATGTTGTTTGGTTACTGTCGCTGTGCAGCTGCACACAATCCAAAATTATGATGGGTCAATTCCTTCAATAAGCTTCAGAATACAGTTAGTTTCATTGTCAGATGCCAGCTTGGTTTGTGCTATATCGTGTTGCCTATGCTGTATCGTGCGACTTTGAAATACCATTGTAATGAAGATCAAACTGCAGATGTGTGGCCAAACAATTGACCAAAATGAAAACTATTCTCTCGGAATGATGCGCACGGCATTTTGTTTTGTGTGCTTGTTGTTGTGGTTGATCTTCAGTTGCTGTGACTGTGAGCCTGTGATATCACCGTTACCATTCTTGGACTGTTTGCTCTATGCTCTTGTTTAGCTCAATAAGTTGGCACATCCAAATAATTGGTATGCACAGTCCATATGGTAGAAATAATTATAGGGAACTTCTTTTTTCACAGCTTGACTATGCCAGGTTATGAGGTTATCATGCATGACTCGTAGTTGTATCTTTGCATTTTCTGAAGAAAGACTATTCGATCCTTGTTCCAGGAAATCATTGACATGATTTGATGTGGGATGCAGCTTCCATGGTGAATAGGGTTTTCTGCAGCAACAGCTCAGATGGCTCGACGCTTCAACAGCTTACCTCGGATGCTACAATCGAGGTAATTCAGTCTCTGGCTGTCAGCTGAATTTATCTAAGAATCGTCAAAATTTCTTCAACACAGTCAATATTATTGTGATAATTTACAGGTTACAATTGACATACCATTTCCCTTCCGAGCACTACCTGTTGAAGCCATTGAATCAAGTGGAAGGCAAGTGCTTGAGCAGTTACTACGAGCCATGCTTCCACGATTTCTGAAGCAGGTCAGTTATACACTGCTTTGTTTTATTTACACGGTAGCCATCTGTTCAGTGTGACTTTTATTAGTTCAGCTTGCAATTTTTATTTCTTCAATACCCTGTCTATGTTTGTTAAATTACAACCTGAGATATTTTTTTGAGCTTAAGGTGGTCGATATCCACATGAGATATATATTTTGGTTATCACTTATCAGCGCTAGTTTTTTTAGTTGAACCACCAACAATGTCACGCATGGTTCAAGTTTTAGCCTATTTGCGCTTTGTTCAATCATATCTCACATTTGAACTTGATGACCCAAAAAGTTCATATACCTATGTTGAATTTCCGGCAAGAATTGTCTTGATTTGAACCATTTCCTCTATTTGCTATAGAGATTGTTTGTGCAACACTCATGCCATCATGTTTTTGTGTTAATATTTGCCCCAATGACGATATACTGATTATTTTTGGTGGCTTTCAGCTTGATAAAGACTACCAATCTTGGGCTTCGGGCGATTCTTCGAGGAAGCCACTTGGCACTGGTGAAATATGAAGCTAGGGACATCTCCATAGGCATAATAGTTTTTCTTGTTTAATTACTAGTTCATGCGCTTGATGGTAGTAACAACCATGTTCATACATCATCCATTTGGTCATGACAGTTTGTACATGTTTAATAGTTACCAACCCTGGTTTTATATTGCAATCTTACTTTCATGTGATCGACGTGCTTGTTTCTTGTTTTGGGGGCAATAGTCATCATCAGTTAACAGTATGGCCACATGGATGCAAGACTAGGTTTTGCGACGTTGGAGTTCTGATATTGGCCTTGATATGTGCAGAAGTATGGCCCAACTTCACCATTAAATTTGATGCCTACTTTCGTTCCAAAAGACTATTTCATACCCACATCATTCCACCTACTTGGAAACCCTTAAATTTCTAAGATTTGCGGGAGAGAAGACCATGTGATTTTATCAATAGCCTTCTTAGAGACTATTTTAAAACACTAGAACCTTTCTTCCTATGAATGCGATCGAACTGGGAAATAGCCGCCACTAAGGAGTTGTCTGAGAGGCCCTGATTGCACCAAATGATCTCGGCTCTTGTCTTTTTGGAGTATTTTAGTAAAGGATCAATGAGTTAATCAAAGTATATCAAATCAAAGAAAATGGAGTAATAAACATGCAAACAGCGCAGATCTAATAGAACTAGAAGTGAAGGACCAATAAGATTCACATGATCATAAAAAACCTAGACTTCTCCTTTAACTTTGATAAAACAAAAATCCAAACTCAACCACTAAGGTTAGATCTTGAGGCGATCTACAACATTTACAAACTTCACCGGAGCAAATACAAAGGCTTGGAAGCTTGCAATGAACTCCAACCATCTAGGCTTCCCTACAATTCAAAGAGTAACAAGCACGATGAAGAACTTGGAGGGGTTTTCAAATTTAGCACGGTGAAATCATGGATCCAGATCCGTTCTTTCTTTTTGCTCTTATCTGCTCGACATATACGATGTTGAAGGTCATGTACCATCCCCCTCCTTGAGATCTCTCTCCCGCAGCAAAGTTTCTTGGACGATGAGCAGGTAAGCGACGCATCTCCTCCTCCGGTCGGCGGTGGTCGGCAGCCAAACCCTTATTCCTCCTTTTCTTCGAGATGCATTTTCCTTTGGCATACTTCCATGGCTGTAAGTAACACCAAACCCTCGCTCGAGTATCTTAGGTATGTGAGCATGTGATAGATCTGACTGTTGTAGGTTTTGCTGCTTAAGTTGTGTGAGGATGTGCTAAATAAGATGCCATCTTGTTAGCATGGTATGATAATGTTGATGTTGCTGTGTAAGATAGATGATCTTGGTTAGTGTGTTGAGCTGCAGGAGCTTCATTGTTGTCCAATCTGTCTATAACTGTGATGGTTGATACCAGAGTTTGGTTCTACACAATGTAGTTATCATTCTTGTATCAACTTTCCAGTTGTACATGACAACATGAAGTGATGATCCTGCATGCTCAACATTGTCTGTCAAGTAGATCTCATAGTTCATTGATCTTGTACTAGTTGTTTGATGGTAGTGTGTTGAGGTGCAGAATCTTCATTGCTATGTAGTCTGCGTATGAGGGCAGTCATGGTACAACGGTTTGTTCTACATAGTTGTCGGGGGGCTACCCCCGGGTAGGGTCAAGGCTTGGCATAAGATGAGTTTAAAGATATGCCGAGGTACGGAAAGGGCCGACCTGCTTGGGCCTGGGAGTGTCCGAGCTTCATCTTGACCTGGAGAATAAAGGCCGACCTATCTTGGCCCAGAGGGGTCCGAGGTATCCCGTTGGCCTGGGCCGAGGTTCACTGTCCGAGCTATGTTCAGCCGACCTAACTACCTCGGTGCTATGGTTTATGTGAGAGCAGGAGAAGCTGTTGAAGGAAGTAAGTCCGACCTGGTAAAGATCTTAAGCGCAAGACCCGAGGTACGGAGCCCGTCACATCCGTGCCGAGCTAACCGAGGCAAGGAGCTGTAGGTCGGGCAGGAGTCAATGCTCCTGTCACTTCCTGCCTGGTACAAGAGCGCCTGACGCGGGAGCGTCTGTCACGGAGCCTGGCAGAGGCGTGCCCCGGGTTCGGCGGGGCTGCACGTCTCTGACCGCTGACCACGCGAGATCTGGGAAAAGGCTACGAGGTAGCTCGGCGTGGCCACGTCCTGTCTCTGTCAGAGGAGACATGCTAGTTCTGCCGTTAGGCAGCAGGAGATGGGCAGGCCATGTCTTGTCCCTGACAGAGGTACGGTGGTGACCGGCAGAGGCATGGCAACAGTGTTCAGCGAGGGGCACAACGGTAACTCGGCTGGCCTATATAGTGGGCTTCACCCCCCTCCTGCTTGAGGATCGATCGACAGAGGAAGAGAAAGAGAGAAAGGAACCTCGGAACACCCCGGACACCTCGGATCTAGCTCGGAGTGCCTTCTTCCTCCCGTGTAGCTCCATCTTTTACCTCAAGTTCTCACCATTGTATCATCATACAGCTCGAGGAGCAGCTTGTACTTGTCACTTGAGCTATACACTGAGTAGGATAGTGCTGCAGTAGGGGTGTTACCTCCACAAGAGGGCCCCGAAGCAGGGTACATCGTGGTGTGCTTTGTGTTCTTGGTTTCTTGTTTCTCGTTCGTGTTCTTGCGGTTTCTTGCGTGTTCTTGCTGTGCACTTCTTGAGTGCATAAACCCTCCCCGGATTCCCCCAACGACCATTCGGCCCCATCTTAGCCATACCTATGGCATCTGCCGTGATCCCACCACGACAGTTGGCGCCCACCGTGGGGCAGATTGAGGCGTTGGAGGGAGTTTACATCCGGACGGGCTCAGGCGAGCGTGTTCTTTCCGGGCTTATCGCCAAGATCGGTGAGTTCACCTTCATCAGCGACAACGCGGGGTGTTTCGCCGGCAAGCCCTTCCCCGAGCATGGCTTCACCATGATGCTTGGCAGCTTCGTCACCTACGTTGCTGTCGAGGTTGTTCGCGAGTACCCGGAGCAGGTGCTCGTGGACGACGAAACTCCTCTCCTCGCGGCTTTAGGTCGGCGTATCACTCGCCCCGAGAGCTGCGTGGAGGTGATGATGACTGGTCCGGTTGATGCCGCTGGCAAAGTAGATGCCAGCAAATCCAAGCCGGCCGAGGTTGCTAAGGTGAGATCTGCAAAGCCCAGGCTAGAGAAAGAGTTGCCTGGCACCCCGAGCTGCAGGGCCGAGGTGCGACCCTGGTAGAGATAGTGGAGACACTGGCAGACCCAGTAAATCCAGGAGTGGATGTAGTGGTGACTGTGGCCGACCTAGAGGCAAAGCGTGTCCTGTTGCAAAAGGAGGCTGTAGCAATGATGACAGCTAGAGATGAGTTCAATAGAGATCTGCGTGAGTACAATGCAGCGAATGGCTTCACCCCGGTAGCAGTTGATACAAATAGGGGAGCCGAGGTGCGGCAGAGAGGCAAGGGGCTCAATGATGAGATAAACAGGGAGGCTCGACCTACCACCTCGGCTAGGAGTGAGAGTCGCGTGTCGACTGGAAGGCCGGTATATAGTTCCCCTGCTAAGAACCTCAGAGCTGCCGAGGCAGGCAGGGCCGAGCTATCCGGGTTGACTGGAGATGCATGGCGTGCGCAGCAGAAGCGAGTCAATGAATTAGTGTATGTAGCTAACCAGCAGAATGAGGCTCTCCGCAGAGCATATGCCGGGGCTGGTGATTCGGATGGTTTATTCAGCTAGGCCAGTTAGTCAGGTGTCCAAGGGGCAAGCCTCGTCTCCACTCGTCGGAGGAGCCGATCGAGCCCGGAGTGTCACCTCGGGTCAGAACAAGCAGCTGCAGATGTATGATCCGGTGTTAGCAGCAAAGCAGAAGGTGGGCCAGGGCAATGCTAGCCGAGCTAAGGGAAACCCCGGCCCAGGTAATGCAAGCCGAGCTAAGGGTAACTCCGGTCAGGGAAATCAGAATGGCGGGCAAGCAGCGTCGGCTGGCCGAGGTAAACCACCTCCGCCCCCGAGGTATCAGCAACAACCCCGGCCGCAGGGGCAATATCAGCGAGAGCCGGAGTATGTTCAGCAACCTCAGAATGTCGGTCAAGGCGATGACCGATATGATGATGGAGACTCGGCCATGGCGCGAGCTGGATACCACAGAGTGGATGGGGCGTTGGGACCTCGGATAGGAGCTCGGATGTTAGCTCCAGGCGATGTTCGTAACAAGCTGGATAGAATCTACTTGTCCGAGCAACTGGAGGAGGAAGGCCCTCCTGGTCCGGCGTGTTTTGGACCTCGGATCATGAAGGAGCCACCACCGCCAGTATCTCAGTTCCAGTTAGGTCGGAACACCAAGCCATACAACGGGAGCACCAAGCCGCAAGATTGGCTGACAGATTATGTATCCTCGGTGCACATAGCGGGGGGCAATCGCCGATGGGCGGTCCGGTATCTCCCGCACATGTTGGAAGGTCCAGCTCGGATCTGGCTGAATAATTTGCCGGAGTATAGTATCAACTCCTGGATAGACTTGGAGCTGGCGTTTAACAGCAACTTTGCTAGTACATACAAGAGGCCAAACCGACCTCAGCTCCTGGCAGCATGTAAGCAAGATGATCATGAAACTGACCGAGAATTCTTAACTCGGTGGAGCAATGTTCGGAATTCCTGTGAAGGAGTTGTAGAGGCACAGGCCATTTCCTGGTTTGCAGATGGTTGTCGACATGGCAGCATGCTGTGGCAGAGGCTCCAAAGAGATATGCCGAAATCCCTAGCAGAAACAATCCGGATTGCAGATTCTTATGCTCTGGGTGATCCGATGCAGCCAGCAGCAGAGGCAGTGGCACGTAACAGAAGGAGGGAGCCAATAAACAACCGGCTCGGACCAAGGTGTAATGACCGCCAAGAGTTCGGACAAAAGAGGAGGGAGCCGGACTACCCATACACCTCGAACCAAGTTGCAGCGGTGAACCCGGATCAGCCCGGAGCTGGAGGTGTCCAGAGGCCGAAAATCAATGGTCCGGCATTTAGTCCGAACCCGGAGCCACCCTTGACTTATGAATCAATGATAGATGGTCCTTGCTGTTACCATACGACCGACCCGCGCAAGCCAGCCAACCATTCAACCCGGCAGTGCAGCTGGAACCGCAGAATCAGGAAGAAGGGGCGAAGGCCGGAGGAAACAGAGCAGGACCACCTCAGAGATTTCAGCCGAGGCCACCCAAATCTGTCCGGAGCAAATGTTACCCCGATAACCACTGCACCTCCTCCGAGGCCTGCAGCAGCAAGGCCCGTGAATGTTGTGAATGTCCGAGGTAATAACAACAATAATGGTGCCGGACCAAGTCAGCAGTATGAATACCCCGGAAATGACTATAGAGAGGCTCATGCGAGCTATGTGGTCTTTGTGACCGAGCCAACTGACAAGAAGAGTGCAGAGGCGTGCCATGGAGGTGAATGCAGTAATGCCGGTGGTGCCGACCTATATGAACTGGTCTGAGCAGGAGATCACTTGGAGCAGGAAAGACACACCTCGGATCATGCCGAGCCCTGGAAAGTATGCCCTGGTGGTAGATCCGACGTTGTGTGGGCCTACAACAATGTGAGGTTTACCCGAGTTCTGGTGGACAATGGCAGTGCCATCAACATCATGTACCGAGACACAATGGTGAAATTGGGCATATCGCCAAATCAGTTGATGCCAAGCAGTTGTACTTTTCATGGGATTGTGCCTGGCGTTTCCTGTGCACCCATGGGCAAGATATGGGTGGATGTAGCATTTGGAACCAAGGATAACTGCCGAGTTGAGAGTATCGAGTTCGAGGTGGTGGACTTGGAGAGTGCATACCATGCATTGCTTGGAAGGCCGGCTCTGGCCAAGTTCATGATTTCCACCCATGTTGCATACCTGAAGATGAAAATGCCAGGGCCTAATGGGATCATATCCATCTCGGGTGACTACAAGCGAGCCATTCAGTGTGCCTCGGCGGGGTCTAATCTGGCCGAGTCTTTGGTGATCGCAGCTGAGAAGAAGAAGCTGCATCAAGTGGTGGCAATGGCGCAGTCAACACAGCTCGGCATGTCCGGACTGATGAGCCCGGACTCAACTGCAGCATTCGAGGTGCCCAAGGAGACCAAGAAGATCCCCATTGACCCGGAGCACCCAGAGCATATGGCCATCATTGGGACCGGGCTGGGCGAGAAATAGGAAAGCGAGCTCTGTCACTTCCTCCGTGAGAATCGGGATATCTTTGCATGGTCGGCTAAGGACCTGCCTGGTGTTCCGAGGGAGTTGGCAGAGCACTCTTTATTTGTCAGGCCGAGGTGAAACCGGTGAGGCAACCGACCCGTCGTCTCTCAGACGACCGAAGACAAGTGGTGCTGGACGAGCTGGCTAAGTTGCTTGCAGCCGGGTTCATTATGGAGGTGCTGCACCGGACTGGATATCCAATCCGGTCTTGGTGGAAAAGAAGAAAGACGAGCCAGCCGTGGTCAAGGTGTGGCGCATGTGCATTGACTTCACTAACCTCAACAAGGCGTGCCCGAAAGATCCGTTTCCATTACCTCGGATTGATCAAGTGATTGATTCCACTGCTGGTTGTGAACTGTTGTCTTTTATCGATGCGTACTCTGGTTTTCACCAGATACCACTGAACCCGAAGGATCAAATAAAGACTGCTTTTATTACCCCGTATGGGGCGTATTGCTATCGTGTCATGTGTTTTGGTCTGAGGAATGCCGGGGCAACTTATCAGAGGTGTATGCAGAAATGCCTGCACTCTCAAATGGGCAAAAATGTGCAAGTGTATGTCGATGATATCGTCATCAAAACTAAGGAGAAACGTACTCTCCTCGAGGATCTCGAGGAGACATTTGTGAATTTGAGAAAATATCGGTTGAAGCTTAACCCGGACAAGTGCACCTTTGGTGTCCCGGCTGGAAAGTTGCTCGGATTCCTGGTGTCTAGCCGAGGTATCGAGGTTAACCCGGCCAAGATCCGAGCTATTGAGAACATGAAGTTACCGAAGTGTTTGAAAGATGTGCAGAAATTCACAGGGTGCCTAGCCTCGTTGAGCCGATTTGTAGGTCGGCTGGGAGAAAAAGCCTTACCTTTGTACCAGCTCATGAAGAAAAGTACCGGGTTTACATGGACCCCGCAGGCCGACGTGGCGTTCAATGAGCTGAAAAAGATGTTGTCCACTGCCCGGTGTTGGCGTCACCATTGCACAATGAGCCGATGTTACTTTACATTGCGGCCACAAACCGAGTTGTAAGTGTGGCAGTGGTGGTGGAGCGCGAAGAAGGTGGCAGGTCGGTGCAGAGACCGGTGTATTACTTGAGCGAGGTGATCTCTACCTCGAAGCAGAATTACCCTCACTACCAGAAGATGACGTATGGTGTCTACCTGGCGGTCAAGAAGTTGAAGCATTATTTCCAGGAGCATCCCATGACGGTGGTGTGCGAAGCTCCAATCTCGGAGATCATCGGGTGCAAAGATGCAACTGGCCGAGTTGCCAAATGGGCGATTGAGGTGTCTCCATATGCACCACATTATGAGAGAAGAGATGCAATTAAATCCCAGGCGTTGCCGGACTTCTTTTGTGATTGGGCCGAGATGCAGTATGAGCCACCCAGGCCGGACTATAATTATTGGAAAATGCATTTTGATGGGTCCAAGACAAAGATCGGGCTGGGGGCTGGAATAGTCCTCACCTCGCCGAAGCGAGATCAGCTGAAATACGTGCTGCAGATTCATTTCTCAGCATCAAACAATGTGGCGGAGTATGAGGCCTTAATCCATGGCTCAATGTGGCGAAGGAGATCGGTATCCGGCGTGTGAGTGCTTCGGCGATTCCGACCTGGTGGTGCAACAATCTTCTGGAACTTGGGATGCTCTGGATGCCAACATGGCGTTATATCGGTTCCATGTGCAAAAGATATCCGGGTTCTTTGAAGGGTGTGAATACAGGCATATACCTCGGACAGAAAATAATGCTGCCGACGTGTTGTCAAAGCTCGGTTCATCTAAAGAGGCAGTACCACCAGGAGTAGCCCTGAATCACTTGAGAACTCCTTCAATCAAACCTTCTCCTGAATCCGAATCTATTTTCATCCCGGCGGAGCAAGAGCCCGGACCTGTTCCAATGGAGGTAGACGTCGGTGCGTTTGGTCGGACCCGGGGACTGCGTGGCAGAGCTCGGGGACTGCGCACCGAACCTCGGGGACTGCTCATCAAGACTCGGGGACTGGTCGCAGGATGGTGGAGGAAATAATGGAGGAGATTATGGTGGCCGAACCAATGGAGGTGGACGAGAATTTTTTCCTTTGCACCCAGTGCCGGAGTGGGCGGAGCAAATCATGAAGTTCATAACGGAGGGAAGCTTGCCAAGTGACACAACCGAGGCTAGGAGAATCCAAAGGAGGGCAAGGCGTACACCATCATCAACAAGGAGCTCTATAAAAGAAGCGTAACCGAGGTGTTGCAACGGTGTGTCGAGCCAGCTGAAGGCAAGGAGATGCTTTTGGAGATCCACCAAGGAGAGTGTGGTCATCATTGCAGCACAAGAGCTCTGGTGGCCAAGGTGTTCAGGCATGGGTTCTATTGGCCCACTGCTCTTGCTGATGCAGAGGCCATAGTCCGGAGATGTGAAGGATGCCAAAGGTTTGCCAAGCAAACGCATATGCCAGCCTCGGCGCTCAAAACAATTCCTATCACTTGGCCGTTTGCGGTATGGTGTTTGGATATGGTGGGAGAGTTCAAACCAGCCCGAGGTAACATGACGCACATACTGGTGATGGTGGACAAGTTCACCAAGTGGATCGAGGTGAAACCAATCCGGAAGTTGGATGGTCATTCAGCAGTGACTTTTTTGAAGGAGATCATTCTGCGATATGGGTACCCCCATAGCATTATCTCGGACAACGGCACGAACTTTGCTGTTGGAGAATTTGCTCGGTTTTGCATGAACAAGGGAATCCGGCTGGACATAGCCTCGGTGGCACACCCGGAGTCTAATGGACAAGTGGAAAGATCAAATGCTCTAGTGTTGGCCGGCATCAAGGCTCGGCTCATTGAACCACTGCTGAAAACGCCGGGGTGTTGGATAGATGAGATACCAGCAGTACTGTGGGGTCTAAGGACCACGCCAAATCGATCAACTGGCTATACGCCATTTTTTATGGTCTATGGGGCAGAAGCTATGCTACCCACTGACATCGAATATGATGCGCCCAGAGTGGCAATGTACACTGAAGCCGAGGCAAAAGAGGCTCGGGAGGATGCAGTAGATCTGCTTGAGGAAGCTAGAGAATTGGCCTCATCTCGGTCAGCAATATACCAACAAGGTCTCCGACGTTATCATAGCCGGAGTGTCAACCCTCGTGTGTTTCACGAGGGAGATTTGGTGCTGAGGCTGGTGCAGCGCAAGAAAGGTCGGCACAAGTTGTCACCTCCATGGGAGGGACCGTTCATTGTGAGCCGAGCTCTGCTCAATGATTCGTACTATCTAATAGATGCGCAGGAACCAAGGAAGATGGGCTGGACAACCCCGGATCAGAGGTCAGGCGACCATGGAATAGCTCTACTCCGACCTTTCTACTCATGAAGGGCGCAATGTATGTACCTCGGTTAATCCTTAATGAAATGTCGGCACTCCGAGGTTGAAGCTCGGGGACTGCCTCGCTCTTGTGCTTGTGTTTTATTTCTGTTTGTCAATTTCGTTCATATGCCGAACTATTTTGAACCTCGTCTCAAACTTCAAGTAATGTATGCTGTGTAACTAATCTTGTGACTCGACTGACGAACGCCGAAATGGTAGTCAAGAGCAAAGATGAAAAAACGTGGGAAACATGAAAATGGACTCGGGGACTCGGTCCAAAAATATAGTTCGGCATGTGTCGTTTACTAACCCCTGTCTTTACCTTTCGTTTATGTCGGATGATTTTGAAACACACCTCGACATTTGCTAAGTACTGTATGCTATAAACAACAATCTTGTGACTCGACTGTCGAACGCCAAAATGGTAGACAAGAGCAAAGAATGCCAAGTATAGTAAACACGAAAGTGAACTCGGGGACTCGTTCCAAAAGGGTTCGGCATAAATTCTTAGAAAAGCATGGTTCGGATAGCAAGATAATAGTACTGGTAGCAAGGCAAACTACTTAAGGTCTGTTACATCTGCACCCGGCATACCGGGGATTTAATGTTTTGCTTGAGACAAGTTCAGGCCTCGGAACCAGAGACCTCGGTCGCCGAAGTTGTGGTAGCGGGACCTCGGGCGCAGGAACAACCTCGGGCGCAGGAACACCTCGGTCGCGGAAGCAACCTCGGTTGTTGGAGTGGATGCCGGGGTGTCCGTCACGTCGGGGGAGATCACCTCGGTGGCTACGGCTTTGCCGGACTTGCCCTTGGGTTCGGAGGTTCGTCGAAGCTGAAGTCATCATCAGAACCTTCAGCCACCTCGGTTGTTTTGCCGGCCTTGCCCTTGGAGCTCTCAGGCTCGTCAAAGTCAATTTCCTCGCCGTCAGAACCTTCTTCACCGGACTCTGCTTCCTCGTCCGAGCTCTCTTCATCCTCAGAATAGAGGCGCCCTCATCAAAGGTCCGGGTGTTTGCATAACTAGCAAAGAGGTCGGCTGCTGCTTGGCGTTTCGCAATGCCATCAGGGTGGAGTTCCAAGGAGAGCCCCTGCGCAGGGAGGTAACCGTGTGGATCTCAACATTCATACCAGACAGCACGAACACCAGGGCCTTGTCCGCTCCAGCCCGAGCTGATGAGCATCTCCACTCCCGAAGTCTAGCCTCGGCTCCTTTCAGCTTCGTGGCGAGCTCGTCGATGCAAGTGGGAGTCTTGACCTTGGGCCAGAGGGCACGGTGGACCTCGATGGCAGCATCAACCAGCTTGGTTCCAATGGCCCTGAGCGGCCTGATCCGAGCATTAAGGGCAACAAGGTGGTCCTGGATATCCCAGCTTTCGCTGAGGGTTTCTGTCTCAGCCCTCTTTGCCCGAGCTGCTTGAACTTCGCGGATAGCCTTGTCCTTGGAGTGCTCAAAGTTCTCTGAAGAAGACAAAAAGGCTGTCGCTGAAATAAGGCATACGGTGGCACGGGGTGTAGGTCGGCAGAAAATAAGGAAAAGGGGAAAGAAACTTACTGTCCATTTGGTGATTAATCCGAGCGAGCTCGGACAACCAGCTTTTCGATATAGCTCGGAGGGCGATAAGTTCGGCTTCGGCCGAGGTGGCGCGGCTCTCCAGGGTCTTGGCAAGCTCTTGCTGCTGTTCGGCGGCCTGGTCTTTGACCTTCATAGCGTCCTCCACAGCAGTTTTGGCTTCATTAGCCCGGTTCAGCTCTTGTTGCAGCCGAGCTATTTCATCTTCGGCTGTCTTCAACTTGGAGGCGTAATCTTTGTCGCTCTGCTCCTTTGCGGATAGAAGAGTCCGGTGAGACTTCTTCAGTCTGTTGTGATCCAGCAGGAGGTTCTTGAAGATCTTTGTCCGAGCATTGTTGCACTCCTGAAAAAATAGAGAGATCAGTTCGAAGAAATCCGAGGTCTTTTTAGCACCCGAGGCCCAATTGAGTCCCGGGGACTTGGCATTGGCCTCGGGGACTCAGCATGGGAGAAATGACAAGTTTTTGAGATTCAAGCCGAGCAATTTTAACTCGGTGGAGTGTCAATTGCTCAACCCGAATCTCGGGGACTGGGAATAGTGTATGTTTGTCATTTGGTTTCAAAGGAAGAAAGAGAGTTGCGTAAAGAAACTTACCGAGGCCTTCTTGCTGCAATCAAGGACCGCAGTCTGCATGTTGTAGATGGACTGGAGCACGGCGCTAGGTCCAACTGGATGCTCAGAGCTCGGGTTAGAGGAGACCTCGGCAGCGTCAGCCGAGTTCCAGTCCATGTCATAGTGCTTCTCCGAGCCTAAGCTGTTCCCGCTCTTGGTCCGGAGTTGCCCGACCTCCCAGCTGCTGATGTTCGGCTGGATGGTAGCAGCAAAAGAGCTCGGGAGGTGGCGACCTGAGAGCTCGAGGGCGCGGTCTTGATCAGGTGGACTTCGGCGCGGGAACATGCGGCACTAGTTGGGTGCTCGCAGCCTTGGGGCCCGGTGGCGGTGGCGGCATTGGAGTTTGCTGTGGCTGTTTGGGGGGCTCAACAACTGGAGCTGAATCTTTCTTCTGCTTCTTCTGCTGCTGGCTGCTTGCGCGCAGCTTGAGACTTGGGGGAGAGCCGAGGCTCCTGCACGGTCTTAGCCGGAGTCTTGGCGCGATCTGTCTCCGCATCCTTCTGAGGAGGCGGAGGAGTCTGATCTCGGCGGGGAGCAGAGTGCCCCAGGCCGGAGTCAGAGCTCGGCGGTGGAAGTTCGGCGGAGGAGACACGCACCGGGGAGGAGATGGTCTTCTCCGGGCTGCTGAGGTCAATGGACCGTTCTGGAGGAGAGGCTCTGGCGGGGCTGCCGAGGTTAACCTCGACCTCGGTTGTCTGAGCTTCAACCACTGGAGGCAGTGGTGAATGTATCGAGCTATGGCTCTGTTGATCTGCCGAGCCGGGCTAGACGAAAAAGAAAAGATTAAGTTAGAGTATAAAAAACTTAACCTCGGAACAGCGTGAAAGGTAAAAAGGAGCAAGGTGACTTACGCATCTTCTCCACGGGGCCTCGCTTCTTGTGCCTCGCCGAGGTCTTCTTGGCACGCTTGGCTTTGGGCGCCGCAGTCTCCGAGGTCTTGGAAGCCTCGGCATCCGAGGTACCGGTCCTGAGCGCTTCCGGGAAGCTGCAGACGCTGGATGAAAGTTCTTATATGTTGGAGGAGCATATGAAATGGAATAACGTTGACAGGTTCCAGAATTTGGCAATCGTCATCGTCGTCATCGGGCCAATCCTGGATGGACGAACGAACTGGTGGGCGGTGCGAGGTGAAACCACGAGTCTTACCCGAGGTGGCCTTGGGAATGGGGAGGTGATCCTCATTGTCCGGATCTTCAACCTCGGCGGCGGCCGGGATAGGCAGGTCGGGAGTCCACTCCTTAGAAGAAAGGGGGCCATCCTCGATTTCCTGTCGAGTGAACTTCTGCAGAGGTGGCAAGGTAAAACCGAGTTAGCACAAGAATCAATACAAGGTCGGGGTGAAAATGAAACCGAGGAATATTTACGTCGGGTAAGTACACTTACTTGAGCTGGAAGGTGATCTCGGTCATAGGGCTTGACACCCCATTTCCACTTATCGGGCATGGTGGTCTTGGCGATGGCCCGGATGCGCCTCTTCACCTCGGAGTCATCAAGTTCAAAGGTGCTGTGCCGAGTGGGGTCGTAGCGGCCACTCATGTGGCAGATCTTATGGGCCCGCGCTTGTAAAGGGCTAACTCGGCGGGTGATCATGGTGCGCAAGATGTCATCTGCCCCCAGCTTTTCTCCTGGAGGGACATCATGGTTTGGTGGATCAGAAGAACCTCGGGAGCGTCGGGTGCAGGCTCATAATCCCAGTTGAGTTGGGCAGCGGGGGTTCCAATGGTGAACTCCGGCAAATTGATGAGATCTTCGGTGCCCGGGTTCTTCACATAAAAGAAGGAGCGTTGCCATTTGCGGCAGGAGTCCAGGCCCTGATCCGAGGAAACTCAGAAGGCGCCGAGGTGAAATCGAGGCCGCCCCGCAAGCGGTCATCTCCTTGTCCACGACCTTCTTGTTCGGGACACTTTGCTTCTTGAGCTGGAAGTACTTGGCCCAGGACTCGATGCTTGGCCATAATCCGAGGTAACCCTCGGAAAAGGTCGCGTAGGCCGAAAGTTGGAGGACGGCATTGGCGGGCAGGTGGTGTGGTTGTAGCCCAAATTTGTCCAAGAAATCCCGGAAGAATTTCCCGGCCGGGAGCCCGAAACCACGTTCGAAGTGATCCAGGAAGACGACCCGCTCCCCGGATTCCACCTCGGGTTCGATATCTTCTTTCTTCGGAACCCGGCAGATGAGTTTAGCCGGGATCCGCCGTGAATCTCGGAGCCATTTGATGTCGACCTCCGTGACATCGGATCCCTCCCAGCTACCTCGTTCTCCAGGTGCTCCTTCCTCGGCGGGATCCGAGGCAGAAGACATGTTGACGCTTTCCTGCAGAAGAGGGAGGTTCAACCGGGGTAAGTACCTCGGACAGTTCAGGATAGCCGGGGTAAATACCTCGGATCATTCGAGACAGCCGAGCTAAAGGATTTAGGCGGGAAACATGTTTCTACCATGCGAGATACTAGCAAAGATCTACCGGTGAGCTAAAAAGGGAAATAAAATCGAGTTCATCAAGGGGCAAACCTAAGAGGACAGCACGGTGGATGTATCTGAAACAAATCTAAGTGAGATTTAAATGTACTAAAAGGGCTCGAGGGGATCATCTAGTTCATCAAGGTCTTAGGGTTCATCAGGATCCTCGAGTTCATCGAAGGATGAACTCATCACGGCAATGGAGGGGAAGCGAGGAACTCACCGGTGAAGTACTCGAAGATCGAGGTTTGATGGCGAGTCGAGGGTGGCGCGAAGGATCGACGGCAGAGTGGCGGCGCAAGGTGCGCGTTTCCGGCGAGAAGCTTCGAGACGGCGAGGTCGCAGCGGCGAGTGCTCGACGGCGGCGCTGGTTGCAGTGGAGACGGAGCAGCGGGCGAGTGGGGAAGAAGAGAGAAGTTACCCCTGGGCCCCTATTTATAAGCCGCGTGCGGTAACGGCGCACTACCGCGCGGTTACCGGGAGGCGTGGGATCGTGTGTGGGCGGAGGAACGGTTGCGCGGTTGGTGGCCGCACGATCGGCCACATCGTGGGCCACAGACGGCAACCGCCAGCGCGGATTTCTGTGCTGGTCAGCGCGAGAATCGAGGGTCGTGGGCGGTCAAGTTGGTCAAGCACTCGAGTGCGCGTGGCACTGTTTGGTGGGTCCGGCTGACGAAGGCGGCGTGTGGTCAGGACCTGTCTTTCAGAGGTCCGGATTTCGAGGTCCGGGCAGAGATTCTTCGCCACGTACCTCGGAAAATCTTGAGGCAAGATTGTGCTGAGTCAAACAGCTCGGAAAGTTCAGATTGCATATCAACCTCGGATTAGATTATGGTCTGTGGGAAGTACCTCGGCGGAGCTATGTTTAGGTCGGTTTTAGAGGTGGTGCCTTGCTTATTTTGAACCTGCTACGGCCCTCCATCCGAGGTCGTAGGACCGCACCAGCTTCGGGGACTAATGTCGGGGGGCTACCCCCGGGTAGGGTCAAGGCTTGGCATAAGATGAGTTTAAAGATATGCCGAGGTACGGAAAGGGCCGACCTGCTTGGGCCTGGGAGTGTCCGAGCTTCATCTTGACCTGGAGAATATAAAGGCCGACCTATCTTGGCCCAGAGGGTCCGAGGTATCCCGTTGGCCTGGGCCGAGGTTCACTGTCCGAGCTATGTTCAGCCGACCTAACTACCTCGGTGCTATGGTTTATATGTGAGAGCAGGAGAAGCTATTGGAAGGAAGTAAGGTCCGACCTGGTAAAGATCTTAAGCGCAAGACCCGAGGTACGGAGCCCGTCACATCCGTGCCGAGCTAACCGAGGCAAGGAGCCGTAGGTCGGGCAGGAGTCAATGCTCCTGTCACTTCCTGCCTGGTACAAAAGCGCCTGACGCGGGAGCGTCTGTCACGGAGCCTGGCAGAGGCGTGCCCCGGGTTCGGCGGGGCTGCACGTCTCTGACCGCTGACCACGCGAGATCTGGGAAAAGGCTACGAGGTAGCACGGCGTGGCTATGTCCTGTCTCTGTCAGAGGAGACATGCTAGTTCTGCCGTTAGGCAGCAGGAGATGGGCAGGCCATGTCTTGTCCCTGACAGGAGTACGGTGATGACCAGAGCAGAGGCATGGCTACAGTGTTCAGCAAGGGGCACAACGGTAACTCGGCTGGCCTATATAGTGGGCTTCACCCCCCTCCTGCTTGAGGAATCGATGAACAGAGGAAGAGAAAGAGAGAAAGGAACCTCGGAACACCCCGGAGACACCTCGGATCTAGCTCGGAGTTCCTTCTTCTTCCCGTGTAGCTCCATCTTTTACCTCAAGTTCTCACCATTGTATCATCATACAGCTCGAGGAGCAGTTGTACTTGTCACCTTGAGCTATACACTGAGTAGGATAGTGCTGCAGTAGGGGTGTTACCTCCACAAGAGGGCCCCGAAGCAGGGTACATCGTGGTGTGCTTTGTGTGCTTGGTTTCTTGGTTTCTCGTTCGTGTTCTTGCGGTTTCTTGCGTGTTCTTGCTTGTGCACTTCTTGAGTGCATAAACCCTCCCCGGATTCCCCCAACGACCATTCGGCCCCATCTTAGCCATACCTATGGCATCTGCCGTGATCCCACCACGACAATAGTGTAGTTCTCATCCTTGTACCATTGTTGCTCTCGTACATAACAACATGCAGTGAAGATCATGCATATTCAACATTGTTTATCATTCTACGGTGGTGAAGATCATGTGTTAGTTCATTTATATTGTGATGTGTTTATGTGTTCAATGTGTACTACACTAATCTAAATGTTGCATGGTTACACTAGTAACATGTGTAGGACACGCCTAGCTCCCCCGATCTTTTGACTCTCTCAGTCTGCCTACCGATGAAGTAATGCATGACGATCGCCTGAGAAGCCGCTTCGATACATACCGGCGCCGTACCTCGCAATGCAAAGAGTTAGAGATAGATCAATGCAATGGTCATTTGTGCTATGCAAAGTTCTCAATGTTGCAAAGGGAATCAAAGGGAAGCATCTCCAAGAAATTTGCACGGGTATTGTCCGCTTTTGCGGCCGTAAGGTCACTCCTTCTCAAGTGTACGACCACCTCAGAAAGTGGAAAAGGAGGTGGGTGATGATGTGCAATCTCACATAATTCCAAGGAATTGAATGGAGTGAGGACACATAGTATATTCCCTTTCCGTGGAGGAGTTCTTAGTGCACGTCGTGGTAAGCTTATGTAGTTTCACTGTTATATATATTCACTAGTTCGTATGTCCCATGACTAACTAACTGTTTACAATTTTAGAATCAATCGAAGTACGCATATTACATCAACATGCCAATTATGATTATATGGATATTGACAAGGATATACATCTCGGGTACCCTACCGTGAGGGTACCTGGTGCACGTGATGACTAAAGGCCCAATAAGCGAAGAGACAACTCGAAACTCAAGACGAGAGGCCCAACAAGATGGAGTACCCTCCAAGTTTAGACATAGACATAGTCGGTTTATACTTTCCTTATGTGTAAACTAGGTCGGTTACAAACCCCCGAGACCCAGCCTATTTAAAGGCTGGGAGGGGTGCCGATCTAGGACCAAGCCATACTCGAACCACCAAATCTCTTGCAAGATCGTCATCTCGCCGGAGCCACCTTGTAACCTCATAATCTCCAGCGATCAATAACAGACAAGCAGGAAGTAGGGTCTTTACCTCCACCCGAGGGGCCTGAACCTGGTAAATCTTTGCCTCTGCTTGTCAGCCGATGAAACTAACAGTACTACCACGTTCTCTCCCCATAATCTCAACCCTAGGTCCTTAACCATGGGATTTGATGAGGGTACACCTCGTCAATTGGCGCCGTCTGTGGGAAAGAATAGTGCTGGACTCACGGTTTCTTCGGTTCCATCGGAAAACGGCGACTCGCCGATCGGATCTACAAACGGCAACTCGCCGGCTGCATCGACAAACCAGAACTCGCCGACTCAGGCAGCACACGGCAACTCGCCGACTCACTCGACAAATAGCGACACGTCAGCTTCACCCGCAAAAAGCGCATCGGATCCTCTGATGGATTTCGAGCCACACTCGCCAGGATTCCAGGAGGCCTTCTCCGATCTCGAGTCAGGTTTGGGTTTAACCATTGGTTCGTTCAATTTTTTCGTCAACAAGCTTGGTGTGCAGGACTTGACGGATCCACGCCAACTCGCGACTTCCGCACCCGAGGCTCCATCGGTTGCGTTTCCTTCGACTGCGGATCCCTCAACCGCGTCCATACCATCGTCGATCCTCCAAGCTTGCTCGTCCGCAACAACCATGTCCACACGAGAGATGCACGAGCTCATCGAAGAACTTCAGGGCGAGGAAGCCGAATCAGCATACCGCACAAACGATCCCGAGCTCGATCTCTCACTCGAGGATAGTTTCGACTGCGGGATCTCCTTCAGCGACTTCGACGAACTCGAAACTCATATCGACAACCACGTCGAGATCTGCACCAACAACAACAACCTCGACTCTGAGATTCATAACAACTTCGTCGACGCCGAGATGAGCATAGGCGATGAAGGCATCAACTGCGAGATCCGTTCAGACGGACCACTCGACGGGAATATCGACTCAGACATGAGCCTCGATGAAGAGGTCGAGTCCATGAGGATTGGAAGATACACATACATACCCTCGGGTGATACCCCAGCAGGTTTACGTCGCCATCGCCGCAGAATCATCAGATGCTGCGGCCAGCCGCAGGCCTACAGAATTCCCGTGCACAGTAACTATGCCGGACGGAATCACAACTCTCACAATCACTGCGGAGATGGCGGCAAAAGCAGACAAAGTCATCAAGGAGTGCACAATGATGCCAGCAGACGCAACACAAGAGGAGATGTTGACATTCCAGTACTTCAACTGGCAGGAATCACTTCGACTGCGGCAGGTCAGAGCAACACTCGAAGAACGCAAAAAGCAAGCTAGCTTGTCGAGTGTGCGAAGAAGACAGCTCTCCCTGAGCTCCACTGGGCGAGCAGACACAGGACCCAGATCAAGGTTGTCACACCTCTCGCCAGACAAAAGGGCGGCGCTCACCCGCAACTTAGGCAACTCTTTCATGACATACGACGAAGAAGGAGTGCCAGTACCCAAAACAGCTGCGGGTGCCCTCTTCACCGCTGCAGCGTACCTAGAGACAATCAAACCTCCAGCTGATGACCCCAATGCAAAACTGCATCGCCAGCAGATCAAATCACTCGCCTTAGCGACGAAGGCCATACGCCAAATTCCAATAACTCCAGGTGGGAGTCGAGACCGTGCCCTAGTCGACGCGCGTCGGGAAGAGCATAATCACAGTGGTCGCCGCCACCACTCAAAGGAAAGAAGCGGCTCACGTAGGCGCAGGTCCAGGAGCAGATCACGCAGATCTTACAGTAGCGACTCATACTCTGATCGAGATCCCGAGCCACATGGAGCTCTGTGCTTCACTCGACGCGTCCGCGAGACACGGATGCCCAAAGGGTTCAAACTCACATCTGAACAGCCCAAGTACACGAGTCGACAGGAACCTTCTGGATGGCCTGAAGACTACAGGCTGGCTGTCGCGTGCCAGCGAGGTACAAACACCACGGCCATGCAATACATACGACTGATGCTCGAAGGCACAGCCCGCGACTGGCTCAAGGCCCTACCTCCATCAAAGTACGACTCGTGGGATCACTTCCGCGATGACTTCATCAAAAACTTCGAGCCTCTATGTGAGCGCCCAAAAACGTTCGAGGAACTGCGGGCCTGCGTGCAACGTTCAGACGAAACGCTGAGGTCATACATCAGACGATGGACTGAGATACGCAACTCAGTCGGAGTAATTTCAGAGGACATGGCCATGGATGCTTTCATAATGGGACTCGCCAGGCGGGATCTCAAAGAAGCACTCGGTCGTAAAAAGCCAACCTCTGTGGCTAGCCTCTTGATGACCGCGACTGAGTGGGCAGACGAGAGGACATGGCGCGCACCACACGCGGGTCCTCACCCCGTGACAATCATGAAAGCGGCAGTCGAAGCCGCAGAGACTCGTACAGAGACGACCGAAGGCGCAAACGTTCAAAACGTCACTACGACGATGACAGACCCGAATTCATGGCGGCTGGGTTCTCACACCCCGCAATGACCAGGACAGAAGCGACCGACGGTCGGAAGATCGGCGAGACAGTCGAGATGATCGGCGAGACAGTCGAGATGATCGTCGAGACAGCCGAGACCGCGGCCAACGCTGTGATAGCTACAAGAGGAAGGACTGGCGCAAGTCACGGGCACAATCTGAGCGATCATTCGAAGAAAAGATGGACGCTGATTGCGGATTCCACCTGTACAAGGGGGACGACGGAAAACTGCGATCCAATCACTCGATGAGAAACTGCAGGGAGTTCGACCAAATGGCGACTGATTACGTAAATCGCAGAAAGGCAGCAGCCGCACAAGCACCTGCACCCGTGCCTCAGCCAAACAACGTGCCTGTTCTGATGGCACCACCTCCACTACCACAGCCTGCTGCAGGCGGAAACCTCGCGGGTGCCATACAACACATACCTCGGGCCAGTACCCTCCGCCCCAAGGGCAGATGTACATGATACAGAAAGGTCGACCTTCCAACAGGGAGCAAAAACTTCGCACTCGACAAGTAAACATGGCGGTCATGTCACCTCCTGCGGTAACTGAATACTTGAAGGGATCCGAAACTACAATAAGCTTCAGCAAAGAGGACCACCCTCCATCGGTTGTTCGCCCAGGCACTCTGCTCTGGTACTCGACGCGCAAATTGGAGGCTACGCTATGTCCAAAGTCTTCATGGATGGTGGGAGCGGCATAAACATCATCTTCGCAGATACGCTCCGCAAAATGAATGGTCAGTCGAAAACCTGCCAAGATCTTCAAATACCTTCCACGGTATCGTTCCAGGGAAAGCAATAAGCCCAGAAGGCACCATACAACTCGACGTGACGTTCGGGGACAAGCACCACTTCAGGACAGAGTCGATTGAGTTCAAAGTGGTCGACTGGAAGTCACAATACCATGCTATACATGGACGCCCGACGTTCGCTCGATTCATGGCGGTGCCTGATTACCCCCAAGAGCAAGGGATCACCGTAGCACCTCTCAATGTGGAAGTAAGGTATCGATCCGCAGGAGCAAGAAGGAAAAATTATCTATTCCCTACAACTAAAGTGTCACAAGTTTTAGTTGATTATGCACTAAACAAGTTTGGAGAACAAGGTGGTTGATGGATGGAAGTAACCAAGCAAGAATGTAAAAGTGTCCCAATCCTCTTCAATGCAAGAGGACAAGACAAATGGTAGCAAGCAAAAGCTCTCAAAGAGAGAGAAAGCCCAATCCTCTATGCAGCAAGAGGACAAGCTCAAGTGTGAGTTTCTTATAGGAACAATGGACATGGGTTCATGGGTTCACTTAATCCTCTCTCCCTCATCTACTGTGATTATCATGTTATAGATAAAGTACACACAATTGTCATGTTTTAATGGTAGCTTTTATAACGGCTATATGTCCTAAAAAACACATAGTTGAAAGAAGTACTCATTTGTGTTGCTAGGTCACCCGTAAGGCTAGCGTGGTTGCTCTCACTCCCACATCATACTCTTTCTTTTTACCCCCAGATAAAGGATGTTGGGCGGTACTGTGTCACTCAATACCTATGCCGTGTCACATCGGCCATCCTGTACCCACATACATCATACTTCTTTAAGAACAATATTCAACCAAAGTATGGCAAGTCATAAAAGATCCAACACAACGGTAAATGCATAACAAATCATCTCATACCACAATATTCACCACAAAGGTATTACATAGATGACCGTAATCATGTTTAGCAGCTCATACGGTACTAATTAGTGAAGCTCAAGAGAGAGGAGAGATACATAAGTTACCACCACAAACCCAAGTCCAGGGGGTGGACTACTCCCCCTTCATCATGGTGATGATGGTGGAGAAGTTCTTGCTGTAGATGTTGATGATGAACACGCCGGAGGGGGGTGGAGCCCTCCGGAGTGACTCCGGCGGCGTTTCCCCCCTCCGATCTTATCCGGCGGCAGCCTTCTGACTCTCTGTTTCGTGGTTCTGTGTTTCTCTCCGCCGCCTCCTCGCGAAATTCCTCGGGGGACTATTTTTATAGGCGTTTTTAGGTCAAAACCTAGTCGGTGGAGAAAAGATCATCGGCGGCGGAGCTCCGAGGCCCAAAATAGGTAGGCCCACGCGGCCAAGATTTTAGGCCGCGTGGGGCCCTCTCGTTTCCAACTGGTTGGGCTTCTGGCCTTCATTTTGAGCCCATTATGTTCGTCTCGAAATTCTGAAGCGTGCTCTCTGACCTTGCCCTTTTTGGAGTCCCGAAGCTCCAGGAAAGTCTGAAACACTAAAAAAGACGTTTCTGGAAAACAGGGTTAATTCCAAATAAATGGGAAAACTATGAAGTATTCCCAAAAATCATTATAAAACATTGATATAACCCTTATATGATGCAAATATGATTGGAATATAAGTAAAATAATGCAAAGTTCATGTATGCATTTCACATGCATCAGTGCCACATTACGCATACCTCCAGCTGAAGATGCCTGGACCAAAAGGAGTAATCACAGTCAAGGGGAACTTCCAAAAGTCTGACTCTTGTGACCGAGAATTCAGCAAAATCTCTGAGATGTTTGGCATGGAAGCAACACTCGCTGATCTAGCGGTCTCCAACGATCGAACACTTATGCCAGAACACAAAAAGGTGGCAGTCGACAGAGCATTCAATGCCACCAATGACACAAGATCGCATCAGGTGCACCCGACTGACCCGACCAAGACAGTCAATGTCTCGTCGAGTCTGCCTATCGCATAGGAAAGCGCGCTCGTCGAATTCCTCCGTGAGAACTGGGATATATTTGCATGGTGTCCAGCCGACATGCCAGGTATTCCCAGGGAATTCGCCGAGCACTCTCTCCAGTTACTTCCAGATGCTAAACCAGTCAAGCAAACAATGCGCCGCATATCCGGCCCAAAAAGAACTGCAGTCGAAGCCGAAGTCGACAGGCTACTCGCAGCAGGATTCATCAGAGAGATCAAGAAATCACAATGGGTGGCCAACCCCGTACTCGTAGAAAGAAGAACACAGATATCCTTCGGATGTGCGTAGATTTCAGCACTCAATAAGTGTGTCCAAAGGATCACTTTCCACTACCTCGAATCGACCAGATCGTCGACTCCACCGCCGGGTGCGCTCGCTTGTCCTTCCTGGATGCCTACTCGGGTTACCACCAGATAAGGATGAAGGAAGAGATGAAGAGAAAACGGCGTTCATAACCCCACTCGGGGTCTACTGCTACACCACAATGCCTTTCGGGCTCAAGAACGCAGGCGCAACATACCAGCGCATGATGCAAGATTGCCTCAAGAAGCAAATTGGGCGAAACGTCCAGGTCTATGTAGATGACATCGTCATCACCACAAGAGAGGAAAACACACTACTCGATGACTTGCGAGAGACATTCGCAAACCTCAAACGCTTCCACATCAAGCTCAACCCGAAGAAGTGCACGTTCGGCGTGCCAGCCGGGCAACTCCTCGGGTATCTAGTCTCAGCTCGAGGAATCGAGGCAGACCCGGAGAAAATACAGGCCATCTTGACGATGCAAAGGCCTTCAAAGCTCCATGACGTGCAAAAATTAGCGGGTCGAGTGCAGCGCTCAGTCGATTCATCAGCAAGCTAGGCGAAAAAGCACTCCCGTTCTATCGACTGATGAAGAAAGCAGATAAATTCGAGTGGACGCCAGAAGCCGAAGCAGCCTTCACGGACTCAAGCGAGTCCTCACAAGCCCTCCAATCCTCGTACACCAAGGGAACGCGAGCCATTGTACCTATATGTCTCTGCAACTAACAGGGTGGTAAGCACCGTACTGGTCGAACGCAGGGAGGAGGGACACGCCCAAAGCATACAACGTCCAGTCTATTACTTGAGTGAAGTGCTCTCCACATCAAAGCAGCGGTACCCGCACTATCAGAAGCTGGCTACGCCGTGTTCATGTCCTCAAGGAAGCTGACGCATTACTTCTCCGAGCACCCGATCACTGTAATCAGCACCTCAGGGATCGGGGACATCCTCACAAACCCCAACGCAACTGGGCGAGTAGCAAAATGGCTCATCGAGCTAGCACCAAGAGACATCAAGTATGATTACCCGAAGGCCATCAAAGCACAAGTTTTACCTGACTTCCACACCGAGTGGATTGAAGCTCAGCTCCCAGGAGCACCAGATGTGTCCAACTCATGGACTATGTACTTCGACGGCTCAAAGAAAAACGAAGGAGCAGGCGCAGGTGTTATCCTCATATCACCAAAAGGCGACAAGCTCCGCTACATCCTGCAAATGGGGTTCGAGTTCCCGTCCAATAACGAAGCAGAATATGAGGCTCTGATCCATGGCATGAGGATGGCCAAAGCCCTCGGGTGCACTCGACTGATGATCTACGGCGACTCGAATCTGGTGGTGCAGCAAACAATGAAGGCCTGCGACGCAATCGCAGATAACATGATCGCCTACCGTGACCTGTACAACATCATGGAGGGCAGCTTCGAAGGCTGCGAGTTGCGGCACATAGGGCGTGAGAGCAATGAAGAAGCAGATAAGTTAGCCAACATTGGTGCGACCAAAGCACCAGTGCCACCTGGTGTCTTCTTCGAGCGCATCGAGCACAGATCAATCAAAAAGAAGCGGGCAACTCCTACATCAGCCGCACCAGCCAAGAGCAAAGCACCTAGCACAGAGGACCCACCAGTCGAGGTACTCCTCATCGAGCCAACTTGGACTCAACCCTTCCTCGCATACATACTCCGCGGCGAGGTACCCGAAGACATAACAGAGTCAAGACGCGTCACTCGACGATCTAAAGCATACACTGTCATCAACGGTGAACTTACAAACGCAGCATATCAGGTATGTTCCAACGTTGCATAGCATTTGAAGATGGCCAAGCCATCCTTCGTGATATTCATGCAGGTACTTGCGGGCATCACGCCAGCAGTCGATCACTCGTAGCCAAAGCCTTTCGCGCAGGCTTCTACTGGCCCACATCACTAGTCAAAAGGTGCATCGGCTGTCAAAAATTCGCCACAAAGCCGCACGCACCCGCATCGGCGTTGAAGACAATACCATTGGCCTGGCCTTCGCCCAGTGGGGGCTCGATATGGTTGGGCCACTCAAAAAATCCTCCCATGGAGGGCATACTCACCTTCTGGTGGCGGTCGACAAGTTCACCAAGTGGATTGAAGCAGTACCTATCACAAGTTCGACTGCCACTACAGCAGTCAATTTCATAAAATCCATCATATACCGCTTTGGTGTGCCAAGTAGCATCATCACTGACAACGGTACAAATTTCACGGCTGAGGAATTCAAATCCTTCTGCAAAGAGCAAGATATCACGCTCAATTATGCATCTGTGGCGCACCCGCAGTCAAACGGCCAAGTCGAAAAGGCCAATGGGCTGTGAGAGTGGAATCAAGAAGCGCCTCCTGGTGCCACTCAAAAGGGCAGCGGGTGCTTGGGTCGAAGAACTCCGTCTGTGCTATGGAGCCTACGCACAACCCCAACGCTTCAACACAATTCACCCATTTTTATGGTGTACGGTGCAGAGGCAATCCTGCCATCTGATGTAAGATTCAATGCACCAAGAGTCGAAGCATACAACGAAGAAGATGCAGACGAGGCACTCGAAGACGCAGTCGACTTGCTAGAAGAAGCACGTAACACGGCGCTCGCACGCACAGCTGTTTATCAGCAGGACCTCCGCAACTACCACAGCCGTCGACTGCGTACCAGGTCCTTCGAGGTTGGCGACCTGGTACTTCGACTGAAGCAAAAGAAGGTGCACAAACTCGCTTCTCCATGGGAAGGACCCTTCATCATCACCGAGGTCATTGGTGGTGGAGCATACAGACTGAAGCACGCGAAGACAGGAGAACTCTCGCATAATCCTTGGAACGTTGCGCAGCTGCGCCGTTTCTATGCTTAGATTGCTCAGTCGCACAATGTAATAGGCACATATGTCGGATGGCTGCAGGTTTCAGACGCGCTCTTTTCCTTACCAGGGTACCTAAGGGGACTGGAAGGTTTTTAATGAGGCGGCCTGCAGCTTAACATTCAAAAATGGAATATAATCATGATTCCTCATATTTCTCCCTGCTTACTACTCGCATAACTTGTTTCACAAAATTAGCCTCACCCGAACTCGGGGGCTGCGCTATCTCAAAAAGCATGAGCTTCCGCTTGTTCACAACATAATACCCCAGCCGCACTCGAATACTCGGGGGCTGGGTCATAAAAATCATACATAAACACAAAAGTTGCTCAACCCCACTCAATTATTCGGGAGTTGAGCCTAGAAGCATCAAGTGAAGCTTCAAGTACTGCAAAAATTCACAGCCGCACACGAATACTCGGGGGCTGTGCAGCTTATGTTTCATACTCTAAAGTATTTCTATCAAGCTCACTCAAATGCACGGGGGCTGGATAGTCCTAATTTTACAGCAAGTTGCTTCATACACCCCGCTCAACAGGCTCGGGGGCTGCATACATGTAAACAAACAATGTACAATACTCACAAGTGTTGCGTTTTACACTTGGGGTCACCCCCATACACATAACCTATTCAACAGGTTCTTCCTTGGGCTCGGTCCATTTTTCCTCCTCCTTCAGCACACGATGGATTAGGACCAATGCGTCCACCGTGTCTCTTGGTAGTGCTCCTCCATTGGCACAGGACCACCACCTGGTAGGGTGCGGGTCCCATCGCAATCCTTTTCAAATCAAGGTGCGGAAGGTGCGATCGCACAAAGGCAAGAGCAACATTAGCCCCGCTAATCAGTTGCTCGCGCACAAACTTCTTGATCGCCTTGCCTTTTCGAAATTTCTTCAGCAAAGCACAAGGCCCTGTGGTTGCTCATTCAAAGGAAACAAAGCTTCGTGGACTCGAAATAAAGCCAACCTGCAAGTCTCCAGTCGAATGGCAGTGCGCCAAGCCCGGTCCAGAAGCCTTACCAAAATGGCGCTCCTCGCCCTGTCTGACCAAAGGGGTGGGCGGAGTACTCAGTGCTACTCGCATGACCATCGAGTCGATCCTGAATCGTGCCTCCTCCTTTATCGGGTCAGAGCAAACACCTGCGCAAAAACAAAGGGCTCATCATCGCCCAGTCGAGTCACCTGCAAAGAATAGATCTCGATGATCCAAAAATATCTTACATTCGAGTTGCAGATTTACTCTCTCCAACTCCTCAAGCAAAAAGGCCTCCGTTCGTAGTTGGGGATGGCCTCGACTGCAACTCAGCATACGCATCTTGTGTTTCCTTCAGCTCGCGAGTAACTTCGGAAAGCTTTTGATGAAGGTAGTCCATAATTTTCTGGTCATTCACGCTTCGCGACTTCGAAGAACCACCCACAACAGGGCCAGTCGATGGTTTAGAGCTCGGTTCTACAGTCAGAATAATTCAATGCATAAGGAAGCATAAGAGCTCAAACAAAAGGCTCGGGGGCTGCGCCTCCCGATCACTGAAGTTCATATTTCATAACAAGACAGATACGATGTCTGATAATTTACATATAGCAAAAGCAAAATGACGAAATTCCTAGACCTAGTCAACAAAGGGTCACTGGCTAAGTCGTCGACTTCTTGGAGGAAGCTTTCTTCGCCTGGACCTTGGCTGCCCTTTCTTCAACAGTTGTTACCAGCTGTTGGGCATATTTTTGGCGGCTTCCATCCAAGTGCCGAGCCCGACGGTTCTGCCATCAGACCCCGTGGAAACTTCTTCGTGGCTGCGTCAAAATCTGCCTCGACTCCGTGCGCGAGCAACATGAGAAAAGTAGTCTGAGCACCACTTACCATTTGCTCGCGACAGAAGTCAGCGACGGCAGTCCCTTCAGGCTTGAATAGCTCAACCAGCTCTGCAAAGGAAGATGGTAGCTCTTCGCCGGGGAAGAAGCTGCCATGGAGGGCGCCCAAGGCACTCGCCGCCTGCGTCAGCATCTCCCCTGCTCTGCTACTGGTACCTCCGAGACAGCCACACTTTCATCAAGTGAGGTGCCAAGGCTTTGCTTGCCAGTAGCAGTAGGGCCATCCATCACGCCTAGCATGTGGACAAAATAATCAGCACCATATATCAGAAACCTCAAACATCTAAGGAACACAGCAAAAATTCGTACCAGTTAAGCTGGTGCTGGCGGCAGAAGTCGACCAATTGCCGACTCCTCTCTAACTCGGCTGCTTTCAGCCTCTTCTCCAGATCAGCCACTCGACGGGTGGCGTTGTTCAAATTTTCTGCCGCATCAGCGGCGGCCTCTGCAAAACAAACACACATGATCAGCAGACTGCAAGAGAATCACCCTCAACAAGTGGTAATAGCATAAAGAGATACGCACTCTTCGCAACTTCGAGTTGCTGCTGCAGGGTGGCGGCTTCAGTCTCCTTGTGCACATACTTGGCACCAGCCTTCAGCAACTCTCGCACAAATGCCTAAGTGCACGACATGGGCAAATTCATAACTCAATAACTGAGTCTAGGCAAAAAATTCGCACTCGATGAGGATTAAAACTACGGCAAGCATAAACTTACGTGCTCCAAGAAGGAAGAAGTCGACGCAGGGACACCTGCAGCCGCAGCTCCGCTCTCAGTTGCTGCAACCTCCGGCTCGGGGGTGTAGCTGTGGCTGTAGCAGCAGGAGTCGCAGGGGTAGGCGGCTGCTCTGGTGGCAGCGTCCGTGCAGTGGATGCTGCGCTACTCTTTTCCGCCGTTGGTGGCGGAGGCATATCCTCATCCGAGGAAACACTGTATCACACATTATAATATACAAGGTGGCATTATTCATAAAGTGACAAAGCATGCACGTAATACTTACTCTTCAGTAAGGTCGACATCGACCAGGGTTAAGCACACCCACGCTCGGGCGCGATTTCTTCGGTGGTCGTGGGGGAAGCGAGCGAATCGGAGGCACCTCGAGTGGCGCCGTCATCGACTCCGTCCTGTCTTCCTCCTTTTCCTCCGAGTCAGCGGTGTCTTCCTCGTCGCGCGACCGCTTCTGCTTGCCCTGCACCTCAGCATCGCCCTCATCGGCTTCTGGCGTGTGTGCGGTGGCGAGTGAGGCCATCTCATCATCAGAATCTGCCTCGAATGGCTCATTGTCTGGCACTGGGCCGCTCTCTGGCAAGGGAGGCATCGACTCATACATTTTGTGTCCCTGCACACATAAACAGCAAAGGATTCAACATCACACATGCATAACATATCAACTGAGATATAGTATCAACTGTTACCTCTGGTAGAGGGTTGCTGGTTTCATAAGGAGGCACAGGCGAGTTCATCTCGCAGGGATCTTCATCAGTCAATTTGGTAAGGCTTCTTACCAACTTCTCCGCCTCCGCATCAGAAAGCTCCACTGCGCGTGAGCGGGTTGGATCAGAAGCACCACTGTATCCCCACATAGCATGTGCTCGGGCTCGAAGGGGTTGCACTCGCCTCTTGGCCATAATGGCTAGCAGATGGATGCCCGTGACCTCTCGACCACAGTGGTCTGAAGCTTCAGCACCTTCTCCATCAGAATGTCAGCCTCTTCGGCTTCGACTCCGGTCGGCTGGGCAATCCAGGATGGCCTCTTCTTCACCAGGGCGTCTGCGTCAAAGGCAGGCAACCCGAAGGTTTGGGCGCCAATGGTCACATCCTTGATGTAGAACCACTTCTGGCGCCATCCTTGCACAGACTCCAGGAAGTTGATCTTGAAGTACTCGACATCAGGTCGAGCCTGTACTCCAAAACCACCAGGTCCCTTGGCGCTGTGCTGGCGCTTGACGTTGAAGATGCGGCGGAACAGACCAAAGTGGGGTGCGACGCCCAAGAAGCACTCGCAAAGGACGAAGAAACACGCAATGTGCAAAAGCCCATTGGGCGTAAAATCGTGCAATTGCACTCCATACACGTGCATCAGTGCACGAAGAAAGTTGTGAACAGGGAAGGAGAATCCCCTGTTCACAAAATCAACAAAGCAGACCCGCTCATTGGGGCCTGGGCGCGGGATTACCTCGGCGCCGGGGATGCGAACTTGCGAGGTGTCCTCAGGGATCAGCCCGTCGTTCCGCAGGCCGGTAGCATCCTCTTGCTGCAGGTGGACTTGGTCCAGCGCCCTTGTCCCTCTTCAAACCGCTGGCAGCGGCTCCAGCGGCGCTGTCCGCCGATGCGTCGCAGCACTCCTGCCCTTCGGGTGGTAGGCTTCGTCATCGCGGTGGTGGTTGCAAAGCTTCGCTAGAGGATATGGCGATGCGCGAGGAGGAAGAAGAAGCAGCGGCGGCGGAGAGCAAATGGCAAGTAAAAAACTATTTACGCCGCCGCACCCTTTTTAACCTCAACGCAAAAGAATCCGCACCGTCGATGCGAGATCGTGGGCAAATAAGCAAATCTAACCGTACACGTGGCAGCCACGGAGGGCAACCGTCGCCGGCCACTCCGCCCACTACGCACGGGAATCTAGGAACTACCATCATGGCCCGGAGAAATCGTGCCTGAACGGTCAAATCCAGTCCAAACGGCTGCACAATGGGCCCACAAGACGTGTCACGTCCCATCTATCGCAGCATAGCGCACGCCACCGCGTGTCAGGTGGCGCAGTCGCCATAAAACGTCATCCCTGACGTCATTGCAGCAGATTTGTTCAGAAAAGATTCGGGTTCGCCCAAAGCATATTAATCACTCGATTGTTTTCGAGTGTATGGTCACTCGACTGTCTCTTCGATCAAAGACATATTACTCCCATCGGGAGCGTATCAAAAATTTCTTCGACTAAAGATGCTCAAGACCAAGTGATTCTGAGATTATCCTCCATTACAAGTAATAAAGCACAATCTCGGGGGCTACTCCCATCGGGAGCGCTGCCGCGCACCCGATAGAATTATGGCAAAAGATTTTCTTCGACTAACATATGTGGGAAAGAGATTTTGAGATTATCCTCATTGCAATCAATAAAGCACAATCTCGGGGGCTACTCCCATCGGGAGCGCTGTCGCGCACCCGATAAAATAGTGTCAAAGGTCAGTCGACGAATATATCGACTACGTTCATATGCAAAATCATACTCGAAACATTCCCGAGTTGCGTCCGTCGCAAATACCTCGGATGCTGCACGCATAGTGCAAAGGTAAGACCCGCCGAACTTTCGAGCTGGGCTAAGGACCGTTCCAGCAACGTCAATCCTTATACTTTCCGTGTCAGCAGACATGATGAAAAATCCCGACGGACGCGTTGGGTAAAATTCAAAGTTATACTGCAGATCGACTCAGTAAGACCTCAGCGGCCTAGTCGAATCTGACCAGTTTGTTCCAGATTCGAGTCCGGGGACTCGAGTTTGATTGAAAGCTAGTAAGGTTTACCCAAATGTGTAGTTAACCAGTCCCGATCCGTCGAGTGAACTGGGCCTGCTAAGCTATTATCCCTTGATCATCATAAGCAAAAACCACAGTCGATGAAATACTCGACATAGCCAACATGTGCTATTCATACAGGAATTCCAATTATAATATACATAATGCTAAGCATATGACGTGCACTTACGAACGAGTCCATGCCCGATTCTTCGAGTCAGACAAGTACTCGGGGGCTACTGACAAGGATATACATCTCGGGTACCCTACCGTGAGGGTACCTGGTGCACGTGATGACTAAAGCCCAATAGCGAAGAGACAACTCGAAGCCCAAGACGAGAGGCCCAACAAGATGGAGTACCCTCCAAGTTTAGACATAGACATAGTCGGTTTATACTTTCCTTATGTGTAAACTAGGTCGGTTACAAACTCCCGAGACCCAGCCTATTTAAAGGCTGGGAGGGGTGCGATCTAGGACCAAGCCATACTCGAACCACCAAAGCTCTTGCGAGATCGTCATCTCGCCGGAGCCACCTTGTAACCTCATAATCTCCAGCGATCAATAACAGACAAGCAGGAAGTAGGGTCTTTACCTCCACCCGAGGGGCCTGAACCTGGGTAAATCTTTGCCTCTGCTTGTCAGCCGACGAAACTACCAGTACTAGCACGTTCTCTCCCCATAATCTCAACCCTAGGTTTTTAACCATGGGATTTGATGAGGGTACACCTTGTCAGATATCATTTTCGACAAAGACTTCATATCTCTTCCTTAAGGTCGGGTTTGAAGCGATGCAGCTCACTCGCAGCCAGGGGTGGAGATAGGGCCCAGGCTGCCCTCATACGCAGGCTTGACCGTAGCTACAGCCGCGTACTGTAGAGCACTGTAGCTACAGTGACCTGAAGGTTGCCTGGGGCGTGCGATTTTCCTGGCTACGCAACTGCTCGCAGCCACGTAGTGGAGAACAAAACAGAAGGTATCAAGTGTCTAATAATGACCCATCATGTTTGGTGTGATGTCCTGATCCATATCCCCTCAATTAGCTAGGACTTACTACAACTAATGCAAGGTATGTATGTATATTTTGCGAGATGGTATATACTAAAACCACTCAATTAGATAAGAGATGCCACAACTGATGCAAGGTCACATTTTTCCTCAGCTAGGTTATGTGTTTTGAGGTTCAAGGCTTAATACGTGCCGAAACCAAACATCAGATTTTTTTTTTGACTACTACAAACATCAGAATTTTACAGCAATCAACCCTTTTTTTTTTTTGAGAATTCCTGGTCTTTCATAGTACAGCTGTAGTATCTGAACTCACGCACAACTCACTCCACACACACTCAACGCCACACGCACGCCACCTGTGCGCAAGCTAGACCTAACCAGACTATACTAGTCTTCTGGGCCCCGTGAGCCTAAACCTACCGGGAAACCCCTGCGGTACAGCAATCAACCCTGGTTGGCTGGTTTGAGGTGAGATGCAAGCGACCAAACACACACGCCCAAAAAAATGTTGGCGCACAGACGACGCGACGCGCGTATGCGACGAAGCGGCACCTTCCGGCGGGTCGTCGAGTCCCCATCCACGAGTTAACCCGCTGTTGTTGGATCCGTTGGCTTCTCCTCGTCAGCTTCCTTCCCGCACCAGCTCGGCGCCACCCGAATGGGTTGAGATTCGCACCCGAATGACCTCACCTCCCCCCATCGTGGCACAGCCCCCAGACTCCAACCTCTGAGCTGTCCCTCCATCCTCGCCGCGGCGCCCGCGGATCTCCTCCTCCCTCCCCCCGCTCCATGGCGTCGCCGTCCTCCGCCGCGGCGTCCGCCGCCGCGCTCGGTGACCACACCCTCTTCTTCTCGATCTCCAATTCTCCAGGCGCCCATCTCACTCGCTCCTGTTCGTTTCGCAGAGGCCGTGCAGGTCCTCGTCGCCTCCCTCGCCGACGACGCCCCCCGCGCCCGCGACTCCGCCCTCGCCGCGCTCCGCGACATCGCCCCGCTGTATGCAATCTCCCTTCCTCTCTCCCTCCCTCCCCTCCAGCGGGACGAAACGAATAACGCGGTTGCTTGTTTCCGGGTGGGTGCAGGAACCCGCTGCTCGTCCTCGACTGCTGCGCCACCGTCTCCCGCGGCGGACACCGGGTAAGCACTCCCTCCCTCCGGGCCAAAACATTCCATCATGTCGGGCTCGTTTTTTATATTCCCGTTCGTCTGAACTCTGTCTGGGCATGAGTTAATCGGCTCGTCTGAACTTCTGTCGACTGCAGCGGTTCGCCAACATGGCCGGGGTCTTCCTCGTCATGGCCTCCGCAGTCAGGGCGCTCGACCGCTGGGACGCCCAGCGCGAGTTCCTCCGGAAGATCGCTAAGATCGCCACCGCCGAGATCGTTAGCTCCAAGGTATGTATAATAGGGTGCTGTCAATCTGCCGACCACCTCTTTTTTTTTTCTTAGCTCGGTGCGAAATGGTGAGATGGGTGCCGATTTGCGGCTCCCACACATCCATTTCTGGCGCCGGTTACATGACCACAGAGAATTTTGTCAGGATGGATGAACACTTTTTCTTAGCATACATAGGGATGTGGGGAAGTTTGTCACTACTGAATTCTGATATGGTACAACGGGCATGACAACCTGCTATTCTGCTATGGTTGACTGGTTGTTACGTCAGCTTAAACTACTGTAGTTGATGAACTGAATCCTGCTAGAGTAAGATGCTGTACAACAATTGGATGACTGCACATTTATTTCCCCTGCTTCCACAGAAGATGGGGGGAATTTGTGCATTACTGTTCAATGCGATGACGTACACTTCAACGTTACAGCCTGAATAGTTGAGATTTAATATTTATTTATTATACTAAAGTTTCAGAACTCGGTACTTTATTTTGCGGCTCCACACGTTTCATTTCTCGTACCTGTTACATAACTACAGAGAATTTGTGAGGATGGAGATACAGTTTTTCTTAGCATACCATATGGACGTGTGGAAGTTTGCCACAGTAGGCATGATAAATATGCTTTCCTGTTTTGTCTGCCTATTTTTGTCTGTTTGATTGATCTGGAGAGTTGTTCTATGGTGAACAGGACTTCAATGTTGACTGGCAAAGAGCAGCAGCTACTCTTCTTGTTGCCATTGGGTCACATGACCCGGATCTGGTATACCTATTGAACAACATTTTACCTTTTGTTTGTGGATAAAACTGTTATGTATGTTCAACTACTATGAGTAAGGCTGCTTCAGTAAAGTAGAATTTGTTAGGTATGAAAAAATTGGGTCATGGTCACTGCGTAGCTAAAAAGGCCATACCCCAAAACTGTCCATAATATTTTGAGAACACAATAGTGGATAGTGTCATGATGCAACACTTTTGCAGTATGATTACGCTCCATTCTATTTGGTTGCTACTGAGATAATTTCCTCTAAGTAAGAGATTCAGTTCTCTTGGAGAATAATCCATTAAAGGATTCTGTAATTGCAAGCTTGACATAATTTTGGTTTCAGAGTTCACATTCTAGTACCAAACCATTTTCACTCAAGTCTGTTATGAGTTCCAGTACCAAACTTCTGTATTTAGCAATTATTCACTAATCCAAATTTCCTGAAGATACTGTGGTAGCCAAGTTTCCTTTTAATTCAGGAATATGTTCTATTAATGCTCTGGTTAACATTAGCTTTGGTTAATTTATGTGTCAGAAGTCTTTACTCTTTAGTAAGTCTATATTGCTAAGGACAGTCCACTTCTGTCTTGGATGACTGCCCGAGGAGAACTTGTATTTTTAAGGGCAGACTGTTTGTTTTGTGCCAGTCTGCTGTTGCTCTTTATAGTGTCGTAATGATATGTATTCTCATAAGTGTTGACCTAACTTGTTGTAGATGATGGAGGAGATATTTCTTTACTTCTCTGGACCAACTTCTGCTTTGCCAGCCATGTTACAAATACTTGCAGATTTCGCATCGGCTGAAGGTTAAGCACATTTTTTTAGCTTAATTTACACCTGAATTGGTTGGACTGCTGAATTTGCAACTTGTTCTTGCTTACTTGAAGCCTTGCAGTTCACCCCTCGATTGAAGGATGTGCTTTTGCGCGTTTTGCCTATCCTAGGAAGTGTACGAGATGGCCAACGACCTGTTTTTGCAAATGGTACTTCCTTTTGCAATTTCTTCCAATCATCAGCCTATGTTATGGTTTTTTACTTCTGGAAATTTGAAAAGGTATCAATTGATACCATGTTTTCCTTCCATTTGCAGCATTTAAGTGTTGGTGCCAGGCTGCATGGTTGTATATAGGAGACGCCTCTTCAGGGCTTCCTTTCGATGATGATGTTATGTAAGTTTTCAAGAAAGATCATTTTCTATATATTTTTATTTGAGGTCATGAAAGCTGGTTTTCCATCTGTGCAATGTTCCATTGTCAGGTCCTTCATGAATTCATTATTTGAATTACTTCTTAAAGTATGGACAGGCTCCCGTGATCTAAAGGTACACATGTTGGTAGTTTGTTGCTATTTACACCCGTGATCTAAAGATCCAACGGTCGGACAGAATAGCATGTCAAGTGAGAACTTCCCTTGCGGAGAGATTATCATCCATCGCCTGTAGGGAGACGGTTAACAAATTATGCCCATAGGTGCAGATCAGATGGTTGCTATGCATTCCCTATCTGGCACTGCGAGTTGATCAAATTTCTATGCACAATCTTTGTAGTCCCTTGCACAATGAACCTTTCCCCCCTCTCTCCTCCCCCTCCCCTCTCTCTCGCTCTCTCCCTCCCCCTCCCTCCCTTTCCCACTCTCTCCCTCCCTCCCTCTTCCTGTCCCTCCCTGTCCCTCCCTCCGAATATCGCAAGTTTGCTTGGTATTTTAGTGGCTTACAGAAAATGCTGTCGTAAAAATGAAGTATATATACGTTTTATTAATACACATAACATTTTCTGATCAATTAATTTCTAAGAACCATCCACATGTTGTCAATATTTTCATCAGGTCCGCTTGTCTTCTGTGGAGGCTTTGGGAGAAATGGTTGGCCTGGTCACTAGGTCACAGTTGAAATCAGCTCTGCCAAGGATTATACCAACAATGCTGGACCTGTATGGATTTTATTCTCATATATTTACTGAAGAAGTCGCAAAATTCTCTCAGATACTTATTGGTTTGAACTTTTGCCCATGTAGATGTAAGAAAGATCAAGAATTTGCTTTTACCGCGGCTCACAGTCTTCATAATCTTCTTAATGCGTCATTATTGTCACAAAGTGGCCCTCCTTTACTTGAGTTTGAGGTAAATTAAGAATTTTCTTGAAACATTTTTACTCAATTAATAGATCGATATTCTGTATGTTTTTTTATTGGAATTTAGAATCATGATTAGTTCCTTTAACGGAAAGAATCATGATAAGTTGATAATTATAATCATGCAAATTTTATCTGACACTTGATTGTAGCGTGTCATTTTTTTCTGCATGAACCATGTTCCATGTGGAAATATCCGGCGTGATAATTTGCCAACTTCTCATATGGCATCATGTGATATGAATCGGCATCATATGTACATAAAAACACATGTTATGTACTCCTATGCATACATGAGTTGAGACAATAGATGTGGCAGACAGGAGTCATTGTTTTCTTTTGACATCTTATATATATATGATGTCACCGCATGACAATTCGCAATCTGTTATTTCTTGTGTTGCAGGAACTAACTGTTGTGTTAGTTACTCTTCTTCCTTTAGCATCTTTCAACAACAGCAAAGATGAACGCTCGTATGTTTCGAAGGGATTGAAGGTGCCTCTTGTCTTAAAATATTTTATTTATGATCACTTTAGTTGCATGGGGACATCCATTAAATCTGCACCCTTTAGGGGATCACTCCAGATACATGTTGCCACATTGCTTCTCGTAAATAGAAGTGACGACCGAACCCCTCAGGCAGTCGTTTTTCTTAACGAAAGTTGCCATTTCTTAAGCTTGTAGTTTCGGATAGACTACTAACTTTCATTATTTCTGGAAGATCCTCGTGCTGTTTATTACCTCTGAAATAAAGTTGTTTTTGATTTCCATTGCTGTATAATAGATGAACGCCTAAACATATTAACTGCACATGTGCTAATGTTTACATGCTTGTAGACATACAATGAACTCCAACATTGTTTCTTGGTAATTGGATTGGCATACCCTGAAGATCTGTGCATGTTCCTGCTGAGTGTAAGTAAGGAGTTACACCTTTTCTACTTCCCACACATTCCAAAAACTCAAAATTCGTTGTGAGCGTTCACATAGTTGGCTTATATAGACCATTGCGGTTGCCTTCTATTGGCTTACAGAAATGCAGGTCAAAAGATGAAGCATCTATTGTTGGGGCACTTGGAACAATAAAACATCTATTGCCCAGGTCCTCTCTCTCTCTCTCTCTCTCTCTCTCTCTCTCTCGAACTGTTTACGACAAGTTCTATAACCTATCCGTACAGGTTGTTGGAATCATGGCATACTAAGCAAACATTATTGGTTGAAATAGTCAAATCACTTTTAGAGGAGCAGAGCTTGGGTATTCGAATGGCACTAGCTGAGGTATTCCGTATTAACTTTTGTCAGACTTAGTTATTCAATATTTAATACATGCAGCAATTTTTTTAATGCACCGTACATGCATTGAATGATTTTTTTGCCTGTATAGATAGTACTGATATATGTTTTTCTGTTATCCCTCCAACTATTCACTGTCTTGATACTGGTTCAATCTTGTACAGCTAATTGTTGTTATGGCTTCACATTGCTACTTGAGTGGGCATCCTGCTGAGCTTGCAGTTGAGTTTTTGGTGCGGCATAGTGCTATAACCGACGATGATCTTAATGATATCAGCACTCTGAAACATGAGTACTTCCAGGACAAGAAATTCGAGGTTTAACTAATTATACACTATGCAAAGTTTACTAACATGGTGTCAATTACTTTGGATGATTTATCTTATGTTTTGATTTATCAGATGAAAATAAGTCTTGCTGGTCTATCTGAACTAAGAGCTGTATGTGAAAAGGGTCTACTTTTACTAGCAATTACCATTCCTGAAATGGAGGTAAAGTGCAAACTTGATGTTGTTCTTCAATCTTTACTTTTTGCCCATCTAATTAGCAAATCAACTTGTGGAGCTAGGATAACAAATATTTTTTCTGTTTTGTGAGTAATGCATTTACATTTTATTATTTCCAGCTTGTTCTATGGCCATTTCTCTTGCAGCTGATAATCCCAAAGAATTTTACAGGTGCAGTAGCTATGGTAAGCCCTCTTAAGTTATTCTCTACACCCTTGATATCTGTCAAAGCAATGGACCGTAGTTGGTTATATTTCTAATATGTTTTTACTGAATTCTGCACCTTTAATCAGGTTTATAATTTTAGTATTGCGCACTGATTACGATTGTGATATGTGCAGGTCTGCAAATGCATAACTGAATTGTGTAGGCATAAATTGTCGCAGACAAACCCACTATATACTGAATTTAATGCCTCAAATGAAATGCCGAGTCCCGAGGTAGTTTGTTTGCTTGATATCAGATGTCATTTCAATTTCTCTCCGTAGCTACTTATTTCTCATAGCTATATCGGTTATGCAGGATCTGTTTGCTCGTTTGCTGGTGCTTCTGCATAATCCACTTGCCAGGGGCCAACTCGCTACCCAGATCCTAACGGTTTGTCTTCAAACTAATTAAATCTCCACTGCTTGTTTTGAGCTGGTCCTTTTCGATGATCGTATCCAACTTTATGCCCATCCATTTATTCCGTGTATGATCTAGCTTTCCCAGACACGTGAATACTTTTCCTCTTAGGGATACTCTGTCACATTGAGGTTCTTCTATCTTTTGATGGTGAATTATCATAAACTCTGTGTTGTAATGGATTAATTATACATGGAAAATTAGGCATCGGCTTGTTTAATTTTTTAGAAGGTTATATCACACTAGTTCTCTTTCATGTCAACTGGAATATCTTTCATTATCCCTTAGCCAATAGGCGCCTGATACTGTTTGCTTTCATTCAGTATCTCGATAATATAATTTTTCCACATTATCGCATACCTTATTTGCATTACAACCGAAGTACCGCACATTGCAGTGACTGATTACCTTATTCTCATCACAACTGAAGTATGTACTGCTGCAGTAACTGCTTGTAACTTTGTCTACCCTCATATCATGTAATTGAAGCTGTCCCTGGTTAAGAACTAAACTCTTTGGGGCCTCTGTCGACAATTGCTTGATGTATTTATTTTAGAAAAACCTCAAAGATTGTTTATTTGAAGTCATCAATATCGACATTACCTTTGGTTTTGTAGGTGCTGTGCTACTTGGGTCCACTTTTCCCAAGAAACCTTTCTTTGTTTTGGGAAGATGAGGTATAGCCCCTTCATCTAGTGTTGTCAGTTGAAGAGGTGCATTTTCATTCCAGATTTTAAGCATCTAGCGTTTGCATCTTTTACTCTAAATGGAGAAGTAATTATGTAGGACTAGGAGTAAGTTATTTTTCTACTCATCTTTCTGTAGTATTCATGTTTAAAAGTTATATTTTATTTATGTTAATCCTCATTTTAGAAAGTGCCACTGTCCATCCTGGCAGTGTCCTAGATCAATGCATGGTTTCTCTGTACAATGCACTGAACTATGTAACTTGTGTGACGATTCACTCAAGAGGATTAATAGTGAAAGTTCTTCTTGTCATGTTGTTGAAGTGGCTTACAAAATGCATATTTTGGCAAGTATTAGGTCCCTAAGATGAAAGCTTACATCAATGACCCTGAAGATCTTAAGCAAGATAGCACATACCAAGAAACATGGGATGACATGATAATCAATGTAAGTATCTTATTCTTGTTGTTTGAAGATTATAATCATTGTCATAAAGCAACTAGAATTATGGTGATCATGGTCGCTGTGGGGGAATTTTTTGCTAACTAATAGAGTGAAAACATATATTGGTAAAAGAAAGGGTTTGCTTCTTTGTACCTTTTACACCTTTCCTTTTGTGATGCTTAAAATTCTGCTTGCTTCTCTCAAAAGCTATTCTTGCTATATGTACAGTTCTTCGCTGAATCCTTGGATGTTGTGAATGATAATGTGTGGGTCATATCCTTGGGCGATGCATTTGCTAGACAATATGATCTTTATGCTTCATCTGATGGACATTCAGCTTTGCTACACAGGTAAGTTTATGTTACTCTGCTGTACCTTCCTCTGACATGGTAATTATTAGCATATCTCAGAATGCGGTAAATAATGCTTTTACTTGATACATTCTCATTAAGATGGACTTTATGCATTTGGCTCATGTGCACAAAGTATATTGTCAACATGCTCATGGAATCAATGTACTGGAAGTCACTTTTTAAATATTTTATCTGCAGATGTTTAGGAATGCTTCTTCAGAAGGTTGATGACAGGATTTATGTCCGTGAAAAGATTGATTGGATGTGTGGACATTCCAGTATGTCTATTCCTGTTAACCGCCTTGGACTTGCCCAAGGCATTGGTTTGGTAAGTTGTAGTTAATATTTTTCATTTGGATTCTTTTGGAGCTTTGTACTGAAGTTACACTTGCAGGTTGCAGCTTCACATTTGGACACAGTTTTGGAGAAGCTGAAAAACATATTAGAAAATGCAGGCAAAGTGCTCTCCAGAGGTATTTATATGACTTTTTTGTAGGAGAAATATTTTTATATTGCTAATCTTACTGTGAATCATGTTGAGATAGCAACTCATAAACTAAGTTGGAAGTAGGTGGATTATGTCTTAGTTCACATATACATATATATGGCAACTTTTTGCCCAAAGCAACTGATCTGCTCCTCCTTTTAAATTAATCACCTACAATCTGCCGATATTTCCATTTTCTCGTTTTCATACTTGGCCCCATAATTTACTTGACGAAAGGGAAATCGAGATTGTATGTAAAGTAAATGGAATGACATCGTTGTTTTTTGTTTCTTAGTTCATGTTTCCAGGCAATGTGTGTAGCTAGTTCATTGTATCAATAAATATGTGACATTGTGTTCTGCAGGTTGCTGTCATTTTTCTCATTCAGAGAAAAAGTGGAGGATATTGATGATACATATGCAGCTCTGGCTTTGATGTATGGTTATGCTGCAAGATATGCTCCATCAACAGTTATTGAAGCCAGAATCAACGCCCTTGTGGTACGTATATTATGGACATGATTGTTTTTATTTCTGCTCCATGGGATGAACCACTCTGATAAATGATAATTACTTATACCTTTTCGTGTTGTACTCTCCCTTCGGTAATATAAAAGTACCTTATGTTCTCTTCTTGGCAGAGTGCACACATGATCATAAATTTGCGCAATTTCTTGCGACCACACTTTCTCTGCATGTCCTTGTACCTTATGTTATTTGCACCCAAATGTGTGCATGTGGACATAGGTGCACCAGATCCACTTCCCTAATCCTCAACGTTAACATATTCCACTTCTTTCAGTGTTGACCATTCCCTTGCTGCATTATTGAGGACACTTTAATCAGATCACAGTAGATATTTTCTTGATGTCTTGAGTCTGTGCCAGAGAATTTGAAGTTATGCATTGTTTGGTTTCCTTGTTTAACTCTACTTACCTTGTTCTCAGGGGACTAATATGCTTGGAAGATTCCTTCATGTTCAACATCCTACTGCAAAGCAAGCTGTCATTACTGCAATTGACCTTTTAGGTAATTTTCTTAATGAGAAGGCTACATGTCTTTTCTTGTTTTTAGAGTTAGCCTTTCAGTTAGTAGAGTTACATGCCTTGATTTTAGTTCTGGAATGTACAGGCTTCAGATAGCACACAGACCTGCCTTTGTTGCTCTGCTTTGGCACAATTGATCTTTTGCTATTTTCTTTGCAATTGACTTGTTTTTTTATTTGAAATTAGTTGCAATTGATCTTTTGATCTTTTGCAATTGACTTGTTAGCCGCAAGCACTGATTTTATTAGGAGAGGCATTTTTCTTATGGGAACGTAATTCAGCAGTTTATTAGGTGGCGGCAGCTGTGGCCTGTATAGGGTTTTGGGTGGGAGCCAGAGGAGAGAAATCGTAAACCCAGTGGCCATGGTACCATGCTGTGAATGGAATCTTAGTCTGTCCCCTCAACCAAAGGCCAGTATATATACATGCACACGTGTAAAGAAATATGAATAAGTACCTTATACAAGTCACTAATGGCACAGCTTATAGATGTTTAACAACTTATCTTGTAATCTGAAGTCAAATGAGCTTGCAATCATGTAAACTCGCATTACCTAGTGCTGCTGTGGAGGTGGTAGCCCTGGATAATTTATAGCACATGGGGATGTTATTCACAGAGTTACCGATGCATGTCTCCCTTAAGTCTCCTAGATGTTGTCCATCTTATTTTCACAATTTTCCAGGAATAATTTCTTAATGGTTCACAGTTGGGCATGGATAGTTTGCTTTTCTTGCACCTAGATATTATGAATGCATATAACATGTCTAATAGTTCTATGTATTTAATCCAGCAGTTAACTTTCTGAGTTTCAGCTTACATTATACACCTTTTGGGGATCTGCGTATCTTATATGATTACTTCTACGTATCTTATATGATAATTTTATTGTGTAGGCCGGGCTGTTCTTAGTGCCGCTGAAATGGGAATTTCGTTCCCACTGAAACGAAGAGATCAGTTGCTGGAGTATGTGCTAACTCTAATGGGAAGGGATCAAAGTGACGATCTTGTTGATTTCAGCAGCATTGAGCTTCTGCAAACACAAGTATGAACTCAAGTTTTTACCCTTGTTTTTTCACCATTGGTAGATTAAATTCTTTATTCCAGCTGATTTTTTTATATCTTACACAAGCCTTATATCGAAGTTCCGCTAGATCGAACTTCTATTCACTGTGATACATACACTAAATGCTTGAATTTGATGGATTTATTCCTGTAAATTCTTCTTACATATGCAGAGTGTTGCTTTAAGTGCTTGTACTACTCTGGTTTCAATAGAGCCAAGATTACCTATGGAAACAAGAAACCGTGTCATGAAGGTCTGCTTTGCAGTGGCCAACGTCACAGAACTATAGCAGTAATTTGTCAATTGTAGTTTCAGTTACTTGCATAATATATATGATTTTGAGTTGTTTATGTTCCATTTTCAGGCAACCTTAGGTTTTTTTGCTTTGCCAGCTGAGCCCTCAAACATTGTTGAGAGTCTGATAACAAACCTCATTATTCTGTTAGGTGCCATACTGCTAACTAGGTAATGCGTTAAACTCACTTTTTAAGTATGTACATTTAATTTTTGGATAAGCTTGCCTGTTATGCTTTCTTCTGTTCTGTTCCTTCTGCCACTTGCTTGATGCATGCTTTTGTTTAATTGTGTTATGGCTATTTTCTTTGTCAGTGGTGAAGATGGTCGAAGCAGAGCAGAGCATCTGTTGCATATTCTTAGAAAACTCGATCCATATGTTTCATCATCTGCAGAACACCAGAGGAGAAGGGGATGTGTTGCTGTACATGAGGTGTTAATAAAGTTCCGCAGTCTTTGTTCTGGTGGATTTGGTGCATTGGGCTCCTACCCAACTTTGACCCTAAAGCAAATTGGTCAGGGAGGGCCTAGGAGCTTGTCAAATTTGCCATGTATGTTTATATATTTTCTTATTGCTACTGCAACCGTATGATATGTGAACCCAGTAGATCAAGATTGCTTTTCATATTGTACCAGCTGCATTTGTGTTGCCGAACCGAGATTCATTATGCTTGGGAGAGAGGATAATTTCATATCTACCTCGTTGCGCTGATACAGATGATGAAGTTAGGAAAGTTGCGATTCAGGTTTGTGTGGAAAGTAGCTGATTTGCGTTCCTGCCATAACTTATTTTTGTCTGTGCAATGTGCCATTCCTGCTCATAAATTTATCTTTATCATGTGTTTTTCTTGTTGCAGATCATTGCACTTTTCTTCGATATATCACTGTCACTTCCAAAGCAGAAGGCTGCTCATGACATCGATCTAGAATCTTCATACGGTGCTTTGTCCTCCCTAGAGGACATAGTCTCTATTATCAGAAGGGTGAGTGTGCTGTATTACTTACTGTCCATTTAGTCCTCTTCTGTGAGCAAATATTAAAATTTATCTTTCTGCTGTCTCAGAACACATCTGTTGACCAGATCGAAGTATTTCATAGGGTTGTCTCCTCTGTGTGTATTCTACTGTCTAGGGATGAGGTAAATAATACGAGCTGAACTCTAATTGCAATTGAAAAATGTCATATAGTTATTGACATTTTTTCTCTGTACTTCTACAGTTGGTTGTCTTGCTACACTCTTGCACAGTAGCGACATGTGATAAAGTAAAGCAATCAGCAGATGGTTCCATTCAAGCTATTATAGTATTTATTATCAGAAGAGGCAAGGATTTACGTGAAGCTGATGTATTGAGGTTAGTTTATGGAAGTGTGGAAATTAGCTCAGAAGCATCCTAAAATGACGTAATTAATGAAAATAACTTTGAGATATATACACGCATATTCTTGAAAATAACAAGCATAGCGGAAAATACCTCCATCTTAATTGAGGACATAGAGGGTGTGAACCGCATGATTATTTCTGGACGTGACAGCGTCATATTGGCCTGACCGGAGCTTCGGGCAACGAACCTTTGGAGATGCCTCACTAGTCACCCTAGTTGAAAAATACCATTTAAAAAGACACCCCATGAGGATATTTTGGTTAGTTTTGAAAAAGTGACATAGCATAGTGTCATTCCCAACCAAACGGCCACTGTCATCCAGCAATGACCATCTATTACGAAATAATTTTGTTAATTGTACACCTCTACAGTGCCTAAAGTGTTACTCGCCTGATTTTCTCAAAAAGAAACACATTGCATTACCTCTTTATGTTATTTTTCGATTGGAATATTGCCAAGACCTCACTTGTGATGCTACAGGACAACACAATCTCTACTGTCGTCAGCTATTACTCTTACGGACAAGAACTCGCGCCAAGAAGTTCTCAATGCAGTATCCATTATCAATTTTTGTCTATCGTTTTCAATACCAATATTCTTGTCAAGGATTATGCCCAGAATCAGTTTTTACCTTTGACTTAAGATAGATATCATGCTTAGCAGAAAACACCAATCACATTGTGGTCTTTGATGAAGTTCTATTTGTGGCCGGGCGAGATATTTATACAAAGGACATAACAAGAATTCGAGGTGGTTGGGCTATACATGATGTTTTTTATGTAAGTATTTAGGCCGAGCCTGGGCATCTGTATCATGCAAGTTTTCAGATGGATTTACGACTTGTATCTTCATTGCATTAAGTTATGCAGTATATTAATAGACACATCACATGTATGTGTTACTTTATACATATGGAATGGGCATCCATTAACAGACCATAACCCTGCTCTTAGCACAATAGATTTTTAAAATCTTTATTCATGTCGATAAGTTCATAGGAAATTGTTAGGTATTCATTGCACTTAGTTCCTTTCTAAGAAATGCATACTATATCCGGCCTGATTTGAGATATTTCAAGTATGTGTAGGAAATAAAATTCAATAAAATATGTCCCAAAACTCTAGAATGACATATAATGAGAGCCTAATGGTCTATTGATCTTTTAGTTGAAAAGTTGTAATTTGAGAAGTGTGATGTTCCTTCAGACTTCTGCATTTCCCCTTTCTAAAGAACACTTGTGGTACTAGTTTAGGTGCACCTTATCTCAGATAACAAGGTTTATGATGATATTGATTTACATCATCTCCACATTCCTTATATTTGCCTTGTACATATAGTAATGCCGTATAATTAATTCAGAATGGTAGTTTACTTGGACGTTTGAACCCAAACTGTAGGGTAGGCCCCGACAGTAATAGTTTACTTGGACTCGTTTGCATGAAAATAATTCCAGATAAAATAGCGACCTTAATTGAGCAGTGATTGTCTAGGTGAATTCTGCAGATACACTTCTTTTTCGCGAAAACGCAAAGCTTTGCGCTTTGATGCATTGATACAATAGAAGAGTTACTTACATGCTCAAGAGTGCAGATACACTTCTAATTATGTATTTGATCATTTGCCCTGGTACTAGGCTTTCTCCCAGCATAAGGTGTTAGCTGCTCTTTTTCTGGAGTACATTTTATCTATACTTCACAAAGAACCCGTTGCAACAAATGATTCAGAAAAAGGAGAAGTTAACTCAGAATCATCAGCCATGACTCTATTCTACAAGCAACTATGTTTGCTCTCAATGCATTCATGAGGTATGTATCTCCATTTGATGACTGACTGCTGATGTTGACTAATGGTGGACAACTGGACACCTTCCATCTGCTGATTCCATGTACGTGAAAAGTTAAAATATTGAAACTTCACAGAGGTGGTGGGAAGATTGGGAAACAAGCAGTTGAGCGAAGTTACCCTTCTGTTCTTTCTGGGCTTATACTGAAACTGGGAGGTCTTCATGGTCTTGCTGAATCAGGCCGGAATGAGCTTCTAAGGTGAGAATCTGAATCTGTAGATTTCTTAAATCTTAATTTGATGTATGAAGGCTAATGATGTATGAAATTTGCGACCCCATGTTCTGCAGATCGTTGTTAATTGCGTTCCGGTCATTCTGTGATTGTGTTGGCGATGTCGAGATGGGAAAGGTGCTTTTCTTAAATTGTTAATTGTGTTCCTGTCAACCGTGTAACAATTGTTGACTACAAAATCCTTGTCATTTCGTAGATATTAGCTCGAGATGGCGAACAAACTGAGAAGGAGAAGTGGATTGATCTTGTTCAAGAGGTTGCATGCAGTTCCGCGTAAAGAGGCCCAACGAGGTAACTTGTAGTGTGTTTTATGTGTTTGAGTCTTTCTGAGTTAATAGATTAGTGACTTTTTGGTGAAAAGGACATCTTTTGGCAGTGTTTGAATCCTCACTTTAAAACTTTAAATGAAATACATTCTCTTCCATCTATGTGTATGCGTTTGATGCCATCAACAACTTGACCTTTGAAGCCATTGCTGCCAGAAAGTGTTTATAATTTCTTACAAAAAAGCATTTATGAATAGCCACCATTTGCAGCCTTTGGAAGTTGCCCATGAACCCCAGGTTAAATTGATTGATCTTCACCACTCTGAACCAATTTCAGAAGAAAACAAGATATGTTCACAGTTCTCCTTTTCACCGTTAGTACATGTATGGACTTTGCCATGTAGACTATCTGCTCTACGCCAAGTTGTAATACCTTACTGCAATGTATAAAAGCACGTAAAATTTTCAGATTCAATATTAGTTACGGTCTTCGAGAGCCTAAACTGTCAGGAACTGTTTTCTCGATAACATGGATGATACATTAGAGCTAAAATAAAGCTACTTTTCGAATGTGAAATTTGCTTGTCTCAGCTCTTCTGGAACTCTTATAAGCTGGGTATGCTTATTGTCACATTTACAACTTCTTTGCTTACAAAAAACATGTTTGCAGTCACTGTTGTATAGTTTCGATGCATATATTGTGTGGTAACATCACTACTAAAATAACTGGGTAATATTACCACAGGTTCTGCCAACCTGCGTTATCTTAAGCAAATCTCTCAACAGAAATCAGATGGCTGAAAGAGAGGCTGCTGCTGCTGCACTATCGGAATTTATTCGCCACAGGTAATTAATACCATTCTATAAACTATAAGTCTGGAAATTTTCATTTTACCACCAGAAAACAAAGGAAGGAAGAATCAAAATGACTAGTTTCTGGATGCTTTGACAGAATCAGAGTCCAATCTCACATGGGATTTGTTTCTGACTGGTTACCACTGAGTAGTCCTCATTGCTAAGGCCGATACCAGCTGGTATTGTCTGTTTTAAAAGAATTAAACAGTAGTAGTTCAAGAAGAATAAATTGCAAAAGTTTGAGAAAGTACTTACTGGTCAGTCTGGTGTTTCCTTGAAAACAGGAAAGCACCTCACTATGTTCACATTTTTACAATGCAACATGGTCCATAGATATTCTCAAGAAAAGTCACGCCCTGTCACTAAAAAATATGTTAAAAAACACTTTGTTTTATGCATTATGTATGTTGTAAATTTGTTTTAGTATTGTTAGCAAATATGTTTATGATTTTTCTGTGGTTTACGTACACTGTACACAGCCCACACAAGTATATTTCACTTTTATGCCTTACACAATAAAACCTGCCAATAACTAATGCATATTTTTTGTTCTGCAGTGAAAAGAACCTGCATTGCTTGAACAGATGGTTGAGGAATTGTGTCAACATGTGACGGATGACTCACCAACTGTCAGGAGTCTTGCTTGCGAGGACTTGTACAGGTCATCAATCTAAACAGATAAACTTCTAAGGATATGCATGTTTGGTGACATATTGTTCGGCACTCACTTGACTAACATAGGTTGTGTGATATTGTTTGACTACATAGAGTTGACAGGTAGATGGTGTATGTAATATGCTTCTTTCACAATCATGTGTTTTTCTATATTATTTGATGTACTGAACTGATCTCGCCTTTTCTTTGTTTTCTGAATCTTATAATTTCACATAATTTTTCAATTGCTGAGTAAATCATGATTTAGTTGATGGCTTTGTGACATTTTGTAGTTTGCTCTAAATCTTATGCTTAAGCTTTCTGGTCACCTCTTTCAGATACCCGAGAGCCACATGCTTAAATACATCCAGCAAGTCCTAGGAGTAATATTAGCATTACTTGAAGATGCCAACGAATCTGTTCAACTAACTGCTGTCCAGTGCTTGTTGACTGTGAGTTCCTTAATGCATTATGGATACAAATTTCCTTAAATCCTACTTTTGTTCAATTTAACAGAACATAGAAATATCACACTTGTTTCAGGTTTGAATGTGGCAGAACAAGATGCTGTTGATCCCATTTTAGTAAGTCTCTTAGTAAGGCTAAGGAATCTCCAGGTAACCATTCAGAACAAGCATACCTTCACTGCTTCACACACTACCACTTTTAATGGCATGGTCCGGTATTTGCGTAGATTTTGTTGATTAGTGTGAACAACTAAGTGCATTACAATGTCAGTTATAAGTTAACAGATGTCTGGTCGTCCGTTGATTGCAAAAAAACATATGGAATTTATTGTGCACATGGAATCTAGAATAAGTATAATGTTTGTCCGCACAAAATGGCTAGTCACACTTGCTGTGGTACATCCTGGTAACCTTGTTAGTCTGGACGAACACCTGAGACAGGGATGTTCAACCTTCTGCAATTCTGCATACTGGGAAAAAGAACATGTACAGATACAGTGATACTGTCTAATCTTTGAGCCAGTGCAATCTGATTACATGATTGTGTTTAGAAGCTATGTTGACATTCATCTATCTGTTGTTGACCACACTGAGGGCGATGGGAATGGCACAGACAAACATGGCTCTAATAAATAGTGAGAAGCGGAAAGAATTAGTTGCTGTCAAGCTTCATGCGCTGGCCACTATTCCACAAGACCGATCTGATGGAAAGGGCTAGCGCAATCCACATATACTGTAACACCCCCTCTCACGTGTGACTCGGAGAGGCCAACACGTGCACACAAATCTCAGAGGTATACGCCTCGGCCAATACGTGGACTCAGAGGTATGACTCAAGAGGTCTATACGTGGACTCAGAGGTATGGCTCAAGAGACGTATACGTGGACACAAAGGGGGTTACAATAATATTTCAATAAAGTGCGGAAGCTAGGACTCGAACTCGAGACCTTGGCTCTGATACCATGTCAAGCTTCATGCGCTGGCCACTATTCCACAAGACCGATCTGATGGAAAGGGCTAGCGCAATCCACATATACTGTAACAGTTGCATCACTGAGATTAAATGCTTACTTAGTGCAAAAAAGCATCTTTTACCCTGGACTAGTTAAGAGTGGGCACAAGCAGCCTAAGTGCTCTTGAACAAGACCTGAATTTAATGACTTAGTTGGTTTACTCCAAGGAACGCCCATTTTTTAGATAATATTTTGCACCTTTTCTCAGCAGTACTCTTGGCAATTCAAGTATGATTGCTTATATGATAAAAAGAAATTTGGCATTTTACATGCCACTGGGGAATCCGCTTTTGTTTTTTTTGGTGCTTTCGTGTTATCTTACGAAGATTGTGTTAGATCCATCTCCCTTTTCACTCGGGTGGTCTGATTCTTTATTTTTATATGATGACTGTAAACAACCTAGGGCTGTAACCTATTCTGTAACTTCTCTACTACAGATTTCCATGAATACAAAAATGAGGTCCAGTGCGTTTGCAGCTTATGGTGCTCTAAGCGCCTATGGTGTTGGTTCACAGCATCATGCTTTTCTTGAGCAGGTAACACCCAGTTTCTACTCTGGTTGCTTTAACAGTATATCATTAACAGGGAGCTGTTATCATGTATAGTAAACCTTGTAGGATGCTGTTGTAGTGGTCACAGGAAGTTCTATGGATTGTTAATGCAATTGTAAGGATTTTTTACGTATGCTTCTCAAGCTATTGATTCTTTGCGGCCTGCTGCAGATACATGCCACCCTTCCGCGTTTGATCCTCCATCTTCATGATAAGGACCTAAGTGTCCGCGTTGCCTGCCTGGTATGTAGTCATTGCTTTCTTTTCCCTTACTAAACATTTCATTTAACTTGCATTACTTGATATTCGTTATTATTGCAAACAGAACACATTCCAGCTCCTAGCTCCTTTGATGGAAGTAGATGGTTTATCATTGCTCCTCAACAAGCAATATTTCACTTCTGATCGCCGGTTTGTATTGAACCTTCCTACCTACTTCTCTTGAGATTTTTCATTTTATTGAGAAGTGACATTTTTAATATGATGTGCGCTCAGATCTGATTACGAGGACTTCATTAGGGACTTAACAAGACAACTTTGTCGACTATCTCCTGCCAGAGTTGACAGCTACCTAGAATCTGCTATCCAGGTACCTTTTTTCTCTAGAGCATGCAGTAGAACTGCATGTATATATATATTTTTTGCGATGTATATAATAAGAAAGAGAGATAGTTCTACAGTTCATACAAAGGCACAACCAGAGAAATAAAAAACAGATGCCAACCAGAGTATAAAACAAAAACCCAAAACCTAAATCAAACAAGGTAGTCTAAACAACCAGAGCCTGACGACCGCATCAACACTAAACATCCTCATGGAGGCTCTTAGCTCCAGCTGCGACCCACGACCTGTATTCCCATGCAACCAGCATGACCAAGGTATTGAATGTGATTAATATAGCACCCCAACACTTCATTTTTCTTGGTTTAGGCATTTGATGCGCCTTGGCCGGTCATTCAGGCAAATGCAGTTTGCCTGGTTAGCTGCATGCTATCCTTTTTAGAAGATCAGCGCTTCCTCGCTCCTTACTTCTCCCAGGTACCTATCTGCACTCCATCTTGGTACTTTTTACTCTGCTTCAACCATATCATGGGGAGCCGCTAACAGCCTAACTCTCTTTTGTGTCAAGGTGTTCGCTATGTTGGTTGGCAGAATGAGCCAATCACCAGAGTCCGTCGTTCGGGCATCAGCATCTTCTGCACTGGGCCTCCTGATAAAGAGGTCAAACATGCTGAAGGCATTGAGCTCACGGTTTGACCGAGCCGATCCATCGCAGAGCTCTCAGCATGGAGATCCTCATGCTAAAACGTCACCCGAGCTTCAAGAAGAAACCACAGCGAAGCCAGATGGCGCGTCACAGGGAGAGCAATAGAAGCGGTCGAAGCCGGTCTCGCTTAGATGTAAATCTGTTGTATATGTACAGAACTTAACGCGCGCAAGCTGCCTGCCTGTATATTATAGATATACAATTGTGTAGCCATGTCCATAGGTCCCCGTAGGGCGACTGTACAACAGACTGTCGCGGTTCGTTTGATTACTTGTAGAATTTGTTTTGTTCTGTAAGCATGTAATGTGATGAAGGATATGCATTCAGTGATCCCTGTGTTTGGACTGAGACAAGGAGCTATTTGGGAAACGGTCAAACGATTTGTGTTGCAACTTCCTAACAACATCAATCCATCATGATTTGGGCACATTTTCTTCAGTATAGCCAAATCAAATATCTTCATATGGAAAGGAGCGATGATAGTGCTGCTGCTGCTCTTCTCGCAGTTGCGGTCTGGCGCCCATGCTCTGCTGGTGTCACCGCCTTCTTCTCCGGGTTCAGGTAGCAGCAACACCACGGCCATCGGCACCATGATAACCCAGCATTAGCACAAATGTAAATTCATTGTCTTGGCTAAATTATGTCCTGAACACCATGACCAGTCTTTTCTAGTTCACGGCACATTTGTCTTGCTTGGGTCACCAACTTAGGCCATATAAGTCTTTCCAAGGTAAATCGACGAAACAACCTCACAGACTGTTGAACACAGATCGGCGCAGCAGCTATACTCACAACTCACAAGACAGTAATGAAAAACAAATTATTCTATTTTTTCAATAAAAACAAGTGTACAAGGTCTCCAAAAAAATCAGATGTAGACTCAATTTTTTTGTTTCGTTGCATAAAAACAAAACAAACGAGTGCACCAGCCGGGAATCGAACCCGGGTCTGTACCGTGGCAGGGTACTATTCTACCACTAGACCACTGGTGCTTCATGTGTAGAAGAGCACTCAATTTATTTACCATTATACCTTTCAACTGAAAAGTTACAGGTATTCACTATCAGCATCTTATTCGTCAAATGAAGACTATTAGGATTTTGACATTTCATACTGGACGATATTATCATGGTCACGTGAAAAAAACTCATGCATACACTAATCACACTCGAAATGATGACATCTTACATTCCCTTAAATGTTACTCATAATTGGCAAAGTCGTTTATAACTAAAAGGGTTACTTGTTTTCTCGGTTGACTTTGTTGATTTGAAACTAGACTTGATCTAGATGATATTTCACATTAGGAATTTCCGGGTTATGGTCACTTGATTATTAGACTAGATTATACTCCCTCTGTTCCACAATATAAGATGTTTTAGGGAGGCGGCGTTTTGGGTAGTAGGTGCAGATGCACCTATTATGTAAAACATTTTTAATGTTCTTTCAAAATGGCAAAAAATTATAGAAAAAAATTCGGATACGCATTAGAACATTTTGTGTTAGCACAAAAAATGTCGTGGAGAATTTTTTTTTTGTGTGGCCTGTATAAAAAAGACAAAAAATGTCTCGTATAAAATCATTTTGGAGCGTCCGGATTTGTCTTTTTTGCACAGTTCACAAAAAATGTTTTTTATTCACGTAACTTTTTGTGCTAACATAAAATGTCTTGAAGTATGTCCGAAATTTTTATTTTGAATTTTTTTAACATTTTCAAATTTATTTTTTGGGCAGTGGGTGCATCTGCACCTGCTACCCGTTATGGATTTCCGATGTTTTAGATGTTTCACATGTTGTCTAGATTCGGATTAAAAGAGTAAACATATGCACTAAAATATGTCTAGATATATGTCTATACATGTGAATGTGGAAAATGACTAAAACATATTATATTGTGGAACGGAGGGAGTAGCAACTTAATATATGGCTGCGTGCATCAACCGATGCTATAAGACACAAACTGAGGTTTTTCTCCCTTTCAAGAATAACCACTTGGTTAACAGTTAATTAATAGTTGTTTGGCTACCAGGTTATTGAATGTCACTCCATTCGCACCTCCCATGTAATATCTTGCATGTAGTCTCATATAATGTAAAACACTTCAATACCCACTCTCCCGTTTCTCCTGCGATATACCTAATTCATTAATCATGGTTTAGTGATAAGCCAATACAGAGATTACACCAAAGAGCACACAAAGAAAGCTAATACAATCTAACCATGTGGTCTTCAATCTCCTCATATCAATCGTGCTCATCAGTCTTGCCTTTCCGACTAACACTCGGGATTCGGACAACTACTCGCACCGTGTAGCGAGGCAAGAGCGCCAACGCCGAGTCTAGTGAAGCTCCACAGAGCACAAAGGCACCTTTTAAGACGGGAAGGGCTAGCCAGAGTGGTCGCCAGAAATCCTGTAAATTCCCTCGCGAGGAGAGAGAGAGCGCCCCATCGAGGTGAGGCAAGCCATTTCTTCACCGAACCAAGTCTTCTGACAAAAGGAAAGTGTTGAGGTCATGGGACTCAGGTTGTATCACAAAGGACAAACAAGGCCCACCAGGGGTTGGGTCGCCTAGCCCGATGACTCGGTGTACTCCCGAAGACCAAGATGTGACTCATCGTCTTGGAGTACAAGACAAGCCAAGATATCTACCTGACATCCCGAGGATATGATTGTAACCGACTCATATCGGATCTAGATCAGCCGGTTCGATTCCCCCCTATACGCGAATCAACTTGGCCACATGTAAAATACCCCCCATTGTGTATATAAGGCGAGGGAGGGACTTGCCGAGTCGAGAGACATTCAACATCATTGATTGTCATCTTCATCCTCACAACACCCACCATAGCGAGTCTGAGACATCCTTGATATCGCATGTGAGTACCATAGATAATATAAACATTCAGAAAACAAGAGTAAGCTCTTTAACAAACGATTGTTCTTGGGGACCGAAGCTGTATCTTTAACGAATGTGATGGTCAAGCGGATGCGACATGCTGGTGCTAGTTTAATACCTAGACTTGAGCTCCGGTGAAAACATATGGTCTGGCCTTCATCGGCCATACTTGTCAACGGAGGCGCTTCGACATAGTTATCTTGTTAAAGGCATTGTGTGAATGTTTTTCGGTCCTGCTCTTATGGGTGAAAACTCAGATCTGATCTTTGCCAGGATCCGGCGACCGTGACATTTGTGTGTCGTTACCTTACCGAAGTCGTTGCTTTTGGAGAACCTTCTCACGACCCGTGTGTTGTCTGAACAGTGGGTGACACCGCTGTTGGTTATTGTGCGCCTTAGATATTGTTTTTCATTTTTCTTTAAATAATTTGGTTGTGTGCATTTTCGATGTTTTGCATTCCTCGTAATCTTGAGTTGCAGAGGCCCGGTGTACTTCATATTTTCTATATCTATATATATTACCCTTTATTGAAGAAAAAAAGGGTGCTAATTATACGTATCAAAGAAGATCGCCATGCATACGTTTTTTTTAGAGAGTACGCCAAAAGCGTACTTAAGTTTTATAGAAGAAGAATAATAATATGAGTTTACAAACCACCACTAGCTCAAAAGAGTAGCGACAGGCACTCAACACCACACGCCCAAGACTAAGCCTACTCTCGCGTCACAATTTCTCTCCCTCCCGCCCTAGCTTGTTTCCAGAGTTTGAATTCATCAACAATTCTGTCAACCAACACAGTCACCGTGAATTTCTGGCTTACATTGTTAAAAAGCCTCGCGTTTCTTTGTTTCCAAAGACTCCAGGCGAAAAAAAAACTTTTTCCCCTTTCCCCTCCCGAGCCGCTCCCGCGAGTGGCAAGGGGGGAACCCTAGTTTTCCGCCGCCAGGCCCCCGCCCCTCCGTCCCCCTTCCCTCGCCGCCGCCGGAGGGCGTCGCCGGGTTAATCCCGCGCGGCGCTGGCGGCGGCGGGGCCTCCTCTCCCCTCGTGCGGTGGTGGCGGCGCGGGCCGCTTCTGCCGGCGGGGCCTCGCGCTGGTGTGGGGCGCGACGGCACGGTCGTCGAGCGACGGCGTGGTGGCTGCGCGTCCATCCGCGAGCTCGCGGCGGCGGCGGCGTCCCCTGGCGTGGTTGCTGCGGCGGGCGGCGCGAGCTCGGCCCGGCGGGGCTGCGTGAAGATGAAGACGACGGTGCTGGGCTTCGTGGTCTCCGCGGCAAGCCTGGCCGGCGGTGGCGCTGCTGCTCGCCGGCTAAGCGTGGATTCCGGGGGTGTGGTGGGCAGTGCGGCCGTGGCCGCTTCGACCCGGGCCGAGCCAGGGGCCCAGGCCCTCTCGAGCCCATCCGGCACACCAGTTCCGACCTCGCCTGTAGCCAAGGAGGCTGCAGGCCGTCGGTCGGCGAGTTGGGTCCCCGCTGAAGGCTCGATGCCGCCTTGCTGCGGTCCGTTTGTCGTCTCTCGTTTTTCGCTTCAGTTCTTTCGGTGCAGAGTTGGTACGCCGGGGCGGCGGCCCTGGATGGTGGGAACCTTGTGGGTTGGCGGGTGAGCCCCTGGTTCTGGTGCTGCCTGCGCCATGGCCTTGTGGACGGCGTGGTGTCTGGTGAGCTGTGTTCCGTGGCAGTGGTGCGGTGGCCGCCTCGGCGGTTTCCCTAACCCTGTGTGGGAGGTGGAGAGGTCATGTCGAGGGAAACCCTTGCCCTGGATGTGTCTAGGGCCGCGGCTGCATCCATGGACGACATCCCCTTCTTGAAGGCGTCGTGGCGGCGTTCCTCTCCCCTCCTACGTGCTCCGGGTGAAAACCCAAAATCCTCGGATTGGGCGGTGGCGGCGCTCTGCGTCGTGCTCTTCTTGAAGACGCCGCCTTGGAGCTCTCGGACTGTAGCTCTCCGGAGGTTGGGTGGCGGAGGCCTCTTCGGCGTTCTTCCTCCGGCAAAGCTTGCTTCTTGATCTGCACTCCCAGCGTGTTGGATCCCCTTGGTGTGCCTCAACGTGTTGGTGATCCCTTGGTGGCTGTTTCTGCTGATGTTTGGGCGGTCTCGGCGGTGTGCAGTGTGTGCTGGTGAGCCGGCCTTGGTTCTAGGGAGTGCTTCGGCCCGACGACTTTGCCCGTGTTGACGGTGTGCAGCGTGTGTTGATGTGCCGGTCTGTCCCCGAGCGAGCTTCGGCCCAACCACTTTGCCCGCCCTGCCAGTTCTCAGCCTCATCAGAGTAGTTCTTAGGTGGTGTCCGCCTCGTCGGAGTTTTCTCGGTTGTCCTTTGTTTGGGTGTGTGTTGTTCTTGGATGTAAGCTGGGTTCAGCACTTTGTATCTCTATCGCCGTATCGGCGTTATTAATTTAACGTTGGGCCTCTGGCCTTGTATCTAAAAAAACCGACAAAAGTGTCAAAGCTCTTCTTATTGCTCTTGTCGAAAGGCTTTCTAGCTTTGAGCCACCAGGTCTCAAAACCATCATCCTGCTCCGGCGTCTCGACATGCACACCTGCCGCACGCATGCATCTGTACCAGACCTCCCTAGCATAAACACATTGCACCAGGACATGTTCAATTGTGTCGGTCTCCTGAAGACATGTGAAGCAGTCACTCAACTCATCCTGGAGTCCATGCTTCAGGCGACGATCCGATGTCCAGACGCGATGCTGAACTGCCAACCAGCAGAACACTTTACACTTAAGGGGCGCCTGCGATTTCCAGATGCAGTGAGCAGTGGCGAATCTCGTGTTGCCGTGGCAAAGCATCTCGTACGTGGAGCTAGCCGAGTAGATTTTGTTGTTAGTCCAGGGCCAGATGAATCTGTCTTGGGCCGTTGCGTCCCGAAGAACGCTGCAAACCCGCATCCACAGTCTGACGCACTGTTGCACTCCCTCTGCGCACAACTCCCCCTCCAAATACTGGACCCAAGCGTTTTCCTGTAGAGCCTCCTGTACAGTTCTGCTGTTCTTACGCCTTGTGCTTGCAATCTTCCAGACCAGAGGTGCAATCTGCTCGACCATTTCCCCCTCAATCCTTTAAAGGATCCTGTCGCCTCTTCCGACCTCCACACGGGTGAGACTTCTGAATACGCTGACAGCGCCATCATCCTTCAGCATGGGCAGCCCCTGCCATAGTGCCATGGCCTGGAGGGGTCCGTCTTCCCCAGCCATGCCCAGCGAGTTCTGAGCGCCAAACCCTGCAGTTTTAATTTTTTTTAGATAAAAGGCTATAAAGCCCAGCTTTAAATTAATAAAGCCAGTCGGCCACATGAAACAAGGTGTTGCAAAGCAGCACAAGGTCAAGGTAAAAGAAAAGAGGCTACACTACGCCGAGCACCAGATCCTTGCGTAAAACGGCCAGCCAAAAGGCAGGAACGGACCACCAGCGAAGAAACCAACACAAGTAGCACAGAGCTTGACATCGGAGAGTAAAGCAGGAGACGAAAGCCAGAGCCTTCAGCAGGCGACGAGCACGAAGGAGGGGATGCCGAGCATCATAGCGCCGAACGGAGACCGCAACACCAGCAGCGGCGAGCACCAAACCCTTGCGAAAAACGGCTAGCCACCAGAGGGGCGGATCGGACAACATCGCCAACAGCGAGCACCAAACCCTTGCGTAAAACAGCCAGCCACCAGAGGGGCGGGATCGGACCACCGTGTCCGCAGGTTGTGACTCCAAAGCACACGAGCAAGACAACATCACTTCATAACATCGGCTACAAAAGGCACCAACTTTGCACTCAAACAGTCATGTCGAAGCACGGAGGCCCCTGCTCCAAGACGGTGCCTCCAAGAAGGTCACGACGCAGTAGCGCCGCCACCGTCGGGTCAAAAGACCAAGGTTTTCACCCGGAGCAAACACGAGGGAGGTGGGGTGAAACCACAGCGTCGCCCCCAAGAGGGAAAGCGACGCCCACAGGCGTCGCCAACACCAGCGTCAACCGACGGCTTGAGCTTTCGCTCGGCCCAACACCCACCTACCCATCGTCGAGGGTCACCAACTCCAACCCTTACCACGAAGGGCACGGGATCACATGCCTGCAACAGAGCCTCCAGATTTGAAACTGGGCGAGGAACAGCGCCCTCGTCGGACCTCGCCAGGAACTCCACACGTCGACGTCCATGCCGCCCTCACGACCAATGAAACACGACCAACACCACCACACGGGGCTTGCCGGAGAGCCACCCGTGCGTCCACCGTCCAGAGCCGCCGCTCCGGCATCCGAAACTCCCCCAACCTGCCATCCAAGCAAAACGAAGATCACGGCCACCGTAGAGCATCAGACGCCTTCCAGCCCGCCACTCCCGCGACACCACAAAAGGGCACGACTTGGCCAGCGAGATCCCCTGATCTGGCAGACCAAGACCCGTGCATCGCAGATCCAGGACACAAGAAGCTTCACAGATAGAGCAAGGGTGGGGAGAGAGGGCAGAGACCAGCGCAGACCGGAGCAACAGCGCCGGCGGCGGGCCACGGCCTCCCCCAGACCCGGCCTTGGTAAAATCATGGTCCCCTGACCAGATCCACCGTGCTGATTGAAGCCCTCGACCGGATCTAGCAGATGAAGCACATGCCGCCGCCTCCACACCGGAGGACACGGGGGACACCGGAGCAGCGCCGCCAACCTCCATGGCCGAGCTCTTCGTGGATGCGTGGGGGCGAGATTGGGCGCGCTACCCTCCCGAAACGTGGGTAGCACTCGGAGACCGCCTCGCCGCTGCCGTCCTCGAAGGAGTCGCGGTCTTGCCCGCCGGCAGTCTCAGGCGGCGGCGAGGAGCAGGCAGGGGGGAGGAAGACCCTGGCAGTTTTAGATTCTTGACGCCGAGACCACCGAAGTGCACTGGCTTGCAAATTTGCTCCCACGACACTAGGCACTGTCCTCCATTGACGCGATCCTTCCCTGCCCAGAAAAAGGTCCGCAACCATCTGTCAATTTCTTCCAGCAGCCAGACCGGCGCCTCGGCGATCAACAAGTGATGAATTGGCCTCGCCGCGATTACCGCCTTGATTAGGATTAATCTTCCCTCCTTGGTGATCCATCCTTTTTGCCATGCGGGGATGAGCTTGAGCGCCGCATCCAGAACCGGCTGCCACTCAGATTTTGTAAGTGGCCGCAACGCCAATTGAAGTCCGAGATACTTGATGGGGAACATCTCAATCCTGCGTCCGAGGATATTTCTGACTTGTGCCATGCATACGTTTGTATTAGGGTCTCTCTAGCGCTCAATCGAATGAGAATTATCTTAATTCGCATTCACATGACGTCATCAATTTCAGTTGCAAGTCAAGTTACAACTCATGATTAGCACGAATCACGAAGCAAATCAAACGGTCCGAAGCAGTTGCAAGCCCACTTGCAACTCAGGCGAATGTGAATTAACTTAGTTCTCATTCACATGACGTCATCAAATCCCAGTTGCATGTTGACTTGCAACTGATGCACGAATCACGAAGCAAATCAAATGGTCCGAATCAGTTGCGACTTGCAACTGATGACGTCATGTGATTGAGAACTAAGATAATTCTCAATCGATTGAGAATTAGCAAAACCGTTTATATTACATAGACGGGCGGAATACAACTTCACATCCTCCGGATGTAATGGAGCCGAACTGAAACCGTACTTAGTTTAGACTGCCACCCCCACGGCGCCACATCGGTGATCTCACGGAATATTTGTTGATGCATGATGACAACACAAAGTAGCTCGCGTAAAGGAGAGCACCCAAAGGAGGAAAAGGAAAAGCTAGCACTCACCCTGGAGCAGGAGGAGTACCTCATCACGGATATCCCCGGGAGATGCCGGTGGAAAGCGGCGTCTCGTCGGGGAAAAGCGCCGCCCATTAGATTAAGCTGGTGGCACTGGCATCATCACCGAGCGAAAAAGGCCCTGATGCTCGCCGCATATCCTCCGGATGATACCCTCCTCTCCGCATATCCTCCACAAACTCACACTAGCTTGCAGCTCCCTCTTCTGCCCCAGAATTGCAAACATGCACCAGCTTAATTACTTAGCTAGTTTGGTTTGGCAGATATGAAGAGAGGGATTAAATCTGGACGGGAGTTGAGTTCAGACAGACTTAATGTAGGTTCATGCAAAAACTAAAAAAATTAAATGAGATGGTAGTTTCTATCAACTTTCAAGTACCGTACCAAAGGAGAAGCTGGCTGACTAGCTGAAAGGTTTAATTTAAATAAATCGATTCTTAAGGAAAAGTAGAACGGCCTCGGAGGGCTCAAAGAGGCAGCAACACTTGCAGATAAAAGCACCCAATGGGAGCTTCCTCTTCTCCCCCTCTTACGCCCGCCCACGTAACCAAGGGCAGGGCAGGGCACACTCCATTTATCCACACCGTGCAGACCACAGAGATCTCAGCTTATGTCATGGTGTGCTGCCATAAGATAGCCAGTTACTTGGAGTGTGCCCTTGGCCATGGGCATGTACGACGTACTACTACTAGCAACCTATATGGAGCTCGCGTGGCCTAGCTATCTCTGGCTACCATGAAGCTGCTAGCTTGCTGGTAGGCTACTTGGGTGTGGGTGAAACGGCCATGGCCGGCCTCGTCGACGGCGGCGTGCGGCTTTGACCTCTACTAAGGTAGGGCAACTTCTATCCTTTGGCAATTGTTATCTCCGTCGATCGGAGGGTACTGTGATCAATATCTCCTCGTGTAGCCGTTCAAGACATATAGGAGTCTTGTGTTGTGTACTAGCTATATATACGAAGGAGATGATGTATGTGTGAATGTGTGATCTGGGATCTTCAGTTCTACGCTCTATGGATAGATAGGTTATGTGTTGAGTTTTGTATCATCTGATAATATTGACTAGTGTCATCGATCAATAAAAATAAATTTGGTATGTATATATGTACGTGAAGATTGTTTGCCCAAGATGCTGACTTCTGTTAATTTTGGTTCATACGTGCATACATGCACCTTATATTTTTTCCTGATACTCAGTTGTCACTTGTCAGCCCAAGAGGCGTCTTTCTTGTTCACTTGTTGGCGTAGTCATTATTCAGTTGACTGTTTGTAGCTAGCATGCAAAAAAAAAATCCTTATATCTGCTGAGGCCCATAAAATCATTGCGCTGGTGTGTGTGGTAGTTCACATTCGGCCCAAGTGCATTGTCGACCAACTTCACTTCCGTCTCTGCCCCATTCGTGCCTCTGCCGCCGCCTCTCCTACCCCGGATGGAACTGGACGGAGCTCCGACGGCCGCCGACGCAGGAAACACCTCCACCGGCGTGAAGCAGGTGCACTCCATGAATCCCGGCGTCGAGAGGCCGCAGATTGAGCCGCTGGGCGGCCCCAATTCCGGAAGGTACCGGTGCCGAGTGCCGACCCACCGGTTCGCGCCACTGAAGAAGGCGTGGCCGGAGATCTACACCCCCCGTCTACGAGCATATGAAGGTCGACATCCGCATGAACGTCAAGGTAGCCACCCTCTGATCCGATTACATGGTATTTACATTGTCGTTGTTACGGGATGATACCCTAGCTACTGTAATAACAGGTGGTACTGACTGTCCAAAAACACCAAAAAACTAGTTGCATAATTGGTCCACATTTCCTAACGATTTCATTATCTGAGAGTGTGAAGACAGAGTTTGTTAGAGGGACTATTGGTTGGACACGTAGTTTGGACTTTGGAGTTTGTGTTTAGCTGCGACAGGATGATAAAGTGTCAATTGCTACTAGTATAATTAGTACAATTTTCCCTAAAAATGTTTTTTTATTTCAGAGTTTGAAGAAGAATTTATTCGAAGGTCGGTGGGGTAGATAATTTTTTTACTGCACTGTGATGTCGAATGCTCAAATCTTGTAGTATAATCGGTCTAGTTTCATGAGAATTCCATTGTTCATACATAATAGTATACAATCAGAATCCACTGTATTATGGCAAGTAACGAACAAAATGGTTCTAAGTGTTGGTCGATCACTTCATGTATTTTTACCTCTTCACTGATAGAAGTTTTTTATGTTTTCGAGGCCCAATCAATCATACTTCACAATAATATTCACAATCACTAGTAGAAACAAGAGCTTTCGTCCAGAGCCACATCGGGCTCTAGTCCCGGCTGGGTTACAAACCGGGACTAGAGGGGGGGGACTAGTCCCGGTTCAAAGGCTACAAGGCGCAACAGACTAGTTCCGGGTCGTAAGGGAGCTCTTATTACGAACCGGTACTAGAGGTGTCTGACTCGGCAGGACCACGTGCGAGACACCTCTAGTACCGGCTCGTATTACGAGCCGGTACTAGAGGTCTGTCTTTAAACCTGTAAATCTCCCGCCGACGGTGCGCTTTGGAAGATGATCAGCCCGGCGTTTTGATTGCGCTTTGGAAGATGATCAGACCGCGTTTTGATTGCGCTTTGGAAGATGATCAGACCGGAATTTAATCACTTCCGCCGCCCGCCGGCCTCCCTCTGTCCGCCGGCCTCCCTCTCCGCCCTATATAAGCTACACTAATCCATGGCCTTAAGCACACCTAATCTCTCTCTAATCCTTGCAAAAACTCTCTCTCGATCCTTCTCTTCTATTCCAATGGAGCCACTCGCGCGCGTACCTCCGTCTCGGTTGTACTATTTCATCAAAGAAGATATGCACTTCAAGGTATGGGTCACTCTCCGTGCATCACGCGTGGAGAGGTGGATCCGCGACGTGAAGAAGTTCTTCCTCGATGCCGCACCGATCAAGTGCGTTGGACTCGACTGCGAGTTCACCGACCCTCTCCCGGGTCGACAGAGGGATCTTCCACCCGAGAAAAGGCAGCGCGCCGCCGTCCTTCAACTCTCGGTGGCGTCCGAGACTCTTGTCTTCCAGATCTGCAAGGCTAATAGGGTACCGCAGCTCCTCGTGGATTTCTTAGGTGACAAGACCATCAAATTCTACGGCGTGGCTATCCACAATGACGTGCGGATGCTGCGCTACTACGGAATTGTTATTCCGTCCACGGTCGACCTCCAGAGGGATAGCCGGAACCCAACCGACAATCCTACTCCGAGTCTCTATGCTCTCTCCAATGCTATCATTGGGACAAAACTTGAGAAGAAGAAGAACAACAAAAGAAGGACGAGAAGAAGGGCAAGGACGACGACGACTTAGAAGACCTCCGAATTTTCGGATGGGGCAACGTTCCATTGAGCTACGATCAAGTCTTGTATGCCGCTCTGGACGCTCGCCTCGGCTTCGAGATTGCACGGAAGTGGGATAGTCTACGTGGCTATAATACCAATGACGATCGTCTTAATGTCGTTGATGAGTAGACTAGCTATATAGTGATGTGTGTGCTCCGTTGTGTGTTCTCATGTATTCGGTCAATTCGGTCCATTCGGTTACCTAAAACTAATGACCGAAATATTTGGATTCCTATCATTTTTCTGATCGATTCATACATATTATTTGTCGAATTTTGATTTACCGGTTTAAAGATATGAATATTTCCATATTAAATTGAAAATGACAATAATAATGTAAAATTAATTTTCTTGTTATTTGAATTCAAAACTATTAGTATTTAATCATTAATATTTATGTTAATATAGGTTTGGAATTCAAAAAATAATATCATGTGACATCAAAATCTAGAGGATAATAAGATTGATACCATAGTATTATCAGTTCTCAGTGCAATCTTGGAAGCTAATTGGAAAGGAACTCAAAAGTTAAACGTGCTGGGGGTGGAGCAGTGTGAGGATGGGTGACCGATCGGAAAGTTTGATCACTAGTGCGAGGATGGAGGCCTCTAGTCCCGAATCTGGCGTCCCGGGTGGGAATCCGGTACCAGCCCCTACCACCTGGGACTAATGGTACTGTTTCTAGTAGTGAATCATCATCTGATCTAAATAGATATCTAGGCTTACATGAGTATGTATATAGCCTAAGTTCAAACGTCACTTCCTTTTTTGAATGTTTGGTATGTTGGTTGGTCTGGACCGGACTCTTGAACTCAAACGATATCACATTTTCCCCTCCGATCCCTAAATGGTTTATGTAAAGCTGTTTCCCATATACCAAGTAAACTGCAAATCCACTAAAGCACGCTCGTCTATCTCAGGCAAGAAGGGTGGAGCTTAAAAGAATGCAGGACACACCAGACCTAAGCAACCTCCAGAAGTGTGCGGGCTTCGTGCACGCTTGTATCCTAGGTTTTGATGTCGCTGACGCTCATGCCTTTCTCCGCGTCGACGAGCTGTATGTGGACTCGTTTGAGATCAAGGACGTGAAGACGCTCACAGAGGGGAGCATCTGTCACGTGCCATCGGACGCCTTTCGGGAAAAGGAGGCAAGACCAAGTACGCCATCGAGAACTCGACCCAGACCCGCATAGTCATCGCCGATACGAAGATCCATGTGCTCGGGTCCTTTGGGAGGATCAAGGTTGCGCGTGACTCCCTGTGTAGTCTCATCTTGGGGTCTCCTGCTGGCAAAGTCTACTCGAAGCTCAGGGCCGTTTCTGCTAGCTTGGAAGAGAGGTATTAAGGGATCTATCGCCTTCACAGATTGGAAATATAATGTCCTGTTACTCTCAAACATACAGCGGAAAACTACCCAGACCCGCGACCCGCGCCCATGGCGACCACGGCTGGGCTGCCGCCGCCGGCCTGATCTCCCTCCAACGGTGTCGACTCCGAGCTCTGCGACCGGATCCGGCCTCCCCTCGAGCTCCTCTTCCCGTCCATCCGGCTACCATGTAGAGGCTGGGTCCGCTGGCCCCGCGGCAGCTCCCGGAGCTTCCGCCCTTCCCTTGGCCGTGCCGCCAGCTTCCGCGGCAGGGCCCGGCCTCGACGGCCTCGACGTCCACACCCCCCACCGCCCGCTCCCGGTGCCGGCCTCGCTGTCCACGCCGCTCTCCCTCCGCCCCCACCGGATGCTGCCTCCACCGCCGCCCGAGCTCCCTCGGGATTTCTACCCCCGTGTGCTGCGGCCCCCGCTCCGTTCTGTGGTGGTCGGCGGGCCGGTCCTGCCCAGTCCGACCGGGATGCCCTCCAGCGTCGATGAGGAGCCGGAGCTCGCTGGTTGCGTCATCAGCACCGATGAGGAGCCGGAGCCCGCTGCCTTCGTTTGCGTTCCTGCGACCCCGGCATCCCCGCGGAGCGACGCTAATGGCCTTGAGGTTGGTGGGCGGCCTTGGCAGGTGGTTCAGCATCGACAACCCCGGGCCACCGCGCCTTCTGCTCGCCCGCCTGCCGACCGGCCGCGCCGTCAAATTCCTCGGCACCTTCGCGGACTCTGCTTCAAGTGCTTGCAGAAGGGACACTTCATCGCCGAGTGCACGAACCAGGTTTGCTGCCGCCGTTGCTCTCGCTCGAGTCACAAGGAGAAGGAGTGCCACCAGGAGCGGGACTCTGGGCAGCTCCAGCAGGTCGGCCAGGCTCCCCCTTGCTCCGCGTCGCTTGCAGCTCACCCGCGCCGCCCGCTGGACCGCTCCTGGGCTTCTGTGGCTGCGCCTACCACTGCGTACGGGGACCTGCAGCCGGCGACCAGCTATCTGTCTGCTAGTCCGGCAGCTCCACAGGCCGGGATGCTGAAATCTTCCTTCGAGGAGCAGGCGATGCTGCTGCGGGCGGAGCTGCGAGGCATGGTCGCGTCGCAGCTTGAGGAGTTGGCCGCTTCGGAGCTCAGGAGGACGGAGGCGGTGCAGGGCTTGTTGGAGAGATTTGAGAGTTTGTTGGAGCGGGCTGAGATTGCTCTAGAGAGGCTCTCTACGCTGCCTCCGCTTGCTGGGATCGGAGTTGGCTGTGCGGACGGTGGTTCCGAGCCCTTTGGTTGCTACTCCCCTCGGAAGACCAATCCGGTGGAAGAGCTCGTCCAGGAGCTTGTTGGCATGATGTCGGGATCGTCCGGCAACGAGCGACGCGGCTGCCGCTTGGACCGAGAAGAGATTATGCAGGAGGCGCATGTGGAGCTTCCACAGGCAGTGACAGGGGAGGCAATCTCTCGACAGGAGTTGCTCGACGGTGCGTCCTGTGAGGGGGCGCACGTCGACATGGAGGAAGAGGCTGAGAGGGATTATGGGAGATGCAACAGATGATGTCAAGCATGGTAGACCTGGGAGAGCAGGTGGTGGTGCTGAACAATGAACTGCCGCCCTGCCGCAGCAGTCCTCCCGCAAGCGCCGCCCTACCGCCGTCGCTGTCCTGGGTCCGAGCCTCCCACTTCCAATGACCCACACGAGATCCCTCCAGCACGGGAAACCGCTCGAGCCCTCCACGCCGGGAAACGAGGCCACCCTCAACGCCGGGAAAACGACGACACCCGCACTGGCCTGCACGTCCCCTGCTCCGGACGAACGCACGGAAACTCCACAATTTCCCTCGAATTCGACCACGGGGAGCCACACATTCTTCAGGTTCGCACAACTTCCTTGTAAAGATAACTGTATTTCAACGCTGGGACGCGCGCAAAGTGTTTGACGCATGTCCCGTGCAGGACGATGTTTCATGGAACACGATCCTAGCTTCGTACGTGCATGCTGGGGATGTCGATCGGGCAGTTGAAGTGCTTGCACGGAATGTTATGGAGGTTCAGCTCCATGCTGGGGACTTGATGAGGCCGACTCCAGAGATATCTTCACGTGGACTGTCATGAACGTTCGTTGCGCTGATGGTCAGTGTCGTGGGCTCCTTGTGCGCAGTTGGAGATGGTTCAGAATGGCGAACTGTGCCATGGACTGATTATCTGAGCTGGCCTTTGTTCACTGGTGAATGTTCAAAATGTGCTGATTCGTATGTACTCATGTTGCCTGGATGTTGCTGCGGCGCGGAGATTGTTTGACAATAGTGAGTGCTTGCACGGATGTTGCTGCGGCGCGGATATTTTTTTTGCTTGTATCACCTGGTATCAGCGACCACATTATTCATCTTTTGAACATTTACCAGAGGTCAGGCAGAACTTCCGCTTCTTTCTTTTTCTTTCAGTGAAAATTCTTTCGTCTTGGCATATTTAACAGGGAACAAAACACTTCATAGTCATGGTTTCCTTTATTTATTTTTTTGCTAATTGATTCTCCTATCTAACAGTACACCTTGATGCTGATACATTAGAGAGGGATGCCTCAGACTGGTAACATCGCAGGCAAGGGAAATATGCAAGAACATATAAATGCACAAGATAAAAAGTTGTGTTCTAAAAGTGCCATATATGTTACTCTGACTGATGGGAGCTTTTTATATGCTCTCCAAGATTCAAGAATGGATTTTTCTACCCATACTTGACACCTATTTGAATGCGAGATGTCCAACTCCAACGTCACAATGTGTGTGCGATTTCAGGCCACTCAGCCACAAAGAGACAATTCAGAAGTTGAAAAGGTCTGCTTCAAGAAATTGGACCTTATTTGCAAGGTTTGGACATTCTTCTTCCTTTAGCTATGTGATATATACGAATGCTTTAGGTATGATAAAGCAATATGTAACACCAAAGTTACTAGGTATGGTAAAGCAATATGTAACACCAAAGTTACTAGATAACTAGATAGAAAACAATATATGCTGCTGTATATAGGAGTTTTAGCTTGGTCAGAAGTGTTTCTAACATTGTGAAAATAGCTCTGAACACTGTTAGTTATACACAAATATTTTGCTTTTCTCAGGATGACAGGAAACTATGGGGCTAAAGAACCAGATTGTTACAATGCCACCAGAACCTTTATACATCACTAGGAGAGTAGGATGTCCCAAGCACTACATTTATTGTGATATTTGGAGGCATGTTAATTGATGACACACGGTAATTCAGGTTATTTGTATAACCCTGTCATAGTGACTTACGTGCTTTGCATGAAATCCGTGGTTGACATGATATACTCTGTATAATTTATTATGCTTGGCTATGCGCCATAACTCATTCCCCTCTGTGTGTTACCGCTGCAGCGGTAGTCTAAGGTGAAGGAAGTGTTGGGTTGGAAGCCAGAATGAAAAAAAATTCTGATGGTAAGAAATAGAGGTATCATTAGTACATCAAGGTACAAATAAATAATCGACATGCCATTTTCATCATCAGATTCGCACCTAGAGGATCAATGTAAGGTCAATGTCAAATTGTTGACTTGCAAAGCTTCAAAAATTATGAATATTACACGTGTATTGCACGCGCACGGAAGAAATAAAATTCAAAATGGATGTTTTTTAAAACTATGATACATGCGTGCATGTGCAAAGCTACTATGCTTAAAGAGAAAGCGAGAGATTATTGCAACGAGAGAAATAAATGAGGGCATGTCGTTGTCTGGTAGTACTATGGTTCACGTTGGCCCAGATAAGGCTAAAACCACATGGGCCAAGTGCATACGCTGCCACTGTTGAAAAGCACTGTATTCACTCTAATTTTGCCAGATTAATTCTTTTGGCCCACATCTCAACGAGTCCAGAGACGATGGAGATACCGGGCTACCTGTAGCCCGGCCTCCAAAAGTCCGTTCTCGCCAAAACGTGTTATACTTGGGAACATCACTACTACTAGAAGGTAAGGACGCGCTTTGCCACGCCTGCCTTAGTTGTTTCGTTTAATTAGTTTGTTCCTTATTTTTGCTCTGTTGTTGTTGAGTGGCTTCGAATGAGGTGTTTTAACATATTTTTTTTGTGTTTTCCAGTTTGACATATAGACAGAGTATGCTATTCTCTTCATTATACAAAGTTTGTGAGTGCTATGCGGCAAATTTTCGGCATATAAGTTTATGCAAAAAAAGATTTCAAACTCATAAGTCATAGTGCAGAACAGTAATTGCTCAAAAAATTGTATTACTATATCATGAAATGTTTATACTTTCAACTACAATAATTTTTCCAAGCCAATTTAATATACTACAATAAAAAGAATAACAAACTGCAAAATAATCTAACATTTGCACGCAACTATGTATTCAACATGCAATAATAATAAGACCAATGTTTTTTCATAACAAAATGTTTTCTGCCCATGAATCGCTCGAATTATTTACCTACCTCCCTAAATTGGATGGCATCGAAATATACGACGGTGCAAATTATTGTGCAACATGACAAAAATCTAGTTTATATGAATGGATTGGAAACGTAATAACAAGGATCTGAAGCGGAAATCTAAAATACATGGGACAACAACCAAAATAGTAAAACATTTTAGCAGGATAGTCTATTAATTAGTATTTTTTTTCCTGATAGCAAGGAGAACTACTCAACTACCCCTACTATCATTTGAAGGGATTAACAGTTCAACTGAGATGACATCCAGCAGAAAGCTAATCTCTACCGTAGAAAGCTAATCTCTATTGATCTCTACTATCATTTGATGAGACTAACTACCTAACTATTGACTGGCACTAAGGTAAATCGCTTGAGCAATAACCATCCTTCTATAAATGTACGCAGTGAAAGAAACCAAATCATGTATGCGATTAAAGGAAAATCTATTCAAATTTTATCAGCTAGCCAACTGTGTAGCATTGGCACTCTATATTAAGAATCAGTATCATTTCTACCATCTACCTTATCATATTATCGGTGAATCACCGCTTAAAAATAAGACAAACAGACGCATCGAAGGGTGTGTTTGGTTACTCGTACTTATTGTATTTCTGTATTAATTTTTGCCTACATCTAGAGAAACGCAAGCGTGGACATTTGGTTGTGTGCTGTGTTTCGTGTACTCTCACCACTTGGCACCACTCAGCTAAGTGGTGAACTAAGGGCACACCGCCATAATTGAACAAGTTTGTTTAGCTGACAGTCACATGAAGAGCGGCGAACAGGATTACGGCACAGTGCGACGGTACTACGTCGGCGGAAGTAGCGGTTGGAGCTGCATGGGCACCGGCAAAGTTTACGGCGATGGAAGACGTACGCATAGGTACAGTATAATATCTATACGTATATGTCTGCCGAAATAAAAAAGTTACAATACGAAAGTTGTGTGGAACAGCGAGATGGATCTACTTGTCAAAGGAAATTTCAAACGGTTAAACGAGTGCGACGAATTTGTTAAAATTTGTCTAAAAAATATACGAAATTCGGTAAAAAAATTAACAAGTTACAATTGATGAAATTTGAAACCGGTCACGAGAATGGAACCTACTCGTCGACGTGTATATATTTCGTGCATATTTTTTCTTGAATCAAAATACGGTTATATATTAGATGGGATCGGATTAGATGACAGAGTTGATTTAGTCATTTTTCAAGACCTGGTTCGCTTGCATTGTGCTGTACCTTGCCAATTAAAAGAAGTCCCATATTCTAGAAAGTAAAGTAAAGATGCCATAAAATACACATTCATGTGGGCCCATCCAAGACCTATCTATTTGACCATAATAGTTTGACTACAAAGCCAAGGATGAGGTGGAGGCACCACAAGCTTGGAAATCTAGGGAGCTTAGATATTGTAAGGATATATAATAGCGTGAAGAGCCGCGGCACTGTAGCCAATGTACACGCTATCTGCGCTACAGTAGTTTTTTTTTTGCAGAAAATTTTTTTTTTAGAAAAAAACTTCGTGTCTGATATACATGAAATATGCACTGTAGTACTGTACACGCTAATTTCGGATCCAGATTATAATAGCGTGAAGAACCGCAGCACTGTAGTACTGTACACGCTACAGTAGCTACAATGCTACAGTGCGCGCATGCCTCCGCGCCGTTGATCCTCGATCCAACGGTCCCCGTGGTCGTTTTACGAAAAAGATCCTGCACTTTCCATAAATTGCTCCGCAGTCCACCACTTCTTCGAAGAGGAGAACCTAAACGCAATTTCCAAAAATGCAGGGACCTCCGCGCAAAACTGTCCACAAAACTCCCCTCCCTCTCCTGCGCGGCCGCGACGTCGCCGGCTCCGTCATCGCGCTCCCTCGCCACTCCGGCCCTCCCCGTTCAAATCGACGGAGACGACGAGCTTCGCCGTCGCCCCATCTCCCTCCTCGCCGAGTCCTGCGTGTCGAACCGCTGCGCCGTCGTCGGAATCGACATCACCGCACTCGGCATCCTCCGCCGCGTTCGCACGCCGTAGCCGCCGCTCCGGCGACCTAAAAGGGGCGACGCCGCCTCTCCCAAGCAGCCCGCGTCGAGGCGCCTCCAGCGCCCCAAGCCGCGCGTCCTGGCTCGCAGTGGCACGATACCGACGAACCCCACGCCGCCGCGGCAGATCCAGCCCTGGCCATTGCTGACGTCATCGCGACGTCAGCGCGAACAAAGGCTGTCCGAATTTTTTCCTTTTCAACAAAAAAAAATTATAAACTTCTTACATGTGGTCCCTACTAATTTATACAAATTTTCGAAAAACAAATAATATTATATATTCAATAACTTCAAATCTACCCACCAGTAAAAAATGAAAAATATATATAAAATACCAAAAAAACTTGCTCAATACATCTAAATAATTTTCCAATTTGATCAATTTTCAAAATCTGAACAACCTTTTGGACACACACTTTCTTCCAACTCAAATCTCACCATTTCATAAAGTAAAAATAATCCAAATCTAAATAACTTTCTAATCTAAACAATTTTCCAAATATGAACAATTTTAAAACGTAGCCTTTCCTGCATTCCAATAATTTTAAAACTTAAACAACTTTTAAATGTACACATTATTCAAATTTGAATCTTGCCACACATCCACAATTCACAAATTTAAATATTTAAAAAATAAAAAAACCTTACAAACCTAACTACTACATAAACATAAAAATAATTCAAATCTAGATAACTTCCCAAATTAAACAATTTTTGAAAAACTAAATAACCTTTTAAACGTAAACTTTCTTCAACTTCATCAATTTCCAAATATTCAAAAAAATTAAATGACCATATTTTCAATTTTGAATTTTACCGACACACTCGCCTCCAATTCAACATCCAAATTTTGGAACTACAAAATTTTGAAATTCTTTAAAACCTGACCATCTTGATTCAAACTTTAATATATTTCCTATTTAACAAATTTTTAAAATCTAAACGTACTTACAACGTAATTTTAAAACGTAATTTTTTTAAATTACAACAATTTCCAAATTTAAGCAACCTCTAAAATCCGATCATTTTAAAAATAAAAACTTTTTCGAAATCCAATAATTTCCAAACTTAAACAATTTTAGAATGCCAACCTCTCAAAATCGAATTTTAACGACAGGTAGGCCCAGTTTGCTTGCTCAATTAAAAAAAAAATCTGTACAAAGTCTACCCATCAGAAAAATATGAAAAAAAATATATCGAAATGATCACAAAAAAATAATGCTAACTATTTATATCATATAGCAAACATATTTGAAGATTTCAAATCGGTGAATGTTTAGAGAAAATCCAAATTTATTTCCTTTACTTATAGATTGAATTAAATAAATGCACATATAATGTCCTTCCTCTGATTATCGAGTTAAATTAAATTTTTATATCATTTCAAGTTGATTAATATTTTTAAGTAATATAATTGAATCCTCTACAATTATGCAAAAAAAATACTTAAATTGGCCAATATTTAGAGATAACCATAAAATATTTCCTCCAAATATGTTGTCAAATAAAAAAAAAACCACATTGTATCATTTTAATTTAGTTAATATATTTGGATGTAATATAACTTAATTCTCTCTAATTATGTATTTAAAATATTAAAATACTTGATTAGATGAGTATTTGGAATACATGCAAATTCATTTCCTCTAATTATGGATTGATTTTTATAATTCGAACCTTAATAACTTTCCAACATAACCAAATTTTAAACCTGAACTTTTAAAAATTACACATTTTCCATATTTGAACATTTTAATTCAAAACAATTTTTAAACACAAACTTCTTTGAATTTCACTAAATTTCAAACCTACGTAATTTTTAAATGTGAACATTACCAAATTTAAATTTTATTTACTTCACAGGCGCGGCATTGCCGCGCTAAATTCCCTAGTAGGTAATACTTAGCGTACGTAAACGAGTTGCAGTGTAATCTGAAGTTTCCAGCCAAAGTTTCTCGACCCAGTTGTATTACTAGGAAGAGAGGTAACAAAGGTTGCTGTTGGATGATAGATGGGTCTACAACTGAAATCAAATTACCATATATCATTCTTGAGTAATAACCCTATCTACAACTCAACAACTCCCTTTTTTTTTTGAAACAGTAACTCCCATTGACCCAGACAGAAAATGCATGCAGGTTACTTGCTCTGCATGCCCACCTGCAGCTAGCCTACTCACCCCTGTGTCTGCTTAGCAACGACGGATGAGCAGACTGAATGAGACACACACAAAACACAAATGAGCTACTACAGGAGAAGTCTATATTATCGAGAGGATTCTGGTCTGCGTGTTCAGGATCCATGCTTCAGTAGCTGTTGACGATGAGCAGGCCGATGGCAGTGACGACGATGGTGGACGGCACCCCGAACTTGAGGTGGCTCCAGAAGGAGAGGTTGTAGCCGAAGAACTGTGCGCGCCTCGCCTGCTCGCACACGATCAGGTTCGCCGCCGATCCCAGCAGCGTCAGGTTCCCCGCCACCGTGCTAACGTACGCCAGTATCAGCCACGCCTTCCTCTCGGACGCCGGCGAGATCATCGCGGCTGACGCGGCCACCCGCGTCCCCAGCAGCAGAACTGATGAAGACCAACCAAAGTTCAGACATATTCTTCTTCAGAGCACTACATTTTGCAAGTGCCGACAGTATTGAAAAAAGACTAATTTTTGAGTTACCTGTTGGAACATTTGATGCCACGTTGGAGAGGATGAGGATCACTAATCCCAGAAGGGCAACGCCTCTGGCACTGTCGATCCGCGAGTAGGGCTCGACCAGCTCCCACATCGTGTTGGGTATGCCCGTCTTGTTGAACCCGTCGACCGTGATGAACATCCCGCAAAAGAAGATGAGCAGCGAGTAGGACACCTGACAATAGTGCATAATTCGTTGGTCATTATTCATTCATGCTAGAAATTGACATTACTAATTACGAGTAGTAGTTGACTGATTAGGAAAAACCCTCTGATCTTCGTTACCTTCTCGAGGCAGGCCTGGGCGTCCGTGAAATCAAGCGCAAGGAGGACCAGAGCGGCGGTGATGGCGGTCCAGGACATGTTGAGCCCCATGAGGAGGCCAATGAGCATGCCGAGTGTGATGAGGTACACGGCCGTCTTCCACACCAGCACCCTCCACCTCTTCTCGGCCACCTCGGGTAGCTCCTTGTCCTTCTCGCCGTCGGCAGCATCGTCTGGTGTCGAGGGCGGCGTGTCCTCGATGATGACGCTCCTCTGCTGGCTTGCCGTCCTGGTGAACTTCCTGGACGACGCGCCGTCGATGCCGGTGGGCACCGTGGAGACCTCGACCATCTCGTGCGACATGCTGGAGGACCGGAGGGACTTGATGGAGAACTGCATGTCGCCGGCGTCGGAGCTGACGCTGCGGCTCCTCAGGCTGTCGCCATTGGCGTTGACGCTGGCGCTCCGGATGATGGGCTCGCTGACGCAGTCGAAGTCGTCCGGGTTGAGGGAGGAGACGTGGGACATCCTGGCGGGCGTGAAGCGGTGCGACATCACCTCATCGTCGGCGACCACCTCGGGCCCCTGGGCGGCGCCGCGCTCCTGCTGGTCCGTCGGCTCCACGGCCCCCAGGTACCTCCAGAAGTAGCACAACAATATCGCGGCGTTGGTGAGGACTCCCACGATCATGGCCGGGAAGACGCCGAGTAGGAACTGTCCAAAGGAGATGCCGCTCTCGACGGCGATGACCAGGTTCTGCGGGTTGCCAATCGGCGTGGCGGCGGAGCCGATGTTGGAGCTGGTGGCGAGAGCCAACAAGAAGGGCTGCGGCGGCAGGTTGTTCTGGCGCGCGACCTTGAGGATGAACTCGGTGAGGACGACACAGCAGGTGTCGTTGGTGAAGAGCGCGGAGGCGATGGCGGAGACGATGCAGACCCGGAAGAGGAGGTCCTTGGGGCCGCGGGACTTCCACTGGAGCAAGTTGCCGAGGTACTTGAACATGTCGGCGCGCTCGAGGAAGATGGACACCACCATGGTGCCGAAGAGGAGGCCGATGATGGGGAGGTCGATGGCCGCGTAGGCGTCCTCGGGGGTGATCACGCGGAAGAGCACCATGAGCATGGCGCCCAGCAGGGAGCCGGCCGTGCGGCCCACCGGCATGAACGGCACGCTGGGGAACGGCCAGCACCCAGAAGATGCTGAAGGCCACGCATCCCAGCACCACCTTGGACGTACTCGCGAGCGGCATGATTGACTGATGTCTTGGATTCCTCAGCTAGAGGTTCTGCACTTGGATGATCAAGAACCAGGGCGGCTCACGGTGCAAGTTCTGTCTGTCTGTAGGAGAGGGGAAGTGAAGAACAGAGCAGAGCAGTTGATCCCCAAGTCAGGCTACGTTAATGACAGGAGCGATGCTGCCGGAATCAAGCTACAGCAAAGACAGAAGCCGCACCATACATCCCCGACTGAAGATCGATCCTGCAAAACTGGAGAACAAAAGAGGAGTTTTTAGTTGATCCGGAAGCTCTGAAAAAAAGGAAGGAATTGGCAGAACGGAAAGCAAAAAAAGAGATTCTTTGTGGATAAAGCTCAATCTGTTGGGGAAACACAAGAAAAGATTAGGATTAGCAAGACGAAACGGCCGGCGAAAAGGGGAAGGCACAGCAGAGCACAGCGCATTTATGGACGGATATGAATCAATCAAGCAGAGCACCACCGCGCCTACTCACGTTGTGTCCTGCAAACAACCCAAGCGACAGAAATCAACAACCCATCATCATCTTCCATCCACACAGATCCATCACCAGAACAGAACAGAACAAGAGGGAAGGCAGGCGGCTACTCCTAGATCAAATCGACATAGAGAGAGGGGTCTCTGGCTTGGCTACAAACATGCACAGACAGGCTAGATTCATCCTCTGTTCTTAGCCTCTTCAAGACTAGAGATGGTGGCAGAAGACTCGACAAAGACCAGGAGATTTCTGTGCTAGATTCGTTTGTGATTGAAATGGATTAACCAGGCGGCGGGTTGGGAATTGCTCACCTTGGAGTAGGGGCGCGGAGTCCACAGTGACTGTTGCGGCGAGAGCGAGGAAAGGTGGAGGAGAAGCCGTCGTCCGATCGAGTGGAGGCGATCGAGAATGGAGTGGTCGACTGGAGGGGCCGCTATAAATAAAGGGCGGTGCGGTGCCCAGCTTTCATAGATGGAGGAGATTGACTTGAGTGCTGACTGGGTCCCGATGCTGATGACGATAAGGGTCCGAGGATAGCGTTTTTACTATGCACACACCCGTCAAAGTCACATGTTTCTTTTTGCTGAGCACACCTACCATGTTTAGTCAACAATCAAGCGCCACGTTTGTTTCTTTGGGCTTGGGTGTTACTTAAAATTAAATTTAGAAATGTTTCTTCGAGTATATCGTTTTATTACAAGAGTAAGTGATAGTTTGAGTCTTCACTTTGACTTCACCCACAAAAAAAAGTGGCGCAACATGGGGTTGGGAGGTTTTCGATAAGACGTAAACGCATAGAATTTTCTCTTTACCATATTTTTTCATCGAATCTGGGAGGAGCGAATGATTACCAGTTGCGGATTCAAATGCGGATATATCAGACTGCAGATTCATAACTGAAACGAAACGGATTCGAGGAAGAAACAAATTCGTATGCGCATAACAACATCCACAACCTATACATCTAAAAATAATAGTAGTTGTTCAGTTACCCACTAGGCTAACAAAGTTGTGCCCCATAGCCGGGTACAATGACTATGTAGTACTTTTTGTTTAACGGGGGAACTTAGCAACTCACTAACTGTGCTAACTCTTTTGGTATAAAATTGGATTATTTGGTTTAAAACCATCGGATCATGCAAATTAACTTTTAGAATAATACGTATTCGGATGATATTAGACATACCATATCGTATACAGTATCCACGTGCGTCAGTTCGGAATTAAATATCCTTATCCATAAGATTTCTTCAAACCAGTTACGAATTCTTTAAAACGGATTTGAAACTGGATTCGGTGTGAAGATTATTCTATGTGATTACATCCCTTGTCTTCGACCACGCCGGTGGCGGCGGAAAGATGGGATGGGTGGCAGGTCATCGTGAGGGCGGCGAGGTGCTTTCTATGGTCTAGTCTAATCCTCCACTGTGTTTGCATGCATATTGTAGTTGTCGGGTCTTCTTTATGTCAAGCATCCTATGTAACCAGTGGCGGAGATAGAGAAAATCTGATCAAGGTGAACTACTGGAGTCTATGGAGGATTAAGTAAAGATTTAAGCCACCTGGGTGCACTTATCATGGGCTAGAGGGGTGCGCACACCAATTTCAGTCTAATTGCAAGGAAAAGAAAATTCTACCCGGGTGCATGTGCACCCTGGTAGCTCCGCCACTATATGTGAGCATAAAAACTGATGTAAAATAGAGAATTGTAAAACACAGGACATGGTAACATGTGTTTGTAAAAAAGAACAAGCTATACAGAAGCAGATGTGAAATAAAGGTTTGCAAGACACAAGGCATGGAAAAGTGTTGCCTTTCCTAGAGAAACATGGACAGAACAATACATGCGTAGCATAGCGTATTTTTTGCCAAATCTGGCCTCTTTCGCGAACTAATGACGCATCTGGCCGCTCGTGGAAACTAATTCCAAATCTGGCCCCCTGAGGTCGGCGCCAACGCAAATGGCGCCGACCTTGTACAGTTCGGCGACGCGCCATTTCGCCGAACTGTACAAGGTCGGCGCCATTTGCGTTGGCGCCGACCTCAGGGGCCAGATTTGCAAATTTTGGATGGCGCCGAACTGCACAACGTCGGCTCCATTTGCGTTGGCGCCGAGCTCAGGGGCCAGATTTGGAATTAGTTTCCGCGAGCGGCCAGATGCGTCATTAGTTCGCCAAACAGGCCAGATTTGGCAAAAAATACTAGCATAGCAGCCCAACTATTCCCACCAAGCTAGGTACTATTACCAAATACAGTATGGCGTGGCCGTAGCAGTTTCCCATGTCGATCCGGTGATCGATTGATTCTGCGATGGTGCCGCCGTTTCTTCGCATCCAAGAAACTTTTAAGCTTGGATAGCAGAAAAAACGCGTCCGTGTCAACAACAAAAAGGACATAAGCGCGTGAGAGACATCATGCATAGTGTCGACTAATATTGCTGTGTTTCAAGGAAATAGCCGTTAAACATGGTGCTCTCGCTGCTCTCCCTCTCCGGTCCATATCATGGATACACTCACTTAAGTGTGACCCACTCACTTCCAAAATACAAAACGTTTTGGTAGGCTAAATTAGCCTAACAAAGGGTTTATATTTTGAAAACAGAGGTAATAGCTAGCTAGTTCAAAAGAGAGAAAAAAACTAAAGGACTCACTACACGGAAAATGCTTTTGACTCCCGAGCATCAGTGCTCTGCTAGTTTAAATTAGAAAATCATATTTACGAGTTTCAAAAAATTCTGCAAAAAAAATCTGGATGTAGCCAATAGTGTATCCCATAAAAATTTAAATATCAGATTCAAATAGTTTGTATTATGGGCTACACAAAATGACAAAATTTAGAGATTGGAAAATACGCATACTCATATCTACATTTTTGTCCTTTTTGTTTAGCTCACAATATAAATATTTGAAATTTACCTTTTGCACGTTTGTGGGATACACCATTGGCTATATCCTTATTTTTATCATATATTTTAAAACTCGTAAATATGGTTTTCGTTTTTTTAACAACAGAACACTAAAACTTGGAAAAAAAATGTCCACTCCTCACAATGCTCCCTGGGAAGTGCTCACCCTTTTTTGTCGGCCTTTGTGACCTCAATAATGCCTATAGATCAAAATACACTCGTTGTGCTAGCACTACCTCAGATGTGTCCCGATCGGCGTCCATCAAGTATGTTTTTGTTTTCCTTTAAGATATCATGAAATTTTGGAACACAACAAAAGTCTTATCCTTTGGTTCCATTTCCCCACTAACGAACGATCGACCAATGGTAATTGACTAGTGAAATCAAGGATCACATTTGAAGGAAAAGTAGTCACTAATGGTGCAAGTGTTGTCTCCATCATGTGCACCAGAGAGTCGAAAGTGCTACGGCAAAAGAAAAAGACCAAGAATTTCAATTTTTGCAACTCCATTGCCAGTCAATAAGAAAGTAGGGTTCACTATGGTCGCTATGGTATTGATTTAGGGTGGGAGCGATAAGCGTAATATATTCGTTATGTATTTATAGAATGACAAGATTTTTAATGATATTTTTTTCTCATGCAGGTAGTCTACTGATGCACAAGTTTACTTCATTCGTTGTCTACATGAAAACATGCGGAAAATCGACACTTTTTGATAGAGGTCTCTGCATGATTGGAAGAAACGGCGAGACATATTTTTACCTGATGTGGGTGATTTTCGGATTTGGTCCTCCATGCATGGCACTCTTTAGTTTCTTTACTTGTATTTTGCCCGTGTATTTTATTTCGTGACGACATAATTGCGGCTGTGTGCATCCTAAATATGCAAAGGGCACAAAATACTTTTATAAAAAACGTGCGGTTCACATTTCTTCTTACTCGGTACTATATCAAACCAGATTGGCGGATATTCAAACCGGGTGGTGGGTCTAGATGCACCCATTAGATAATTTTTTTTTGTTTTTTTTTCAGAATGTCAAAAAATTTCAGAAAAAATCCGGATGTACGTTACAGCGTGATGTGTTAGCAAAAAATTGGCATGGTGAAAAAACTTTTTTAGCAACCTGTACAAAAAATACAAAATTCCGACACGTATATGTACATTTCCGTATGTCCGAATTTGTCTTTTTTGCACAGGTTGCAAAAAAGTTTTTTCTTCGCGTAACTTTTTGTGCTGACTTGAAATGTGTTGGACTACATGCAAAATTTTTATTTTGAATTTTTTGACATTTGGAAAAATGTTTTTTGGGTAGTGGGTGCATGCACCCACTACCCAAATCGCCGCGTCACCAGATTGGCCCTAAATAAATATATGTGTCAGTGTGTACGTGTCGATCTCTGCACTTGTCTAATGTTTAGAATATTACTAAACAATTCAGTGTTGTGATTCTCGTTCTGATGTCATGTGCAGCAGCGATTTGTTATCAGCAGCATTACTAATTTACTAAGTATAAACAAGACAGAGGAAATCCCCGTGTGGACGCCCAAGCAGCCGTCTGATCTCCAGCACGCAACCAGCCAAACCATATCCAGCCGTCCAATTCCGTACGACAAGGGAAGAAAAGACGAGGCACATTTTGGCTTTTGCACCCGTGTACAAGGACGAGATCACGCTGCTGCATCTTTCTTGGCCGTCGCTTTGCGGAGAAAGAAAAGGCTACCCGTAAAGTGCCCGCCGCAGTTTCAAGGAAGATGTCAAGGAGATAATAAAAGGAGAAAAGTATTTTAGTGTGTCAATTTATTCGAGGGAATGAGCATCTGCGTGTCATGATTCTAGCGGGACAGGTGGCGTATGGATTATATGCATCTCTTTAGTTTACCCCCTCTAATTACAGCACGAAATCAACAATTAGCAACTTCACAGACCCAAATTGTTGTTTTGGCCGTATCTGGTTGGTGCTTATCTCGTGTGGTTGGTAATGGTAGGTGCCCGTCTGCTTTGCTTACTCAGCTCAGCTGATATGTGTATAGACGGAGGAGGAGAGTATCTTTTTTGTTAAATGGCTCTTAAGCAAACTTTCGGCTACTAATGGAACTAAAAAAAACTTTCAGCCAGATCCGACCCTCGCAAAAACGCCATATTAAAAGACGTTATGAAAATCTCAGAAAACTGCATTCGCTTTACCTTCTCTGAGACTGCGAAGCAGAAACATTTCTAAGTCATTTGTAATAAGCTAGCCATTTGATATGGCGGTACACCATATCAATTGTTGTATTCCGAGATTGAAAAACGCCAGACTAAATGGCTTATTTCAAATGACTTAATTTTTTCCGTTTCACATTCCCAGATAAACTAAAGTGAATTACATTTTCTGAGATTCTCAAATCTTCTGAGATTTCAGAACGCCATTGCAAATAGTGATTTTGGGGAGAGGCCAGATCTGAGTGAAAGTTTATTGAGGAGAAATTAGTGGCTGAAAGTTTGCTTAAGATCCATTTAGGAAAAAGGATAAGGGAGGAGACGACCGAATGGATGGTGGAGTGAATCAGACACCGGCCTGCCAGAGTTTTTTCAATCTTCTTGAAGACGGTAGCTATCAAAATTTTGCTCAATCCAGTAGAGGTTTTTTTTATTTCCGGGTTATTATCTAATATCCATTGTGTCGTTGCGTGTATTGTAGTTGAGCCTTTGTAATCCGGTGCAACTTTGAATTGTAAGTACTGAAAACTTAGGGAGCATTGAAGATAATGTAAACCATAGTTTTTACAAAACACAAGACAAAGCAGTGTATATTTCTTTCCAAATGAAACTAGACATTTTTGTCTACAAATAAGAAACAAGGCGGTGTTTTGTTACTGGGTGCATATGCACCTTTATTTAAAATACATTTTAAATGTATTTCATAATGTAACCAGCCAACCATATCCAGCCGTCCAATTCCGTACGACGATGGAAGAAAAGACGAGGCACATTTTGGCTTTTGCAACCGTGTACAAGGACGAGATCACGCTGCTGCATCTTTCTTAGCCGTCGCTTTGCGGAGAAAGAAAAGGCTACCCGTAAAGTGCCCGCCGCAGTTTCAAGGAAGATGTCAAGGAGATAATAAAAGGAGAAAAGTATTTTAGTGTGTCAATTTATTCGAGGGAATTAGCATCTGCGTGTCATGATCCTAGCGGGACAGGTGGAGTATGGATTGTATGCATCTCTTTAGTTTACCCCCCTCTAATTACAGCACGAAATCAACAATTAACTACTTCACAGACGCAAATTGTTGTTTTGGCCGTATCTGGTTGGTGTTTATCCTCTCGTGTGGTTGGTAATGGTAGGTGCCCGTCTGCTTTGCTTACTCAGCTCAGCTGATATGTGTATAGACGGAGGAGGAGTATCTTGTTTGTTAAATGGCTCTTAAGCAAACTTTCTGCTACTAATGGAACTACAAAAAACTTTCAGCCAACGGAACTAAAAAAACTTTCAGCCAGATCCGTCCCTCGCAAAACGCCATATTAAAAGACGTTCTGAAAATCTCAGAAAACTACATTCGCTTTACCTTCTCTGAGACCATGAACTGGAAACATTTCTAAGTCATTTGTGATAAGCTAGCCATTGTACACCATATCAATTGTCGTATTCCGAGATTGCAAAATGCCATACTAAATGGCTAATTTCAAATGACTTAATTTTTTTCGTTTCGCATTCCCAGATAAACTAAAGTGAATGACATTTTCTGAGATTCTCAGATCTAATGAGATTTCAGAACACCAATGCAAATAGTGTTTTTGGGGAGAGGCCAGATCTGAGTAAAAGTGTTATGAGGAGTCATTGTTGGCTGCAAGTTTGCTTAAGATCCATATAGGAAAAAGGATACATGAGCAGACGACCGGATGGATGGTGGAGTGAATCAGACGCCGGCCTGCCAATGTGTTTTCGATCTCTTGAAGATTTCGGTAGCTATCAAAATTTTGCTCAATCCAGACGAGGTGTTTTTTATATTTCCTGGCTATTATCTGATCTCCATTGTGTCGTTGCCTGTATTGTACTTGTTGAGTCCTTGTGGGCAACTTTGAATTGTAAGAATTGAAAACTTAGGGAGCATGAAAGATAATGTAAAACACAGTTTTTACAAAACACAAGACAAAGCAGTGTATGTTTTTTCCAAAAGATCTAGACATTTTTGGCTACAAATAAGAAACAAGGCGGTGTTTTGGTTACTGGGTGCATATGCACCCTTTATTTAAAAGACATTTAATTGTATTTCATAATGTAAAAAATCAAAAAATGTTCACACATACATCTCGACATTCTATATTTGCACAGAGTCGAGTCGTGAAAAATGACTTTTTTGTGTGTCTTGTGTGACAAGACAAAATTCGGTGCTAAACTATTACTTTTCATGAGATTTAATTTAATTTTGTGTGTGTCTTGTGTGAAAGGATAAAATTCGGTGCTAAACTAGTACTTTTCATGAGATTCTTTTTAATATTTTTGTGTATCTTGTGTAAAAAGATAAATTTCGGTGGTGCTAAAGTATTACTTTTCACGAGGTTATTTTTTTGTCTTTTTACACATTATATAAAAAGTGTATGTTTTCCGTGAAACTTCACATGCCTATATAGAATGCGAGATGTATGTGTGATTTTTTTGAAACTTTTGAACATTTCAAAATGCATTATTTTGGTAAAGAGAGCATATGCACCTTGGAGGCAGTGTGAATATCTATGCATGCTAGACTAACTTTTTCCACCAAGATAGATACTCCTACTACTTTCCCGCGGCAATGAATCGTGTATTAATTTAGTCACAAGTTAACATGCTCTAATTTTGCCCAACATTATAGACTCATTTATGAACATTCACGCGCGGTACCAATCAATATCAATAGATTTGCCATTAAATATATTTTCATGATGTATTTGCCATTGTAGATTTGATATTTGTATATATTTGGTCAAACGTAGTACGTTTTGACTTTAAGCTAAATTTACACGATTTATTCATTGAACGGAGGGAGTAAACACAATATCCAAAGGGTGGTGGCCGTAGCAAATTCCGATTGTCAATCTGGTGATGCATGTGATTTGTCAAGTAGAAACAGACGAAACCGTGATCTGGATGATGGATGCTGCTCATGGATCCATTTGAATTGCGCGTGAGACCGACGTGTGTGGCGGCCAAGTGATGCTGCCGCCGTTTCTTCGCATCCAAGAAACTTTTTTAAGCTTGGAGAGCAGGGGAAAATGTGTATGTTCAACTGAAAAAAAGAAACAGAAAACAGCGTGGGAGATTATCACTTATTATCATGCATATTGTCGACTGGTTTTGCTGTGTTTCTGCTCTCCTTTTTATTTTACCATTTCATCAATAGAAAAGAAAAAAAAAGGACTGACTAGAGTGCTCCGTGGGATGTGGCCTGCCCCGGTGCTCACCTTTTTGTCTGGCTTCACGGCCTCAATAATGCCTTAGATCACTGTAGTAGTACTGCCTCAGATGTGACCCGATCGGCATCCATCCATCCATGAGGTATCGTTTTGTTTTTCAACAAGATATCATGAACTTGTGTGGACGCGTTTCAAAAAAAAAAAACTTGCGTGGAACACAAAAGTCTCTCCTTCTGTTCCGTTTACCCAGTAAATAATGGCCGACCAAGAAGAATGGAGTAATGTAATGTTAAGGGATAGAAAATGTAGTGGTACTATTGGGCAAGTGCTCAAGAGTTCAGCGAAAATGCTGCAACGTTGGAGGCGTAGTGGTCTCTTCACTTGTCTAAATTCTAATGCGAAAATAGAGTTTCCCAAACAAAATTTCAGCTTGTCCCAGGTCTCCTGCTGGCGTACGAGATTCGTTGTGAAGACGTGTCTGGCGATTCTCCTTCGACAGCGCTAGTGCTACCACTAGAAAACAGAAAAGCAGAGGAAATTTAAATTACCGTGATTCGTTTTGAATTCGGACGAAGCAGGTGGGCATGACGAGTGAGACGATTCACCTGGACGGCGTGACAAGGCCCGTGTGCAAGGACGAGATCTTTCAATGCAACGCGCCAAAGGAGAAATAGAATATATGGATTGTTTTTCAGTTTCTTGGAGGGATTAGCATCAACGTGTCAAGATTGTAGCAAGGCAGGCGGTGGACGCCGAAATTGACAAAACTTTACCGATCTTTGACAGACTCAAACAGTTTTGGCCGTATTTGGGTTGGTGTTTGCCAACGGCCGGAACATTGTGGTGCCCGCCGATATATGTGTTATTTTTTTGCCCAAACGGTTGAAACGATAAGATAGCATAGGGGAAACAGAAAAGAGAACGCGCCAAAGGAGAAAAATATTCTATGGATTGTTTTTTCAGTTTCTTAGAGGGATTAGCATCTACTCCCTCCGTTCCACAATATAAAATGTTTTAGCTATCTTCCACATTCACATATGTACACATGTATCTAGACACTTTTTAGTGTACATATTCACTAATTTTAGTGTGAATCTAGACATCATGTGACATACCTAAAACATCTTATATTATGGAACGGAGGGAGTACGTGTCATGATTCCGGCGTGAGGGTTTTCGTTTGCTGGTTTAGCTATTTTTTGTGTCTTCGTCTGGGTGGTGAGGCGGTGGCGACATCCCGGCGTTAGAATAAGGTCCTCCCGGCTCTATTCCCGCTCTGGTGGTGCGTGTAGCTCTAGTCGAGGGCGCGTGGAGATGTGTGTCCGATGATCTCGTGGGATCTGTTCGGTTTTCGTATTCGTCGGTGTGGTTGCAGGTCAGGTTCTTTCGATCTATGGTTCTCATCTTTGACGATGGTTGCTACTCTAGTGCGCTGGCCCTTTGCATCTTAGCACAACGACTTCTTGTCTGTCTATTACAACAAGCTCTTCTACGACAAGCTTTGCCCGGCTCCGGTGAGAGAGGGCGATAACAGCGGCGCGCCTTCAACTTGTCCCAGTGTTCGTACTCGTCGCTAGGTGGTTCAATGACTTATTTTTGTTTTTTATTACTTTTGGGGTCTTTTTTACTACTGTGGATGATTATTAATACATTGTTGGACTTTTTGCAAAAAAAAAAGAAGGAATTTTGGAACGAAGGGAGTACGTGTCAAGATTCTAGCAGGCCAGGTGGTTGACGGCGGAATTGACAAAACTTTACCCTAATCTCGTGTTTGACAAACTAGAACTGTTGTTTTCCCTATTTGGTTGGTGTTTGTGAACGGAATGGCATGCATTTGACAGTATACGTTTTTTTGTTGCCCAAACAGTTGAAAGGAGAGGATAGCTAGCATGGGCGCTGGATATGTAACGGGCTAATTTTTGGCTGCCCTGTCCACGCACCAGCCTTTCAGGCCCGACCCACAGTCTGCATCGGGCTGGACCTAAGCCAGTTAGGCAAGTGCCAAGTGGGTCCACGTAGGAAATATCACTACACTTGTGTGTGTTTAATCCAAGGAAAAAATATCGCTATAGCAAAATAGCATCAGCGTTAAAATACATTGTTAGCGTGCTATAATGCGTTATAGCGTGCTATTAGCGAGACATTATACATTGATTTATTAGCAAGACAATACCCAACATGCTATAGCGCGCTGATTTTTTCAGTCCTTTAATCACGAAAATTTGAAGTACCACTAAGAGAACGAACAGATGGAGCATTTCCTAAAGGACTAACCGTGAAGCTAAGCCAGTACGGACACCGGCCTGTAATGGCGACGGCGACGCCGCAGCAAAAGGTGCCTGCATCCGCATCCCGTATGAACCCGATCCCTTTCGCCGCGGAAGATTGTTGCCCCGTCTTTATCTCCCAATCATCTCCCCTCTCCGGCCGGCCCCTGTGTGTGCAAATGTCCATGGTAAAACAAAGTCCATGCGGTTCATTAAGCCTCAACACGAACTGTTTACCTAACTGCATGATTAGTTGTTGTAATTAGCTCTAGGCTGGCAACTGTGTCTCTTCGTTGCCAGATTGCTTGGCAGAGACTGAACTGAAAAAGATTACGGCCGGATTGGTGCTCCTGAGCCAACGACATGGACGTACGATATGGATTAGATATTTGATAGATCGAGTCCGCGCGCTCGACAGGAAAGGTACGCCACCACATCACCAGGATCAATGTCTTGACAAATGTTGGCACTAATCAACTGGCCGGTGGTCACGGGCGAATTAGTTGTAGTAGCTTAGAAAAGCGGCATGGATGCATGCAAAGAGGATCGATGCATCTCGATTGATCGGAGAGACTCGACGTATGGCCGGCGCAACGAGACGAAGAGAGAGCCACTGCGACGGTGATCGATCACATCACCTCCCACCGCCGTCTCATCATCGATCTGTCCAAATCCTGTCAAATATTTGGTCGTTATATTTTGGCCCGTTTCAGGACCGCTTGGCAGAGAATATTGCCAAAAATGACCTTACTAATATACTGTCAAATTAGATCGATCGATCGCACGCCATGATTATCCTTCTAATTACTACTGGAATAATCAATCGATATCTCATGCTTAATGTAGCTACGAAATATGTTTCCTGGTTAATTATAGTGCTACTCCTGTTTGCATTACTACTGGAGTCTGGAGTACCTAACTAGATGTGCATTCTTGTACTTCATGTTTGCTGCTAACCTACTTATCATTATAATGCTGGAGGCAAAATCTTTACTACTTGAATTAATAAATAAACAGAGTGCTTTCAAGCAAGAAAGAACAACAAAGTCGGCCCTACTCTCCCGGCATGGAGGACATGATGCTTAGCACTAGGAGAGTAGGGATAGTCGCCTTATAAGATTTTGCCGTAGTGAAGCTTGTATGACGTCACCGTAACGTCACCGCGTGTCCTTCCTGGCGTATTTTTAGCCCTCTATTCGTGCCCATACAAGTACTAGGTCTATCACATACCACTCGATATGCTCGACACTGCAATATGATGGATACATCCGTGTGAGAAGTCATTTAAGCGAGAGCATCCACACACGAGTTTTAATTCGTGATTTCTACATTTTCGTCGGTCTCGCGTCTGGTTGACTTGTTTGCATTACGTACTTGTCATGTCATATGTTAGCTAGGTGCCTAGGTAGGCAGGGTAGCGGCGTAGCTCTCCTCGATCGTGTTTGCTTTGGACTAACCACAGATTTGCAGCCCATTGCAGTCACCCATTTTTATGGCAGCACGCTAATATAATTGAACGCTTGCTTTCTACGCGTCCATTTGTGCATCTTCGGCCGCGATCTGTGTTTATCCGCACGCACTATGACCTAGCTAGCTTTTCGTGGTTCCCCATCACAAAAACTTGTTGTGGTAACCAAAAAGTGAGCTCATCCTGTCTCTGATCTAGCTAACCAGCCAATTTCTTTGTTTTGTGACTGATGTTGGATTTCATGGGCCTTTGGTCCATTTAGATTAATATAAATTATGAAATCACAAAAAATCATTCAGTTTAGTTGCATTTTATATGCAGGAACTAAGAGTAAAACTAAATTTAGTCTCACATTACTAGTAGGGAGAGAGTTATATCTGCTTATATATAAGAGCAACTCTTCTATTATTTTATTTTTTTTTGCGGAGAAACAACTGCTACATCAAAGCAAGACTTTTACAGAAAGGACCTCCACAAAGCATAAAATTACAACCAAGTCCTTCATATGTTTACGTGTAAAGAGGCATGTGCATGTTTTACATGTGCTTTGCTTTTTTCATCAGACTAACAGATGGATCCAGAATACTTGTCTTGCCGCTGGCTAGTTCGCGTTGCTCTTCCGCTTGCACGAGTGTCCGGAAGAGCATCTTTGAGAGACCCGTCCCTTTAAATTCTGCACTAGGAAATTGTCGATAATATTTTTGGGGAGAGTCTCAGGGCGAGCACTCACTTCCGTTTGACTACATCTGTGCCGATCGTTCATCTGCTTCCTCTTCACAGGCATGGCCCACGACAATGAAACTTGGTGCGGACTATCGTCGTTTATACGACTGAAGTTTGAGGAAATAACAGGTCTGTGATGCCCTTATATGTTCAGGGCCCCACACGCGCTACACTAATGTATTCAACGGGTATATAGGCTTGGCCGACAGGCCCTGTTAATTTTGGGAAATTTCATCGTTATGGAGATAGATCATTGCAATTGTTGGTCTTCAACGAGCAAGGGCGGATCCAAGATTTGAGCATGGGGGGGGGGGGGGGGGGGGGGGGGCAAGAAGGCAATGATCATACAAAAGATACGAGAAGAAAATACACCAAATTTTATTGTACCCCACTTTGTTGGCATTTTTCTGGGTCTCACTGATATGTTGCGCTTTCGATTCAAGCTTGTTCTAGCCTTCTAGGAGTTCGACAAATGACTCAATATTTTGATGGGAATTTGATTTAACCCATATTTTGAAAGGAAAATTGTGCATCGTCTGGGTTGGATTGGAAGTATCATTTTGGGTAGATTGCTATGCGACCTATGTCCCCCGATTTTAGATTTATATTTACAGCCTTAGAATTGGAAGTTGAACCAATTGCATTGAAATAATTACTTATGCATTGTGCCTCCCTCTTCATGACTTAAACAGATCTACTATTCTAGTTAGTAGAAAATAAAAAATTAACAGAATACAAAATAATTAAGAGACTATACGATTCATACTAGAAAATCAAATTAGCAAAAATCAATCATTAGATTGGATTGTCAAACTAGCAATTCAAACATATATACGACCAGGTGTGTGTAGATTTTTTTTTCCGATAAAGTGGTGTGTAGATATACGATAATACCTTAGGGCAATGAGCCAATAAGGTTGATTAGGAACTAGACGTGGCGCATGGCAGGTCGTAGTCGACGGTTGATGGAGAGTTGGTAGGTGTTCCTTCTCAAAACACCAACTGCGTCGACGCCGGAGTCCTGAGTCCCGTCCGCCGGCGACGACGGCGGGACGCTTAAGCAATGAAGCCCTTGGCGGCTGGGCAAGCGCAAGAGGCGGAGTAAATCCATCCAGGAAAACGGAGTCAAATAGAAGTTTGTATAGGAATACGATCCATGGATCAATCGATTGATTTCTCATTGTTATTCTGCCGACGTACATGCCACTGTGGCCTTGACCCTTGTGGTTTGTTTTGGGCTTGGCCCGTTGATGTTCAGCACGAAAGGATTAGCCGATTAGGCATGCGCTTCGCTAAATGGCCGGAGTATTCAGATTAGGCTAAAACTAATACTAGTCCCTGCTCCACATCGTTGAGGGGGGCCGAAGGAATGCCTAGTACCTTCCCGGTCAACATGTACACGTATGTGCTACTATTCTCTCTGTTTGCACTATTATTTGGTACATATGCATAGATATATCTAGTTTATCCTGTGTTGTTACATTACTAATGCATATGTAATGTTATTTTTGATAATTAAACTAATCCAAAAATTGCTTAATATTTTAAAATTTACATCATGTTGTGAGAAAATTCCATCGCGCACCAAATTATTCGGCAGCCGTAGGAGTACACACATACTCGAGCGTAAAAGCACAACTCCAACGGTGCACCCCATATCGGTCACCAATGTTCCCGATTTGGTCCGTTTGGGGCAGTCTGTGGACTGATTTTCTGTCCGTGTCCGTTTGGGTAGGGGGTAAAGCCAACAGGCCACCCCAAAATAAAAATAAAACAAATTAAAAAAACGCAAACCCAAACATAATTAAACTTAATTTTCATATAGTTTTTTTAGGCCACATTGTTCACAAAATAAACCCTAAAAAAAGAAAATATAACCCTATAGATACTGGGTTTGGGGGAGGTGCTGCTGCCGTTAGTGGCTTTGCCACGTGCCCAGTCATCGTCCTATTCGATCTTGATGACGACGTGTGGCCACGCCGTCGCGGTGACCATGCAGCCAGCGGACGGCCACGCAGGCGCGGCGTCGAAGCCCAAGTTGGCCCCCTGGCCATGCCAGAGCCGGCACCCAGTGCTGCAGCGCCTCGCTGGCGGGCTATGGTGACCAAGGCCCTAGAGGCGGCGCGCGAGCCTCCATTGCTGAGGCGTGGAGGTGGCGGCCACATCTATCCACTGTCCGAGCTCCTCGAGCTCGGAGGCCTCTATGCAGGCACGGAGGGTGGCGTTGTCGTCATCGTCCTTGTCTGGAGCGCCGGATGCAACGGGCACGGACACGATCGGCGCGGCGGCGTCGTTGTCGTCGTGCATGGCATCGTCTGTGTCGTCAAAGAGGGAGTCGATGTCCTCCTCTTCGTCGGACTCCTTCGTCTCTTGGTCGTCAGGGCGCGGCGGCTTGGCCGTGAAGAACGAGCGGCAACGCTCGTTGTGCTCCGCCTTGAAACCAGCGATCCCAGAGATCGCTGTCGTAGGCGTAGGGGTCGTCCCGCAGATCGTGCTGGAGGAAGGCACGGCGGCGAGCTGTTCCCGCCGTGACCGGCACACGACTCCGGTTGAGGTGCCAGCCATGGGGGAGGTGGACGTCGTCCTATGACAACGGGTCAGCCTCGTGTGCCAGAAGAGTCGGGCCACCTCCACCGACACATTCACCTTTTCCCCCTTTCCCGGCAACGACAGCGACGGCCGGAGGAAGACGACGCCTCATCCTCGTGGCGGTCACCACGCTTGAACCAAGCCGGAGTCCTCATCTCCGCGGCGAGCTAGGGTTTTCGCGCGGGAGAGCTAGGGTTTGGATGAGGTGGGGACTAGAGTGAGAAGTGGAGTGGAGTGGGGAGATGGGGACGGTGGCGGTCCCAAAAACCAGCTCGGGGGAGCTCAAGCGGTCGGTGTCGCTGCTAGGTGGGGCCGTGGCGGACACATGTCCGGTCCACAGCCCGCGTGCACGCAGAGCTGGACTAAGTTTGGGCCTAATTTGCGCCGACGCGGACAGAAAAGCGTGTCCGCACTCATTAGGGGTGGCCGTTGGGTCATACCCCTGTCCGTTCGGACAAAATCGGCCGGTCCGCCCTCCAGTTGCCGTTGGGTGCACGGTTGGGTTTGCCCTAACCTGTTGCCACCATCGATTGTGTGAGCGGTCACTGTTAATAGGGACATGAGGAATCTGCAACAGTGTCCATGCATTTGTATTACAATGGTGCTCGGCGCATTCAATGTGTTGGATCACAAGTCACACATCGCGCGATCGAGTAAACTGCGGATAGACAAGTTGAGAGGCCGGTCCCTCCTGATTTGGTCGCCCATTCACACCAACATAATTTCGATCGATTGCGCCAAGATCGAATGTGGGTTTTGCACCGATCATAATCTTTCCAGATTTCGTGATGAATTAATTGGTTTGCTCGCGGGTGCCACGAGCTAGTAGCAAGAATCGGCGATTAAACAGTGCATTCCTGACGCATGGACAAAACTGGTGTTTCTCAACTCATGCATGCTCTCCTGAATTCCCCATGACAACTTGTTGCAACAGGTTCAGATACCACACAAATTAAACCATTTCACTTGCCTGCAGGATAAACTAACTGAAGCTAGTCCTCCAACTAACTGACCGTCATTTTCAGTTACGCTTCTGTTTTCCGGAGCTGAGACACTGATGGCTATCTTGCCGGAAAATCTTGACTTGTTTAGAACGGAACAAAAACAGACATGTGAATCACCGAGGCCTGAACAAACACATCCAAGCAGCAGTACGTCTCGATTCAACTGAAAGATTGTGCGTGGAAATCAAGGATCACAACAAAGTAGTAGGCTATGATGTCAGAGTGGATACGATTACAGGGAGTATATGGTGCCGGTCGATGAAACTATTCCCGTGGAAAGATGAGTAGTACCTATCAATCTCTGTCGCCATGAATGAACGAGCGTCTTCCTTCCTCACGCCGTCACGCGGTCACCATTGATTAACCGCGGCGGAGTGCTGTAATGTTGCGAAGATCCTAAGCAGTATCTGAGGCCAAGAGGTCACTGATTAACTGAGTGGTTACTGCTAACTAGTGTCCATGCATGTCGATAGCACTGTATCATTAGAACAGATGGCGCATTCAGTTTTGGTCACAAGTCGCGCGAGTGAGATTGACCGTAGGCGCATGCCGGTCCCTCCGCTCCTGAATTGGGCGCCAACATCGATCTTCAGTCTTCACACGAGCTCACCTCCAACAAGTCTCGCAATCAGTTGAGCTAAGCTAGCTGTAGCTTGTTTATCATGCGTTGAATTATCAAGAAGTACTACTGGTCCGAGATTACTATGGGTCTTACTTCAACCTGCAACAGCACGCATTGACGAAACTGGAGTGTGTGTTGCTCAAGTCACGCTCTCCTGAATTCCTCGGCATGCCATGATTAGGATTCTTGACAAATATGGCTATTTTGTTATTGCTCGCTTGTTGTTTGTGATAGCAGGCTGGCTCGCCGCTTTTTCATCCCTATTTTTGCTCAAGATATTGTACGTTGGGCTTAATTAGTTGACTGATCCCAATACCCTGCATCCAGAGTGTCTGACCGAGATGACAACTTGTTCAAACAGGTTCAGATACTGCACAAAACAACCATTTCATTCGCCAGCAGGTTTAACTCAAGACAAGATTCAAACATTGGCCGTCAGTTTTCAGTTTCTCTTCTCTTTCTTCGGAGTTGAGATCTGATCGCTGTCTTGCCGAATTTTGGCGAGAGTTTAAACTTGTATTACGACCGTTTAGAATGAAACAAAAATAAACCTGTGACCGGATACATGTAAGAATCACGCCTTGATGATTCAACGCAAAGATTGTGCGTGGAAATTATGTATTGGGACAAAGTAAGAGATATGCGTCAGAGTTACACGCATATAAAGAGTGCCGATCGACAAAACGATTCCGTGGACAGAGTCTAGTACCAGTTTTCTACACGTTATCCCTGTCAATCTCTATCACCAATGAATGAGCTAGCCTTTTGTTTCCTCGCACGGTCATTTACATGACTGCAGCCAAGTGGAGGAGTATATGTTGCCAAGATCCTAAGCAATACTTATATATGAGGTGACAATAACACGTTATTTACGAACCAAGCACTCTTCTGTGCGTGGTACTACGTACTAATCAGCGAAAAAGATTGAGAGTATCAATGTTTGTACAAGATGTTTTCGAGACGGACATTCTACGTGGATTCCTTCGTTTTCGATACAACTGAAGAAGAATTTTGAGCACCGTAGAATTCTTGCTCTGTCCAAGGCTCCACCGGCACTGACAGCAACGGGTGTGATGCTTTCCACGAAAGTTTTGACATTTTATTGAATGAAAGTGAAACAACATGTCCATGGTCTGCTACAACAGGGCAGCTCTTGTAGTTAATCCGGTTTCGTGACCTTTTTCTTGTGATCTCTGGAGCAAGAACAGACGATCACAAGGACATGAATTATGCCCTGCAAAGTCCCTAATCACATAGTAGCAATTGTCAGTTTCCTGGGTTTGTCAAGATCGGCGTCTTGTCTGGACGCATGATTGAGCATGGACTGCAGAAAATGGACCTGAAAAACATGTTAAGATTTTATTGGTACATGACACATGATAGCTTCATCGTATATTAGCACTGGGTACAGAAGAAAGCAGCTTGAGTAGATACTATAGGCTACATGCGTGGATGTAAAAACAATCGCAGCTAAAATAAATTAGTCGTGTTTCGCACTATCTGCTTCAGCCTCGCGCAAAAATGGCATAGACTGGATATTATACAATTTCAACATAACGGTACAATACTATATACCAGCAACTAATTAGCATAGATCGTATTCCTTCAAGCAACAGTAGAAAAATGACGGCCATGGAATATAACGCAAACAAGAATAAGACGACAATTTTCTTTAATGGCTTTATTAAACGCATCAGAGCAGCAACACCGGACGCATCTCTCTCAACTGCTAGCTGCGTATTCTTCAGGCTGAACCATCTTGGACGAACACTGCTACAGTAAGTCCTTCGCCCTTTCATATCTAACTCCAGTTCTCTTCGACACTTAACATTTTGTATGACAACAACTCAACCTCCCCCACAATGTCTACAGTCTACAAAAATGTAGCAAGCATTACAGCTTACGAGCAAATCAGTCACCGAGCCGCTTGGGGACTTTTGGGTATCAGTGCAGTTGTGATCCCTTAGACAGGCTAATGCTGTCAGTTCTTCGGTGGGGGCGACTTTGGCCTGAGGCCCTCGATCTCCGGCGTCGTCACGATCAGATGCGGAGCCCCAGGGGGAGGGTTGCGCCCGCCGCCTCCCAGCCACACTTTCCCATCATTGTCCGCAAAGTTCTTGTTATACGCCTGTAATAAGAGATAACATTAATCTACGGACCTGACGGGCATGCTCGTGTGCCTGTTAAAGAAACTGAGCATCGAGAGCTCTCTACCTCTTTGTTGAAGTTGGAGTAGGACAAGTCTTTCCCAAGAGTAAGCCAGCCAGGCCGAATGTTATGATCCTCGCCGAAGAGTTCAAGACGCCTCTTTCCAAGAGCAAAATGCTCGATGATCCTGTACATGTCGTCAGGCTTTTTTGTTGAACCTGTAAAAGAAGACACGCCCTTCTAGGCATCATGAATGGGACGTATGCTTTAAGAGGGTGTAGTAAAAAGACTATGCTTCGAACACTGTAAACATAAGAAATTCTGAAATGGTTTCTAAGTTGTCAAGACAAATGGACAACTAAATATCTGTAGTTCTGTACCATAAACATAGAAGATGAATTAGTAAATCTCACCTAGCAACTTCACCAAATGTATGTTTTCATTTAATCATGCTAAAATGAAATTGATGGAGGAAAAGGTAAATTTGCAAAGGGCTAGGCTGGGTGACCTCCTGGGAAGTCCTCGTGACGGGGTTTCATATCTAAGGGTTATGATAGGCTTGGCGAGCCAACGTAAAAACTAGTCAATCCCATAGGTATGAAATCCATTTGGACGAGAGTAGTACTAGGATGGGTGACCTCCTGGGAAGTCCTCGTGAAAGGGTTTCATATCTAGCCTACCCCAACTTGTTTGGGACAAAAGGCTTAGGAGAAGACGAAGAAGATTTAACCGATATGGGGTCCTTGCCTCATAAGAGTAAACAAATATGCTCATCTTCTACATTCCATTATCCCAAGAAGTAATATCCATCAACAGTATAACACGTGAAGTCTATAATATCTCCTTTCACATGCGTACAACCATGCACAATAAGAAACCACAATAACATTTTACATGAATATATGTTTCTCCAATCTTGAATACACTTTGATGGTTGTCATGATATTATTACACAGAAAATGTACGCATACTGGAATAGTCAATACAGCTGCTTCAGGATAGTCAACGCCATATGGTTTAGTTTGATTTTTTAATTAGTGCCACAAGGATTTTATTCAAGCTTCATATAGACAGGTCAACACGAAAATAACAGGAAAAAGATATAAACTTTGCTTCATACAAGTGGTAAACAAGCAAATTCATCCACAAGCCAGACAAAACATGCTTTTATGAACTAAGTATTTTTTTAAATCATACTCACTTTTCGTGGACCAAACCGGAATATTCATACCATAACACAACAAAAACAAAACAGAGAATTTTGTTTCATGAAAGAACAAGACATGAAATGAAAAGACAATGCAGAAATATAATTAACGTCACCTCAAACTGTCAATGATGGTGGCATAGACTAGAGCAAAAGCCCTGTGCCCCAAAGCAATACACTAGACAAAGATCGCAAATGAAGAACAATAATAAGAATTATCCGTGCCACCTAAGAGATAACGATAAATACCATCAGTGGGTTCTTCAGCAATTATTATATCAGTGTCAATATTCGCGTGGATGACATGGCCATCAGTGCTACGGCGTACCGTTCCTTTTATACCCATCAAGCAATGCTCCTGCACAAGGAAAGATGAATACTTCACAATTAACCCAGATACATGGGGAATGGCAAGGTAAAAAAGAAAATAATTCTACAAAACATAACAGCACTACCTTTGAATGCTGCAACAATGTACGAGAATCATGTCGCAGACCCGATGATGCATTTTTCTTGTTGGTTTTCACCCAGCAAACATCCTCACACCGACGAAATCCCCACTGGACAAAAGAGATGTTTCAGCCAGCTTCATCTAGTCTATTATTACATTTCAAGAAACAGCTAGAAAGGACTGATGTATATTAAATAAAATACTGCTTATATATTATTTCGAAGCAAATGGATATATTCTTTATGCATATTGGAGTTAAACGGAATGGCAAAAACATAAACATGAATAACTATATAACGACTATATATTTTGGACAGGACCACATGAGCCTGGAGCCCTGGAGGCTTTCTGTAAACTGAAATCATGCCACTGCCCAAAAAATTGACATCAAAGCAAAAAAGAACAACTGCATATGTTAGATTACTGAAAAAGCTGCCTTACCTTCTTCAAACATTGACGGCCCTGTTCAAGACCTACACCATCACCAACCCAAAGGAAGAGAAAAGAGGGAGTATCAGCTATAGCCTGTTGGTTCAAACAATTCACAGAAGCATATTAATAAATCTGTAGCATAAAAGGGACACACTTAAAAAGGATAAAACAAACAGATAACGACAACAACCTCAATCTTCAAATTCATAATTTCCTCAACATTCCAATGTTCGATGTGATCTGTTATTCCTGGTGCACGATGAACATACTCTTCCCATGGTGGATCCACAAGAATAACATCAAACTTTGTACCAAAAAATTCTGGAGAAAGAACATGTTCACGGAGATCACACTTATAATACATCGGTGGTGAAGCAGCATTAGCAACAATTTCATCCTTCCTCTGTATGAGTTCTCTCAATTTTGGGTAGTCCTCTGCTACACTTGTAAGATCAAGTTCTCTAATGAAGTTTTGAGGTCGCATGCCAGTGTCCACAAAGTTCTGTGAGTAATCATTTTGCTCACCCCTTGAAGGAGCTTTTCTGTTCGGGCCACTATTCCTATGTGGCACCCAACCTCCAGATAGTCTATCATGTGGCATTTCACGACTTGGTGTGTTCATCTGGCTGAAACCCAATCCCGACACATTCATTGGAGTACCTATTCCTGGCCTATTTGATTTAAGTGAACATTATGACCAGGCCCACCTCCCATACTTGGAGTGAACCTATGATCAGGAGGAGGCATGGGAAGATTAGGTGGAACAGAGAGCATGCTCAAGTCAACACCTCCTGCTCCAGGCCACACCATAGGTCCTGGAAACGGCGGCATGAAAACACCTTGTATAAGAGGACCTGGAGAATGGGGAATATTGGGCCCCATATGTTGCATTTGTCCTGGCGGCAGAGTGAGTGGACCAAATGTAGGCGGTGGCATGAGCGGAACTGGAACTCCAACTCTCTGAGAATCCCTTCCATTTGATCTCCCCCTTCCTCCTCTAGAGGGTCTATCACCTTTGGGCCCTTGCTGTGGAAATGAAGAAATCATGGCGGTGGTACCACTTTGATCTGCTTCCGGATGATTTGTACCTTTATCATCAGTTGCTCCAGGTATTAAATCCTGCTGAGTCCCAACGTCAGATTTTCTTCCAGAAACAGAGCCCTCTTGCCCAAAATCAAAATTACTACTTGGCCTGATCTCTATTGAATCAGACCTGTCATACCGATTTCCATAGGTTGAAAAACTTCTAAAACTTTCAGATCTACCCCTGGAATCCTGCCGGTACCCAGCTCGACCATGGGAACTCGTACCATCTAACCTTTCCTGTGTGCTCCTCCATTCAGAAACATTTGCCTCCGCAGGATCTCGCCTCTGAAGGTTCCTCGAGTACTGCTCAGATCCTTCAGCATCTCGGGTTTTCACATTCAACCTGCTGTCCCTCCCTCTGTCTGATGTGTCTCGATGGGCATCCACTCTTGTTTTATCTTTTGTACCAGCACTCCTCTCATTATCCAAGTCTTTGTTTTCCACACCACCCTCACTTTCATGTGTGTGCTCCACTTTATGCCCAAGAATCTCTTCCTTCTCACCAGTTTGATGACTTTGATCCGCTGATCTCCTATCTTCACCGATGTTCTCTGCCATAGCAGATTCTCTCCTCTCATTGGTATTATCCGAGCTACCGGACCTCCTGGCCCTTGCATCAGCCCTATCTGCAGAGGTCTCACCTCTCGAAGAGCCCCAATCCTCTCTCCCCTTCCTATCGAATTCCCTATCCTTGGAACCATCAGGACTTATCCTTGGAACCTTTGGCGATCGTAAGTCTCCTATCACATGATAGACGTCTTCCTCAGCATTACCCTTGGACCCATCCATCAGTCAACCGCTACAAGACTTGTTACCTCTCTTCCTAATAAATACAACTGAATCGAGAACCTCTGCATACAGAAATGGCCAAAGATAGCATACTTAGTGTAGCATGAGGGAATATACATAATATCAGATAACAGAACATAGGATCAAGAAAGTAAATGGTACGAGGTATCGCAAACACAATACTTTTTTCTACGGGGCTTTCAGCAATACAAATAGTGTAGCAATGGAAAGGTACTTCGAAACTCCAATAACAACGGCGTGACCCTTAAATTATGCTAACAAGTTTAGCAAGATTGAGCGTGAAATTAGATGGATTAGGAGTGCAGCACAGGAGCAAAATCAGTACTACCTCCGATCCATATTAATGGCCTCAACTTTATCTAGATACGGATGTATCTAGTTAAGTGTTTAGGCTAGATGCATCCGTATCTAGACAATGTTGAGACCATTAATATGGATCGGAGGGAGTAGTAAGTAGTAACAATCAAGCAACACAAAAGTAGATAGCAAGCAATTGTGTGACCAAAAACAAAAGTTGAAGCCTGGGAAACACAAATCGACCAATGGCGGAAAGAGACTACATCTAAATTATCCATCCCACATCATGTACACATTATTAATAGCGTTAGATGTGCCCATTAGGTTGCAGTTCTTGGAAGGCTCGGTCCCACAAATTTCCTGGAACCAAAAACATGGAGCAGAGAGCAGACAGGACGGATGTAACTGCAGCGGCGGCGGCTCCAGGGCACGGCGGTAGAGTCCTACAGGGAGATTCCACAGCCGCAATGGGTTGGACTGGAGCTTGGGAGGGGAAGGGGTCGGGAGGAGAGGGAGCGGGGCTTACCGGAACGGGAGGGGAGGCTTAGGCCGCGGCGCACCAGCGAGCCTTCCCGGCGGTCGGTGAGGTGGTCGGTCGGTCGCCGCCGCCGACGGTGAGAGGTGCAGCGAGGGTTTGGGTGCGTGTCGGAGCCGGCCTAAACCAGCAGAAGAGGCGACCTGGCTCTCCCGCTGTAATCATCTGGACCGTCCATTGCGCCATCGGACGGCTGGTGATAACCGCTTCCTTGCCGGCCCCGGTTTCCTGATTATCCTCCCACGCCCGACAAACTCAATCCTTCCGCCGCCGCCGCCAAGGCGCCAACTCCCGCCGTCGCTGTGCTCGACGGAAACACTCTTCGACGCTTGTTGCCAGCCGCTCCGTCTGCCCAATCTACCGGACGGAAGGAACAAAATTTTCTCGGTAAGCCTCGATGCATTCGATTAGCTCTACCCTAATGTGAGCTATCGCAAACATTTCTACGGATCTATCACTCATCTTCACCACCGGCTCGATTAGCTGCAAATCTTCGCCGTACTAACACTGCACTACACATTCCTGCATTTTGTTTTTTGCACTTCACTCAGTCCACTGCACTTCTGCAGTGTTTGCACTTCAGAAAAAGTTCAGATCCTGACTGTATGACCGGATAGTCAGGACATGGGAACCCGCAACCAGCTATGGTCGATCGCCAAGACGTCGGCGACCGGGCCGTGATCGGCCTCACCATCTCCGACCGTTACTGCACCGTCGTCACCACCAAGGGCGACTCGATGCACCCCACCCTCACGGCCTCCGATAGCTTCTTCCGAGGTATACATTGCGCATTCAGTTTCTACGGATCAGTACAAAATGTGCGTAAGACAGTTTGATTATCCGGTGATCCGTGGTCAGTGATTCTGTGCTGACCTCGCCAGGATGCTCGAACCAGGTGACGTCGTGCTGGCGGAGCGGGGATGCCTCGACAAGTACAAGTTCTCCCGGGGTGATGTTGTTATATTCAAGTGAGTACTGCCCTGACAATTAATACAGAAAATGCTCGATGTGCGTTCGAGCTTGCTCGGTTGTTCCACGCGCCCGTGTGATTGCTCTTTTTGTTGTAGATGCCCTAGTGATCATAAGGAGGATTTCGTGAAGAGACTGATTGCGTTGCCCGGCGAGTGGATACGGATACCCGCGTCTGCTGAGATAATTAAGATCCCAGAAGGGCATTGCTGGGTTGAAGGTGATAATGCTGCTCGGAGTTGGGATTCAAGGTCCTTTGGCCCAGTAAGTTGCTTCATCTCTATTTTCTTTGAACTTGGAAAACTATTTTACTTTCTTTGCTCGAAAAAACTATTTTACCCGGGTAAATTTTCAAGTCTAGTTGTTTGAGTGAAACATATTAATGCCTCCAAGGCTCCAATCGAATTTTCTAGTGTTGATGGGTCGGGAATTGATCTGTTCAACTGTGGAGTTTTACCGCATTTTGCTCCTCCATACCAGCACTGACAGTACTATCCTGTGAATCTGAAGACCAAAGAGTTCTGAAACTGCTGCTTGTTGTTGCAAATTGATACACAGAGTTCCTGGCATGGAAAACTGGTGTCTAAATACGCATAAATCTGTTCCTAGCATGGAAAACTGGTGACTAAATATGCATAAATCATGTATTCTCTGATGGAGATGGGTATATTAATCTCACTGGCTGTGTATGATCCCAAAAGATTTGTACCAGAGTATCTATGGAGATGTGCAGTTGACCGTTCTAAGAATCGAATTAAATTGTAGGAAAATATCGTAGCAAACTTCGTGGAAAATGCCAATTTGTTGTACAGGCCTCATTTGTTTATGACAACATGCTATATACTACTCCCTCCGTACCAAATATAAGATGATACGGATGTACCTAGACACGTATTAGTGTGTAGATTCAGTCATTTTATCTCGTATGTGGTCTGTATTGAAATATCTAAAACATCTTCCATTTTGATACGGAGGATGTATCTTTTTGAATGTGAGGTTGGAAGAAAAAAACATAATTTTCAGCATGATATAATTCAATATTCTTGGTGCTTTCCAATCGGACATCAAACATAAGAAAATACTTAAGGAAAAATAGAACAAAGCAGAACTCTAATACCCAGGAAAACATATACTATAAGCACAACACACTAGGACTGTAGGACATCAATACACTAGAAGGCAGGCGTATTTCTGTGCAAGTCCTAACGTGGAGGAGTTCTAAACTTGTCAAGTTGCAGTGGTGTCTTGTTATTTATGATGCTGCATTGCTCGTAAAGTTGCTAATCCAGGACTGCTTTAGTTGAAGATTAGTTATTTTGCAACGACTTCATCTAGCTCTACTACACTATATGCTGTCTTTGTATGCCTTATTTGTGGTGTTTCTCCAGATCCCTTTAGGTCTAATAAAGGGGAGGGTGACCCGCATCATCTGGCCGCCGTCAAAGATGGGCCGACTGGAAAGAAAATGGCCCGAAGGTAGAGTTTCACCGTTTTGATTCGCCTCGTCCCTGCACGATGTTGATGCATTCAGTTTCAGTTGTTCACTCTTCGGTGAAATTTTGTACGAAATATTCTTTTTATCCACAATTGTTGTTGCTGCTGCTTTCTTGTACAAACAATTTGGTCCTTGAATCGGTCAAGATTGTAAAACCTCGAATTAGGCTCTTCACTTCCAATCATCTGTTCTGTAAACGCATACAACCTGGCATTGAACTCTTGTAACTTTTTTGTAGTGGCTGTCGTATACTCGTATTAGCTCCACAATAATATTGGTATTCAGCAGGTGCAGAGTGACAAAGGGAAAGCTACAGTAATAAACTAGATCATTGTTACTTCAAACTCTGCAATGTACAACAGCAAATATAGAACCAAAAAGGCCAATTTCAAATCCTAATTTATCTCTCCTTGTTTGTCTTTCGCCTGTAGTAAGTTTAAGAATGCTAAATACGTGGTATGTACAGAGACAAACTAAACTGTGGGTGCGTCCTAAAGAAGAAAGTTTGTTCTTGCTGAATCATGGTCACCGGTCTGCAGTAGCAGTGGGCATGAACTTGATAAACACGATCAAGCCCAGAAGAAGAAGTATGTGCGCACAAATACACACCTGTTCCCCTACCTACCCATGCATGCATCCAGGCGACGCCCCCACGCGCCCAGACTCAGATGCAGACCCTTCTACGACTGGTGTTGCCCCGATGCGCCGCCTCTTCACGGCCGCTGGCCGCCTGTGGCCACCAGCGCTCGCGCGGCGAGCCTTCCCACCTGCAACCTTCCTCGGTGGCGACAGATTTACTCTTGGATCTCCACGGAACGTGGCCAGCGGTGAAGTAAAAGACGACGATTCCCGCAGACCAGCTGACATGATCGCCTCTGCCAGCTGCAACACGGGCACGAGGAGCACAACACCAGGGGAGTTCTTCCCTGCTACGGCGAGGTTACACAAGCCAGAACCGAGGGCATCATCTCAGCCAGCGACGATGACGACGGTGACCACGAAGAAGAAGAAGAAGAGTACCACCCCTTCGACGGCGTATTCCCTCTCTATGTGTGCCCGAAAACCAGGCACCGTGACAGTTCCATATACAAGAACAGGAATTCATGGACGAGAAGGTACCGCATCGCAGACCGCGGCGAGAGTAAGCGACCGATATCTCTTCTTTTTCTTTTCTCTTGACATTTTGTTCAAGGCTTCTGTACGCTTTCTCTGTCGAAATCTCGAAAATTCTTTTTTTACTTCAAAGCCGGTGCATTACAGAAACGGGGACAAGTTATGCCTTAAAGCAAGTTGGGCGTGCCACTAGACATTTTCCTTAGGCATCGTGTGTGATACATCGATTTGCGCCGATTCACTACATAATGATATTTTTTGTTTTCTTCTTCTCGTAAGTTTTTGTGTTGAATAATTTGTGAGGTGATAGATGGCATATATGACGCAGAATATTTTTATAAGTTCTAACTTCGTATAGCATGTGATTTTGTATCCTAAGTGTTAAACAGGTTTATATCCTACACATATAGCCGGGGGAAATATTTTATGACATAACAATAATGATGTTATCAACCATCGTAACAAAATAAACTTAAAATTATAGGACCTTGGAAAAGAAACAAAAGAAAATCCATCAATGGTCGTTATCTTCCGTTCCGAGGTGATTACATATTATTCTCCTTTTCTCTGTACTTTCCTAAAATAATAAAGAACTTCTCGAGTGATCAAAATGTCTAGTTTAATATAGATAGTATCCTCTTAGGTGTACACGATTTTTTTTAATATGCCGTGCATGGAATCCTCAAGAGCCATTTTTACTTTGTGTATGGCAAGTATTAATTTACTGTATGAATTTCATTTACGATATATATATAACTCACATATTTTTATGAAGCTGTGTTCGAGGCAATGATGTTTACAGAGCCCACAAAGAATTGCTTCCTCTTCAAAGGAATTTGCATATGGCATCGACCTGGTCACATTCTACAAATTTTATCAATAAAGGTGGCTAAAATCCATGTGGATGGTGGGCCGGTTGCATTGTATGGATACATAGCAGTGCGGGATAATGTGGATCCATTGCTTAATTATATCGTCAAATTTAGCAGGGACGATCCCATCATCGTGGAGCAGGTGCATGTCCATACTTATCTGCAATTATTTCAAGGAATAAGTCTATATATCTCTCCTCCTATTTTTTCTACTTGACCCCTTCAAGTATAAAGCCATGTGTTCAGCTCCTTAAAAGTATTAAACACTAGGTGCAGTTTTGGAGGTGTTTTTTTACCTGAGTGTGAGTGGGTTAAGTAGATGATCCTCTAAAACATTATGAAGCTAAAGAGACTTATTCCTAACTTGAAATTGCTTCTTGTTTTTTTCACAATATCACATACATAGAACAGATGAGATCGGATTTCGATCGTGTGCTACAACCTCTTAATCTCTTTTTTTCATCATTCAAGATGCTTCCAAGAGATTAATCAGTCCAAAAGGAGCAGGAATAAATATTTTGTTCACCAATTGTACAACATCCCCTTTGTGTAAATGTTGTTACAAGTGAAACATCGTATGAGAAGTGTTTAGTCTTATATGTGTCTTACTTTTCTACGGGAGCTGCTAAACAATACTAATTTTGTAGGATTCTTTCATCAACTTGGCTGGCCCGAAACGAGGGATTGATTTTTGCGATGGTACTCTAATCGAATATGACGTGAGGATCAAGACTGCTGAAGAAGAAAAGCATGATCTACAGCTGATCGATGGTGTATCAATGGTACACCGCATGGGCTTACAGAATTGCCAGCCATTCAAAAAACACATCCATGGCGATAGTGGTGCGGTCGACATAACTGCATCACTTCTTGAACAAGCGGTCGAGGCGACCATGGAAGTTGGCTTATCAGAAGTTCAAGGCAGTTTCAATTTGTCTCTCGGATGTTTTACCAGTGGGATGAACGAAGAAATCCGGCTCTTCGATGGCGCCATTATTGGCGAGACCCTTTGCTTAAAAAGGTTTGTGGTCGCTGTGGAGCTTGATTCATGGATACGCTTGAAGTTCAAGGTTGGATCGGAGTCATCCAGTTCCGCTGAACATGGTTGTTCCTTCTATGCGGGCAGCCATGGTTTTAATGCTAGAAAGATTAAGACTGATTTGGCGTTAATCTCAGTGAAAGTGACTTGGTCGAGCTTGCTTCGTGGGCACTAGGTTTTATAGTACCAATTTATCACAACCTTGGATAAGCTTTGTTATATATCTGAGTCATGTACCTGTTGCCTAAATTTGGGCGTGGTGAATATGGTTCGTAATCAAACTAGCGCACAAGTTTCCCAAAACAGAGATTCCAGATTTGATCAGTTCATGTCATGTAACAAGTCAAAACGAAATTATATAAGTTTGTCATCAGGTTAGGCATGGTTTTGAACACAGAAGATATTTCATTTGAAATCAGTTTAGTCCGCCATAAAATTTACGCAAAAAATCCATAGGTTTGGTTCAAATGGGACGTAGCAGAGGAACAACAATTCAATCATTTTGGGATTCGACAAAAACATGATCACAACCATAATTGGATAACATGTGCACAGTGGAAAGAGAACGACATCAGAGAGAGATGTCATTCCAGCGATGAGATTGATTTATTACTCCTCCGCCACAACAGACAATTATTATCTCATATAGTTTTACATCAGCAACCGGAAATACTAAAACAGAATAATTAGAGCCAAGTCGATGCCTTCCAAAACTATACGCAGCAAAAGCATGTTATTGACAGTCATACAAACATGGCAACATGTCGACGGTGGCAGTTAACTCTTGGGTGGCCCTAGGTTCATGCAGCAGATGGTCTGAGTAAGAACTATCCAAAGCAATTGTGGTCCTCTTGTTTACTCTTGCCTTCTGCTGCGAGCTATCTCTCGAGCCCTTTCACGTAGTTCCTCTGGTGGTGGTGGGCGTGGGCCTTCTGGTGGGTAAACCACATAAGGACGCTGAGATGGGAGCAAAAAAGAGTATAACCACCATAAAATGAAGTATACAGACGATTAAATGAAGTATAACCACCATAAAAAAAACAATAGGAGCTTTTCTGTGGAGGAACAACACATCAGCAGGAGCAGACGTAAGCCTACATGTGCAAACAAGATCACCGGCATTACCTACAAATCAAGCAAACTGCACCAAGTGCATAGATAAATAAGATGCTTGAATTCACATGCTTGACATCATCACTCTTGTTTGCTATCCCCCCATAAAAAAAACTTGTTTGTTCAATCCCTAGCGGCCAAGCACCAGGGTGAGTTGATCCTACTTGGTTTGTTTTATCTAAAAAAGTAAGAAAAATTACATCACAGAAGGCATCCAGAGTTACTCGACACCATGCTAGAATCTACGTCAACAAAAATATGTCTTACATCGTATGAATTATGAAGCGCTATATTGATTCCCTATACCAAACTAGATATCAGTACTTCTGATCAAAGTGTTGTTTGGTACCGTAGCTTCCCGGGGCATGGTCACCACCGTTTCTATTAGCATTAATTCAACTGGTCCAAAGACACGTCCATTTTACCCTTTACCAATCAACAAATTCAACTTTTGCAGCTACAAACCTAGCAGCACCAAATTGCTTGACGCGGGTGAGAGTTTAAGCCTCGTTGTTAATCTTAATTCTTAACCCACAAACTCCACATTCATCAACTCTCCTCTTAGGTCCTTAACTCTAGTCCATGGTCAAGAACCACAATACAAGCAATACTACATCATCTAATTTAGCAACAGAGTTACTACCATCACTTCCACATTAGCATGACCGAGATGGCAAAAACTCTAAAATTCCCTACGCCAACAAACTAAGCAGCGTTACCAATCAATCCTTGATCTAACAACAGAATCAAAGGGAGAGCAGCGGGATGGAATACTTACGAGTCCCATGAGCTTCTTGATGGCCTTGGAGTCGGTGGCGACGAGGTAGGTGAGGGTTACAGGGACGGCGACGTACACGCCGAACTTGGCAACCTCCAAAATCCCCTTGGACGTCCCCAGCGACGACATGGCTGTGCCCCCTCCTCCCTTCACTTCTCTCCCCTTGCTCCAAATGTCGGAATCTCTCTCTCGAGCACACCCCAAGAACCAAGGCACAAGTGAAGAAGAGATGAGAAAATTAGGGAGGAAAAGAAGTGCGATGGTGAAGTGAGGTGACGAACTTGCCGCCTTGCCGGAGAAGGTCAGCAGGGCGGGTGGATTGAAGGGCTGAGGTCCGGCGGCGGCCGTGGGAGGAAAGGAAGGAGAGGGAATTCGGGGATCTGCTGCTGGTTGGGTTCAGCCCGTTTCAAAAAACAAATCTTTCTTTCTTTTACGTGTTTTCTTTTTCAGCTGTGAACCGTTACAGCATCTCGGATGATGTAAAATAGGTCACTACATTTTGGTTTTAGGGCACCACTTTTTAAGTTATAGGGCACCAAAACTTCTTTTGCTCCAATAGATGATGTATTTTGGTCCCTTGATGACACGCACAAATCGAAAAAAAAAATAGATGATGTATTTTGGGACACCAAAACGGGTACCACTAACATGCCAGCATGACGTCAACACGACGGCCGGCGGCGATTCACAGCGAAGGAAGACGTGCCTGAGGATGGGACCCAGCGCATTCGACACATCTCATCGTGGCACGCGCGGCGGCGGCGAGACCAAATAGTCACTGGAGCGGCGCCGGTGACCTTTCCCGTGGCGGGGCTGAACTTTATTTGTGACGCCGGTAAACTTTATTTGTGATGATTGCGCAAACACAACTTTTTGGTAAAGTTTACCTAAGGTTGAGATGAACTGGAATGAGCGCTACACCCCCGAGGCGACGTCGACCAAGTCACCTTCACCGACAGTAACGCGAAATCAGTCTTCATGTTTTGATGAGAAATCCCATGGTTGTTCGCCTTGAAGGAAAAATGGTGTTCTGCAGCACGACCGAATGACTCTGGGACCATCTTGAACTTCAACGTCATCGCAGAAGCCACCACTACAGCAACAACAGACCTCTTTAACCCGCATGACTCACCAATGGTGTCATGGAATAGCCGGATCTCTTCATTCAGCCCGTTGATGAAACAGCCGAGATACATATCGAAACTGTTTGCCACTTCTGATATCACAACTTCTAGAGTCACCTCAACTGCATGTTCAAGACGGGATGCGGTCACGTCCACCGCTCCACCATCGCCGTGGATACGACTTGTGAATGTGTGACAACTCTCCGGGTCTTTGTTGTGTATTATTGATGCACCATCAATCAGCTGTAAATCATGCTTTTCTTCTTCGGCGGTCTTGATCCTCATGTCATATTCGATTACGATATTGCCATGCAAATCTATACCTCGCTTAGGGCCTGACATGTCAATGAGAGAACCCTACAAAATCATTATTATTAAGTAGCTCTCCATACATAAGTAAGAAATATCTTATGTTCATTTCTTTCTTGTGATGTTTCAGTTCACCAATATTTAATTGAAGGGATATTTTACAATGGACAACAAGACAGGCACGATATTTTCCATGTATCGAACTGAATAGTTAAAACATACATAGCGGTGTTAGAGATAGAAAATTAGCTCCCACTCTATTTTTTCATTTCGTTTCAAATTCAAAATATTATTTGAATAAGTCTGGAAACCAACACGCGCATGGGCAGAAACAACCTACAAAGTCAAACCAGGGCCTGATTTAGACGATATTCGATACTAAGAGGCCGGATACATGATTTTATACTTAAGGGGGCTAAATAGAGGGGGCTCAGTACACGGAGTGTTCGCTAGACTTATTCCTTGAAAAAATTGCAGATAAGTATGGATGTGCACCTGCTCGACGATGAAGGGATCATCCCTTTTAAAATTGACCACATAATTTAGCAATCGATCTAGATCATCCCGCACTGCTATGTATCCATACAACTCTACTGACCCGCAATCCACATGAACTTTAGCCAGTTCTAATGAGAAAATTTGGAACATGTCACTAGCCGCATGCCGCATGCAAGCTCCATTGAGGATGGAGCAGTCAGGGGTGTCTGTAAACATCATCGGCACCAACCAAGCTTCATAAAAAAATACAAGTTACATTGTAATTGGCAATTAATACAGCAAGCAAATACTTGCCACACGAAAAGTAAACATGGCGCTTCACGATTCCATGGCTCTATTGAAAAATTCTCCTTTTCATCCAGGTGAGAAGTATCTCTATTCTTTTTATATAAATTTTTCACCCTTGAAATGTTTTTCTTTGGAGAGAACAGAAACAAAAGAGTAGTTTTTAATCATCTTAGAAATGAAAGGTCCAATTTAGAGATGTTTTGTCGTACCCCAAATGAATAAGAGCCCTCCATTTTCGTCCATCCAAGGCCCAGACGAAATCATACTAGTGCTAAAAACTTGAGTAGTTGAAATCATACTAATGCCAAATTCGTGACCTCCCGCGATGGGCCCTAACCCAATAAGCGAGATGGGTGCCGGGCTGACAAAAAATTGGCAATTTGGCCCAACATGGTAGATGGCAACGACTACGTGTAGTTCAATCCCCAAAACGAAAATGCTAACCCTAGTTCATCCGGCACCACTCCTCCCTCCACCTCCAGGCCCCGCTCCTCCCTTCACCTCCAGGCGCCACCAGGACTGCTCCCCCGGCAAGCTCGACCGCACCCCCCCCCCCCCCCCCCGGCAAGCTCGACCGCCCCTCCTTCCCAGCGGCGGCAAGCTTGGCCTCGCCCTCTATCAAAGATTGGAAGGCATCGTCGTCTTGGCTCGCCTAGGCGGCCGAGCGGGTCACGCGGTTCCGGAGCACGGCCAGGCGCGTCGCCCTGCCAGAGACTGTGTGATGGAGCTGCCGTGGATGGGGAGGAGGTCGGCGACGATCTGCACCCATTCCATCCTCCAACTCGTCGGTCGAGCGGCGGAGGGGAGGGAGAGACTTTATTCCGTCTGGTCGAGCGGTGATGGCACGACGGGTCGTGGCTTGAGGGCAAGGCGGGGATGAGTACGACTACGGTGTGGTGCCGATCGGGGATTCCGGCGTGGGCGAGTCCAAGCTCCTCCCCGCTTCAGCACCTTCTCCATGGACTCCAAGTCCAACCTTGGCATCTAGTTCGCCACCCACAACACACAAGTCCCTGTCCTATGACTCCTTCTTCAGTACTGTCATCATACTTGCTTGCATCCCCCATATGCAACTTTGTCATGAAACTTGCGTTTATAAAGTAGATTTATATTAGTGTTAATTCTGGTCCAAGCTGTTCCAATTTTTGCTTGTATGCAACTTCTGCAGTACTGTCATCGATCATACTAGTGTGGCAGTCTGCATAAGTGACGAGTTGATGGTTACTGTACTTGTTCTATACAAGCAGCTTATAAATTGCAATTCTTGGTCTGGTGAACAAATATCTGAAAGTAATTATAATCTACACTAGGTAGAAACCGAAGACTTCTGCACTATGTGGTCATACATGGATAAGCACACAAATGGTGCATTGCTACCGCATTGCAAATTTAGAACTCAAAGTCACTCCAAACAGAATTTGACAATAATAATGCACTTCATAGGTTTACTGATCAAAGTAATAGTGGCAACAACTCAAGTAGGCACAAAAAAATCCTTTAATTTGTAGAGGCAATGGGAACATTCCGCTTTTTCAATGCGTGTATGGAATCTTCATCAGCAAATAACTGGCACTAGGCAAAATACTTCCTACCTCTGCTTACTGGCACCTTACAATAGGTAAATCGGACCTCATGGTCTAATTCTTGAAACTGGAGCTTCCCAGGAGCAAATAAATTACGCACTTTATCAGTTTATGGATCCAACTAGTGGGAAAAGAAGTAAACTTATTTTTTAAGTGTGAAACATCTGAAGTAGATAACGATGGCCGTTGTGTTTTAAATCATCATTTTATATCATGCAACAAACAATGAAGGTACTGTATGAACACAATGTATAAGCTAGACTGCATTTAACACAATATCTGAAGCAAGTAGACTGCAATATAGTGCTTATTACAATAGAGAATCCATAAGTAAAACCGTATCTTAAGTATTTATTAGAAAAACCAATCCATAGTTTATTCGAAATACTTAAAAAGAAGGACTAGATCTACATGACGACTATATCTCAGAGCTGACGTCTTTATTCATTTTGGAGCGTTTCTCCTTATTGTGAGGGGACTTGATAAGTGTTAACGCCAGCATCGTACGAAAATGGTTGATTGATTCCTACGATATAGAAGTTAATTGTCTTGTATGTGTACATAAATTTGACATAAATGTATTAGAGGATTTAGAATTACCTGGTCAAACTCTTCTATGAGCCATCTCCCGTTCCAGTTAAGAATATTTTTGATTAAAAATAGTCCACAGAAGTTTCTGAAAAACAAATAAAGTGATCAATAAGTATCATGTTAACAAATTAAAAAAAAATCAATTAGTTGTTCACATACCCATCTCTCTGTAAAGGTACATATGTTACTTCTATTGGCCAAGACATGACATTGAAGTTTCTGCGTGGGTGCCTCCACAAGCATATCTCCTTACCATGTGCTTGTAAAGCATGTTGCATATAGCTCTCCATACCTCTTAGCTGCAAGTCAGAACAGAGAATTAAATGTAAATGAAACCGAATTATTTAGTTAATGTAATATAAATGGGAGGAACTCACAATGTTGCGCAAGTACTCTCGTCAGGATTCATCTTCAATGGCCTCATTGTAGCGTACCTGCACTTAGAAAATGGCAAGGTACCTGTGTATAGTGCAAACCCCTGGATCGTTTCATTTGCACACACAGTTTAAGATGAATATCACAACATTGTATCAATTATTACACGAATGATCCAGACTTAAAAATAAATGGTTCGATACATCTTTGCATAGCTTATAGCTAGCTCAAAACAATAAAGCAGCGGAAATAAAATCTTCAATGAGCCTCCATTCTTCATGATGCGCCACAGGCGAAAACATGTTGGTTGTAGACTCGAAACCCAAACGTGACCTTACTCATCGTCAGAAAATCTGCAACAAAATAAATTTGCAACAGAGTGGGTCAGATACCATTAAAAATGGATCTGGCAAGTGACACTATGTGGACACTTAATGGAATAACTCTATAGCCTATATGCATATTTGGCTGGTGGAGTTCAAGGCTATTTTGCATAAAAGCCAATTTTGCCTAACACTTTGTAAAACATTTTCTTCAAATTTGAGACTATGGCATGAAATCCATAGTCTCGTCTACCCTTGTTCACCCATCAAAATTTTACTTAGAGAAAAAGATGTTGGGAGCCTCCGTTGCCATCCTTGATCAGCTGCTTCAATTGTCCGTAACCGGGGACACGGCTAAGTACTTAGTTTTAACTCTGCAGAGGTTGTGCACTTTCACCATTAGACCCAACAAACCCAAACTATCCTCAAGCACTCAATTTGTGCTAAGGAAAAGGAGAGAGTTGAGACGAGACTTTTCAGAAGCATATTCCCCATCCCATACCGGCTTGACCCGTTCCCTCCTACATCCACTACATCTGCTTGTCAAGCCGGGAGGAGTCCACGCAACTTAATCCATCTAGCCAGAGCCCATTTGACTAATGGCTGCACGGTAAGCAACTTCACTTAGAGAAACATTGGTCCCTTTAATCCTGGGTGGCAATCCACAAGTGAATAAACACTCAACTCTGACAGCCATGCAATCCCAAATCCACCCAGGTGATAAATTAACTTAGTAGAATTTAAGCTTTGAATAAAACACTTTGCATAGCATCAATAATTCTACCAAGTTATCAATAGGATTCTAGACACAACTAGTGTAAAGGAGATAGTAGTTTTAGCATAGCAATACTATCCTACACATGCATATAAAAAACACTAAGTCATGCATAGAAAAATACTTAGGAAATTTATGGGGTGTGCCACTTGCCTTGGCAAACAGAAGAACAGGTGTAGCAGTTGCAACCACCTTCGTCTCTCTCCGGAATTTCTAACAAGTCAAACAAATCACAAATAAACATACAATCATAAATGCAACACTTAGAAAAAATATGATATGCATGTGATGCAGGATGACACAGAGAAATGTGGTATGAAAGACATGCAAACAAAATAAGGGAAAGACAACAAAATAACATTATCCCATTCAGCTAAGGCAAGGTCAAGGTAGAGTAAAGTAAATTTGATAAAACCATCACTTGAAGGTTGTAAAGCTACTCTAAGTCTTCACAAGTTTGGTCTTCAAATAATCTTCAACTCCTTTGCAGCTTCATTGATCTTCAAATAGCACTCTATGACTTAGTCTTAAACACCGAGGACTTGGCCTATGTCCAAAGTGAGACAAAAATAGAAAGGAGATAGAAAGAAAAGAAGTAGTTGGTCTTCTAAAATTCTTCTCTTTGCTTCCTTGTAGTTTTACTTGATGTGATGACTTCATTGCGCATTTGTGGACTTGTTGATTCTGAAGACTTGATGATGTTGGCAGCTGGTTGATCTTGAATATAACTTAGCCACCATGAAGTTTAAGAGAAGGAGGAAGAAAGGAGAGAAAGGAAAGAAAGACTTAGAAAATGTAGCTGGTTGGTCTTCATGAACTTTCTCTTGATTTCTTCTAAGTACTTTTCTTTTGGAGATGTTCCCGAGTCTTGTCTTCTTGGCTAAGTCCTTCTTTGGTTCTTGATTGTTTCCACTAATTTCTAACTTAGTGTTTTTAACTAGAGGGGTCAAAAGAGCTAGCATTCATCCTCAAAATTTCTAAGGAGGAAGTCATGTGATAGTATAAAATAATACTAAGGACTTAATTATGCATGCCATGCTTATGTAAAAGCTCTAAGGAAATGCAAGCAAACAAGATGTTCCAAAAATAACTAAGGACCAAAGAGGTCAACAATAAGTCAAAATAATTTCTAAGTAAGAGTTCATAAAATAAGGTGTTGGTATTTTTCTAAGGAAAAATACTTTTAAAACCATAGTTGATAAAATTTCTAAGGACAAACACTTGTCAAAAATAACACTTAGGAAAATATTCTAAAACCACTAAGTTTTCAAGATGCTAAATTTTTCTAAGGAAAATTTAACACTTTTAAGATGTTGAAATTTTCTAAGGGAAATAGTGTTGTCAAAATAATTATCAAATATTTTCTAAGGAAATTTTCCAAGGAAAAGTGTTGTCAAAATTTTATTACTCAAAATTTTTCTAAGGAAGAAATAACACCTTTGTGGGAGAGGTGAAATATTTCTAAGTTATTTTGCATCTAACAAGATCATCATGACTTAGCAAAAATTTCTATTCGAAATTAATGTGGAGAACAATTTTAATATAATTTACTTATTAAAATAACACCTAAAAAGCAATAAAAACAATTTACATGCAAAAACACATAAAAACACTTCTACAAAAATACAGAGCAATGCTACGGCCATTATTTATACAAACAAAAATATAGCAAAATATTTTGCTCAATTATCAATTTTTAGAATTAAATTATAGCCAAAATATCAATTAAACCATTTTTAAAATTTATCTAAATTAATTTCGTCCAAACCTCAAATTAAGCATATAGAAAGTTTCTACATATTATTAGCTTTCCAAAAATATAAATTTCATAAATTTTGGATAAAGGAGTAAAAATTAATAACGAATCTAATTTGCAGGGACCTATCCGTGAAGCGCAGGGGCTTAAAAGTAAGGAAAACGGAAGTTTCTTCTGCGCTGGAGTCCCTGGGCGACGTGTCGGGCGTTGATTGGTGCGGAGCTCTTCGCGGGTCTTCGCGGACGTGGACGCGGACGCGGGTGGACGGCTTCGCGGACGACTTTGTGACGTGGCGCGCTGTGATTCGCTGGTACCCCTTCGCGTAAGTGAACTAATTTATGCCGTTGGATCGAGATCTAACGGTGCAAGATGGATTGACCAAAAGGAGGCGGCGCGACCTGCCGGACTTGCGCTGGTGAGCAAATTCTGCGGCGGCGCCATGGCCGGCGTGGACGCATGCGACGGAGGAGAGGGGTTCGGGATGCGCGAGTCGTACCACTGGGTGCAGAGCGTCGAGGCGAAGTCGATGGCGTGGTCTCGGGTGGCGGGGGTGGTCTGCTTCGCCGGGGATCCTTCGCCGAAGTCAAGGAAGCGGACGGCGTCGGCGGGACGATGATGCACAGCTCGTTCCACTGTGAAATAAAATACCGCGATAATTTAGAAAGATGCAGAACGAAGAATAAGGAAGGATGGAATAGGAGGGAGGGCTCGGGGTCACGGGCGCGTTCTCCTCCTTCCCAGGTTGCTCGCTGGAGCAGCTCCCGCGGCGGCGGTCGTCGGGTCGAGCACGCTCCGGTCGTTTGGCTGCGAAAATAAATCGAGCAAGGGCTCAGGAGGACGCGCCTGGACGAGAGGGTCCGAGAGATGTCAAGAAGGGGCGGCGTTGCTCACCGTCGTCGCCGGAGTTAAGCAAATACGGCGGCTGGACCGCGGAACTTCGGCATGGAATTAGTGGTTGCGGAGGAAGCTAGGGTTAGGGCTTTTGGGGCTGCGCACGGACGTCGAGGGGGTGGTTTATATGGGGGCGGAGATTCGGAAGATCGCGTTCAAAACTGTTTGGATTTGCTCCGGATAGTTGGGGATTTTCTCGGTGTTCTTCGCGTGCACGACACGGACGGCGGAAGGGGATGACAAGGAGGGCCCACACGTCAGTGAGAGGGGAGAGGGAGTGGGCTGCTGCTGGGCCATGCTATCTGCTGCGCTCGCGCGAGGGAATTTGGGCTTGGCCCAGTTAGCTAGAAATCTCTTTTTTTTTGTTCTTTCTTCATTTTATGAAAACTTTGATATCTTTTAAAATAAATGTTCAAATGGACTCAAACCAGTTTCTAAAATTTTGTAAAATCACACTCTTTGTCTTGCCACTTTCAAAACACAAATTCCAACACATTTTGTAAACTAAATTTTTGAAATGTGTTTAAATGAATTTTGGACATATTAATGTCATTTGAACCTATAGGGTTTTATAAATTCCTTTCGAAATTATATTTTAAACCAAAGCAAAATATGAGTAATAATATTACATATCACTCAAAAGATAATTTGCTTAAAACTCGTTTTGTTTAAAAAGGGGTTTGATAATACATATTTAATTCAAAACTTATTTTAAGATCCAAATAAATATTTTCTTTCTAAAGCAAAACTATAAATTTGAAAATAGAGAATAGGTAAGTAATAGGATAATTCTCCATACAAACAAACAATTCACAACCAAACACACTTTTTCAAATAGAAATCATTTTGATTTCCAAACTATGTTTTTTTTTTTTTTTAAAAATATGACACTTGATGTCAAAATAAAAATAGGTTTTAAAACAATCAAAGGTGGCATATGTAAAACTTAAATACCACAAGATAAGCAATTGCAAAAATAAATATATTTCAACCAATATAATCAAGCCAAGCAAACATTAACAAAACAATATATAAAAGTCAAAAGAAAATTTTGGAGCATAAATGCTCTACTAATATATTTTCTTAAATATGTTTTCAGGTGGAATTATTATTCCAACTTTCGAAATATCCAAATGCAACCAATGCTATATGATGATGAATGTATGCATGAATTTTCTTTTCAAAGCAAAATACATAATAGTTTTCAAAAGTTTTAAATTTTTCTGATTTTTCAGCTTTTTGAAAAGCTAGGGATGTTACAGACTACCACCCTTAAAAGGAATCTCGTCCCCGAGATTCGAGAAGGCTAGCAAAAGGTTGTGTCGGTATGGCTACCACCCTTAAAAGTATTTTTGTGGGTAGGGAAAACTTTCAGAACGTACCATTTACTTCTTCCACGTTGATGTGGTTCACATATCCTTTGTCAAAAGGATTTGACTTGGTGGCTTCTTCTGCCTTCTTCTCGGGGCATTCATTTGAGTAATGTCCCTTTTTCCTGCACTTATAACAGGTGATGTGGCTGATATCTTTCTTGAGTTCAGGATTTGGGCGGTGTTGTCCATTGTTATTGTTACCAGCATGTCCATTTCCCTTGTGGTCTCCATTGCTTCCTTTGAGTCCACCGTTGTGATCAAGCTGCTTGAGGTGACTTCCTTCACCATGGTGATTCTCATATTTGTGAACATGGTTCACATCAGGAGTAATGTACCTTTTGAATGAAGGCTCAGAAAGATGTTTATTGTAACTCCGCTTTCTGTTCTTTTTAGGTCTTTGTAGTGCTAAAAGGTCCTCTATCTCTTGCTTATCATATTCTATCACAAAGGCTGACGATCTGGTTCGCTTAATGGGGCAATCTCGAGAGAAATGACCTTCCTCCTCACATGAGTAACAACATTTAGTGGTGACCTTCGAAGTGTGGGGGTGAGTTCTGAGTCTGGCTTCATTCATCTTCTCGGGGCAGTTATTGGCATAGTGCCCTGTGTTCTTGCATTTGAAGCACATCACTTGACTAATGTCTCTCTTGTGGGGGTTGTTCTGGAGTTTCTTCTCTGATTCTTCTACTTCCAAGGTCTTCCTGATAGTATGTTGCATCCCCTCTTGTATTTGCTGCCTAGCTTGCTGCACTATGGAATAGAGTTGACATTGTGATGGGATGTGGTTTGTTGCCTCACACAAAAAGCAAGTAACTAGGGTTGTGGGACATCCGTCTTGGAGAGAGACACCATGGGGCCACTCATCATGACATTCCTTGGATGTGTGTCCTATTTCTCCACACGCCTGGCAGGCTTGACGTTTTCTCAAAACACTTCCTTTGAATTTCGTGTTACCTATGTCAATCTGTGGTGTTTTGGTGTTACTGTTGGCCATGTGGTGACGCATCAGCTGCACAATGTGGGTCTGATTATCCAACAGTTGTTGCATCCCTTGGGGTAACTCTTTGTTGCAGTTGTTGACTTGATTTTGGGCCATGAGTTGCATCAACTGACTCTGAGCTTCTAATAGTTGCATTGCATTTGTCCTCTCATCATTGTTGATACTTTGGCAAGGCATCTGTTTAGGTTTAGCATAGATGAGTAAAAATAGACAGATCTAAGAGAAATATTCCTACCCATACAAGCAATTTGACACAAACAACCACACATGATAACAACGCACAAACTTTTGAGATAACCAAACTAGTCGTTTTTGGATCGAAGTACACCTAGGATATGGGGAAACAATTTGATAATACTGCCATACCACAAGTTTGATAGGTCAATACGTCAACATGGTTTCTTTATTCTAAAATATAAGGGGTTCTATTCTATCTTCTTCTTGAATGCATCGAGTTCTTCCTCTATTTCCTTCGGTTCATCAATGTACTTCTGGGTGTTGTGGAGTCTGAATCGAAGTCTTCTTCCAAGGTGTTCGATGGCCTCCCAAGCTGCACTTCTGGCTGAATCAAAGAATGATGTTCGAATTATTGGGTTTGTGAACATGCAGTAACCTTCGGTCTTGTGGTCATCATCTTTGTTCTTGTATAGATGGAGTTGCACCCACCAGTACTCTTGGCCTTCACCCATGAAAGGAAAACCTTTGTAGACTGCTGCTCTTTCAAGTCCCATGCTCAACATGAGGTCCTTCAAAGCTTTTGGAAACTCAGTCTCACATTCCAAGGTCATGGTCATTGCTGGACCTTTCTTGAGTGATTCCAGGAGGCGGGACATCTATAAATAAGAGAAGGCATTTAGAACACGAATAGTTAAGAAGTTACAAGAATGATATAAAAAAAAAAAAAAAAATTAGTTTGGAAATCAAAATGATTTCTATTTGAAAAAAGTGTGTTTGGTTGTGAATTGTTTGTTTGTATGGAGAATTATCCTATTACTTACCTATTCTCTATTTTCAAATTTATAGTTTTGCTTTAGAAAGAAAATATTTATTTGGATCTTAAAATAAGTTTTGAATTAAATATGTATTATCAAACCCCTTTTTAAACAAAACGAGTTTTAAGCAAATTATCTTTTGAGTGATATGTAATATTATTACTCATATTTTGCTTTGGTTTAAAATATAATTTCGAAAGGAATTTATAAAACCCTATAGGTTCAAATGACATTAATATGTCCAAAATTCATTTAAACACATTTCAAAAATTTAGTTTACAAAATGTGTTGGAATTTGTGTTTTGAAAGTGGCAAGACAAAAAGTGTGATTTTACAAAATTTTAGAAACTGGTTTGAGTCCATTTGAACATTTATTTTAAAAGATATCAAAGTTTTCATAAAATGAAGGAAGAACAAAAAAAAAGAGATTTCTAGCTAACTGGGCCAAGCCCAAATTCCCTCGCGCGAGCGCAGCAGATAGCATGGCCCAGCAGCAGCCCACTCCCTCTCCCCTCTCACTGACGTGTGGGCCCTCCTTGTCATCCCCTTCCGCCGTCCGTGTCGTGCACGCGAAGAACACCGAGAAAATCCCCAACTATCCGGAGCAAATCCAAACAGTTTTGAACGCGATCTTCCGAATCTCCGCCCCCATATAAACCACCCCCTCGACGTCCGTGCGCAGCCCCAAAAGCCCTAACCCTAGCTTCCTCCGCAACCACTAATTCCATGCCGAAGTTCCGCGGTCCAGCCGCCGTATTTGCTTAACTCCGGCGACGACGGTGAGCAACGCCGCCCCTTCTTGACATCTCTCGGACCCTCTCGTCCAGGCGCGTCCTCCTGAGCCCTTGCTCGATTTATTTTCGCAGCCAAACGACCGGAGCGTGCTCGACCCGACGACCGCCGCCGCGGGAGCTGCTCCAGCGAGCAACCTGGGAAGGAGGAGAACGCGCCCGTGACCCCCGAGCCCTCCCTCCTATTCCATCCTTCCTTATTCTTCGTTCTGCATCTTTCTAAATTATCGCGGTATTTTATTTCACAGTGGAACGAGCTGTGCATCATCGTCCCGCCGACGCCGTCCGCTTCCTTGACTTCGGCGAAGGATCCCCGGCGAAGCAGACCACCCCCGCCACCCGAGACCACGCCATCGACTTCGCCTCGACGCTCTGCACCCAGTGGTACGAGTCGCGCATCCCGAACCCCTCTCCTCCGTCGCATGCGTCCACGCCGGCCATGGCGCCGCCGCAGAATTTGCTCACCGGCGCAAGTCCGGCAGGTCGCGCCGCCTCCTTTTGGTCAATCCATCTTGCACCGTTAGATCTCGATCCAACGGCACAAATTAGTTCACTTACGCGAAGGGGTACCAGCGAATCACAGCGCGCCACGTCACAAAGTCGTCCGCGAAGCCGTCCACCCGCGTCCGCGTCCACGTCCGCGAAGACCCGCGAAGAGCTCCGCACCAATCAACGCCCGACACGTCGCCCAGGGACTCCAGCGCAGAAGAAACTTCCGTTTCCTTACTTTTAAGCCCCTGCGCTTCACGGATAGGTCCCTGCAAATTCGATTCGTTATTAATTTTTACTCCTTTATCCAAAATTTATGAAATTTATATTTTTGGAAAGCTAATAATATGTAGAAACTTTCTATATGCTTAATTTGAGGTTTGGACGAAATTAATTTAGATAAATTTTAAAAATGGTTTAATTGATATTTTGGCTATAATTTAATTCTAAAAATTGATAATTGAGCAAAATATTTTGCTATATTTTTGTTTGTATAAATAATGGCCGTAGCATTGCTCTGTATTTTTGTAGAAGTGTTTTTATGTGTTTTTGCATGTAAATTGTTTTTATTGCTTTTTAGGTGTTATTTTAATAAGTAAATTATATTAAAATTGTTCTCCACATTAATTTCGAATAGAAATTTTGCTAAGTCATGATGATCTTGTTAGATGCAAAATAACTTAGAAATATTTCACTCTCCCACAAAGGTGTTATTTCTTCCTTAGAAAAATTTTGAGTAATAAAATTTTGACAACACTTTTCCTTGGAAAATTTCCTTAGAAAATATTTGATAATTATTTTGACAACACTATTTCCCTTAGAAAATTTCAACATCTTAAAAGTGTTAAATTTTTCCTTAGAAAAATTTAGCATCTTGAAAACTTAGTGGTTTTAGAATATTTTCCTAAGTGTTATTTTTGACAAGTGTTTGTCCTTAGAAATTTTATCAACTATGGTTTTAAAAGTATTTTTCCTTAGAAAAATACCAACACCTTATTTTATGAACTCTTACTTAGAAATTATTTTGACTTATTGTTTGACCTCTTTGGTCCTTAGTTATTTTTGGAACATCTTGTTTGCTTGCATTTCCTTAGAGCTTTTACATAAGCATGGCATGCATAATTAAGTCCTTAGTATTATTTTATACTTTCACATGACTTCCTCCTTAGAAATTTTGAGGATGAATGCTAGCTCTTTTGACCCCTCTAGTTAAAAACACTAAGTTAGAAATTAGTGGAAACAATCAAGAACCAAAGAAGGACTTAGCCAAGAAGACAAGACTCAGGAACATCTCCAAGAAGAAAAGTACTTAGAAGAAATCAAGAGAAAGTTCATGAAGACCAACCAGCTACATTTTCTAAGTCTTTCTTTCCTTTCTCTCCTTTCTTCCTCCTTCTCTTAAACTTCATGGTGGCTAAGTTATATTCAAGATCAACCAGCTGCCAACATCATCAAGTCTTCAGAATCAACAAGTCCACAAATGCGCAATGAAGTCATCACATCAAGTAAAACTACAAGGAAGCAAAGAGAAGAATTTTAGAAGACCAACTACTTCTTTTCTTTCTATCTCCTTTCTATTTTTGTCTCACTTTGGACATAGGCCAAGTCCTCGGTGTTTAAGACTAAGTCATAGAGTGCTATTTGAAGATCAATGAAGCTGCAAAGGAGTTGAAGATTATTTGAAGACCAAACTTGTGAAGACTTAGAGTAGCTTTACAACCTTCAGTGATGGTTTTATCAAATTCATTTACTCTACCTTGACCTTGCCTTAGCTGAATGGGATAATGTTATTTTGTTGTCTTTCCCTTATTTTGTTTGCATGTCTTTCATACCACATTTCTCTGTGTCATCCTGCATCACATGCATATCATATTTTTTCTAAGTGTTGCATTTATGATTGTATGTTTATTTGTGATTTGTTTGACTTGTTAGAAATTCCGGAGAGAGACGAAGGTGGTTGCAACTGCTACACCTGTTCTTCTGTTTGCCAAGGCAAGTGGCACACCCCATAAATTTCCTAAGTATTTTTCTATGCATGACTTAGTGTATTTCTTTATATGCATGTGTAGGATAGTATTGCTATGCTAAAACTACTATCTCCTTTACACTAGTTGTGTCTAGAATCCTATTGATAACTTGGTAGAATTATTGATGCTATGCAAAGTTGTTTTATTCAAAGCTTAAATTCTACTAAGTTAATTTATCACCTGGGTGGATTTGGGATTGCATGGCTGTCAGAGTTGAGTGTTTATTCACTTGTGGATTGCCACCCAGGATTAAAGGGACCAATGTTTCTCTAAGTGAAGTTGCTTACCGTGCAGCCATTAGTCAATGGGCTCTGGCTAGATGGATTAAGTTGCGTGGACTCCTCCCGGCTTGACAAGCAGATGTAGTGGATGTAGGAGGGAACGGGTCAAGCCGGTATGGGATGGGGAATATGCTTCTGAAAAGTCTCGTCTCAACTCTCTCCTTTTCCTTAGCACAAATTGAGTGCTTGAGGATAGTTTGGGTTTGTTGGGTCTAATGGTGAAAGTGCACAACCTCTGCAGAGTTAAAACTAAGTACTTAGCCGTGTCCCCGGTTACGGACAATTGAAGCAGCTGATCAAGGATGGCAACGGAGGCTCCCAACATCTCTTTTCTCTAAGTAAAATTTTGATGGGTGAACAAGGGTAGAAGAGACTATGGATTTCATGCCATAGAGTCTCAAACTTTGAAGAAAATGTTTTACAAAGTGTTAGGCAAAATTGGCTTTTATGCAAAATAAGCCTTGAACTCCACCAGCCAAATATGCATATAGGCTATAGAGTTATTCCATTAAGTGTCCACATAGTGTCACTTGCCAGATCCATTTTTAATGGTATCTGACCCACTCTGTTGCAAATATTATTTTGTTGCAGACTTTTCTGACGATGAGTAAGGTCACGTTTGGGTTTCGAGTCTACAACCAACATGTTTTCGCCTGTGGCGCATCATGAAGAATGGAGGCTCATTGAAGATTTTATTTCCGCTGCTTTATTTGTTTTGAGCTAGCTATAAGCTATGCAAAGATGTATCGAACCATTTATTTTTCCAAGTCTGGATCATTCGTGTAATAATTGATACAATGTTGTGATATTCATCTTAAACTGTGTGTGCAAATGAAACGATCCAGGGGTTTGCACTATACACAGGTACCTTGCCATTTTCTAAGTGCAGGTACGCTACACTCATGTTTTATCGACTTCAGAATCTATAAAGTTTGCGTTGTCGTATTGACCGACGCCAACAACCAGTGGTCTCTACCTCGCACATGGATAGGTAGAAAGGTTTGTACCAGGAATGATTACCTTGTCAATAGTTCATATTATCGTGATACAATAATAAAATATGTTCCAGGATGGTAAGAGAATTATTTTACCATATTAATAATCAAGTAGTCTGCTCCCTTTCTAGGTCCACCCATGCGTAGGTGCACTTTTGCATTTTTGCTGCCACCATCATTTTCTGAAGCCATCGTATTTAGGGCTCTCTCCACGAAGACGGAACCGTCCTATCTAATGTCAATAGGTGTAGTGAGCTTATAATGCTCAATGAACGCGCCGATAACCTGGAACATTGACACGACGAAAGATTAGTATCAATTTATAATGTTTATTCGAAAAACATTAGTATAATTTCTCGAAACAATTACCTCATCCCCTACGTATATTTCCTCCTCTTATAGGTAGGGGTTGGTTAGGCATTTCAAATGCCTCTGTGTTATGGAGAGGGTATCAATCTGAACCATGTCTGTATTCTCTAGCGATATGTTTACCCAGTCAAGGATATCCTCATTCTCATTTCTTTCTTTCTTAGAAATAAGTGGATCAAAAGCCGGTATTTTGCGGATCTTTTCCATCCGCTCCCTTCTCCGAAGATACTTTGAAGCTGTCTCCTTTCCTGTGTACACATAATCTTCCTTCCAGTGGGTGTTGGCTTCCGTCCTGAAGGACCCCTCAACCTCTTGCCAATTGTAGATGGTTCTGCATCATGTCCTTCATTTTTTTCGTGCCCTTTTCAGTGTTTTCTTCCTGCATGTCATGAGTTCATAAATGTTAGAAAATAGTTGCGAGATACTAATGTTTGAATAGTTAGAATCGATAGTATGGTTACCCTCAACGGCTGGCCAATTGTACCAGATTCTTCAGCCAGCCGTTGAGGGTAACCATACTATCAACTCTAACTATTCAAATATTAGTATCTCGCAATTATTTTCTAACATTTATGAACGCATGACACGCAGGAAGAAAACACTCAAAAGAGCCCAAAAAAAGACATGATGCAGAACCATCTACAATTGGCAAACGGCTGAGGGGTCCTTTAGGACGGAAGCCAACACCCACCTAGAAGGAAGATTATGTGTACACAGGAAAGGAGAACACAAAGAAGGTCCCGTCCGAGGCCAAAGTCTAGTCGGAGGAAGTCACAGATTCGTACATGTTAAACGAAACAGCTTCAGAGTATCCCGGAGAAGGGAGCGGATGGGAAAGATCCGCAAAATACCAGCTTTTGATCCACTTATTTCTAAGACAGAAAGAAAAGAGAATGAGGATAGCCTTGACTAGGTAAACATATCGCAAGAGAATACTCACATGGTTCGGATTAACACTCTCTCCAAGACACAGACATTTGAAATGCCTAACCAACCCTTGCCTGGAAGAGGAGGAAAAATACCTAGGGATGAGGTAATTGTTTCGAGAAATTATACTAATGTTTTTCGAATAAACATTATTAATTGATACTAATCTTTCACCGTGTCAATGTTCCAGGTTATTGACGCGTTCATTGAGCATTATAAGCTCACTACACCTATTGATATTATAGAGGACGGTTTCATCTTCGTGGAGAGAGCCCTAAATACGATGGCTTTAGAAAAGATGGCAGAAAAAATGCCAAAGTGCACCTGCACATGGGTAGATCTACAAAGGGAGCATACTACTTTATTAATAATATGGTAAAAACAATTCTATTGCCATCATGTAACATATTTTATTACTATAGCACGATAATATGAACTACTGACATGGTAATCATTCCTGGTACAGACCTTTCTACCTATCCATATGCGAGGTAGAGACCACTGGTTCTTGGCGTCGGTCAATACGACAACGCAAACTATACAAATTCTGAACTCGATAAGACATGAGTCCATTGAAGATGAAGCCTCACGAGAGTACTTGCACAACACTGTGAGTTCATCCCATTTATATTACATTAACTAAATAATTCTGCTTCATTTACATTTAATTCTCTGTTCTGACTTGCAGCTAAGATGTATGGAGAGCTATATCCAGCATGCGCTACAAGCACATGGTGAGGAGATATGCTTGTGGAGGCAGCCGTGCAGAAACTTCAATGTCGCGTCTTGGCCAATAGAAGTGATAGATGTACCATTAAAGAGAGATGGGTATGTGAACAAATAATTGATTTTGCTTTTTAATTTGTTAACATGATACTTATTGATCACTTTATTTGTTTTCCAGCAACTCCTGTGGACTATTTTTAATCAAGAATATTGTTAACTGAAACGGGAGATGGCTCATAGAAGAGTTCGATCGGATAATTCCAAATCATCTAATACATTTATGTCAAATTTATGTACACATACAAGACAATTAACTTTCTATCTCGTAGGAATCAATCAACCATTTTCACCCGATGCTGGCGTTAACACTTATCAAGTCCCCTCACAATAAGGAGACACGCCCCAAGATGAATAAAGGGGTCAGCTCCGAGATATAGTGGTCCTGGAGATCTAGTCCTTCTTTTTAAGTATTTTGAATAAACTATGGATTGGTTTTTGTAATAAGTACTTAAGATACGGTTTTACTTATGGATTCACTATTGTAATAAGCACTATATTGCAGTCTACTTGATTCAGATATTGTGTTCAATGCAGTCTAGCTTATACATTGTATTCAGAAATTACCTTCATGGTTTGCTGCATGGTATAAAATGATGATTTAAAAATACAACGGTTGCGTCTACCTACTCCAGATGTTTCACAGTTAGACATTAAGTTTACTTCTTTTCCCAATAGTTGGATCCATAAACTGATAAAATGTGTAATTTAGTTGCTACTGTGAAGCTCTAGTTTGAAGATTTAGACCATCAGGTCTTATTTACCTATTCTAAGCTAGGTGCCAGTAAGCAGAGATAGCAAGTATTTTACCTAGTGCCAGTTATTTGCGGATGAAGATTCCATACATGCGTGGGAAAAGCGGAATGTTCCCACTGCCTCTACAAATTCAAGGACTGTTTTGTGCCTACTTGAGTTGTTTCACAATACAGAACAATCATACTACGTTTGCCACTATTACTTGGATCAATAAATCTATGAAGTGCATTATTATTGTCAATTTCAGTTAGGAGTGACTTTGAGTTCTAAATTTGTAATGCGGTAGCAATTCACCATTTGTGTGGTTAAGTAGTGCAACTAACTTCGGTCAGCTCTATTTGTGTGCATCCATGTATGACCACATAGTGCAGAAGTTTTCAGTTTCTACCTAGCGCCGCTTATACTTACTTCCACATATATGTTCACCAGATCAAGACTTGCAATTTATAAGCTGCTTGTATTGAACAAGTACAATAACCATCAACTCGTCACTTATGCAGACTGCCTCACTAGCATGATGACAATACTGTAGAAGTTGCACACACGCAAAAATTGGAACAGCTTGGACCAGAATTAACTCTAATAAACTCAGTACAACTTCATAAACGCAAGTTTCATGACAATGTTGCATACATGGGGCAGAAATTGGAACATTTGATGCAAGCAAATATGATGACAGTAATGCAGAAGGAGTCATAGGAAAGGAGTGGACAGGGGACCTATGTGCTGCGGGTGGTGAACTAGACGCCAAGGTTGGACTTGGAGTCCATGGAGAAGGTGTTCTTGCTGAAGCGGGAGAGGAGCTTGGACTTGCCCACGTCAGAATCCCCGATCAACACCACACCGTAGTTGTACTCGTACTCGTCCTCACCCTGCCCTCAAGCCGCGACCCGCCGCGCCATCACCGCTCGACCAGACGGAATGAAGCATTTGCTTCCCCTCCACCTTCGATTATTTCTCGTGATGCTAGAAGCCTCCACAGGTCGCTGTCTCGGTCCCGACCGACGAGTTGGAGGATGGATGGGGTGCAGATCTTCGCCGGCCGCCTCCCTATCCACGGCAGCGCCATCACACAGTCGCCGGCAGGGCGACGCGCCTGGCACTGCTCCAGAACCGTGTGACGTGCTCGGCCGCCTAGGCGAGCCAGGACAACCGAGCCATCCAATCTTGGATAGAGGGCGAGGCCAAGGTCGCCACGACCGGGAAGGAGGGGCGGTCGAGCTCGCCGGGGTGGGGAGCAGTCCTGGCGGCGCCTGGAGGTGGAGGGAGGAAGTGGACGCAGGAATGTGGCTGAGGTGGAGGGAGGAGCAGCGCCGGATGAACTATGGTTAGCATTTCGTGAATTTGGGGATTTAACTGAACGTTGTCGTTGCCATCTACCATCTTGGGCCAAATTGCGATTTTTTTGTAAGGCCGACACCCATCTCGCTTCTTGGGCCGGGGACCCATCAGCGGGAGGTCGTGAATTAGGCACTAGTATGATTTCAACTACTCAAGTTTTTAGCACTAGTATGATTTCGTCTGGGCCCTTGGATGGACGAAAATGGAGGGCTCTTATTCATTTGGGGTAGCACAAAACATCTCACAAGTTAAAGCAAGGGAAAAGGACCATTTATCTTTAAAAAAAAGGGAACAAGAACATTCAGGACCATGAGACAGAATTCAACAACATCATCTGCTTTGTGCCAAGAGCGGTTAATGATGACAAGGATACGGCAAGGAGGGGTGTTATGGTTACTTACTCTCGTTACGGTCCGCGACACGATATTCCTTTTTCCAGGCATGCCCGCCCTTGTATACAGAACCGTCACGGTGGCTGCTTTTGGGAAGTGTACCCATAGGGAGCACTCCGTCGGCCATCTGCGGTGCACCCCGGCGTTTTACTCAACAAAAAAAAATAGCATGTTATTTCCCGGTTAATAGCACGATATAGCGTATTTGGAGAGGCTACGCTATATTTAGCCTAAAGTTGACGCTACGGCGCTATTTTCGTCTTATACGCTCGAAACCACACTAAACGTGGTAACGTTATAGCTACGCTAACAAAAAGTCTGGAAATAACGTTAGGTGATGATGATGGCGGGCAATCTGGTGGTTCTTCTAGTTATTCTGAAAATGATGTCAATGATTCTGATTAAAGTTTAAAATATTTATCTTTTAGTTTATTACTTTTTTATGGTTTTAAGCCGCATATTTGTATTCGTGCCATGGATTTGGCCTTGACATTTGAATATGGTTACCTGGTTATGCATGTATTGTTTATGGAAAAAAAATTAGTGCTGAAATCCTTAATATTTAGGCTATTTCTTACAACTTTTTCATCACGCTATTTTATATGTAACTTCGCTATATCACGCTATATCTTGTATAGATTCTGGAGGAGGGTCACGCTATTTTTGATAGCACGCTATTTTTTTCCTTGGTTTTACTCCATTGTTGCTGCTACTGGCCATGTCGCGAGATCCATGAGGTAACCTATCGGCAAAGAGCCATCCTCAGCATCTAACAAAAATAAGATGGAAAATCGGTTTCTATTTTATCTCGGCCTCTTTTTTCTTCTCTGACTTGGTGTAAAAGATTGCATGTTTGCCTTGGAGGATCAACAGAAAGGCTGCCCAATTTTGGCCGCAATCCAGAAAGATCCATAACTATAGCAACAACCTGAATTTAGCATCAGAAGGAGAAAACACACCTGCGAACACGACGTGCTAGTGGACTTTGAGGCACAACTCGTCGCGCAAGCGCCGGCGGCCACCGGCGACAGGCCATGAAAGGGAGGAGTAGTCGCCGAGGAGAGGAGAGGCGGTGCATTGGGTTGGCGGCGGAAGATGCTGAGCGCGCGGCGGCGGCGCCTGTTAAAATCTCTTTTCTTCAACAGGCCTACGTGGACCTCCTCCAACCATGTATGTACACGTCACCCTGATTTCCCTGTCCATCCGATCCCAGTTGGACGGTCCAGCATAGCATGGATCAGATCAAATGGTACGCGCAAGGGTAGCCTCGTTTGATTCAAGAATCATTACAAATTTTTTCTTCCAAACTGTAAAGCAACATCCCGAAACTGCACTTTTTTTTTCGAGAATAACGGGGGAAAGAGTATTCCCCACCGGTTTTATTATAACTCGAAGGATCACAGCCACATACAACAGTTACAGATTACAAGCAAGGGGGGGGGGGGGGGGGGGGGGGAGCAGAGTTACATCACATATGCAGAATATAGCCGCGCAGGGCATCTACATGAGATCGAATAGGGGGAGGCACACGATGGGCCCATAAATGAATATCCTCACACGCACGCCTAAGAACGTCCGTCGCTGACGATGTCTTCTGGTTGAAGACGCAGTCGTTTCTAGACTTCCATAGCTGCCACAAAACCGCGGCCGAGCAAAGCTCCCAGGCCTGCGGAAGCACATCCATCGGAGGGGGAATGTCCCAGATCGAGCGAAGAGAGGTAGTGTCGCAGCCAAGGCGCTGCCAAGTCTCCGCGGCCCTCGCACAATCGAAGAAGAGGTGCTGGGAGGTCTCGACCGCACCACAAGTAACGCAAAGAGAGGATGGGGCACAACCTTTGAAGTGAAGGTTGCTGCGGGTGCTGAGACGGTCGGAGTCAAGGAGGATGCAGAAAATCTTGATCTTCGAGGGAAGCCTTGTCCGCCAACAGTGGACGGCGGACGGGTCGATGGTGCTCACCGGCGCGGTTGCAGCGTAGGCCGCCCGGGAGGAGAAATGGGTGGGGGTCCCCCAAGCAAGAGCACGGGAGTCCTCGTCGCCATCTAGTCGCGTGCTGTCGATGATGCTCGTAATGGAGACAAGCTCGGCCGCGGCGACCGTCGAGAGGCGAGGGCGGAAGGGGAGGCCGCCAGCGCAAGCGTCGGCAACAGAGATGTTAGGTCGGAGGCAATGGGAGAAGATAGCAGGGAACAGGGAGGAAAGGGGAGGTGTGGGCACCGTCGTGGACGATGCAAGTGGAGATGGATCGGTAGGTGGGGAGACAGTGGTGCAAGATCTTTTCAATGTAGGAGGGGGAAGTGGTGGAGTCACCTAAGTCACGGCCGTATGCGCGCAAGAACCACTCCTTCCAAGGAAAGGGCTCCCGTTGGTGAAGTTTATGCACAAAATTCATGAGGAGGACCATGTTTTGCCTTTGGAGATCCCGAACCCCGAGCCCGCCAACCTGCATAGACAAACAAACCTTGTCCCAAGCCATTAGACAACGAGCCCCAGAGCAAGAGTCCTTGCCTGTCCAAAAGAAAGCACGGCGCCTCTTATCGATCGCTTCAACTACACCACGGGGTAAAAGAAAAGAACACATAAAATAAGTTGCAAGATTATTTAAAACCGCATTGCATAAAACCAAACGCCCCCCCGGAAGAGAGGAGCATCGCACTCCACCCGGACAACCTCCGGTCAAAAGAGGAAATGAGAGAAGAGTACGCAGAGGCAGGAAGTTTGATGGGTGAGAGGGGGAGGCCGAGATAAGGTTGGAGGAACCCGGAGATGGGGCACCCAAGGGCTTGCGCGATCGAAGCAGTAGAGTCGGGGCTGAGGTGCATGGGAACGAAGCAAGATTTATGGAAGTTAATGGCCAACCCTGTGGCAGACGCAAAGTCATCTAAAATCCTCTTAAGAGTGTGGGCGGAGTTGACATCGCCCCTACAGATAATAAGGGTGTCATCAGCGTATTGGAGGACAGGGCACGGGCGAGAAGGGCGACGAAAACTCTGGCTATTTCCATGCCTTAGCTTCGTGCCAAAAACGCCGTAACACAATCCCGGTTCGTGCATCAAACTCTGGCTCTCTTCCGTGGTACTTGAAATCTGAATTCTTGCATCAAACTGCACATAAACGCATGGATTCAGTCACATGCTTGTAGCTCAGTTCAACTATATGCGCAAGCATCCGTGGTCAATCGACCTGTAGTATTCGACGAAAATTCTTGCATCTCAAAACAGGCCGTAATAGAGAATTCTCGCATTTCAAACATGTAATGATAATGCTGCTGCAAATTTAAATGGGCAAGTTAACCGAGGGCCGGGCGTAAACAAATTTAAATGGGCAAGTTAACCGAGGGCCGGGCGTAAACATTAAAGAACACTGATGATGCAGTTTATTTACATGGCATTGAAACTTGGAAGGACGAACAACAGACTGTTTAATTGCAGTTGCTGCAATAAACATTGTACAGGAATTGAGCCGGAGAAGTAGGTCCCGAATTGACTAGGGGTCTGGATGGCCCAGTATGGGCTCGTCATCACCCGAGTCATCGTCATCGTCTTCTTCACTCAGCTCCTCGTCGCTCGAATTGTCTTCCGGGGTTATTCCAGCATCCTCTGGCTTGGCGTATTTTTCGCAGAATTCTGCAGAACCAGGAGAAATATAATTCAGATTTCAAGTACCACGGAAGAGAGCACGACCCAATGTATTCTCACGAATTCTGCAACCGCTATTTGATACATCAGAACAAATCTTGGTAAAGTTTGAATGATTAAAACGCTATATTATAGTAGAGCAAGTGTCTCCGGCCCCTCCTAGAAGCAAAAGCTCTGCACCAGCAACACGAATTACTCACTCGGCAAATGCATCAGCAGAATTGGAAATAAATGAGCGCTTGACACACCATGCCAGGTCCCTATATGACCTAACCACACCCACAGCATGCTTCTCTGGAGGCCTTACATGATTGCAATCTACTTATCACATTACCTTGTGATCTCACATCCAGGATAAAGAACCCTATTGTTTTCTGGAGTTTTTTCAGGGCTTCGTTGTGTTCTCCTAGAAAACGTGCCGCGATGCTTGTACACACCATCTGTTCCAACTTAATTTCTAGGTAGCACGTGTTATGTTGCTAAAAAAAATGTACCTAACATGCTAACCAAACAAACCCTCTCATTAATAGTAGATTCTAATTATTTGATGTGTGTAAGCCTTATGCTGCTATGCATCACCTTACATGCAGAAAAGTTAAACATAAAAGCTATGATATTAGACTTGGGCATCTATAAAATGGGAATCGGGTCAGATTTTATTTATTCCCCGCAAACAAACTTGTATTTCAATTTCTAGCTGAGATAAAACTGTACACAAATTATAATAGCACAAATATCTTTTTGTACCACATCAAAATCCACCTACTGCCGCCAATTAACCACGCATCAAGCCAACATGTTCTAACACTTATGTTATGCCTCAGACTACATAAATCATTTTAATCCTCTAGTCAACATCTGATATAGTCCCCGGCAATAAATTGATCAAGTCAATAGTATATATTACATCCAATGGTAAATTCAGATTTCTCCATAGTAGAACCTTTAACTGAATGCAAAATAGAACAGATATAACAAACCAATATGTTTTGGAGGCTCCTTACCTAAAACCTGTGTGGAAGTGGTCTTTAACGTGTGTTTATTACATGTTATTGGTTTTTGTCTAAATGAACTTTGCATGGTAAGCAAAAAGGACAATTCAGGGTGCAAGGCCACTACGCATAACGAAAGAGATAAATTAGCTCTTTTCTACTAGTTCCTAAAGGAGTGCAGAGACTAAAGAGAATCAACGGATTACATCATGACTATGGATGCCACTGGTTATGCGTATTAAGTAAATATGGTCACCTTTCACTTTTTGCTCATAAGCAAGGCGATCACGCATTAATAGTGCAGCAGCTTCTCCGTTCAATGGATCCGAAGGATTTGGGTATAATAAAAGTTGTGGAAGGAAGACTTCAAACACGTTGACAAGATCTGTAAAACGTGACATATAGGTTGAAATTGTTGTAACTAAAATGGTAGATTATGAGCAGGGCCATGTACAAAAATAGTGAAACAGAGAGACCAAACTTACCAAACATTGGACTCCATGTCTGGTTGATGACATCCAAGCAGACAGAACCAGACCTGCATTTTGCGTTCATCCAAAAGTGGTTAGGAAACAGGAAGCTGCTATCGTGGTTAGAATCATCAGGTGAGCAGAGCACAAATACTGAATACTACAACAAAACAATACTCACAGTTCATCGACGTTTGGGTGATATATCTTATTGACGAAACCGATGGATGGAGACCTGTAAGGGTACGCATCGGGCAGTTCTACCCGGACCTTCCATACGCCTCCTTGGTAGAGACCTGTCGAATTCAGCAGAAAGAAGACAAATCAAGCAGCGCGACACGGCAGGTCACCTTATTTTTGCTGGTACCAAAACAGGACTGAAGCTTAACGACAGCAAAGTTAATACAGAAGGGAAAAATCTGCAACTGCCATTGTGTTTTGAGATCTATTAATCCGCCGTCGTTCTTAAGCTAAATCAGCAGCAACAGGCAACAATGGCGTACGTAGAAAGAAAAGAAAGTCTAGGAACATGTCTAGATTCAGGAACCGTGCGGTACGGGCTGCTAATCGGTGCCCAAACCAAAGTGAATCGAAATCGGCCGTGATGGTGGAGAGACAGCAGCCGTGGGTGGGTGCGTACTTTCGTTGGGGCCGCGGAACTGGACGAAGAACTCCTGCATCCCGTCGTTGAGCATCTCGACCTTGTAGTCGCTCATCATCCTGCAAGGAATCCAGATCAGGGAACCAATCAATCAGTGCCCCGTGAGAAGGATCGAAAGAATCTGAGAGGAGTCCGTGGTGGTAACCAACTCACAGCTTCATCAGGTCCATCTCCCGGCGCTTGCTCGGAGATGACATCTTGGCGGCGCAGAATCCGCCGACCTCGCAAGATGCGTTCTTGGAGATTAGAGTGAGGGGATCGAAGCGCGACGTGCGAGGAAAGGGACAAGGCCACGGGGAGGAGAGGAGAGGGGAAGAAGACGAAGGTCGGAAGGATACAGAGGAGACAGGTCGGTATACGGCGGGTGGACGCTGCTTGTAATTAAAAGTTTTTTACGGAGTAGTAGTTACTTTTAACTCTGGTAAATTTCTTACAAGATTTATCTGCAAAACCGTCGTCCGAGTGGAGTACGGCCTACGTCGTCTGGGTCCACGCAAAACTCACGGCTTACGGTGTTGGGTTTCTCCTGTATATCACTTGGATTTTTCGTTGTCGTGGGAGATTTGCATCTCAAAACACCCCCAAAGCATGTACAATGTGATTGTAGAGGAGATTAGGAAAATAAATCGATTTTTAACAAGGTAATGTTTAACTAGGCACCTCTTTTATCCGGATAAACATGGGTGCTTATGAGAAAACATGTTTATTTTTATAAACACCTCGCTACGCACCTAACTAGTAAACTATTTGATTTTAATTAATTGGGCAGCCATATTACATTTTTTTAGATGAACTATATTAAACCTGTTCCCAGACACACCTTTGATTTCCCCCAAACCCTTAAGCTCCAGGTCCATTATGGCATTCATATATGTACTTTTCTACTGTCGCAACTATTTACAACATTGGTACAAAACTTACCAGATTGAACTCATATGACATGTAGGGATGAACTATCGTCACGAACAACCAAATGGAGCAACTGATCTTTGATACGTATCATATTCATCCTTTTCGATAATGACCATTGTCCATTCAGACAAAAAAAAAAACAAATGTCTTCATTATTTTATTTCGCCTCAAGGGCACTGCTTATGTCATAAAAAGGTGTGATTTCTTTAGAGTTAGAATGCTTTGGCAAGAGAAGGCCAGTGTTAAGAAGTATCACTTAGCTAACTGGAAGATGGTTTGCCAACCAAAGGATCAAGGGGGACTTGGGGTGACAGATTTGCACCTCAAAAATGTCAGTTTAATTTTCAAATGGATTTGGCGTTTAGAAAATGAAAAGGGGATGTGGCAGGATTTGGTAAAAGCAAAATACCTGAAAAAGTGTAAGCCTAGCTCGTGTCATTCTCAATTTTGGTCTGGATTGCTTCAAGTTAGTGACATTTTTCTCATTGGTGATGGTAAGAAAACCTCTTTTGGGAAGACACTTGGGTTGGTCAAAAACCTCTGTGCCAAAGCTTCCCTAGGCTATATAAGATTTGTTATACAGATAATGTTACTGTAAATAAAGTTATTGGCAGTAATTTTGATTCTTTAAAGTTTAGAAGAATTCTTCGTGAAGAAACCAAAGACTTATGGTGTAAACTAGTTGATATTTGTAGTCAGGTTTGTCATACTGATTCACCAGATAGGGTGGGTTGGCTTCTGACTAAATCTAGAATTTTCTCGGTTGAATCTCTTTATTCCCTTTTTATAGCAAAACGAGTATCTTTCCCTTACATGAAGTTGTGGAATCTTAAATTACATTTAAGGATTAAAGTTTTTGTTAGATTGTGATCAAGGATAAGATCTTGACCAAAGAAAATCTGAAGAGAAGGGGGTGAAAGAAAGTGGACTTGTGTGAACTTTGTGATAGTCACGAAACTACGGAGCACTTGTTCTTCTCTTGTCCCCTGCAAAGTATGTTTGGACAGTTGTAGGTATTGCACTAGGGGCTGATCAGGTCCCAACAGGATTTGCTGGTTTCTATGATAGATGGATTGTTAGTTTTACTGGTAGAGATAGAGTGGCTGTGATGATCGGTGCAGTAGCTGTGTTTTGGGCTGTTTGGAAGATTAGGAATAAGTCCTGCTTCCAACGTATTAGACCAAAAGAACCTACTAATGTTGTGTTGTTGTATATGTACAATGTGTTGCATGTATGGTCGAAATTGCAGAAAAGCGGTCTTCAAGGAACATTACGGCGGGGAGCTGATCGACGTTATAGCAAAGGTGGAATGGGAGGTTTTTGGACAAAGCCATGGGTGGAACCCGATTACTAGAAGAACTGGAGCGTGATCCATGACTCGCTGGCTTCGCTGTGCCTCTCGCGTCTTCATTATGTCAGCTTACCTGAAGAATGTCTGTAGTGTTTGTGAAGGCCGTCGAGAAAACTTACTTTCTGTCTTAGCGTTTTGGACCTGTTTGTTATCTTGTTTTCGTACTTCTGGGTTATCAACTGTTATGGTGGCGCCCTGCGGCTATCTTGCTTTTTTTTTTGCGAGGAAGTCGCAGTTACATCAGCCAAGACTCTTACAGAAAAGCCCAGAAAACAAGAAAATTACAAAGAGGCCCTTCTGAGCTCCGGCGTCGTCGTCTTTGAGCAGAACGCTGCGCCGGCGAAACCTGCCGCACCACCTCCGAAACCTTGGACTGGGAGGCTCCCCTTCGCGACCAGGAAGTCGACGCTCCTCGGTACCTGAGCACCTCCACCCTGCACGACGAACGGCAACACCATCTTGGCCAACAGCAACCACGCCTTCAAGATCGTCAATCGCCGGATCCGCCACCTCTCGGACTCCGGCGAAGGGGATATCCTCTCGAGCACTCCATAACAGTTGATAACCCAGAAGTACGAAAACAAAACAAAAAACGCTAAGATAGCCCAGGCTATCTTGCTTTAGGTGTGGAGTGTTTGACGCTGTCCAATTTCTTAAATGAAATTGGGGACCTTTTGGCTCCTTTTCCTCGAAAAAAAAGGGCACTGCTTAAAAATAGAATGATGGAGTACTATACCTGATCATCAAACAATCTTAGAAGAGTTGTAAATTAAATTAATCTGGTTGATTCCCTAGCAAAGCACCAAAACACAAGAAGACCCCCTTCCTGGACTGCTAGGTGTAGAACAGTGTTCCATCATTTTGATGCATGTTCAGAATCCATGAGGCAGAGCTTGACAAGAATGCATTGGGATGTTGTTTGTGTGTGCGCGCGAAGATGGACAAGCTACACGCCTACACTGCCCAAGTACACAATTTTTTTCAGATCTATACGATCTATACTCAAATCCTAGATGTTAATCAAGCAAGTGCCACACTTGGGTTGCATGACCAAGCTGGAGCCGAACTTCGGTGGCATGATCTGATAATTACTTCGGCAAGGATGGGAGCATACAAGTGTTTCTTTTCTTTGCTCTTTATTTCAACTAGGTTCAATTCTTTGATGTCTTGAGGCATTAGAAATCTGTTCAGACTGGGAACAAGGTGGTGTAAATATTTACATGCACGATATGTCATTATATCTTAACCTCCCTTAGGTGCCAAGGACAGTCTAGTTCAAACTGTGGATAAAAGCTTACAGATACTAAGCAGAGAACCCTGCGTTGCCACAGATATTCGTAAAAAATACTGAAAATGCTAATTTTAGATTGAAGAGAGTAATTTGTATTACCGGGAGCCTTGCGCGCAGACATGTTTTCCGACGAAATAAATTCAAGAAAATTACATGGTTACCACCAAGAGCATTATATATGCGTGGATTTTTTCCTCGACGAAACCGCTTCATCAAAATCACATTGCCATGCTGTTAGATAGCACACAGCTTACAAAAGAAGCAAAATCAAGCTGAAATGAGAAAATGACAAAAAACTACCACATTTGGGGTCGAATTGCTACAAAACTATCACAATTGGGGAAAATGTCACATAACTACATGTATTGGGGTCCTATCGTGACACATAGCACTGATTTTTCAGTTTAAGCATGTTAACCCGTTTTCTGACCTGGCCCATCTGTCAGGTCCTACGTGGCAAAAACAAAAGACTTGCTCCAACCAATTTTATAAGAAGAACCTTCATGAATTATATCTTCTAATTTTCTATCCCTCCAATTTTAGGAAAAAAAAAAGTCAAACTGCGCCGGCAAGCAGAGACCCGTGGCAGCCGACCGGAGCTCGTGCGGCGGCCGAAGGTGGAGAACGGCGAGACGGAGGTCCGGCGCGCGGGCGAAACAGCGGCCCGGCGCCCTCCCCCACCATCCTGCCCTTCTCCGCGGCTGGCCGCGGTCGTGGATGATAACCCACAAGTATAGGGGATCGCGTGTAGCCTTTTCGATAAGTAAGAGTGTCGAACCCAACGAGGGGCTAAAGGTAGAATAAGTATTCTCTCAAGTTCTATCAACCACTGATACAACTCTACGCACACTAAACGTTTGCATTATCTAGAAAATAAAACTACGGTAGCAATACGGGTATAAGAGGTAGTTTTGCAAGATAATAAATACAAGAAAGTAAATGTTAGTGCTGCAGCAATAAAATACACTAAGTAACCATATACTAACAGTACCATGAGTGTGGAAAGTGGTGGTAATTGTGGTGGCTTTGTCCAAGATTAATTAGTGAAGGTACTTGGTTCATTGTCTTCGATGCAGTTTTCTATGTGGGAGAGGCTAAATATACATGCACTCCACTACTTGGGATTACAAGTACTATATGATTGGATTGTTAGAAAGCATCCGCAAATACTAACAATGCATTAAGGTTTCCCCAACCATAGCTTTAAGTTCAAGGTCCTCTTACTCCCATACGTGCAACTAATCGGTTCGCGTTCTCAGGTTTCTGTCACTCCGGCAGAACTTCCCCGCTTCGTTACAAATACTACTAACCCTAGGGTGTTTGATCCATGCGCGCACAAATATAATGGACACCAAAGGACAGCACCATATAGACATACAACTCTAATGAACCTCATGCATTCAATTAAGCAATCAAAAGACAAATAAACTACGGAAACATGATGTAAATCATAGGGTAAATATTATAGCATCAAACACCATGTTTACATAGGACGGTACAGAGGTTTGTGGGAGGATGAACCACTGAATACAAGGAGGAGATGGTGATGGAGATGGCGGTGAAGACGGCGGAGAGGGGCAGCGCGGCGGCGCAGGGTGGCGGCGGCGCCGTCGGTGCGGGGAACTCCTTTCCCCGCCGCCGGCAAGCTTGGGGAGCGCCGCCTCTTAGCCTCCCTCCTTCATGGCTTCTTGGGAGCCCTCCCCCATGGAGATGGGATCCATGGGGGAGGCAAAAACGTGGCTTTTGGTGGCTGAAATTCATGGGTGGAGGAGTCCTCCACGAGTTAGGTTTCCTCCCTTTATATATCTTCTCGGATTTCCGTCACCCCTTTTTAGGGTTCCACCAAAACGGGCCTACAGGCCGCGTCCGAACTCCGATTGGGCTGATCTCGGGCTTAAAATCTTCGTATGGAAAATTGTGACAACTTTCGTAACAGCCAGGTCTCCATTTGACGTCATCTTCGAGGGTCAAACTGGCAAACTTCGTAAAAAGTTTTCAGACAGATTTCAGGAAAGCCCCAATTCGACTCCAACAAGGTTTCCTCTTGTATTCTTGATAGTTTCTACACATCAAAGACTAAAACAAGAACATTGTGCACTTTTGCAACTATTAGTAGGTTAGTCCAAATAAATAATAAACTTAATATAAAACAAGTGCTAAAAGCATAAAAATGGCATGAAACAATCAAAAATTATAGATACGTTTTGGACGTATCAGTGGATCGCCGCGTTTAACGACCGTCGCCTCCTCCGAGCCCCCACGCTCGGTCCCCACCTCCGGCGCCGGCCGCGGCGTGCCGCGCGTGCAGCAACCTACCTCAGCCCCCGAGGAGAACCGCTTCGTCCGACGCCGCGAGGCAACAAAGAAATCCCCTTCGGCCCCAAGCGGGCAGCCAAAGCTGGACCACATGAAGCCGTGAAGCGCGCCTTGGAGCTCCTCGGCCGCGCATTCCCAGACCGCATCGCGCGCGCGGTCCACGGCCTGGAGGAGCGGGATGGGCGGGAGGCGGGAGAGGGAGAGCGCGGAGAAGGCGGGGAGGAGGAGGAAGAAGAGCGGGGCGTTGGGGCGGGCGACGATGCGGAGGTGCGCCGCCTCCCTGGCGCGAGGGCTCGGGCTCCGGCGAGCGCGGCATGGTCGACACGCGCCGCCACCTCCAGGCCGTGGAGGCCCTCCGCGGCGACCTCCAGCGCGACGGCTGCGCCATGGACAGCCCCTCCGAGAGTGTGGCCGGCGCCGGCGACGAGGCCAACACGGCCATGGTGCTGTGAGTTGACTTTTTTTAATAGATCTGGGTCGGTTATTTCCGGGGGAGAGAGAGCAGCTGACAGGTGGGCCCGATGAAAAAATGCAAAGAAGTCCACAATTGTATACAGTTTTATGTGTGTTTCCTTGGACGATAATTCGTGGCAGGTAAGACCTGACAGTGGAGCCCACCTGCCAGGAAAATGGTTAGCACGACTAAATCCTAGAATCAGTGCTATGTGTCACGATAGGACCCCAATACATATAGTTTTTTTTTTACTATGACTACGGCGGGCTCTTAGAGCCAGCCTGAACTTCATTACTCAAAAATGTTGCCTATGAGGCTTTGCAGCCTCTACAAGATAGGTTCAAGCGAACCAGAGTTTACAGGGGGATACATGAATGGAGAAATAAAGGAAAAGAACGCACACCGACAACACACAAGAGATGGTCACTCCGAGAAGAAACTCGGAGACAGTTGATTGATGAGAAGCTCATCACGACCCAAGCACAGCAATTGCAAAGAAGGATTCACAGGACATGACAGCGGAGACCCAGCCATGACACTGCACCATCGACGTAATCGAACACCAACGCGCATCCGAGGCCACACAGCGCGCCGACACCACCTGTGTCGGGGGCATGGCCGAAAGGTCGCACGCGGCGAGACGACGCCACGACGCCTGTGTGTCGCCGGCTGAAGTTGAAGGGCATCGGAGATACCCCACCGCACGTGGGGGTCGCCGCCGTAGTCGCAGGGCGTAGCACCACCGAGTGCAACCCCAACCCCATCTAGGTTCGATTACCCGAAGGGTGGGCTAGCCTAGAGCACGCACGACGACCACCGACGCCAGTCACGCCATAGGACTTCGACAGGATCCGACGCGAGGGCCTAGCAACCGACAAGGAGAAACAACCACCACCACTGCCACGGCTCACCTCGCATCGGAGAGAAGACCGCATCCATGGCCGCCATCTGCAGAACCATGGAGCACACTAGCCAGAAACTGATGGCAAGACAGCGGTGGCTCGACACTCAGCCATGACGACCCCCCACGTAGGGAGCACGTCACCGCCATGGCCGCCATCTGCGAAGCCACGGCACCAGTCCTCCCCAACGGCGCCCCGCTGCAGGAAAATGGCCGAATGTAGAGGTTGCGACTCTTGCAACCAACGGGGGGCACGGCCTAGCGCCGTCACAGACGACAGCGCCCCCGGGGCCGGGATCAATGGCCGGACAACCGGGGCAGAGAGCTTGGAGGCGAGGCACAGAGCTCCGAGGACCAGCACCACGCCATACCGGCCAGCAGCGGCCACACCGCCGACCTACGGGGGGCAGCCCGCCAGGCCCAAATCGGGCCTGGAGAAGCCCGAGCCGGCAGGAGCAGTACCCGCAGCCGCAACAGCACAGCGGCGGACGGTGAGGCAGGAGGAGGCGAGGGCGGGGGCGGTCGCGGCCTTCTCCGGCGAAAATCCTCCAAAAACGCCGGCGAGAGGCCCCGAGGGACGAATCCCCGCCGCCCCCTTCACCGGCGCCGAGCGGCCTTTGTCCGCCGGCGGCCTCGGGGGGCGACGAGGGGATGGGGTGGCTGGGGGGCGGCGGCGGCGGCGGCGCGCTAGGGTTAGCGCCCCCCCCCCCCCCCCCCCCCCCCCGGTCGCCTGGAGGGGCGACGCGAGGAGTGTACCGCTTCGACTATCTCTATCTGTCTTCCAATACATGTAGTTATGTGACATTTTCCCCAATTATGATAGTTTCGTAACAATTCGACCCCAAATGTGGTAGTTTTTTGTCATTTTCTCAGCTGAAATTGAGGTCTGTTGTGGGGCAGGCCTCCGGTGCAGTTCACGCCGACATGGTGGTGATTGTCGTTAGACAGACAAACTGTATAGGTGGTTGCGTTCCTTTGGTAATCGCCGCAGGTAGAAAGCCGTTTCATGCGCGCTACTGTACAACGGGCTATTGGTTAAACTTTCTACTCAGAATATGGAATGTGATATGGTGTCGTTTCCCAGCGCATCCTAACCCTACAATCTATTACACTGAAGAACTTCCGTGGCATGATCACATAACTGAAGTGTTGACAAAGAGATGAGACCTAGTAAATACTACACGTAGGTGTTTCTTTTATTCACTCATCATCTCTCAAGTTGGCGGCATTCTTCATTTGCCTTGAGTTGACGCGCTATGCTCTCGTCCGACATCTCAAGGGTAGTTTTATAACTTTTTTTTTTTTTGACACATCCAAACAGCCTCGTATATTCACCAACCGATCCACATACACCGTACATAGATCAAGAACAAGAAAGTACAATACGAAGGGGAAGAAGCAGAGCAAGGATCAAGAACCGCGGCACCACTGGCGTCGAGGAAGACGACGAACGGCAACCACCTCCTTACCAGAGCCTGGGCAGATTTTCGCCCTTGAAAGACGCCACCGAGAGCCTCCGCCGCGCCGCGGCGGAACTTGAGCCGCTGAACAAATCGGGCAGACGTCCCCCCGGCCCTTCCACGCCTCTTTGCCGCAGCCGTCATCGTCGACGACGCCGCCGGAGGCCACCACGCTTGAACAGCTCCGCCCGAAACGCCTCTCCAGCACCGCCGCACCACGGCCGCCGGAGAAGGGAGCCCGCACACAACAGATCCGTAGATCTGCGAGCACGGGAAGGTCGGCCACCACTCGACGGAGCACCACCGGAGCTCCACCGCCGGAGGGGAGGTCGCCGACACCAAAACGCCCACCAGCCGCACCACCGCCTCCTCAGCGCCGCCGGCGGGAACCCGCTCGCCCCTACTCTATTCACACGAAGAGGACCGGGGATCCCCCACCCACGCCGCCGCCGGAGCGGGCGGGGGGAGAGAGATCCCGCGGCCGGCGACGGTGAGAGTGCGGCGACCAGGCGTTTCCAGAAAAATCGCCTCTTCTGTAGCAGAGGAGGGGAGGGGACGCACCTGAACTTGATCTCATTCCACACCATTCACCAACTTACAATACCCTTGGAGTACTGATCAGACCGGGGAACATGGTGAAGTAAATGTTCGTATGCACACTCTCTCCTTATCTCTGAACTTTCTTCCCACAAAGGACAGCCTATTTCAAAATGTTGGCCAAAAGTCTACAGAATATTTACACCTTGCAAAGGCCATTTGTTTTGTTTCCCTCAATCCAAGCTCATCAAAACAAAATCAAGTTATAGCTAGCGATCTTCCCTTTACTTTATCGTACTCATGACTTCTGGCGCATATGTTTTCACTTTACAGTGTACATTCAAGTAATGAACCTTCAATCCTTGCCTAACCTGTGTATATGCCTATTTTTGCTTTGTGTCCTTCAACAGATTTTCATCTCCCTCGGTTGTTCATATTAATATACGTAGTTGAATCTATACACTTTACATGCTTATTTAGCTCTCCACTGAAGCATCTTACCAAACCTTAAAAAACAAATGGAAGGATACATTGCTTCTTGGAATGATTTTATCATGCCATCGTGTGAATATGCCATCGTGTGAATCTGTAACTATGATCTACTCCCTCCGATCCGATAAAAACGTTGCTGGAATCAAGCTAATAACGTACAACTTAATACTACTGCTCCCGACACTTTTTTTTGGATTGAGTGAGTAGTATTTATCAAGAAAAGACTTTGCAGAACTCTTTTTTGTACTTGAAAACTGTAAAGGGAGGCTCTGACAGTAAAATATTATCAAAAGGGAGCAAAATAATTACAAAGGAAGAAGGGAGAGCTGTACATCAAAGTGGGCAGATGTACATTCATTTTTTTTAACAAAAGATTTCCGTGTTCTCAAATATCTTCATGTTCTTTTGTTTCCAGATAGGCTTCCGCAATAAAGATTTTTATGAAGAGTGGGTTGGCATTTCGGCAAAAGATGACTTCACAGCGCAGATGGCACCAGTGATATCAGGAGTATTGGGCATATTGATACCGATTTTGATCCAGAATTCCTGACCAAAAGAAGAGCCAAAGAAGAGATGCTCACAGGTCTCCAGGGTTAGAGGACAGGATGCGGCAATGATCATCAACAACAAGGAATGTTTTCCTTAAGAGGATGTCAAGCAAAACAAAACCTCTGAGTTTATTCTGACCCATGGCTTGAATGCAGGTACTGATCAGACAACAGGGGTACGTTGAGATCAGTCAGCGCCCGCCTATTACAGAATCATTGAGCTCTGCTTGGTGTACAGAAACAATCCAGCTGGGTGGCGTAGCTGCTGGGGGAGATATAGCATTCCGCACTGAAACATTAGTCTTGCCAAAGTGAAACTAAGATATCAATTATGTTATGACCACAGTTGCAGCCTGCATATATGCCCAGGCACCTAGAGGTCTTGGACACCAAACTTACAACATCCATATATACTTGTGTACCGTCAGAATAATTGAGAATATTGATAGAGAACTTACCAGATTGAACACATATGATGGACAGAGATAAAATATCGCCACAATGAACCAAATGGGGCAACAGATCTGCGATGTTATACGCATCCTGTTCAAGCATATAACAGCCTGAACTCCGAAGGATCAGAATTTAGGTGTTGCACTATGAAAACAAGGAACTTCAGCAGAAAAAAGTCCACAACGAATGGGCCTCTGGAATACCTTTTTTTTAGGGAAAAAGAAATAGGGCCTCTGGCATAACTGGTCTAGCAAAGAGCTGACATAACACAGCAGATCTACAAATGCCCGTTTCGTAGACTTAGAAATATAATATAGCAGCGCAAATGTGGTTTCTACTTATACAAGCAAGTTAAACATGGAAATACACTCAAGTTGGGCAAGATATATGGAATCATTTGGCACAAAAGGTCCCCACCACTGAGAACTCTCAAGACTTGGGTACAGATAAAAGGACCACATATCAGTGCAGCCATCAAATATAGAGCAATGGACGGCATGGACCAGTGGATATAACGGTCATTCAAGCATGAACAATCTTCAAATATAGGAAATAGTAGCACTATTGGAGATCAGGAGCTACTATACACAGTTTATTGCCTTCTTTGTGTAGATTGTTTTATTTAACAAGGTGTAGATTCTAGCATATGGCCTGTAGTATGTGGTTATTTATTTCCTAATCATAGAAAACAGCAACTGAAAATTCTCTGGCTTGTGAACTTGTCCAAAGATAGATATATGTATATAGGACAAGTTGGACTTAACAGCCTTTGCAATGCCATGTATATAGGAATGCGAAAAACTAGCAAAAGAGGGAGACTTGCAGAACAGGAACGTTCATGCACAGCTTATTGCCTTGTTTGTGCAAATTGTAGCTTTCGGCGTGTATGTGGTTATTATTATTCCCTAATAGTAGAAAAAAAACAACAGCTCAAGTTTTCTGGCCTGCGAACTTGTCCAGAGATAGATATATCCTAGATTCTTATGAGGCGTCAACATGTTACAAGATATGTATCCTTATATACCGAGACAGATTGTTCAGACTCAGGATAAATATTATTATCATTTTGAATAATAATTACACTATGATACTGATATGCACAGCTTCGTCCAGATTCCATCTATAGGCGACATCTCAAAAGAACGGAGCAGCAAATCCGCAACTTACACTAAACCTTCCTGACTCTAAACTGGGCTTAACAATGCAGTACTACAGAAAGAATGTAGCAGCAGTGGTTGAGTCACTTACAAAGCTGCCAATTCTAAGAAACCAAGCAGAAGATCCTGTAGAGAAAGTCGCCTGTGCTGCTGCCATCTTCTAAAACGCATGGCTAGTATATTGAACTTCAGATAACTCAAACGAAACCAAAAAGTCCTCTCGTAAACAGGCGCGAGCTCCTCCTCCTCCCCCTGTTCGCGCTCCGGTTGCTCCTCATCGGCGTCAGATAAAACCGCAGCATCCCGTTGTCGAAATTACCCGGAGAAGTGTAATGCACGCTCCTGCTCCTGCCGATCTTGCACTCCTTGTTCTTCAGCCAACCATTGCGGAAATTATGTGCATCCCCATTGGATGCCGCGGCTTGCGAGCTTCTGGTGTTGCTTTGGTTCGGTCTGCCTGAAACCGACAGCCCGTTGCGGCCAGAATGGATCTCACCGCTGTCGATGTCCGTCGTCTCTCTGTTTGTGCATCTCCGTGTGTCCTTCCTCGACTCCGAGAGGGACCGGTCGAGAGCATGCTCCCCTTTCCTGACGAACTCCTTGAGCGGGCTAGTGATGCTCCGGTCCCACACCCTGCTCCACCTGTTCGACCTCCGCCGGCCGACACCAGAGACGCTCATCTCCGGCCCGGTCTCGCCGCACAGATTATCGGCTGAATGCCCCCCATTCCTGCTCTCGGCAGCCCCGGCATTTTTCACCCCAACTGATGATTCGTCCGCATTGCTGCGCCTGACCCTGGTGACCCCATCGGGCGGCTCGTCGTCGAGGCAGGCGAAGGAGCACGCGAGGGCCCTGCCGACCATGGACCCGTCCCAGGAGTGCCGGGGCGGGTCCCCGCTCCTGCTGGCCGGCGGCGGGTCCCGGCACACCATCCACTCGCAGGAGCGCCGGAAGCTGGCCCTCCGGTCAGCCCCCGGCGTCGCATCCTCGCCGCCACCGGTGTCTGGATCCGGCACCACCGACCCCTCCTCGACGGATGGCCGCGGGGGCTTCTCCTTGCCGGGCGTGCGCCGCCGGGGGGCCCTCTTCTTGGGCAGGATGGACCTGAGCCAGGAGCCGCCCTTCCACTTGGGCCCTTGACCCGCGCCTCGTCCGGGGCCCACCCGGGACGATGGTTGGGGATCCTCGGCCTCCGGCAGGCGCGCGGCACCGCCGGAGTCGTCGTCCATCTGGAAGAGCAGCATGAGCGTCTTCCGCAGCTTGCCCTGGTCCCGGTCGGCGCCTGAGCCGGAGGCACCGTCGCGGTCGGCGCGGCTGGGGGTGTGGACCTCGACGATCTCGGGGCTGCGGACGGAGGAGAGGCGGTCGGCGAGGCAGGAGGAGCAGACGCCGGCGAGGGGCTGGGCCGGGTGGCGGCCGCAGCGCCCTAGGACGGCTGCGCCTGGCGGGTCCGGCAGCGGCTGCGGGCCCTCCTCCATTTGCGTGGGGAGTGGGAAGTGGAAGCTCCGGAAGTAGTAGGAGCTCCGCTCCGAGTGGGTCAGTCAGGGTGGGGAGACAAGCACTGGCGACATGGCAGGCCGGAGAGGAGAGAAAAAAAGCGACTTTTGGGGGTTGGGCAACGACGAGGAGAGCGAGCGTGTGGGGAAACGCAAACGAAACGGGAGGAAAAGGTCGCGCTGGAGATCGAGACGAGCGGGGCGAAAATGCAAATTTGTCGGAGAAGCAGTGGAGACACGCACGCACGCACGCACGCACCGCGGGGTCAGTTTTGAAGCAAAACAAAAGAGTAGAAATATACTGTACTAGGAAAATTTCGCGCGGCGACACCGCGCCCGTGTGGTAAAATTTAAATTTGGAAATGTCTTTATTTTAAAAGTGTGGAAATTTAAAATTATTGAAATGCAAAGAGAGGTTACATTCAAAAATTGTTCAGATTTCGGAAATTTTTTAAATTGGGAAGTTTTTCAGATTTGATTTCTTTTTACATTTGTAAAATGATCAGACTTGAAAGGCATTTAAAATTTTGAAATATTCAGATTTGAAAGAAATTTAAATTTTCAAAATATTCAAATTTGTTTTTTGATTATATGTTATAGACAGTCATCATTTATTTTTTGTGGTAATTTTGATATTTTTTTATATTTTGCAGTTGGATATATTTAAATTTATTGATTTTGTAGCATTTATTAGTTTTCCGAATTTGTTTAATTAAGTCTGATATATTTTTTATATTTTTCGGTGGTTATGTATGGAAGTTTATGGAATTTTTTCCATTTTTTTATTTTTTCTTAGGGGGAAAACCTGCAGGTTTGAAAGTCATTTTTTTTGGAATATGCAATTTGAATTTTGAGTTGGAATGCTGAAGTATATGGTTGTATTTTTACATAAAATTATACAAATGTTGGCCAATTTGAATTTGAATCATTCATACATGATTGTATTTGGCCATTTTTTTTAGCATTTTGATATATTTTTTATATTTTTCTCGTGGTTATTTGTGGTTATTAAAAAAAACAATTGTCAGGTGGGGTCCACCGTGACGTCAGGCTGACGTCTATGGTGGCTATGGCGGCCACGGCGAGCAGAGCGCTTTGTTTTTTTTTCACAGCCTAAATTATAGCAAATTTGATGGAGAGAATTATGTTTATGTCCGTGGAAATAAAAAAGGTTAAAACATGAAAGTCGTTCGGAAGGATGATATTCATCTACTCGTGCAAGGAAAATTTGAACGGATAGCTGAGTGCGGCGAATTTGACAAATTTCGTCAAATGTTTTTGCGAGTTTGGATCCAAAATTAATGAGTTAGAATCGACTAAACTCGAAACTGATGACGGGAATGGAAGCTACTCGTCGACGCGCATATATTTCGTGTACATATTATCGCGAAAAGGGCAAAAAAAAAATTGGAGTGTGTGTACTGTAGCTGCTAACTGTAGAAGTGCGAAACTGTAGCAGCTATGTCCGTGGAAACAAAATGGTTAAAACATGAAAGTCGTTTGGAAGGATGATATTCATCTACTCGTGCAAGGAAATTTTGAACGGATAGCTGAGTTCGGCGCACTGTAGAAGTACGAAACTGTAGCTGCTACAGTGCGCGGCGACGTCGAGCAGCGACGGGAGCCCAAAGTGGGTCTGCTTTGATATATAGGTATATGCGACAGCAAATTGATAATTTTTGAAACTTCAGTTCAAGACAAATTCAATGATACTACCAATTTAGTGTAATAAATGTTATACATTTCCGTGTAAAGCTGGTCAAATTTTAATAAGTTTGACTTAGTGCAAAATCTAGATGTACACTTTATTCGCGGACGGTGGGAGTAGGACGGAACCCACTTTTTAAACCACCCCATTCCCCGCGGCCAAATTGGCAGAGATCACGAGCGACTAAATTACAATTTATACCGATCTTTGTTAAAAATAACTCGTCGGGGCTTTCTTCAACTTGAATTCATTTGTAATCAGACAGATTTCTGTTCTAGGACTACGGCACGGTCAGTTTCAGTTATCAAGTTCGAATTTAAATGTACGAATGAAAGATTGGGACCCTATAAACATGATGTTGCTTCCCCTAGTGATGCCGAACTGCAGCGAGTGATACGGTTCCACGCTGAAACAACAAAACTGGCACTGTGGTCTCTCGAGACCTGCACCGCAAACTTCTGTTATCTATACTTTTTTCGGCTTCCTCCAAGGTTTTTTTTAACTCCCTTCTCCTGCGTCTGACTATGGTGTTTGATCTCTTTTCCTTGGTATACTTTTTCTTACCTCTTTTGTTAACTATCTCGGCTACATTCGCAATCATGTATAGTAGCAAGATAGTTTTGTAGATACATAACAGATTTGTCAACATAAGCATCTCCTCTGTAGAAAATAATACTATTATTTTGGTGGTACCACTCTCACCACCAAATGAACATCGTGTTCCCTCTCATATTTGTCCAGAACCAAAACACAGTCCTTGTCGGTAAACAATAGTTTCTTTTTCACGTGGGCATCTTCCAGATTTGAAAATCTGATAAATTTAGAGATTTAAAAAATATGAATATTCAGATCCACACTCTTCATTTTAGTGTGGCCCATCGTACCAACAATTTTGCATTGCGATTTTTCATGCTTGTACGATATATCACTGGCTTCATCTGGATTTTTTTCAGAACTTTTTGAAACTCGTAAGTATAATTTTTAAGTTCATTTTAATGAATAGAGCACTGGAACTCGGGAGTCAGAAATCTCCACTTGGTGATTCCAAAACGGGTATAAGCTTCAAAATCAAAATAGGATTCATTTTTGTCTCGTCTCTCTCAGGGTCAGTTTTGGAGCAAAGCAAAAGTTGGCAGCCCGCTCCGATGTGCACTCTAGTTATACGCCTGCCAGGGTGGTCCACTGTCTGTCTGTCCTGCACCCTGCACGCCACTCCAGGGGATCACAGGACTCGCGGCGTCGGATTTATTTCTGTCATCATCATTGGCGGCGGCCCGGTACGGCCGTCACCGGACACGTCGAGCGTGCGGCTGTCCCGGTTGCCCACGTCCTGCCTGCCTGCTAACAGCGACACCACACTATGCTACTACCAGCATTACTGGTTTCGAAATCAACACATCCTGCTCAGCGCTATCAGCAAAAACACCACACCCTATACAACATCGTTTTGCCATATAACGAAGACATGGATGACTGTTTGCTTGAAACAACCAAACCCTTGATCCCTAACCTCTCAAGTAGTGTTGTATGAACAACATAGAGGAGGCTGCAACAATACCAAACATAGAGGAGGCTGCAACAATACAAGGCGTCATCATCATGCTCAACTAGTCACAGTTTCATTCATGTCAATACACAACACAACAAAAGGGCCTTGAGTTGTCACGCATGCATTAATAGTATTCTCGATCCTCTTGGAATCCATTCCGAAACATACAACATCATCATCACATCACATATAGGGGGGGAAGATGATGCGCTTCACCACAAATATGTATGCGACACTGTCAGAATGGCGGCCCTGAAACTCAATCCAAAACCTCACACACCTCGACTTTACTCAGGTACGTTCATAGGCGGCTCGAGGCTCTCCACGAGAATTTTGAAGTCCAGATCCTGGCCCTCAAACTTCTTGATGAACGCATGGTTCTGCAACAACAACAACGATTCAGCACAAGGTAGTCCATCAACAGATGGTGGTACCCAGAGCTGGGAAAGCTTCAAAAAAGTTTTTTATAAAGGTACAAGGGGGGTGCTGACCAAGAGTTCCGAAGCAGACATCCGTTCCGCAGGATCCTTTTGTATGCTGCAAAGCAATAATGTAGCAATATGAAATGAAACTGCAGCACGGTGTAAATTGACGTCATGAATCTAAAGAAAAGCTGGCAGAAATCATCAGTTGCCTTCGAGACACGCACAACAAAATCTGGATATCTGTGGATTTCACTAGTTCTTTCTGTACAACACCATGCAGATTTAAAGAACAGTGATTCTCCACAACAAATGGAGGTCACATGATCACACCAAAACAGACGTATCAAAAAAACAAAATAGTTCAAAGGGGAAAGTAATACTTAAATAGACGAAACTAACTTGTTCAAAGCGGAAAATAATACTTCATACAGACAAAAATCTACGAGCCGTGACAAATGAGGAAGGAGGCACATCTTAAACCAAGTCAGCCTTGCCAACAATTCATATATTTGCAGTTCATTGTTACTAGCTTTCTTGGAAGGACACGCAAAAAGCTAAGAACTTTAGAAAACAGGGCAAGAAGTTCATTCAAGTTTGCTAAGAAGACAAGCAGGAATGCATTAAGTGGGCTAATTTCAGAGAGCAATGTTGAACATACCAGGAAGAGATGAATGAACAGAATTCTGGAGAGAACTGGTCTGCAGGTGCAGAAGGTGGTGGCTGGTCAACAATTGCTTCTAATAGTTCATAGAAGCTTAACCAACCTTCTCCCTCTGGAGGAATATAGGGGAAGCGGCCAATGGCACATTCAAGTATTACTAAGCCCAAACTCCATACATCACTCTTGTAGTCATATGAGCTGCCACTAATCCGCTCAGGCTGCATAAGGAATAAAAGTCATTTATGTGCCCCAGACAACCACTATGACCATAAGCCAGTCAGAAGACAAAGTAGATACTTTTACATACCGCCATGTAGTTGTAGGTTCCAACAAATGTATCACGCTGACCTATTGAACCTGCTAGCACTGCACTTACGCCAAAATCAGTAATCTTTACTTCACCTTTATGGTTGACTAATAAGTTTGATGGCTTTATGTCCCTGTGGATCACATGCCTTTCACGATGAAGATATAATAGACCCTCTAAAACCTGATTTATTAAGACAGTATTGATGTTAGATGGACAGATTGTAGCCTCAACTTCCAACAGATATGACAAAAAATTAAGACTATTCTGAATACAAAAGTCAAAGCAGACACCATAGTACCTGCTTGCAAAGTACTGCGAGGTATGGCTCCAGAATGGTTTTAACTTGTTTAATTATGTCTGCAAGAGATCCACGATCCATGTATTCCAGAACAAGATATATTACACCATTGTGGTAAAAAGATTGATGGCAAGAAACTATATGTGGGCTCTGTGTTGCTTGATTTATTTTGAGCTCCTGTACTATTTGTTTGCGAACTGCCTCCTGAATGTTCATTTGAATGCCCTATGAAGGAATTGCAGTAGTCAATTAACTGATAGATCGTATGGACGACAATATGAAAGGCAGTACAACAGATCAGGAAAAATGCTTGAAAATGTTTAATTGCCTGAATATCATCACCTGATGTACTCTCATTCATTAGCATCAGTTTTCACTAAAATTAAAGTTTCATAGATATTTTGCAGGTCATGGTCAGCCAGTACTAGATGTTTCCTCTACAATTCATTTCAATGGTGTGCATCTCTGTGAATTTAATTGAATATACTGCCATGCCATTACAAAGCTGACAAAAATGTAGAATAATCTGATTATTATAATAACGCATAACATGTACTCCCTTCGTCCGGAATTATTGTCGTTCAAACGAGTGTATCTAGACACGTTTAAGTGTATAGATTCACTCATTTCAATGACATCTAATTCCGGACGCAGGAGTAGCTGTTTAAACAGATATGAACAGACTGATTTTCATGTCAACAAACATAAAATATACCAACAGTACAATGAAGAATATTAGCAGTCTACTGCACTGCTCTAACGTCAGAAAAAAATCCATCGTAGGCATTCATATGGCCCAAAGATAAACTTGTGCTGTTACCTTCAAGGCATAAAATGTGCCCACCCACTTGTGCTGCACTAGTTGGACGACACCACCACTTCCCTTACCAATGACCTGAATCATCTCAAGGTCATCCATCGATAACTGCACATCTTCCACCTTTATGTTTGTTGATTGCTGGGCAAAATAAACAAATAAAGATGCAATCAGATTTCAGAAACGACTTGATCGCTATCTACTCCCTCCGTTCAGAAAAGGATGTCTTGGATTTGTCTAGATTCGGACGTATGTGGACTTGTTTTAGTGTACACATACATCCGAATTTAGATATATGGAAGACATCCTTTTCCAAACGGAGGGAGTAAATGATAGCAAACACAAAGACAAACTGAAGAACAATAATATCCTTGTTAGAATAAAAGATAAATGCATTAACTAATAACCAGTAGCAAGCAGCAGTGTACATCAATCCTAGGCATTAAAAGTAAATATCTACCTAAGATAATCGTGAAACAAAAATTGAGAAATCTGTACATACGTTAATTATGGATAAAACGCCTACCAAGTTCGAACTATTAGGTCCTCTGCATTCCATAGATCAGCAATTTTGGTCGACGGAAGTAGCATGTGCTGCGAGCCTGCGACTTAGGCTAACAACTGACTGCCTAAGTCGCAATACATGGTAGCATTCAACTGTGGTGGTATTCTTCACTTCCATCTGCCTAAAATCATGACCCAGGCCTACCTCCTCCATGCTGACCTCCCCCAGGCCCCCTCCCTCCTCTCTGTGACGGCTCAGTATGAAGATCTGAACAACATATCTACATAGCAGTTTACCCAGGCTCCTTCCTACTCCCGAACTACGCTTTGGCCAGTTCCATATCCATCTCCCACCCATAGAAAGAGACCATGAGTGGGAGGAAACTGCTCAAGGAGCTCAAGGAGACGCCTGTCCAGAAATTCATGTAGGTCTCCACAATTCCTTAGCCTAAACTTCCATTTTATATAAGACGCGTTTTTTTTTTTTCCTTTTTCCATTGAAGCTACCAAAGTTTGAGCTTTTACTGTGCTCCTTCTTTGTGTAGATAAATGTTATTGAGATAACTGTCATTTCTTCAGAACAAGCCGTATTGTGTAAATTACATGGTTGTTTTTGGTTGCTGGTGGTCTTTTAGGCCCAACTAAAGAGGTTTGTGGCATATCTCCTAGGAAAACATAGATGAATATTTGAGTCCCTCGTTGAGTAATTATGAACGACTACTTTTTGTCTACTAATACATGTCCAGTTGTGTTCATGTTGTATTGTATTTGGTGTGGTAACATGTAAGTTCAACCACAAATCTTATCGAGTGTTTTTTCGGTTCCCTCGGTTGATTGAATGAAATGGACTCTCTGAGTGCACTGAATCAGTCACACACACACACACACACACACATCAATCCTCCTTGTTGACTGAATACCAAAGTTTTAAATAGCCGGCTATAGCCTCTCGAGAGGCTTCCCGCTACAGCTATGGCATTCTTACGCTAAACGGCTAAAGCGAGAATAGCTGCTAATAGCGCGGCTAAATCGATTTAGCCCCGATTTAGCCCCTTAACCGCTATGCTTCCCGCTCAGGGGGGGCCAAAAAATTTGGACCAAGATTATTCTGCCCGGACCCATTTCGCAGCCAAATATGTGAACTTCTCCGCAAAATATGTGAACTTGCTGTTGTTGGTATGTAATATGTGCACAGAACCATGTCCTGAAATCGCTTTTGCTACATTCTAATTGCTTTTGTTGGTTATGTAATATACTCATATTTGGACAGAACTATGTCCTGAATTGCTGCTACTTAATGTTGTAATATGTGGACAGAACTATGTATAGAACTCGAGTTATTCATATCTCTTATGTGACTGTTAATATGCTATGCCTCTGTGAATTATTGATACATATACGAATATACGCTGCCCAAATTTGAATTTTTTTTCATTATTTAGCAAAACCGCTACATGGCCTTAGCTGCACCATAGCCGGCTATAACCTTTCATAGCTGCTGGAATCGCCTCGGCTAAATGCAATAGCCCGCTATTTTAAACTTTGCTGAATACCAAGAAACGGTCGAAGTGCAATACAAGATGAACACAATTGGACAGATTAACAAACAATAAAGTAGCCATTAGTAAACACTGAACCAAGAACTCACAAGTTCATCTCCGTTTTCCTCGGAAATAAGCTGCAAACCTCTTTGATTAAGTCGCAATTCACCATCCTTGAACGTACCACTCGCCGTCCTATAAGACCACCAACAAAAAGAAAACGACTCAGTTAACAGTACACATTATTACTTCTGAAATAATCGTTGCATGACCAGTTGAAACCGAAAATAGCACATAAGCCACTCAAGCGTGGACACACAAATTGGAGAGTCATCAGCTCAGAGACTCGAAACGATACCGATTCAAATTAAACAGTAGGTTCTAATGCTTTAGTCGAAATACAAATTGTAGAGTGAGATCAGCAACTCAAACCGTACAAATTTCATATTAAGCAGCAGACTAGAATATTTTCCAAGTAATGCTTCCGCAACCCACTAATAGGTTCACAATTATACCAACAAATCAAAGATAACATAGAGTAACAACTACATCTATCTCCCATTTTTTGACATAAAGCTCAAAAAGGTTGGACAGGTTCACTAAAAGAAGAAGATGTTATATAAAATATACTAGATAAATTAGGGGCGAGGAGGAGACGTACAAGAACTTATCGACGGGCGTCTCCTGCGCCGGCACGTCGAGCGTGAGCTCCTTGAGCACTTTCTTTCCCCTCATGGTCGCTTCCCCTGGTTAGGGTTTATCGGGCAGGAGAAGGATCCGGAGCTGATCGAAGCACAGAGTGTAGTTGCTAAGTAGGTTAGAGATCGGACGGAATCGCTGGGAAAGAGATGGAAGGCGTGCTCACCGGGGGCGGGCGGATGGGGGGAGGAGCAGCCGGGGCGTCGGCGGCGCGATTTTGGGCGGATAAACAGCGGCACGGTTGGTCAAAATGGTAGCTTTGCAACCTGGGCTGACTGACTGACGGCCGGCGGCAGCGGTGCTCCAAGTTGTTGGCGCCTGGCGCGGCCGGCGGGAGGGGGGTTGGGAGGGGCGGATCTGGGGGGATTCAGCGAGGGAGAGGGCGGGCGGCGGTGGTCGGCCGGGAAGGGAGGGAAGCAGGGAGGGCCTGGTCACTCTGGTCGTCACTGGTCACGCTCACCTCTTCTTTCAAGACCAGGCTGCTAAGTGTAGAAAAGGAACCATCCTTAACGATGGCCCGGCCTAGCTTAAAGCTCTACAACAGCAGCGGTCAAGCAGGTTGGGTTTCTTTTTTAATTTCTTTTTTGCAACTTGTGGGATTTTTTTTTCGAATCTCGACTTCAGCTGTTCTATTCCAACGAGGTGACAAGTTCGGAATAAAACAACCACGTTAGACCTAGGATTTCACCATAGAAATTAGAGATGCAAATGGATCATCATAAGGATACCCTCTACGCTTTTCTAGTTTAACTCAGAGAGGATAGAGGGTACTCTATTAATGACCCACTTGCATCTCTTCTAGAAATCGACCCTTGCTCCTCAAAGAACGGAACAACACAAAAGTCGCCCCCTTGTTCTTACAATCGCTTTGATATTCTCCACTTTCATTTGTTTCATACTTAGCGACGAGGTTGCATCCGAGAACATTGGGATGTAGAAGGCGAGGGTGGCAGCGGGAGGCATGCACCCTCAGAGTACTACGGCGGCGACCATAGTGGCGAGGGTGTGTGTCCGCCATCTTCCCTTCATCTCCGCGTGCAGCCCCGCAGAATAGCGTCGCACTCGTCACGGTACACGCAAAAAAAGACGGCACATGCTCCGATTAGAACACGGCTTTGCTTCACCGGAGGAGTCACGAGATGATAAGAAAAGGAGGAGGAGGAGGAGAAGCGCGAGTGGACAATGCCTCACTGCCACAAGCCTCCTCTTGCGACAGCGACGACAAGATTGCGTTGCGGGTGGCCTGCTGCGGTGCTCCCAGGTTGTTTGTCGTGTTGACTCGAGAGGTACCCGTTCCCAGGGTGGATCCACGTCTTACCTTGGGGATGCACATGACACCGGGTAGAAAAGTTCTTTTGAAATAGCATTTTTTTCACCACATATGTACTCCTTAAAAAAAGTATCCGTTATCGCACCCTCTATATACCTGGTTCCAAATGTTGTAGCTCCGGCCCTACCCGTTCCAAGACCTTAATGACAACCACCTAGATCTGAGATGTCTTCTAACAAGCGCGTGGTCGTTAACAACACTTACGCGGCACCGGCACGACTCTGCAGTACGGACGTAGAACATTGCCTGCCGACTAGGCTTGCAGCTGGAGCTGGCTGTTGATCACTCTCACTCACAGTCACCGGTCCAAGCTAGCCAGCCAGCTGCAGAGCCTGCAGCTGCTAGGATCTCCACTTCTTCAACCGTCGATTGCTAACCTGCAGCTCAAGTATGGGCCCACCTGCCATCTTACTAGGCTGGTGTAGATGAGGTGTCCGGCGAATGAACCCAAATGGATAGACTTTGCCTCTACTCACACGGTCACACATTCCCTCCTCCGCACGGAACAACGACTTATTTTCCAATGATCTGAGATACACAAAAATAACAAACGTGTGATCTCAATGTACACACTTTTAAATCTTCCAAATACATAAGATTTTATCAATTTTGTGTAGCTCAGAAATGCAGGATTTTAAAATCTAGGTTTTGCACGTTTGTGGAATGCATCATTTAAAACATGGCAGATTTTGTTCAGAATTTTTAAAAACTTACATATATGATTTTTATTTTTCACAAGACAACCGCGGGTAGACCCACCTGCCCTGGACATAGACGGATTCCCTCCTAGGTAGGTGCCAAATGGATTGACTTTTTTTTTTTTTTGAAAAGGGTCTGATTCAAATATCAGGAAGCAGAGTACAAATTACAGAGAGATCCAACAAAGAAAAGAAACAACAAAGGAACTCTGCAATTAGCACAAAGCACCCCGAGCCTCCTGGGAAGAACACAATCAGACCCACCACCACTCTCCCAAGAAACCTAGACGCCGTCGGCGTCGCCGTACCACCAACCGCCGGAGAAGAGGCGCCACCACATGTAGTAGACGGCCGCAAGAACCATCCGCCGCCGCGCGACGGAATCTGAGCTCGCTGAACGAACACGGCCACAGCAACCTCTCCCCAACTCCACCCTTCTTCCAGCCGACGCAACACCGTCCAGGCCCACCAGCCGCAACACCCAAGCTCCGGCAGACGCCGCACCCCTCGCCACCAAGGCCGGCCGAAGCAGCATCTCCGAAGAAGAAGAACCCCACCTGCAGACCCAAAGAACCGGCACAGATGCAAAACGGCAGAACCCGAGCGTCCTCCTCCCCCCGCCACCACGGCCGGCCAGAGGAAGGTGCCCGTCGCCAACTGATGCATCCTGCCCCTCACCACGCGTAGCAGCCCCCAACCCGCCCTTCCATCTCCTCCCCTCGCCACCAAGGCCGGCCGGAGGGATCTTCGAAGCAGATCGAGAGCAGCACACCGCGCAGTGGCTTCGAGCCACCAACTTATTCAGAAGAGCGTTGTCCCTCTCCTCCCCTCCTAGCTTCAACCATAGAAGCAAAGAAGGCAAGAAGAAGAACCCGAAACTCCAAGCCTGGCCCCGTTGACCCAGAGCTCCGCTCACATCTACGGGCAGAACGCCCCTACCCGGCAAGCAGCCAGCAACTCTACACCTACTATGCACAGGACGACAACCAGGGCCTCCCCTCAGCCATCTCCGGCCGGCAGCGCCGGCGGGAGAGGCCTCGGATCAGCCCGAGCACCGCACAAGAGCTCTCAGCTACAGTGTTTTAGGAGGGAGACGAAGAGGATAAGAATGAGCTCAAATGGATTGACTTTGACTCTACTCAAACGTACATTTCCTTTTCCGCAAGGCAACCCTCTCATAAGTCTCCACGAGAAACAAGACAACCGCGTTTTTCTTTTGTCAGCTGGAGCAATTTCCTGCAAATTCATTTCAGTGATGTAACGACATTCATAAAAGTGCAAGTGACGTGTATATATCATAATCTCTTAACCCTCAAGAGATTATCATGTAAAACTCCAAAGAAAAAATGCGGGAAATAGGATGTATTTCTTAATTAGCGGCAAACATTTTCACTAAACGCCTCCCTCTGATCGATGGCCCTTGGCTCGTGCTTGGCGATTTCAACCTTCTCCGCTACCCCCATGATAAGAACAACTCTAATTTCGATGCCGCCCTCGCCGAAAAATTCAATGGGCTGATCCACCGCCTTGCCCTCCAGGAACTTCCACTTCTCGACCGTCGCTTTACCTGGACCAACAAACAAAACCCTCCCACTCTCGCCCGTCTTGATCGAGCCTTCTTTAACTCTGAATGGGACGCCACTCTACCGAATTCTGCCCTCACCTCTCTACCTCGTCCCACCTCCGATCATACTCCACTCCTCGTCACCGCCACCACTGATATTCCGCTCGCCCACCGTTTCCACTTTGAAAACTCCTGGCTCCTGGACCCCCTCTTCCTCTCCACCACTCTCCCCTCTTGGCCTCCGCTCCCGCTCACGCGATGCTGCTAGTGACATGGCTGCAAAGGTTAAGGCGTTCAGGTCCGCTGCTAAGGCTTGGAAGCTGGCCCATCGTTACATCCCCATTCACGATAATAATTGCAAGTTCGTTATTGATCTTATGGATTTTTTCGAAGAACACCGTGCCCTTTCAGGTCTGGAGATCTCCCTGCGCGACGACGCCCGCTCCTCGCTCCTGCTTTCCATCCGGCAGCAGGCCGCGCACTGGAAGCAGCGGGGGAAATTCCGCGCCGTCAAGGAATGCGACGAGAACACGCGGTTTTTTCCACGCGATGGCCTCCGGCCGGTTGCGCAGGAATCACATCCGTAAGCTTGATGTTGGCGGCGTTCGTGTCGTCTCGCACGATGCAAAAGCGGACGCCCTCCACGAGTACTACGCCGCCTTGCTGGGCCAGGTCCACGAGCCCATCTGGGGTTTTGACCTGGCTGCCCTGTACTCTGGTGCGAGACTAGCTGATGGGCCGGCCCTCGTCGCCCTCTTCGAGCCCACGGAGATCAAGGCCGCCTTAGACGCGATGGACCGGGACAGTGCCCTCGGCCCCGATGGGCTGGGGCCCAGCTTCTTCCGCGCGGCTTGGGCCGCCGTTTGTGGCGATGCGCAGTGCCTCTTCGACGCCTTCCACGCCGGCGAGGTTGATCTGGGCAGCATCAACCGTGCCCATGTCGTCCTGCTCCCCAAAAAAGACGGCGTGCTCCCCCCAAGCTCGTACCGTCCCGTGTCTCTCCAAAACTGCAGCATGAAGATGGTGTGCAAGGCCCTCACCCCCCCGCCTGCAGCTGCAGATTGCGAAGCTTGTCGATGCCGACCAATTCGGGTTCATTACCGGTCGGAGAATATCCGAAAATTTCGTCTACGCCACCGAGATCGTACAATGCTGCCACAGACGCCGTGCTCCTGCCTTCGCCCTCAAGCTGGACTTCACCAAGGCATTCGACTCGATCAACTGGGAGAGTTTGTGCAAAATCATGCGGGTGCGCGGCTTCCCCGACCGGTGGTGCGACTGGCTGGCGGCGATTTTCGACTCCTCCCGGTCGGCCGTGCTCCTTAACGGGATTCCTGGCCGGTGGATCACGTGTCGGCGCGGCCTACGGCAGGGGATCCCCTCTCTCCGTACCTCTTCCTTTTGGTCGCCGACGTCCTCCAGAAGATGATCCAGCAGGATGAGGTGTTGCAGCACTCGCTCGTCGACGGGGCGCCTCCCGTTGTCCTCCAGTACGCGGACGATACCTTGGTTATCTTCCGTGCTGATGGCGATGGAGCCCGTCGCTTGAAGTCCATCCTCGACGCCTTCGCCGCCGCCACTGGGCTCGTCATCAACTTCCATAAAAGTGCCTTGGTGCCCATGCATGTCGACGTGGACATGGCGGGCGAGGTCTGTGACATCCTCGGCTGTGCTCTCGAGAGCTTCCCGCAAAACTACCTCGGCCTGCCACTCTCATGCGAGAAGCTCAACTTGGCGGCGTTCGCGCCCCTCCTGGCGAAGGTGGATCGCTACCTTTCGGGGTGGCGTGCGGTGCTGCTCTCTGCCGGTGGACTGATAGTGCTCATCAACGCCGTCCTCGACGCCCTGCCCACGTACGCCATGACCGCCATGCTGCTGCCTCCTCCCGTCGTGAAGGCCCTCGACGCCCTCCGACGTGCGTTTCTTTGGGCGGCGGCGGAGCGCGCCTCGGGCGCCCAATGTCTTGTCGCCTGGACTTCGGTGTGCCACTCCAAGGAGGAAGGCGGTCTGGGGATCCGATCTCTCGCGGACCAGAACCGCTGCTTGCTGACCAAGCTCCTCCATCGCCTCCATGCCGACTGTGACTCGCCCTGGGCGCGGTGGGTTTGGAGCATGATTGGAGACCGTCCGCTCTCGGACCTCGCCGTGCAACGCCTTCCGGGTGCGCACTGGCGATCCCTCTGCGCCCAGATGCCTCTCTACCGTGCCATCTCCTCTGTCCAGCTGCGGAACGGGCGACGGTGCAGCTTCTGGCTTGACGCATGGCTCCCCTCTGGAGCCCTCTGCGCCACCATGCCAGCCCTCTACTCCCATACCACTGACGTTCATGCCTCTGTGGCGATGGTGGTCGACGGCGGGGTGGATCCCTTCCTGGTTCCCCGTCTCACCACTGTCGCCGCGCGACAGCGGGCCGAGCTGGTGAGCATCATGGAGAGCGTGCGCCTCTCCGGGGATCCCGACACGCGTGTCCTCTCGCGTTGCAGGTCTCGTTCCGGCCGGCTCCGATCAGCCGACCTCTACAAGCTCGTCTGCTTCGGAGGTGTGTCCGCCCCTTTCGTCTCCTTCGTCTGGGAGAGCTTCGCCCCGTCTCGTGTGAAATTCTTCGGCTGGCTCCTCGCTCTCGGCAGAATACAGACTCGGGACACGGTACTGCGGAAGAACATCCTCGACGTGGCGGCGAGTGGGTGTCCGCTCTGCCCTGCCACGCTCGAGACAAGAGACCATCTGATCTTGGGGTGCCCCTTCGCTCGTCGTTTTTGGGAACGGACTGGCTGCCTCCCCAACGCACGACGACTGTCGATGAGCTCTCGAGCCTCGCCAGCTGCCCCGGCATCCCCGCGCGCTCTGCCTCGACCTTCTTGCTCCTTTGTTGCTGGCAACTCTGGAAACACCGGAACGGTGTTGTGTTTAACGGGGACTCCCCGTCCCTCGCCATGCTCCTGCGCCGCTGTAGGGATGACAGTGTGCTCTGGCGCCACCGCCTCCCGACGGACACCCAAGGGGACGCCGACGCTTGGCTCTCCTGCTTCGCGGCCGGCTAGCTACTGCCTTTCGCTCTTTTTTCTCACTCTTTTTGTACATGCCATGTGTATGCGATCGCCTCTCAGCCTTTTTTGGCTCATGATCAATAGCAAAAATTCAGGTGGGGATTAACTACCCCGGTGAAAATTCAAAAAAAAAAATTAGCAGAAAACAGAGTGCAAAACCTTTGCAACACACGCCCTGAACCGCACATGGCATCATCGTCCATTCTAGCTACAAATGCACATACACGGTGTCGAGTGGAAGGCCACCACCAAGTAGTGTCGACGTCATCACTTCTCTCCTCGAGCAAGCGGCTCTAGCTTCACTTCAATGGTACCATCCATGTGGTCGTGAGAGAAACAACCACACAGAGACCACACTGAACAATCCCCTCCTCCAGGGACGGATCCACACCCCTGGCAACATGAGCAATGGCCCGGGGTGTGGAATTTTTCCTTCCTATATCTTTGTGAAATGTTTGAATTTTTCTAGCACTTAGGCTAAGTACAACACTAAATATAAAGTTGGCCTGGGGTTTGGTTCGCTCCTGGATCCGTCCCTGCCCTCCTCCTCATCTACCTTTCAATTCACATCAGGCTATAAGAACGTGGGCACGCGAGGTCGCACATGGAAAATAATATAATTTGAAGTAAAACAGTATTCTTTTGTGAGAGTACTAATAATAAATCCTGAAAAATAGAAAGGAACAAGGCGAATTCTAGGGACACGATCCCCACGCCCCAAATGGTTTGCCACCGCGTGGAGAAGATGTTTGTGGACTCCTTGCAGCTGAGAAAGCCCCCGAAACCTACTAAGCCTCCTGACCTCCACAAATGGACAAAGCCACCGGAAAATCTTGTCAAGATCAATTTCGATGGTGCTTTCGATCTGGCTACGAATACTGATGGCTGGGGCTATGTCATCCGCGACCATGGCGGCGTTTTCATCGCTGCTGGTGCGGGTAAGTCAATCCACCTGAGGGATGCCCTCCACTCTGAAGCTGTGGCTTGTTTGGCTGCAATCGATGGAGCATCTAGAGTAGGGGCTAACAGGATTCTTTTTGAGTATGATGCCTCCTCTCTTGTCCAAGCCTTGAAGAGCAATGACTATGACAAAGCTGAGATCGTGTGTTGTGATGGAAGCTCGAAGCCTATGCATTTTAAACTTTGAATCTTTCAGTTTCGGTTTCAATCGCCGTTCGTGTAACTCTGTAGCCCATATGCTTGCAAAGCTGGGTGTTAGCTCTGAGTCTTCAGACTCCTTCTGGGAGGCCACTGCCCCCAATTGTATTGAAAACTTATTAGCCAGCGATATTGCTGAGCCAGTTTAATGAGAAATGCCAGAAAATTCAAAAACAAAAAAAGTTGGCAAATGAAGGCGTGGCTTTGCGTGGAGGCCCAGACGCAGCGGTGGTCTTCAGTCTTCTTTCCACTCTGTGCTCCCAAAGTCCTGAATTAGTCCACCTTGACGCGCGCGGCCACGATCGTCCTCAAAACCGCCGCTTTCCGCAGCACCACCAGCCCGTCCCGCGAGCTTCTCCCTCCTCCTCCTCCGCACGCGGCTGCCGCCTCGCCTCGCCACGCCATCCGCCGATCGATGAGGAGCAGTGCCTCCGGCTCGGCGGTTGGGAGGAGGCGGAGCGACCTCACCGGTTTCACCGGCGGCGGCGAAAGCGGCAGCGACGACCTCTCCCGCTCCTCCTTTGCTACAACCGCGGCCTCGTCCACCCCTCCGACCGGTCCTCCGTCAAGGCCGCCGTCCTCGGCGCCTTCCGCTCCTGCTTCGTCCCATCGGCGCGCGCTCGCCGGAGGCCGACGACTTGGACAACTCCCAGCAACGTACGTGCCCACACGCCTTCACCTCCTTTCTTTTCCTCCAATCATCTTCCGGCGACTTGACATTTCTGGGTACCTAGTCCAACCCAAAGCTGGTTCTTTTCTCTTACTTTCTGATGTCATGTCTTGTTCGTCAACTGTGCCCGGTCAACACGTATACTGCATTTTTTTTGGGTCTGAACTCAACTGTACCGCCGGGTTTGGATCTTGGCTGCAATATTTACTGTTTTGTGTACTCATGCTGCAAAAAGAGGACCTCGTACTCTTTCAGTTTTTTGTTTAGAAACGAGGTAAGAGATCTGGTTTTGGATCAGCTTTATTCGTGTCTTGTCTTGTATTGTACGATGCATGTGTGCAGAGATAAGAATATAAGATGCACACTCTCCCCTTGAAATTCAGTTTAATTTAGACGCTAGTGACACCCTCCCATCCCATCAGTTTCTAATTTTCTGAATTTTGTGTTTCCATCTGTTTCATTTGATTTGTCAACATTTGGTTTGCTGACGATGATAGCGCCTTCGAGTTGACACTTGCGTAAATTATGATCCTGGAACGGATACTGTTCAATTCACTACACAATGCAAATAAATATTGGCTATAAAAATCATCATTATGTTACCTGCAATGCTCAACCACGACATTTTTTCTTCCGAATTTACAGTCTCGCAGTCATTGAGCTCGCAAGGCTCTACCACTGGGAGCACTTTCGAGAGCAAGAGGTCAGCCAAAGGGCTCTACGGCCCAAGCAAAAACTCTTCACAGAGGGAGATACCAGGCGACAGAAATTTCTCCCTGCCGGAGATTCAGAAGGCCACAAAAAAACTTCTCGCCGAACCTCAAGATCGGGCAGGGCGGCTCCGGGACGGTGTACAAGGGCCAGCTCGAGGACGGCACCCTGGTCGCCGTCAAACGGGCCAAGAAGGTTTGTGCTTGCTTACTTTCTATGCTCATTTTGCATCACTTGGTGGTGGCTGGTACAAACAAGGCTATATCGGTTGTGTTTGGTTGCAGAATGTGTATGACAAGCATATGGGTCAAGAGTTCCGGAACGAGATCGAGACGCTGCGGTGCATCGAGCACCTCAATTTGGTTAGGTTTCATGGGTTTGTAGAGTATGATGGAGAGCAGTTGATCATCGTGGAGTATGTTCCCAATGGCAATCTTCGAGAACACCTTGAAGGTAAGGATCGTATGACCCTATGTTGTTAGGTGCAATGGTTTTTGTTAATTGTGTCCTACTGAATCTAGACATGTCCAGGTCTGAATGGAAATATTCTGGACTTCTCTCTGAGACTGGAAATTGCAATCGATGTGGCTCACGCTATTACGTATCTCCACACCTACTCAGGTAATACAGATTTATTATTGTGCTCCGTTTGCATCTGGGTTTCAAATTTGTCAGATTATTTGGATGAAAAAATTCACATTTTTGGTGGTTTTGAAACTCAGGGTAGTCAAAACTTGTTTGGGATCAGAAAAGATCCCTCAAGAATACATGAAATAAATACTGCAGAATTCTTCAGGGAAAAACAGATTACATTAAATAAATAATGCAGAAGTCTCCAGCAAAAAGCAGAGTATTTTTTTTTTTTTGAGTATTATTGTTTCTCTTGTGCTGTTTTTGCTTAACTTCACAAGGAAGACATAGCTGAAACTTTCATTGAATACTTCTGGAGCTGTCATCACAACAACCAACACGTACTAGGATATTTCCTGGTACTAATAGGATTTTGTTTTTTGAGATTTAGTATTCACAGGATCAATGGAACTGTTAGGACCTGATCTGTAGATTCCAGAATACACATTTTGGTGACATAGCTACACTAGCCATTAGAGCATCTCTAAGAGACACCGCAAATTCTGAACCTGCATCCGCCATTAGAGCATCTCTAAGAGACACCGCAAATTCTGAACCTGCAAATCCCGGATGCAGGTTACTGAAAACCTGTTTGCAGACCGAGTTGAGTCGCGCGCAGATCAGACACTGCAATTGAAACTGCAAATTTAAAATTCAAAGTACGCGGGAGATTCATCTCGCAGTTCTTCATTACATAGACAACCTGCTGACCGGAATTACTCACCGGAGCTCGCTCAGTAACCAAAATAAAGCTAGACTACGCGGCCCTAACCCTAACTGACCAAAATCGGCTCACCGGAGCTCGCAGGGTGCGGCCGCGCCGTCGCCGGAGTGCGTTTCACTCCTCCTCCGAGTCGTCGTCGACGTAGATGACGACGGCTTTGCCCTTCTCGCGCGCCTTGGAGGCCTCCTGCTCGCGGTGGAGGCGGTCCTGCTCCTCGGAGCGCGCCTGCACCGCGCAGGTCACCGTGTCGAGGACCTCGTCGGGGACGATGTCGAACCCGGAGGCGCCACGGGAGGCGACGAGCCCGAGCAGGAGAAGGTCCAGCTGCCGGAGGAGCTCGCCTCCAGGAACCCCGAAGGCGCCACGGGAGGCGCGGGTGCTGCGGGAGGCACGGAGGGCGGCAGGAGACCGTGGAGGATGTCGAACTCCTCCGTCTCCCGCCGCAACAGCGACGCCGGCACCGGGAGCCCCCTCCCCGTCCATTTATGGGACGAGCGCTTCCGCGCGGCGTCGGCGGCGACGCAACAGCGACACTCTTGCTGCAGGGCCCACGGGAGGTCGTCCATGGTGGCGGTGGAGGCGTCAATCGGCGACTGGAGCGAGAAAAGGGGAGTGGTCGCGGCGAGAAATGTGGGGGATTTCGGCTAGGGTTCGGCGGCGGAGGGGAGGGTTTCGGCCTGCATTTCGGGGACATAACGGGTTAAATAGCGTCCGCGGGTGGACATTTGCGGAGGCCTCGAAATCGATTGCAGGCCGGGCCGCGATTGCGGTTTCTAATCTGCGCAGCGAACTGGACCCGGCCCGCAAACTCGCCGGGATTTTGCAGTTCCGACCGATTTCCAGTGTCTCTTAGAGATGCTCTTAGATCCTGACCCGTACATTCCACCCATGCAGATCAGCCGGTCATCCACAGGGACATCAAGTCCTCCAACATTCTTCTCACGAACAATCACCGCGCGAAGGTCGCCGACTTTGGATTTGCCAAACTGGCCCCAACTGACGCCACCCACGTCTCTACTCAAGTCAAAGGAACAGCAGGTTACCTCGACCCAGAGTACCTCAACACATACCAGCTCACCGCGAAGAGCGATGTCTACTCCTTCGGGGTGCTGCTGGTGGAGCTGGTCACCGGAGGCGCCCGATAGAGCCGAAGAGGCATATCACCGAGCGTGTCACCCCGAAATGGGTTAGTTCGTTCGTGCCATCCTTATCACTGTCTTTGGTTTTCAGTGGCCGATGAAATGTGTAATAGTTCAGTTATTATATATTGAGAACGGAACGTATCTTTGGTGATTGTGTGTTATATATATGCATGGTTGGCATGTGCAGGCGATGGAGAAATTCGCAAAGGGCGACGCGATACTGACGCTGGATCCAACCCTGGAAGCGACTGACGCGACCAACCTGGCGGTGGAGAAGATACGAGCTCGCTCTGCAGTGCCTGGCTCGCAAGAGGAGGAGCCGGCCGGGCATGAGGCGGTGCGCGGAGATACTGTGGAGTATACGTAAAGATTACAGGGATTTGGTCAAAGCCCAACCAACCACCTCTTGAAACTGAGGCAGATCGTATGGAGCAAGCAAGAAAACAGAAGGCAACATTCCTGTTTGCCTCTCTTCATTTCGAAGCATGGAGGGCTGGATCACCCGGTCGCAGAGCGCTAGCTGAATCTGTTCCTCGAGATACAGTCTGCGAATGGGACCCATGTCCTTCCTAGAAATTGCGTGCTTATCAAATTGCCACCTTAGCTTAGCTTAGGTTTCCTACTTCTCTTACAATCACTAGATGGATTAGTAAAGATTATTTCTGAGGGGAGCATTTCCCATGGACGAAAAATGTTATCTGTATATGATCAACAATATTCAGCGATAGCGTTATGTTACTTATGGATGTTTGCTTCACTGTAGAAAAATACAGATGAAGAAACTACAAAAGTTCAACGACAGTGCTATCTTGCTTCTGGCTGTAAAGGTTGTTTATTTATGCTGGAGGATAATGTGAACAGGTTATGAAGCATGAGGTTGCCAAGAAAATGAAAGAAGATAGCGATAAACGAGGAGGATATGTTGTATTTTGTGTTTTTTTTTTGAAGCTTTGTATTTTGTGTTTTGCACATATAAAAGGAATGAAATGCTAGCAATTGTAGCTGTATACTTCTTTTTTGGGTAAGACAACCAAATAGGCACATTTTTTTGTGAAACTTTTTTTTGACGCAAAAAACAGTAGGGAAGACACCTACTGCGTCATTTGTGTTTTGCACATTTTTCCATGAAACTTGCAACTTAATATGTTTCCATCGTATAAAAGCACGATATCTGTACTTGCCTTTTAGTTATTTCTAGTGATGCCTTTGTATTTTGACATGGTGCATATGCACAATCATCTCGGTGTTTTCGCCAGGGTGTTTCCTTTTCCTTCCATATTTATCCTAGTTCCAATGTATTTGGCATCGTTGGTGTGTATTGATTTGCGTTTTTAAATCTTGCAAGTGAGAACTATCATTTTACAATTGAACTCATGGTTGTGTGCATCAATCGATACAGAAGCTAGCCTTTCCTCTTCAAAAAAACAATCAATCGGATATATTTGCTTCAGTGCCCCAAAAGTAACATGTTTTACACTCAGAAGATGCATATGGAAGATGGTGTACAACTGACTCCCAATTTTTAGTGACATTTTTTCCGAATGTATCCAACCGTCCAAATAGGATGCAACATGCCAGTGGTGCATTTCTTCCAAACATTCAATTCAAGAGACTACCATTTTGGGATGATTTTTTATTTAAGAAACGAGATCATGATGTGTATAGGTATATGCTACAGTTTTGCCGCTACAAATGGGAACACTATAGAAAGTGCCAAACAATCCATTGATTATTGGAAAAGTAGAATTTCTCTAGTAAATCTCCCATACATATATCACTTTTTATAGACTCAATTCCTTGTGCTACTTATAAATTGTCTGTCGATAGCCAACTAAGACCAAACAACACATGGAGTAAAACCCTTTATGTGTACACCGCACATACATGCACAACTTCCGTATAAACCCTAACAAAACTTAATACACCACATTAGGACGGAGTGTTGATAGAGAAAAGCTCACGCTAATGCACGTTGAAGAGCAAGCGAAATGGTGTCACTAAGAGAAAAAGGAAACAAACGGAGAAAGGGGCAAGACGTGCACAATAAATAGGTCAGATCCACGTCTCCTTGCTCCTCCTCTGTTCCGCCGCAATCCCAAACCCTAGACTGTCAGATCCCCACCCTTTGTCGCTCCGCCGCACGTCGGCAACCAGATTCTAGTCATGAGGATCCGCAAGAATTCTTCCAGGCTACTCCGACCATTCTACTCCGACGGGCCGCATCAAACGCCGCTGTCATGCCAGCCCGTGTGGTCAGTCCCTACGCATAATGCCCATGATGTCGTCCAGAAAGGCGATGAAGTGACCACCAACAAGATATGCAACCCAACTACACCCGCCTCAGAGCGAATATGTGGGTCCAACCAACAAGCATCGATGGTTAGGCTCTGCATCCTACTCTCTGACCCTTATCTTCTCATGATAACTACTTTCCTTCTTGTCTTTTGTGTAGTATTTTGGTGCTAGGGCATGCACTCACATGTTTCTAGGGCTTGATGACCTAGCATTAGAAATCGCACTTGGGGCAGTTGGGGTGTGCGTCCTATAATGGGTTTTCATATTGGAAGAGATCCCACAGATCACTTGGCTAGATCTGACTTTATGTAGGCTCTACCACATAACCCTAGTAGATCTATATGTGTTTTTCTTTATTATTGTTCATAGCTCTTGGCCGTTAAGTGTTTGTCACTTGAAGGAGTTTAGGTTAATTTGTTTCACGTTGGACGAGGTCAAGGGGATCACTTGGCCAGATCCGGCTCTGCGCGTGCTCTACGATACTGACTAGAACCCTAGTGGATCTATATGGGTTTTTGTTTTTACATAGCTCCCAACTGTTTTGAATTTCTCACTTTACAAATTTGTGAGGTTAATTTGTTGCATGTTGTACGCATCTACTAACATCACTCACATTAGGTTACACTACTTTAATTTATGTATTATTTCACACATGATTGATTTTTTACTTGATTTCAGGCGGACAACTATGAAGACAACCTTTATTGTATCCCTTGCAGGGATGAGTTCATGTGCAACTGTGTTGCCCTGAAAAAATTGCACGAAGAGCTGAAGACGGATGGCATTCTTGAGAAATGTACGAGTAACAAACATGAGGTTGTCAAAAAGATGAAGCAAGATGTTTTTCTTGAAAAGAAGATGGATGGAGATGGAAAGATGATGTGCATGAAGGCAGCAGGGGTCCAACAGCGGTAAGAAGTGCAAAAAGAAAGTGATAGCAATAGTAATGACCCAAAGGACCACCTAGACCAGCTCCGAATTGGATGAAGTGAAGGATTTAGTCTCCGGAGTGGTGATGTCGGCGAGTGCGTCGACCAGCTCCAATCGACGCAAGAGGAAAAATGTGGCTTATGGCTCAGGACAAGATTACTTGTACTATACATAGTCCAGCGCATCCCTTATGAGGAGCAAAAAGTACTACTCCCTCCGTCCAAAAATAAGTGTCTCAAGTTTTCTCAAAAGTGGAGGTATCTAGACATGTTTCATGTATAGATACATCCACTTTTTGGTGGCTCACTTAATTAGGTTGTTTTTATCATTCATGTTTTGTAGCTTGCGACATTAGCTTGGTGGCTTCTTTCTTTATTTTGCATTGGCTTAGCTCAGTCGCATTGATCATGTAAACTCCTCGTGTTGTATCATTTATCTGTATTGTCATATTATGTGTGGATTTGGGACGAATTGTTATGGCAAGAATTTCAACTTGGGAGTATATCATTTGAAAACTATTGAATCATAGATCAACCATCAGAAACAGATTTTTGGCATATTGCCCACACTGTGAAGAGAAAATGGTTTTCTATGACATTGCCAGGAATGTTGAATGGTTGTGTGAACCAACAAGTGTAGAGGTTGGGGTTCCAACTTTTAAAAAGAATATATACAGAATGTCCTACTGTTTCTCTCTCCTCTCCAACAACCTTTGTTCCCTCTTCCTCCTCATGTCTCTCTTTCTCTGCTCCCGCGTGCTTACTTTGCTTCCCTATTGGAGGATGCCACCTTCACCAAGATCTAGGGTGGAGAAAGTGATGGCATAATAAGAAATAAATGTCTGAACAATTATTTTTGTTTCTTATGTTTGAGGTATAGGGCTTTGGTGGGGTCCAAAGACAACATATTTCGTTAGGCAAACTCATAGACTCGATGTAAAAGAAAAGACATAGAATCTCTGGTTAGAAAGTAGAAAAGAATATTGAATGAAGAGCTAAATATGGATGACATGCTCGAGAAACATACAAGTAGCAAACATAAACTTGTCAACAAAACAAAGCAAGACATATGCCTTGAAGAAAAGATGGATGGAGATGTAAATATGACGAGAATGAAGGCGACAGGCGGGTCCAACAACGGTAAGGAGTGCAAGGAGAAAGTGGCAGCAACAATAGGAGCCCGATAGACCACCTCTACTAGCGCAATCAGATGGAAGTAAAGACTTTAGTCAGCTCCGATTCAGCTTAAGTGAGCATGACATCTAAATCATGAGTGGTGACATCGGTGTGCGCCAACCATCTTCAATCCACACAACATGCTAATGGTAGCTTGTTGCTCAGGACAAGATTACTGCTACTATTCACAGTTCGACGCATCTTGTATGATGTGGGCACCAAAAGGAACAATTAAAAGTAAGGTCACTCGAGACTTTGTTGTATCACAGGGCAACTCTAGAATCTGTTGGTGAAAGATACCAGCAAGCACAACATGATGTTGTCTGGCTTAATTAGGTTGTTATGATCATTCGAGTTGGCTTTTCTGAACATTACCTTGGAGCTTCTTTCTTAATCTTGCATTGGATTGGCTCTATCGCATTGACCGTGTAAACTCCATGTGTTATGTGTAACTGTTTTATCATATTTGAGACTTGGGTTATTCAGTGAGAATTTCAATCTGGGGACAATTCTGTGTTTATCACTGCAAAGCATTGGATTATAGATCAACCATCACAATTTCGATGAAACACACGCATAAAGTAGATGTAGAGGTGTGTCTCTTATCTTCATTATTCAGATCGCACAGAAAGATATAGACAAACACAAACTCAATAGCAAGTTTATTCAGATATGCATTTTGGCTCTCACTGCTCTGATCAGCTCTGCATTATTACTACATCAAGCACAAAACTCGTAGTATCAACCAAAAGGACAGCGACATAGCATGGACTGATGAAAATGCAACAGTATCTGCAGTTATAGGTTAGTAAATTTTTTGGACAAACATTCAACAGATCAAGCTCTACCTGGTAAGTGGCTTCTCTGATACAAACTCGCAGTGTCAAGATGATAAGAGGGTCTACGGTAGCTTTTGCCTTTTCCTTTGGTTCAAACTTAGTATCCTGGAGTGCACGAAAAGAAGCTACAGTTCCTATACCGAGTACCGAAGATGAGTAGAATCTCTAGCAAATGCTACAGCTGATGGAAAATAATGTACATAAAGCCAAGTGTCCGGGTGGGACCCAAGTGCTGATCCCAGGGCTATGGTGATCGACTGATTGTTTCGGTACTGGTCCTTGAGTTATGCAAGTAATACTGACAACATCACAAAGATACAGCTCTCCAGGAAAGAATTGTGTCCAGAAGATACATCCGCACCTGGGATTCATCATGATAATCGATACATCCACACCTGGGATTCATCATGATAATCACAACTATCATATGTTTTCATACAGGTTACTCATCTGGAAGATCATCAGATTACCTTTAGATGCAAGAATATATGCCAATATCTGCCAGAGCCCCCTGTGTATCCAATTTTTTTCCCTAGTCACACTACTTGCAAGGAGTTCTTTCAGTGGTTAAGTACTAAACAGACAAGAAAATAAGCAAGCTCATTCCTGTTCCATCATCAGTTGCGGCTTATTAATAACTCCTTAATGGAAAGCCAAATGTCAAACTGAGCAGGGAAAGTAGTTAATATCAGAAGTACTCCAGGGGCAGAGGCTCAAATGAGGTTAGGTTTTTCTTTTGACATTGATACACAACTTAGATTTGGTACTATCTCAGAAGTAAAAGAAGTTACCTTGATTATCTTCCTGACAAACATATTACCTGAGTGATCCTCCTTTTGCAAAGAAGAAAACCAGAGGATGCATTTATGTACAGCTAAAGTTGTACCAAAAGGTCTATTTTACCTTTCTGCAGAAGCCAGGTAGGTCACAAACAATTTGGAAGCAGAAAAAACATACTATAACATTTATCGTATCTACTACATTGCTAGCAAGTCAAAATAACAGATTTATGTGTGAAAGCAAATATTTCACACAAAGCATGACTAGGGTATTTTCGAAAGTTCTGTGAGTATCATAAGCCTAAACAGTGGACATGCCCAGGATACAACTAATTCTAGTTTCCAACAGACACATAATGTAAGCAAGTGGTCCTGTGCAGGTGTGCTTTACCGTATCGAAGGGCATGTATTCTAAAGCTGCGGCCATTACCGGTTTTGTTGATACCATCTACCGCTTTCTGTATTATGCAGTTTTTTCTTCTAGAAACGCACAATAAGAAGCCCTTTAAATTTGAGGGGCACATAATTTTATTTTCAAAACTTTTGATGGATGTTCACGGCTTCACGCATTAGAGAAGTATGTAAATGGATAGTAATTGAAGAAATATCCTGAAACCAAACAAAATTGCCTCCTATTTACAAGCCTCGGATTAGATATATCACTTGCTGTGAAGAACACACACTACCCCTGTAAACAACACTGCAGGTCTTACCGACCTGCTTTTGGAAATGTGCACTGATGTTCAAGAAAAGCGTAGTCAAAGTTTCTACACTAAAGACTAACATTTTTTCCCAATAAAGAAAAAACAAACCCGCTATAAGTTGTCAGAATTCCGAACAATTCAGCCAAGAAACTTTCAACAAATAATAAAACCATCTACAGTAGCAACCATGAGCTTTACTCCAATCCTAACTCTGCAATATTGAGCAAGTTTTTATCTCTGAGGTTTGCACCTCTTCCTATACCGGATGAAGTCCGAAACATACTTAGATCGAGGACTGAAGACGAGCATAATCCCTAGCACATGCTACAGCCGAGGTAATGTACATAAAGATACTGCTTTATGACACACCAGTCTTGTGCTTTCATCCAAGGAAAATTGTGTCCAAAAGATAAATTGGCACCTATGAATCATCATGATAATCATATCTAAAATCATCATGATAATCATAAGTTCATAACTGTCTTATTTTATCATACAGGCTCATTCCCAATTCATCAGTTGCAGCATCAATAACTCACCACATGGCAAACCAAATGTTAAACTATCTCAGAAGCGGCTATCTTCCTGACAAAAATACATTAATCCAAATTTTCCTTTGTTGCAAAGAGGAAAATGATAGGATGTACTACAGAGTACTGAGGCTCAAGCAACAAGCATAGGTTTTGCTTTTCCAAGCTAGCTGAAATCTACCAAATGCACTATTTAACTTTTCTGCAAAAGCCAGGTAGATTGCCAATAATTGTAAAGCAGAAAAAAATATTGCTCATTTCTACAACACTGCTAGCAAGAAAGAAAAATAACAGATTTATGTGTGAAAGCAAACTTGGTACATGTTCCCACCACAAGGAATGAATAGGTTGGGATCAGAAGGTGCTGCGAGTATCAAAAGCCTAAACAGTTGACATGCCCAGTAAGGGAATAGTACTAATTCTAGTTTACAACGAACAAATAATTTAAGAAAGTAGCTCATGTGCAGCTGTGCTTTACCATATGAAAGGGCATGTATTCTAGAGTTGCGGTCATCACCGGTTTGGTTGATGCCATTGCTTTCTGATTTATGTAGTTTTCTTCTAGAAATGCACAGAAGAACTTTAAGATATCACAGTATTTGATTTTCAAAGCTCTTCATGGAAGCAAGCACTACAGAAGTTAACGATGGAACAACTTCATGGCTTATTATGCATCCACGAATATAACTTAATAGGGCTCAACATAAGTGGAAAACTAAGCAATATAAACAGGTTATCTCGTATTTTGCTGCAAATGTTTAAGCACATACCATTGAAGTAATACCCTGAAAACGAATAAAATTAACTTCTTATCTACAAGTCTCAGATTTGATATATTGTTCGCTGTGAAGAACAAACATCACCACTGTAAATATCAGCCAGCTTTTAGAAATGTACACTGATGTTCAGGAAACGTAGTTAAGGTTTCTAAACTGAAGACTGTAAGAACAGAGATTTCTGGCTCCCGAGCTCCAGTGATATCTTTATTTTTAAAATTGAAAAATCATATTTACAAGTTTTAAAAAACTGAAAAAAATCCTGCATGTTGTCAATGATGTATCCCACAAACATGCAAAATCTCGATTTGAACTACTTTATATTTAGAGGTACATGAAAATGACAAATGTGTGAATCTGAGTATAGACACTTTCAAATCTCCGAAATATACAAGATTTTGTCATTTTTGTGTAGCCCATAATACAAAAAAATCACATTGTGATTTTGCATGCTTGTAGGATGCATCATTGACTACATCCAGAATTGTTTTTCAGATTTTTTTTACTTGTAAATATAGTTTTGATTTTTTTTAATAAAGGGATTACTGGAGCTCGGGGGGCAAAATGATTTTTCGAGATTGTAACATTTTTTCTTCAATAAGAAACAACAATCCCGCTATAAGTTGTCAGAACTCAGAACAAGACCTTCGAACAAATAATAAAAATCTACAGTAGCAAGCACAGGCTTTACTCCTATTCTAACTTCTGCAATATTGATCAAGTTTTTACCTGAGGTTTGCACCTCTTCTTATGCCGGATGAAGTCCGAAACATACTTATATATCTTGCTACACCCAGGCATCTTGCATCTATAGGGCTTTTCTCCTGTATGAACTTGGAAATGATCAGCCAGGGACCATGTCCACTTGAAAGCCATACTGCAATCCTCCCATGGGCACTTGTAAGGTGTATCCTCATTGTGAATGCTCTGGTGGCGTCTCAGATACTTGTGGGATCTGAAACGTTTGCCACATGACTTGACCGTGCACATGTTCTTCTTGTGGACAGAAAGCTCGGATCGTTTCTTGAATGCCATGCGGCAGTAGTCAATGTCACATTCGAATCGTCCCTTCCTCCTTTTACACTTGCTTGAAGCTGAATTGTCTGCAAGTCCTCTCTTTATGTCAGAGAGTTTAATTTCTGCAGATCCAGCGGTTGACATCGCACTCTCGCAAGGAGCAGTTCTCTTCAACGTCGTATTTCCCTCACATTGATCATAGATGTCACCATCATCCATTTTAATCTCTTCTGTATTAATCTCTGCCATATCCAGCTTTCTTTTACCTCTGCGCCTAGCATAACATATGACATCAGATCTCCCTGATTTACCAACACTCCTAGCTACTATACCTGATATGCATGAAATACTGGGTGTGTCATCGTGTGGTGCTGCTTCGTCAGCAGTTGGACTCTTTTCTCTGACAGGACCAGTGCTTGTGGAACTTATGGAACCAACCTCGTCTGATGCGTCGTCTTTTGAGGGCCGCACTTCATTGGCAACAGACACTCTTGCATTTTCAACCTGCACAGTGGCACAATCCAAATCGTAGTCAAGAGGCTGTGGCTCATTTAAAGCAGTGCCACCATCTTCACTACAAGCAGAGGCCTCGCCAGTAACTTCTGGTTCTGCAGCAGCTTCCTTTGCAATAGAAACTCCCACTGTAGTTTCCATTTCAGTCCATTCATTTTTAAGAGAAGGTCCACCTGTAGCTTCTGGTTCCACAGAAACTTCAGTGTCGAGGTTAGCGGGTCCTGTGACTCCTGTCTCAGTGGCAACTTCAATCACATGAGAAACTTTTTCTGCAAGTCCTGGATGAGTTGTACCTTCAATAACAGGGGAACCTAATGGTTCACAATTTTTTTCAGTAGTAGATTCATTCACAAGAGAAGCTCCTATTTCAACTTCTGGCTCAGCAGTAGATTCATTCACAAGAGAAGCTACCATTTCAGTTTCTGGTTCCGTAGGGCGTTCATTGTCAAGGGGAATTCCCGTTGTAACTTCCAATGCAGTGACGACATCTGCTGGCTCAGTTGCAGCTTCACTCAAAAGTGATACACACTCTGAAACCTCTCGCTCAGTAGCAGTTTCATTAGCAAGAGAAACACTTTCTGGAAGTCCTGGATCAGTTGCAGCTTCAATAACATGGGAGACTAACCGTATAACATTGATTTTAGCAGATGATTCATCGACAGAAGAAGATCCAATTTTAATATCTGGCTCTGCAATGCCTTCGTTGTCGAGGGGAGCTCCGGTTGTAACTCCTGACGTGGTGACTACATCTGCTGGCTCCATTGCAGTTTCCCTCACAAGTAAACTCCCTCTGAAACTTCTCGCTCAGTAGCATTTTCATTGGCAATATAAACTGTTTCTAGAAGTTCTGGATAAGTTGCAGCTTCAATAACAACGGAACCTAACGGTGTAAAATGCATTCCAGCAGCGGATTCATTGACAGAAGAATCTCCCATTTCAATATCTGTGTCTGCAACGCCTTTGTCGTCGACAGGAGCTCCAGTTGTAACTTTCGACACTGTGACTACATCTGCTGGCTCAGTTGCAGCTTCACTCGCAGGTGAAACTCCCTCTGAAACAACTCGCTCGCTAGCAGCTTCATTGGCAAGAGAAACTCTTTCTGAACGTCCTGGATGAGTTATAGGTTCAATAACAAGGGAACCTAGCCGTACAACATCCATTTCAGCAGCAGCTTCATTGAAAGAAGAGGCTTCCATTTTATCCATTTCAGCAGCAGATTCATTGGCAGAAGAATCTCCCATTTCAATATCTGTGTCTGAGACGCCTTTGTCGTCGAGAGGAGCTCCAGTTGTAACTTTCGACATGGTGACCACATCTGCTGGCTCAGTTGCAGCTTCAGTCGCAGGTGAAACTCCCTCTGAAACATCACACTCGCTAGCAGCCTCATAGGCAAGAGAAACTCTTTGTGGACGTCCTGGATGAGTTGCAGCTTCAATAACAAGGGAACCTAACCGTATAACATCCATTTCAGCAGCTGCTTCATTGACAGAAGAAGCTTCCATTTTATCCATTTCAGCAGCAGCTTCATTGAGAGAAGAGGATTCCGTTTTATCCATTTCAGCAGCAGCTTCTCTGAGAGAAGAGGATTCCATTTTATCCATTTCAGCAGCGGCTTCATTGACAGAAGAAGCTTCCATTTTATCCATTTCAGCAGCAGCTTCTTTGAGAGAAGAGGATTCCATTTTATCCATTTCAGCAGCAGATTCATTGACAGAAGAAGCTTCCATTTTAACATCTGGCTCTCTAATGCCTTTGTCGTCGAGAGGAGCTCCAGTTGTAACTCCCGGAACGGTGACTACATCTGCTAGCCGCCTGGCCCAGTTGCAGCTTCACTCGCAAAAGAAACTCCCTCCGAATCTTCTTGATCAACAACATCTTTATCAGCACGAGGAGCTCCCCTTATTACTACCGGCTCAGCGATCAACCCACTCGCAGGAGAAACTCCCCCAAAACTTCTCGCTCAACAGATGCTTCATCAGCAATAGAAGATCCCCTTATAACCACCTCTGGCTCAGCGACTGATCCACTCAAAAGAGGAACTTCCTCAGTAACCTCGGGTGCGGTGACAGAGCCATTCACAAGAGGACTCGTCTCTCCAGCTTCCTGCTCATCAGTAGCTTCATCAACAACAAAAGCTCCTCCCTTGACTGCCAACTGAGCAGACACTTCACTGACAAGAGTAACCACCTCCGTACGTTCCGGCCTCGTAGCGTGCTCATCATAATCTATCTCGCATCGTTGAGCTGGAATCGATTCTGAAACATCAAAAGAGGAATTTTTTTGCACATTAGCAAGGGCATATATATGCATGTTTTTTGCGAGAACAGAAGTATTGCACTATCGGAGTGATCCCTAGAGCAGCACGCACCTTCCGGCGCATGAGGTCGTCGAGGCAGGTCGATTCGTGCATCGCTCTTGAGCAGCTCGCCTTCCGGCTCCGGACCGACAATGTGACCCTCGTGCTTAACCCCACCATCAGAAGAAACCTGCGAGACCGGCCTGGTGGCAGCTCCCCTTGTAATTTCCAGCTCCACGCGCATCTTCTCTCGCAGAGTGCTCATGGTGTATCTCACACGGTTGAGCTGGAATCGTTTGTGAAACACCACCAAAGAAGAAACATTCTTTGCACATTAGCATGTCATCACACATAAATTCCGAAAACAGAAGCAAGTTATTAGTTACACATTGTGCAGAAGTAGGCTAGGCATTGAACTACTATCCAAGTGATCCAGAGCGGGAGCGCAAGTGGCACGCACCTTGTGGGACAGGCGGTGGCTGAGCTAGGTCGCCGTCGTGGGTCTTGAGCAGCTCGGCTTCCGGCTCCGGACCGGCAATGTGTAGGTGGCCCTTGTGCTTAATCCCGTCGGGAGCAACCTGCGATTCCCCGCCCAGTAGACAGCGGTCCGTAAGCAAGAAGCCCTTGCAGGCCGGAGGCAAAAAAATCGCAGCTTTCCTCGGAGGGCGGAGCGGCGAGGGGGGCGGCGTAATGCGGCGGGCAGGGGAGAGGGAGGGGTGTACCTGCGGGTCGGAGCCGCGCGTGAGCTGGCAGAAGTCGCAGTCGTCGGCGGCGGCGTGGAGCCAGGGCGCGTCGGGGCGCGGCGGGGGCGAGGAGGCGGGGGCGGAGGATGCGAGGAGGCGCGCGGCGTACCGCCGGATGCGCATGGCCGGCGATGCAGACGCGCGGCGGGGCGGATGGTGGAGGTGGACGCGGAGAGGTGGTGGGGAATTTTGGGGGGAGCAGCAGCTGGTGGGAACGGGGGAGGAGAGAATTTTCTGGTGGCTTCCGAGCTGGTGCTGGTGTGTGTTTGGCCTTGGGCTCACGCAGCAGCAGCGGCGTTAGCTAGGGTTGCTGCCGCCGTCACTGGTCTCCCTCCCTCTCGAGCAGAGGACGAAGCGCTCTTCGTTTCTTGTCTTGGGACCAACCGCCGTCGAATCTATGGCCTCCTCTTTATTTGTGCTAGTTGTAATGTCAGATTTGCCGTCGTTCTGACTGTGCAGGGAAATATGTTGTGATGGGAAAGCTGTTGTTCTGAGTTTTATATTATTTAACAGCTTACTTGGCTGTAAGTTGAGAAATTGTCTGAACTACCCTCGTAGCCATGAAAACGAACAAATAACACATGGATAAAAAAAACTCATGGATCACTATATAGTACCATGAATAAGTAAGGATATACACACCAAATAATTCATCAAATACACCTTTCTCCAAAGCACACATACATATCATAGAGCTAGATAGCAATTTAACCAAAATACATATCATGCCATTACACTAGCTAGCACAAATAATTCCAATCTCCTCCAGCATTGAGTTCGTGCTAATCCCGTGTAGTGCACTCGTGGGATTATCACTGGCCAATGGTATTGCTTGCTTTTGAATCTTAGGGATGCAATTCCCGTCCGAATCGCATCAATCAACCTGCTTATCACGTGAGTTGTGAGTTGGAGTCTCTGATGAAATCATAAAGCGCAATGTAACATAGGGTAACTCTCTTCTATGTAACCGAATCGTAAAAAGAGATAATGTAGTAGGATACTTTTTTTAGAGCATGCAAAATGGCGGCCAGAAGGCAGAGAATGGAAAGGGTTGACCACCGAAGTGAAAAGGTTGTGATGCAAGATTGTCATGGAGACTAGGGAACATGGACATTTCCGCCCCACGGTGGAGGTAAATACTTACTCTTGCTTGTCTGGAATTACGTGTATCGGTTACAGTTGGAGTGTAAAAAAATGTGCGTCGAAAGAATATGTATGTGAGAATTGTGAGAGTATGTGATATGTCTGGATGGATCGATCTCAGGCCGTGTCTTATAAAATATGACACGACCGGGTTACATTAATGGCGTAGTGAGCAGTAATTGAAGGGGATCGTAGACAGAAAACAAAAAAATTCCTACCGACGATAACCTTAAACTAGCCAAGATCTATACTATGCAGATATACTAATACGGAGGAGATCAGAATACATACCCTTGTAAACCGGAAGCGGGATTACGTTCCCGCACAAACGTTGTCGGTGGAGACGACGACACCGACCTCAGGATCGTGTAGTGGAAGAAGACAGCTCCCAGCACCAAACAATGGTGCCTCGCGGTTCCACACACGTACGGTGTCGATGACGACCTCCGGGCTCCAGATCCAGTAGAGCAGCGGAAGTGGAAGAATGGATCTAGCAGCACGGCGGTGTGCGTATAGTGGAAAGACTTCCCTCCTCATACGCAGCTCCGGAAATGGAACCACGCTCAAGGTAGGAGAGAAGAAGGAGAGAATTGGTGAATTTCCAAGCCATGAGGCACTCCTATATAAAGGAGGAGGAGGTCCGGCTGCACATAACCGAACTAGAACCGAAAACCGAACCGAAAAAAACCTAACCGTAACCAAATTTCAGGTTTTTATGGTTAGCGGTTAGGTTACAGTTAGCAAAATATCTAGCCGAAAGGAACTCGGTTAATTCGGTTTAAAACCGAAGAGATATGGTTAAACCGAAATAAACCGAATTGCTAAACTGAGTACATAATCTCACGTGAAGGCCCAGCCCAATTTTCACAAAACCTTATATATAACGCGTGCGATGCTTATAATACACAAAATGTAGCCTATCCCGCTGGTTTGTACTTCGATTATTTGGTGTTTGTACAGTAGGTCGTGAGTTCGACCCCAATATTCGCACCAATTTTTCTATTGGCCGAAATTTCATTGCCTTTTTGTTTTTCACCCAAGCAACACATCCAGGTCTGATGTATAAAATATAAAAATGAAATATATGATCCGAAAATTTAGGTGTTATTCCAAAATTCGCGTCAATTTTGGTTAGTTTGGTTATTACCGAAACCGAACCGAAAAGAAATGGTTATTACCGAAACCTAACCGTATTATTTTATAAAACCGTATTTACCGAAGTATCAAAACCGTATTTACCATATAACCATATAAACCGAACCGAATTAACCATATAACCGAACGCGCAGCCTTAGGAGGAGGGAGGCCAACCTCCTTGGCTCCCCCATGTGGGACTAAACCCCACATGGGGTGCGCCGGCCAAGGGAGGCAGCCGGCCACCTAGGTAGGCCCCATTCGGCCCACCCTAGGTCGGCTAGGCCCTCCCCCCCCCATTTCCCAAATGGGTTTTTTCCCTTAATGGGCCTCTAAGGCCCATTTATGATTTAATGACTTTAAAATTCGAATTAAATTAAATAAAAATATATTTAATTACTAATAACACTTATTAATATTAAATACATATTATTTAATTCATTCGGACCCTGAAACATATTTCGTTGCCCTCCGATCTCCATCGGACATGTCCGGAACATTTCCGGAGTCTCCGGTTTCTTTTCTCTCTAAATCCAATCTAATCGTCACCCACCCTTAAGTGTGTTACCCCACGGTTCGGGATCACTCCAGACATGATCGAGACAGTTCTCTGATCAATGACTAACAGCGGGATCTGGATACCCATGATAGCCCCTGTGCGTCCACGAATGTCTTTTATCGTTTGAACCTTTAGACGTCCAGTCTCATCCTCTTGCCTAGCGATACTTAGATTGTCCGAGCGTCGTTCTCCGGTATCACGATTACCGAGCATGACCTCGTCATCGACAAATCTATCTTTACTCGTCTGTGATATTACATCCCCGTGACCTAGTCACATGCTTGCAAGCTCATTGATGTAATCTCACCGAGTGGGCCCAGAGTATCTATCCTGCTATGTGGATTGGCAATTCTCGCTCTTGATCACTCGCTTCTACTGCTTCCTTCCGATACCCGAAAGTGTCACCTTTATTGTCACGCTATATAAGACATGTCGTTTGATGCGATCAGCCGCACCTTCCAGAAGCAGAGATTTGATATGATCCCACGGTCAAAGGTATGAACACTACGTTTCTATATTTTGGGTATGTCCATCAAATCATTCACCCAATGATATGACTCCGTTGTCAACTGACGTAATTGTCCATGATCAGGAAACCTTGATCATCTGTTACCCAACGAACTAGTTAAATAGAGGCTATTAGGGACCTAATTGTTTACATACCACACGTGTATTAATGTTTCCGCTTAATACAGTTATAGCACGGTATAAAACTTATTATGAACAATTGAGATATGACAAATAAAATCACTTTATTAATTGCCTCTAGGGCATATCTCCTTCAGTCTCCCACTTGCACTAGAGTACAATTTAATCTAGTTTACAACTTGGTAAAATCTTAACACCTATAGCAATATTGGTGCATGCTTGTCTCGTGTAAGAGGAAGCAAGTAAACAAATCTCCCACATTGAGATCTGTATGTGCTTTGCAACACTTCTATGTCACCTAGTTTGACATCATCCCGTATCTTATGATAATGGTGAAATATATGCTTTGTCGATGGAGTGAGACTCAAAATTTCGCGCAGCATGAGTCTTAAAAGTCTAAAAGATCTATTAAGGGAAACCAGGCATGCTCGGGAAAACTGCTCAGTCCAATCACACTTGCTATTTTCAAAATAGCCATATATTCCTATACCTATGTAGATTATGCGACAGTGCATTCATATGCAATTTCGCAAGCTAACCCTTCTATGAAACAAATGACTTCTCCTGTATGAGATTTCTAGCCATATGGGTCAGTGTCATAACTTGCATCATCGTAACCCTTTTATGGCAAGTTGTCTCTTCACTCTCACCCATACAAGAAACATATCTTCAGTTCTTTGTAGACACTGAAGGAAATACTTACATTTGTTCATTGATCCATCCAGGATCACTCTAGAACCCGTTCTTCAACCAAGAACTTGGGTCACACCAAGTCGAGTTTTCAGTATGATAGAATCTATGTCTGAGGCATAGAGGATGTCGGACATCCAGTTCTTTCAATAACTATCACTGAAACTTAATGTTTTATCTAGTCATACAACCAAGAACTTTTTTCTTCGCTTGTTCTATTCTGAAACATTTCAGAATCTTGACCTAGAAAAATATTCCTGACCTAATGTTATTAAGCCCTCTTGATCTATACAAATTACAGATCTAAAGCCTAATACTCTAAACTTCATTCACAGAAAATTTAATCACTTAAATAATCATTCATACTTTACTAGAGGATCTGTATCATTCTCTATATGTCATTACATATAAAGTTTGGAATGACACCTAGCTCCCACTCAAATATGCCTTCCGCATATAAGACAAGGGAATTTCCGTTTAGCTCCCACTCAAATATGCCATTCACATATTAGATCAAGAAAAGCTACTCAGCTCCCACTCACTTCTTTAAAATGCAGGTTTCTTCAATTATTTTAGACGACTCCAAAATCCTTTGATCACATTATCAAAGTGAAAATTCCAGCTCCGATATGCTTGCTTCAGCCCATGAATGGACAACTGAAGTTTGCATACGTGTCTAGCATCCTTAGGATCAACCAAACCTACTCGTTGTACCGATTACAACTCTTTTGTAATGTTGCCATTAGGGAACATGGTTTCTTTATCCAACTATCAATTTCTCAATTGAAAACAATTGCTAGAACCATCCTAAACAGACTTAGGCATCGCCACTTGAGACAAAATCTCGTTGCGGTCAACTTTTGAATTAGTCAAAACCGTTTTATGACAAATCGATCCTTATAGACGGTTGCCTTTTCGTCAGCGTCTATTTTCTCATAAAATTCCATTTCCTCTACCCAAGTCATTACTTGGTAATCATACATGGATTTTATCTCGGATTATATATATGGCTCATAGCCATTTCTCGGACTTAGGTCCACCATCGCTTCTTGTAGTTCGTAGGTATTTTCATGTTCCATCAACATGACGTTTCATAACAAGATAGTCGTAGCACATAGTGCGGAAACTATTCTCGTATGCCTACGGTCTTAGTATGAGCTTAGAGCATCATGATCATTATCATTAGCTTTCTTTCATCTGTGGAGGATGATATCGGAACAGTTTCCGATACCGGAACAGTTTCCGTTGCGTCACTCTGATGTCTGGAGAGGAAGTTCATTAACTCCGTCTTGCTCTACTTTCTTTCTCACTTATATCTTCAGACAAGAACCTATTTCTTGAGTAAGGTATATTCCGGCAACAATTTTACCTTTTTGTCGTGAGACGCGTACCCAATTAATTCTTTAGGTACACTACAAAGATTTATCCATTTTAGGTTTGATCGTATCAAAACACTAAAATACCGAAACGACAATCTAGGCTAAAAAGCCATGCCATAACTCATATGGTATTGCCTCCATGGATTTAGATGGTTTCCCTATTATCTAAAGTGAATGTTTTGTTCCTACCATATGACTCTAGTGATCACTATAATTCGATAAGAGATTTTATTGATCACACACAATCCAATATTGTGTGATTACGACGTCCTAACACACCATAACATTGTGGTGTTCCATACGGCGTAATTTGTGAAACTCTTTTCACAAGTCTTTCAATGACATGCCAAACTCATAACTCAAATCCTTGTTTCCTCGATCTGTATCGTAGGAAATTGATTATCTTGTTAAGTTTATTTTCCTACTTTACTTCTGAACTTATTTGAATTCATCAAACTTTTCAGACCAGTATTTCATTAAGTGGATGCCCATACATCTACTTAAATCAATCATTGGTAAAGTTTACTAAATAATGATGATTTCCACTACACGTTGAAATACTTCATTGATCCACACACATCAATTATGTATGATATTCAATAAGTTACACGCCCGTTTCCAGAAAACAGTGTCTTGGTTATCTTGCAAGTGTCATAAGATCAAAATCTAAAGACTCGGAGATCCATCGGAATGGAGCTACTTTATGCTTATAACTTTGACATGACTCAAAACGTGAGTGCCACATGAATGTGGTGTCATTACTAAATTTGTATCCTTTGGCATTAATATTATAAATGTATGAACTACTACCATCTAGATCCACATATGAACATTCCATTCACGATCGGTGTATGATCATTAAAGATATCGCTCATAAATGTAGGACAACGATTTATCACTAACAAATATGAATGATTGTCTCGCAAGAGGGAGACACGCTTATAATGATCATGCTAACAAGCGACCAAAAGGAATATTTGTTCAAATCCAAATTAATCCAAATGGTGGATGTCGAGAGAGAGTGTTTATGGCCATCACAACATGTTGCCTGCCATCATCAACACACATTGTCTTCTCATACTTCCAAGCTACTCAAGCAGAAAATCTTGTTTTCATAAAACATGACTAGTATCACAACTTGGTCACTGCAGTGAGTACTTTGTTTAGGTCAAACATTTATAATGCGTATACCGTATATATATCATCATCATTGATGACTTTTCGGCGATCTGTTTCATCTTCTAGATTCTGCAATGCAATGAAGAATTCATGAAGGTGAATGATTCCCCTTCATGACATAGTCTATGACAAACCATTTGCACCTAGTGTCAGTGGAATAATTAACCCGCGACTTACTCAAAGCCAAAAAACAGCGACTTAATGATCACGCTATTATTGGGCCGTGTAAAGATGGGCCGACCAAAGATCGCGACGTACCAAATGAAGGTTCCAGAAGGTCGGCGTTAACTTGCCTTGGAAGACAAGAAAGACAATCGGCTTCGTGTAGAACTCTTGTAACCTGACGAGGCTCTGTGTATATAAAGAGACTCGCAGGACTTAGAGGAGGACAAGCTATCAAGCCCTCGAATCCTAGTTCATACGGCGAGTACCGAGATCGGATCACCTCCATTGTAACACCACATATATCATATCAATACCAATCTAGGGTAGGCAGGAAGTAGGTCTTTACCTCACATTGAGGGGCCGAACCTGGGTAAATCTGTGTTCATCTTTGTTCCTGCGATCCCAAGCTCAGAGACGATTGACTAGCGTAATCCCACACCTACGAAGTCATCCATGACATCTGACGTGACAAACCCACGACAGTTGGCGCCCACCGTGGGGCCTGCGGTCAAGAGTGTCACGTTCCGCGCAGGATCGATGAAAGGAGCTGAAGATCTCGCTGTCGGCCGCGTCATCACGGTTGACGCACACCTCTCATTGACGATTCAAGCTGGGGACCGGAACACGATTACCTGGAAACCGGCCGCGTCATCCCGTTTGGATCTATCAACGTCTTCGTCGGTTTCATCGGTCGCAGATCTGTTAGCTCAGCCCAAGAGGGCGACTCAGTAGAAGAAGTCGCTGAAGACGAAGAAGAGTCCGTGGAGAGCATGGACTCGCAAGAATTTGGGTCCATCATGCCCGCCTTTGAAGAAAGCTACTGGGACTACGCACCAGTGCCAGAAGCGGCACGAATTGGGGTCTATATGGCCGGAGGGGCAAGTACGTCAGGAACTGCAGGAGAAGCCGAAAGATCGGCACCCCCCGGCAACCCGCTACTTATCTCGGTGTCAGCCGCAAACACTGCTGTCCGTGCAACAGAAATAGAGGCCGCCAGGGCCGAGCTCCTGTACGAGGTTCGAAGGATGGAAGAAGAGCGCTACAGGCTCGAACAAGTGAACCAAGGAATCCAACAGGAACGGCAAAGGATAGCCGCGCTCGCCGGGACTCAAGGACAAGTTAACTCGCAGGCACAGGCGCGGGCGACTCAACCAACGGTAGAATTCCCACCCACTCCAGCTGTAGGTACCAACAGGCGGAACGTGACGCTCCAAGGACTGAAAGATGCTTTCGTCAAAAACTTCCAAGGAACCTGCAAGCGACTCTGCAATATAGAAGATCTAGAGCGTTGTATTCAGAGGGAAGGTGAATCAAGCCGTCACTGGATGAGAAGGGTGGCAGAAATAATACACTCTTCAGATAATATACCACCAAGCTCAGCCGTCCTGGTCATGGAGAAAAACTGTAAGTTCGAGCCGCTGATCCATAAACTAGGTCGCATGAAGGATAAAGTCAAGAGTCTCAGCGAAGTAATGGCCGCGGCTAACAAGTACGCCGGCTCGGACAAGACCAGGGACGCGTCAGATGGAGAAGAGGAGAAGGTCGCTGTCGAAGGAAAGAAAAATATCAGCAAGCCTCAACAGCAACAAACCAGCCACAACAACGCGAATCAAAACAAGCGCAAGGGTGAAGAAGGAAACTCTGGGCTTGTCGCCAATACACGTGGAGGATTCAGGGGCCAACGAGGAAGAGGCCGAGGAAATGGCTCTCGTCCAATTAATATGGAAGAAGTTTTTAGTCGGCCGTGCGATCTTCACACAGGAGGTGATGGGCGGCCAGCAGACCATACCAAGGCGCAATGCAACTATTACAAGAGGTGGAAAGAAGAAAGCCCACATAACAGGGGAAACTATCACGAAGGAAACCCTGGTGCGGCTCATGGTTCAGGCGTCGGGCAGCACAATGCGAGTAATCCCAAGCAGGTGGGGCAGTACCACACAATAGTTATCAACACCTCCAAGAGGGAGGAGAAATTAAGTCGCAGAAGCCAGCAAGTGAACGCCGTGGCACCAGTAACCCCCAATTGGCTAAAGTGGTCAGAACATGCAGTAACTTGGAGCGCGACGATCACCCGCCACAAGTGCGAGAACCAGGGAAGCTGGCGCTAGTTGTGGCACCCATGTGGCAGGATACAAGCTAACCAAAGTGCTTATGGACGGAGGAAGCAGCATAAACATCATGTACTATGACACGTTCAAGCGCTTGGGGCTCACGGATTCCAGCCTGCAACACACGACGACCGTATTTCACGGCATCGTCCCAGGAAAGTCAGCACAGCCAGTGGGAAAGATAACCCTGGGAGTAACCTTTGGGACGGAAGAAAACTTCAGAAGCGAGTTCATATGCTTCGAAGTGGTAAAATTCCAAAGCCCGTATCACGTTGTTCGGACGAACAGCCTTCGCCAAGTTTATGGCCAGGCCCTGCTACGTTTACCTACAGTTGAAGATACCAGGACCAAGAGGGGTCATCACGGTGCACGGCGATAGAGAAAAAGCAATAGAGTGCGAGGAAGGAGATGCGGCCTTCGCAGAATCAGCTGTGCCGCTGAAGAGCTAAAGAGTTATAAGTCGCAGGTGGATCCCAATGATATGAGCGTAGTTACCACGCCATCTGCCGAACCACCAATGAATTCAAAGCGGCCCAAGACACCAAGCAGATAGACCTTGTTCCTGGCGACTCATCTAAGCAGGCGAGCATCGGAGCGCACATGGAAAAAGAACAGGAGCGGGCCCTCATCGCTTTCCTTCAGGAAAACAAGGACATCTTCGCATGGAAACCATCAGATATGCCAGGGGTACCAAGGGAATTGGCAGAACATAGCCTTAACGTGAACCCTTTGGCCAAGCCAGTAAAGCAACCATTGCGGCGTTTCCACGATGATAGGAGAAAAGCGATAGGGGAAGAATAGCTCGCCTATTGGCCGCAGGATTCATCACAGAAGTATATCACCCGGAGTGGGTGGCAAACCCAGTCCTGTTATGAAAAAGAACGGCACATGGCGAATGTGCATTGATTACACCAGTCTAACAAAGCCTGTCCGAAGGACCCATTTGCCTTGCCAGGATTGACCAAGTGATTGATTCAACGGCCGGATGCGAGTTGTTATGCTTTCTAGATGCCTATTCAGGCTACCATCAAATCAAGATGAAGAAGGAGGACAGGAAAAACATCCTTCATCACACCCTTTGGGGCCTTTTGCTACGTAAGCATGCCCTTTGGATTGAAGAACGCAGGTGCGACTTACCAGAGGTGCATTCAAAATTGCTTGCATGAGCAGATAGGTCGCAACGTTCACGCCTATGTGGACGACATTGTGATTAAATCGCAAGTGTGCCAGGATCTCATCAGTGACTTGGAAGAGACTTTCACAAATCTCAGAAGATACAACATGAAGCTCAACCCGACAAGTGCGTTTTGGAGTACCAGCGGGGAAGCTATTGGGGTTCATAGTGTCAGAAAGAGGCATTGAAGCCAACCCTGACAAGATAAAGGCTGTAATGGACCTCCAAAAACCAGAAAAGATCAAGGATGTACAGCGACTTACCGGTTGCGTCGCGGCTTTAAGTCGCTTTATATCAAGACTGGGAGAAAAAGCCCTGCCTTTATACAGATTGCTGAAAAAGTCAGATACCTTCGTTTGGGATCAGAAGCCGACGAAGCTTTAACAGCCCTGAAGAGTCAGTTGACAAATGCTCCAGTTCTGGCGGCTCCAAAAGATAAAGAGCCCATGCTGTATACATAGCTGCAAACTCTCGTGCTGTAAGCGCCGTGATGGTTGTAGAAGACAAGAGCCAGGAAAGGAGTACCCAGTCCAAAGGCCAGTATACTACGTAAGTGAAGTGCTCACGGCTTCAAAGCAGCGTTACCCTCAGTGGCAGAAGCTAGTGTTTGGAGTGTTCATGGCGAGTCGCAAGCTGAAGCACTACTTCCAGGAACACCCAATAACTGTGGTCAGCTCGGCACCGCTGGCAGACATCATCCGCAATCGCGAAGCCAGGAAGAGTAGCCAAGTGGGCGATCGAGTTGGGTCCACACCATATAAGTTACGAGCCGCGCACATCAATTAAGTCGCAAGCTCTCGCAGATTTCATCAATGATTGGACAGAAATTCAAGTCGCTCCCAGCATGGCAGAAACAAAATACTGGACCATGCACTTCGATGGGTCAAGACAGCTACAAGGCTCGGGGGCTGGAGTTGTACTACTCCCCCAAGGGAGACAAGCTAAGATACGTGCTCCAAATACACTTCAATTGCACAAACAATGTGGCAGAATATGAGGCATTGCTTCACGGACTCCGTATAGCAAAGGAGATGAATTCAGTCGCATACGTTGCTTTGGAGACTCAGATTTGGTAGCTCAACAAGTTTCTGGAACATGGGACAGTAAGGATGCAAACATGGCTGCATACAGAAGAGAGGTGGACAGAATTGCTGGACACTTCACTGGCTTCCAAGTTGAACATATTGATCGAGACAAAATGAAGCAGCAGATGCCTTGTCTCGGCTTGGATCCAATAGACAATCAGTCCCGCCCAATGTTTTCTTGGATGAGTTGCATAACCCATCAGTTAAGCCTCCAGCAGAGATTGACATCGCAGAGCCAGATGACGATTCAACTTTAGTCGCAGCCCTGCATGAACAGCCAGGCATGGACAGAGCCATATGGCATATTTAAGTCGCGGAGTGCTACCAGAGATGAGGTAGAGGCGCGCAAAATAACACGGCGATCCAAGGCCTACACAATAATAAACAATGAGCTATACAAGCGCAGCGTTCGGGACATTCCAAAGATGCGTATCACCAGAAGAAGGACGAAAAATCTTGCACGAAATTCACGCAGGCGATTGTGGCCATCATGCTTCGTCAAGATCTTTGGTGGCAAAGGCGTTCAGACATGGTTTCTTCTGGTTAACGGCGCTAGCAGACGCTGAGCAGATTGTCAGAGTGTGCGATGGATGCCAAAGATACGCCAGGCAAGATCATATGCCAGCTCAAGCACTTCGTACAATACCCATCACATGGCCTTTCGCCGTATGGGGTTTTGACATGGTAGGGCCCTTCAGACGGTCCCCAACGGGAAAAACTCACCTCCTGGTCGTGGTGGACAAATTCACAAAGTGGATAGAAGCAGAACCCGTGGGAGATTGTGAAGCTGAAACAGCAGTCAAGTTCTTGAAGAAGGTCATATTCCGCTTTGGATATCCCCATAGTATCATTACAGACAACGGGAGCAACACCTCTGAAGGAGCTACACAAATATTTTGTGCAAACAATGGGATAAGGCTGGACCTCACGTCAGTATCACATCCACAGAGCAATGGACAAGCTGAGCGAGCTAACCAGGAAATCTCCATGGAATTAAGCCGCGCCTTATTGAAAAGGTTGAAGCATCTCCAGGATGTTGGGTGGAGGAACTGCCAGCCGTGCTATGGAGCTTAAGAACAACCCCTAACAGATCCACAGGATTTACACCATATTTATGGTCTATGGAGCAGAAGCGGTTATGCCCAGCGATATCATACATGATTCACCAAGAGTTGCGGCCTATGTCGAAGCAGATAATGAAGCAGCTCGGCAGGATTCTGTGGACACATTAAAGGTCAGAGATTTGGCAGCATCAAGGTCAGCGGTATATCAGCAAGACTTGCGACGCTATCATGCCAGACGCATCAGAACCCGCACCTTTCAAGAAGGAGACCTAGTGCTGCGACTCAAGCAAGACCACAAGGGAATGCACAAGCTATCCTCTCCATGGGAAGGACCCTACATCATCAGCAAAAAACTAAACAATGGATCATACTATCTGCTGGATGTGAGGGAAGAAAGCAGTGATCGCCATGATTTCGAGGATCGTCTAGAAGCGCCTCGCCCTTGGAACGTCGCGCAACTGCGACCTTACTACACATAAAAAAGCTAATCAGAGCTAAGTTTCATCTTCCAGCTGCCTATAGCTGAGTATCATCCTAGCCACTAAGGGCTCCTGCTTCAAAATTGGTCGCCACCTAGGCGCGACCTGCAACACCTGTATCAGAAATCGGCCGCCACCTAGGCGCGGCCGTACCTTATGTATCAAAATCGGCCGCCACCTAGGCGCGGCCGTATGTCTCAAACGGGATCGCCGCCTACGTGCGACCCAACCCTATGTATAACACTCGGTTGCCACCAAGGCGCGACCTTATGTGTCATCATAACAAAGCTGCTTATAGCTATATATCATTTGTTTCTTGGGGGCTTTGTACCCTGAAACAGCCAACTTACTGGCAATTATCAAATTACCTTAAGTCGGATTGCAACTTGCATTATGCGTCCAAAGTACTGGGGTGTGGCGTCAATCGAGCTTGATTGCCTATCATGGCCGCTCTCGACCCTGAACACACATGTTCCTAGGAAATACTGAGTCGCGCGAGTGCCCACTTAATGGATTCAGAAAGGCCTAACTAGAGGTCAATGTACTGCTTATAGTACGGCAACACCAATTGCAATTGCTTATATCTTAACAATTGTTTTTTATCTATGATATCAAGTTACAGGTGACGATCTTCAAAACCTCTGAGAAGAATTGAGATGATTATCAAGTCACATCAGCTCAATCCTTGGGGGCTACAATATATTATCATCAAAAATTTGAAGATTGGTCATCATCAAGTGCTGAAGCTATCATGCTAACCTTGACAAGTAAGAAGCTCACGAAGCCAGATGCATCTTCCAGGCCGCCCAAAAGTGCGAGTAAAAGCCAATCCAACGTGATCATGAGTCGCAAAGCAAGGAAGTGCAAGCCAGAAAGAAAAAGTGCAGCCTAAACGTTCAAGGAACCTTCAAGATCAAGAAAACATATCAAGATATCCTATGAATTTCAGGCTACACTTGGGGGCTAATGTCGGGGGAATAATTAACCCGCGACTTATTCAAAGCCAAAAACAGCGACTTAATGATCACGCTATTATTGGGCCGTGTAAAGATGGGCCGACCAAAGATCGCGGCGTACCAAAGGAAGGTTCCAGAAGGTCGGCGTTAACTTGCCTTGGAAGACAAGAAAGACAATCGGCTTCGTGTAGAACTCTTGTAACCTGACGAGCCTCTGTGTATATAAAGAGGACTCGCAAGACTTAGACAGGACAAGCTATCAAGCCCTCGAACCCTAGTTCATACGGCGAGTACCGAGATCGGATCGCCTCCATTGTAACACCACATATATCATATCAATACCAATCTAGGGTAGGCAGGAAGTAGGTCTTTACCTCACATTGAGGGGCCGAACCTGGGTAAATCTATGTTCATCTTTGTTCCTGCGATCCCAAGCTCGGAGATGATTGACTCGCGTAATTCCACACCTACGAAGTCATCCATGACATCTGACGTGACAAACCCACGACACCTGGCAACGTTGTCTGTCATCCAGTGATCGAGTTGAGCGAGGCGTCTCAATGTCATCAAATCTGACCAATGTCATCTGGTATGACTGCCACATGCTCTTTTAATGTGAGTGTTCTCTTCCATCTTAGTTGAGAAAGGAACCTGATTTACGATGCATACAGATCAATCTCAGCGACCAATCGCGATCTGTCAACACGCACCCATAGTTCATTCTCAACGGCAGAGATCATAGCATTCACTGGACTATAATGAAATTATCCGCACAAACTTTTGACAATCCGAATTATCCTTTTGTCAGCGGAATCTCCGGTTTTATCTCCTAGCGAGCTAAAAGGTTTGGAACAGGGAGTATCCTCAAGCTACGGTATAAAAATATGAAGTTTGGACCCCAACCCTTTTTAAGTTTCTCAAAACGCAGGAATTTGCCTAAGCCTAAATTGGCTATAGAAGAGGTTATCATCTACAAAGGTTTTGCAAAACATAAAGACTTTGTTCATAATAAAATATGGGTTCAAGTTTTTCAAAATAAAATTACTAGAACTCCCACTCAAGACGAGTATCCCTCGCATCGTCTTAGTGATTACACAACCCCCATTTTTTTTTCTTTTTGAACACCATTACCGTAGGGAAAGTCCCTACGGTTAAAATTTTCTCATTAATAATCCGGTGGTCAAAAAAGGTTACATCACGGTGGTTGGAAGGTTAGAGATGTATACATGAGGTATGAAAAAAGACTACGTAGCTAGATTCCTGAGCCAAGCAAGAAAAGGTTGAATCAGAGAGTGTTTTACACGATAGATGAGTGTTTTACACATCCCCCATTCATTACACTACACCCATCGATCAGGTAGATAGCATAACTTCAAAGGAGGACATCGTATATCGATCACATCACCGCATGTGACTTGTGCTTAACCTTTCGGTACTTGTGTTCCGAGGCCATGTCTGTACATGCTAGGCTCGCCATAACACCCTCTGACGTATTTGCGCGTGCAACGTGGCTTACACCCACTGTATGCGAACGAAGAGACGAGTGTAACCGCAATGCGGCGTACCCCGTAACGTAAAACTTTATTGGTGGTGCACGACAGAGGGAGAACACTATTATCGGAATTTTGGGTGGGATCATCTTATATTACTACCGCCGTGTAACTAATATATAGACATATATATATACATACACAATATAAGATGCACACAATCTACATAACATCTAAAATGAAATGTAATGCGACATGATATGGTCTCCTCCACGCCGATGGTCTCCTTCGCGCCGACAGTTTATAAACAATTTAATAAACCTACCGTGACCATATCACATTGCCCCTGCAAAATAAAGTTAGACGCTTTCTACTTTATCTTTTGCATATTTTACGTGGCTGCTAGGACTTTTGCACAAGAACCGTTTCTTACCTACGAATACAACCACAACAGCGATAAGACAATTGTCTCTATTACACCCCTTTCGGGGCCCTCCATTGCAAATGCTATATCAACTATTGACAGACACGCGCCAGCCACATATACGGTACAAGCCGCATGTCAAGTGTGGAACCAGTCTCGCGTAAGAGTACGCGTAAAGTCGGTCCGGGCCGATTCATCGAACAATGCCGCGATATGAACGAGTGCACGCGAGAGGGTAACAAATGTAGAATCGATGCCCACATTCAACATGTGTTCTAACAGTACAGATATATCTACGCATAGACTGGCTCTGATACCACTGAAGGGGATCGTAGACAGAAAACAAAAAATTTCCTACCGACGATAACCTTAAACTAGCCAAGATCTATACTATGCAGATATACTAATACGGAGGAGATCAGAATACATACCCTTGTAGACCGGAAGCGGGATTACGTTCCCGCACAAACATTGTCGGTGGAGACGACGGCACCGACCTCAGGGTCGTGTAGTGGAAGAAGACAGCTCCCAGCACCAAACAATGGTGCCTCGCGGTTCCACACACGTACGGTGTAGATGAAGACCTCCGGGCTCCAGATCCAGCAGAGCAGCGGAAGTGGAAGAATGGATCTAGCAGCACGGCGGTGTGCGTATAGTGGAGAGACTTCCCTCCTCGTACGTAGCTCCGAAAATGGAACCATGCTCAAGATAGGAGAGAAGAAGGAGAGAATTGGTGAATTTCCAAGCCATGAGGCACTCCTATATAAAGGAGGAGGAGGGAGGCCAACCTCCTTGGCTCCCCCATGTGGGACTAAACCCCACATGGGGTGCGCCGGCCAAGGGAGGCAGCCGGCCACCTAGGTGGGCCCCATTCGGACCACCCTAGGTCGGCTAGGCCCTCCCCCCCGTTTCCCAAATGGGGTTTTTCCTTAATGTGCCTCTAAGTCCCATTTATGATTCAATGCCTTTAAAATTCGAATTAAATTAAATAAAAATATATTTAATTACTAATAACACTTATTAATATTAAATACATATTATTTAATTCATTCGGACCCCGAAACATATTTCGTTGCCCTCCGATCTCCATCGGACATGTCCGGAACATTTCCGGAGTCTCCGGTTTCTTTTCTCTCTAAATCCAATCTAATCGTCATCCACCCTTAAGTGTGTTACCCCACGGTTCGGTATTACTCCAGACATGATCGAGACACGTTCTCCGATCAATGACTAACAGCGGGATCTGGATACCCATGATAGCCCCTGTGCGTCCACAAATGTCTTTTATCGTTTGAACCTTTAGACGTCCAGTCTCATCCTCTTGCCTAGCGATACTTAGATTGTCCGAGCGTCATTCTCCGGTATCACGATTACCGAGCGTGACCTCGTCATCGACAAATCTATCTTTACTCGTCTGCGATATTACATCCCCGTGACCTAGTCACATGCTTGCAAGCTCATTGATGTAATCTCACCGAGTGGGCCCAGAGTATCTATCCTGCTATGTGGATTGGCAATTCCCGCTCTTGATCACTCGCTTCTACTGCTTCCTTCCGATACCCGAAAGTGTCACCTTTATTGTCACGCTATATAAGACATGCCGTTTGATGCGATCAACCGCACCTTCCAGAAGCAGAGACTTGATATGATCTCACGGTCAAAGGTATGAACACTACGTTTCTATATTTTGGGTATGTCCATCAAATCATTCACCCAATGATATGACTCCGTTGTCAACCGACATAATTGTCCATGATCAGTAAACCTTGATCATCTGGTACCCAACGAACTAGTTAAATAGAGGCTACTAGGGACCTGGTTGTTTACATACCACACGTGTATTGATGTTTCTGCTTAATACAGTTATAGCACGGTATAAAACTTATTATGAACAATTGAGATATGACAAATAAAATCACTTTATTAATTGCCTCTAGGGCATATCTCCTTCAGTAATGTGCCATGATTAGTAACATCTGGATTAATACGAAGTTGTGTCGATCTGAATCATCCGTCTCGAATGCTTGGTAACACTCGTCTTCAATAGCGTCGTTTGGAGGAGTCGACACCCGAATGACGCTTTGGGAGCGGGTCTTCTAGGTGACACTTCGAGGAGTTGACCTGAGCTGGGTGCAGAATTTGGTCTTCGTTCAGGTGGCTTTACTTTTTCTTGACATGTGACATCCAGTGCAATTTAGGTCGTATCGTTGACTTGGTCCTTTCGTAAGTTTGTTGGGCCAAGTTTTTAACTTGGTCCCACCCGGTGGTGATCCTGATACCCTTCAATATGCGACACTTATTATTCGAGACACCAAAACCACGTTCGATAGTATTCCGAGTCGATGAGTGCACATTGTTGAAAATCTCTTCCTTTGAAGTTGGTCACTCTTCTCGACAAAAATCTGGTAAATTGTACGTTTGGTTTTTATAATGAGCTAGGAACCCCTTTTATTTGGATAACCAAAATCAACAAGGTAGTATGTACCTACACACACGAAAAAATGAAACTTGAAAACAACAATGCATATGTAACTCATGTGAATAATCTGTGTATGTGTGTGTGTGTGAGAGAGAGAGTATTACCATGGAGGGGTCAGGAACTCTTGCGGATACTTCTCATTCTGGGTGTGTATCATGTGTCGAACCCGGTCATTCGACAAATTTGTCGGCGAAGATTTTTATAACTCTTTTGTTGTTTCTTGACAAATTTATCCAAAATATTCTTTTACCATTGTCTACTCAAACAACCGCCATCCCTATTGTTTGGGAGGTTTTCATCCTTACATATGTCACATAAAACTATAATGTGGTATGCATCCTAAATAGCTTCTTCATTGCAAAGTAATAACAAGCTATACCAAAAACAACATTGCACAATTACTCGATGAAATTCATTTGCAATAGTAGCCAGCAACATCACAAGCATAGTCCTAGTAGACAACAACATCTATCATATCAATGAAACACATAACATGTTTCAATGCATATGAGCACCACATCACCGGTAGCAAGTAGCATCATAACAGTTTCACAACAATCGCTGCTGGCAGCATCACAACAATTGTACCAGTGGAAGCAAGCAACACAAAAAACATATATGAAGAAGAGAGGTGTGGGTGGATTACAATGCGTAAGATGAGGTCCATTGACGGTAACGGGGTCGTCCCGGAGGTCGGCGGCCCAAAAATGTTTGTTATGTTCCATCTAAACGGTCCCTTTGTTTTATCTAGTCACCAAAAAGAGACAACCGGTTGTCATCAGGTGGCCCAAAAAGATTATTGTAATATTTAGTTTTATAATTCGAAACTTTGAATTCATCTCTAATAATCTTAGCTCATGCTCTAGCTAGGATATCATTATTCATGCGTGGTGTCACCCATCGGCAATCTCATGTGAAAGCGCCTCGTTTATTATCACTTCTCATGTCGTCAACCGATTTGCCTCCTTTATTAGGAGTTTGGGACAACGGTTCATATGACTCTATTTTAGAGAAATTTCACTATCATGTAACTTAAGGTTCCTGATTTCTTATCATTAGATGGTCGTACATAATATAACCTAAATGTTGAGGCGTACATAATTTATTTTTCCATCATTACATGGTAGTGGTTCCGGTGTGCATCTTCAAACCTCGAAAGTATATCGTCTCATTATAGTCAACCTCACTCAACTTTGAACATAGGCTAACTTGCAGAACAAATAGAATGCCCGAATTCGTTCGTTGTGGGGTATGATCCGTTATGAAGCGCTCACTATTATGGAAACTGTTGAACCCGTAAAAACATGAAAAACAAGGTGTGATGCAAGAAGAACCAAGAAGCAAGTGCTACTTACGAGATATGAGAAAAAATCACTTGTTGACCTCTTGCATTCTAGGACCCTCTTAGTTACAACAACCAAACTTAGTCTTGTACTCTAGCTAAGCTTTCTCAATATACTCGTGATACATGTACATTCTGAAACACAATCGATATATTTACATATTCGAGGAATTGTGCATATGAAACCACCTAAAGATAACATTAGTTATGACAAGGCAAAAAAATGTTAGGATAGTGATTTACAAATTTAAGTTACCAAAAACGATATTTATAAGGATAAAAAATATAACTGTACAACACTAACCTGATATCAAAATATTTTGGCACAATGATGTGGTTAATTAGGCTAGCAATAGTTAATTTTTAGGAAATAAAGAATTATATATTAATAAAAGGATATACATGTAGAGATAGAACAGGTTGTGAAAAGTATAAAAGTTTAATATAAAATTGTAGGCCTAAAGTTCCGATGTCAATGTACTCCCAACATTATTGCACACTATGTGAATAAAGATGACGGGCTTATTAGTATGGATGCACTTACATAAATGGAAATATTATCTAAGATTATTGTCCATCAATGATGTCCTTTATATACGTGATGGCGGGTAGCCAACTTACGCATCTAAACTGTGGAGTAGGGAGGACGACCCTAAATTTTATATATTGTAATTGTATACATAGTTTATTTGAAAAAAGAGAACCATATAAAGAATACAACTATGTATTGATCACATGATATGTACTAATTATTGTGGCTTCCTAGCACAAATGAGAAATCGTGTACGCATGGTATCTCGGTGATCGATACATTCAGCTCTGAGTTTCATAAATCTTATATGTTTCAAATTACGTAGCTAACAAAAAATAATCTTATTTTACATGAAAAGCTATGTTCTTCTCATTGTAATCTCTTTCGATATAACGAGATAACATGCTCTTTCTACGTTATATTGGGCAAATTAAATTTATTAATTTCAACACGATTTTCACAAGCACATACTGAAGAAGGAGACAGCTACCACACGTTCGCATTTGAAGCCGGCCCCATGCATGGAGCTAGAATAGTTGTTTACCTTTGTTATCTCTGGTTAAAAGAGTTTTAAGTGTTTTGACCATTACAAAGTTTTTATGTGCGGTTTGATTTGTAGGATTGTTCCATGTGAATATTAAAAAATAAATCATTTGCAGTATCATACTAGTACATAGTGATAGATAAGGCAAGCCTCATCGGCAACGACATTCACAAGAGCCACGGTGAAAAAACATTAAATGCGTCAATGATGAAGCCTGCCAGAATTGGTTGCCGCTGCGCTAACCACATTGGCAATGAAAAACTGCAATGTCGTGGCCGTTGTGGGTAGTAACCTAGAGCATGATTTAGACAGATCCAAGGATTTTGCAAACAACAAGAAATGTTGATGCCATGACGCCAATGATGGAACCGACAGTCAAATGGATGCATGCCTATGTACGTTATCGGACTATGCAAGTTATATGCTGAAATGTTGGAGCAGCCAAGCTTATTTACTCTATATAAATGTTGAGCACAAAGCAGGCGTGTCCACAGCCCGGTTTGGGCTCTTAGGGCAGCTTATCTCAGCCATAGATTCACCCCCGAACAGTGTTTTTTTCCACCGTCCTTTCTTTGACAGCCGTTGGATGGTAATTTTTTCGTTTTTCACTCGCTGCTGGACACGGAACGTCCATGACGTGTGGGCCATCAGGCGCGAGAGGCCCACCTGCAGCACATCGTCCGCGTCGCCCTTCTTTTTCGCCTTTTACTGTCGCGGTAGATAGGGCCCCCGCGCGCCTCTTCCAGGCCGCGAAAGGGCAATGGGAGCTCGGGTGAGACCTAGCCACCAATCACCCCCTCGTTCCCGCACCCAATCCCCTCAGCCGCCTCCTCTCCTCCTCCCCCAATCCATGCTTCCTCTCCATCTCCACCAATCCACTCGGCTCGAATAGCCGGGGACCTGGCGGCGAGGAGGACGGGAACAGAGGAAGAAGGGATGGCGAGGTTGCTGCAGCCCCGGGCGAGATCGACGGCCAGGCCCCGGTGACGAGCAAGGGCGACAAGGGAGGAGCAGCCTCACCGTCTAGACCTCTGGATTCGGCGCCGACAGACTCCTTCTCCACGGGTAAGCGTATCTCGTCCTCCCCCAGCTCCCACAAGGAAGCTCTCTCCTCTTCCAAAATCAAGAAACCCCAACTCCTGTCAACCCAAGCATTCTGGCCATGCAATATCGGGATCTTGCTCTGATTTGAGGTTGTTGGTGCATCTGTTTTCTAGGGATTTCGTCGATCTGGTGCGCTGATCCAGGATATTTTGCTTTTCAAGAAGCCGTGCAACTGGCGAGTTCCTGCTAGGTTTCTTTGGGTTCTTTTCAGGAGCCGCTGGGTTTGTTGATGCTGTAGCTCTACACAAGAACGGCGACGGGATCATCTCTTTTGGGGACTTTCAGGTGCTGCGCAAAGAGTCCCATGGTAATGTGGCAAAAGCATTCCTTAATTTATTTGGGCAGCAGCTCAGCAAGACATTGTTTGAATGGAATTAAGCCATAGCACAAAAATGAATTACTAGCTTACTGAATATTGATTAGTGATTTTCAGGAGAAGGGGAATTCATTGGGGTTCCCGGGGTGGAAAGAGACTTCAATGGCTCAGACACCAACGGAGATGGTTTCCTGAATAAAGCCGAGTTTCACCAGTATGCATTCATTTCAGCCGTATCAAAGATCATTTTTTCTTGTGGTTCTTGATTTGCTTCAGGGACATTATTTTGACATGGTTTTCATGCTTCTTGAATAAAAACCGCAGCAGGGAGCTTGCGCCTGAGTGTCCGCTAGATGTGTCCTTGCCAGCGACCTCACTATCTCCAACCTACAGGTATACCTTGTTTATTTATTCTCCTGTGTCGCAGGTAGTTAATTGTTGAGTTGTGTGTTTTACTAAACCTAGCACTAATTTCTTGTTTAGTACTAAGGATTTGTTTCCTATAACTTGATTATCCAACTGTTAATTTGGTGATAAATAATTGTTCCCTGTCTCTATTACTCGAGTTTGTGTGATATCATTCTTGAAAAATAATCATATTGTCCCGTTGTGCTATATTTTTGGCGTTTCAACTTTAATAAGAAACTATCTCAATAAGAGGAATACAATTATGTTGCCCTCTTCCATTTTCTATGCTTTGGTTTTCACCAATATCATGATAAAGAAGTTGTCTGACATGGTGGCTTCCTTGATTATTTCACCAGCGACGCGGAAGGATGATATGACGAGGAAGGCAAAGAGGAGCTTGCTGTTCCAAGACTGGTATGTCCGCGTGCTCGGGTGCTCGCGACTCAATCTTCTTTTCGATCTTGCCTTGCCGCATTTGATTCGTTTTCCCAGCATGATTGGTTATCTTAGCTGCAATCTGGTTGTACTTGTGATTGCCTTTTGCTTTTGCAGCTATACTGCATAGCAAAAGTTAACGGACTGTTAAATTTTGATGTGAAGTTCATGCATTATCTACATAGCCCTCAATGCTGCTTTTTACTTGAAGCTTGCGTGTTCAGATATGGAATTGGACAAGAAATATGGAAAAGCTAATTTTCTTTGGTTCATCTTGTAGGATTCAGACTTGTTTAAGTTCAGGGAATAGCATTGTCCGGGCATACTGCTGTCAAGCTTGCTCTCTGGTTTTACTGCAGGAGTTCAGGGAATAGCATTGTCCGGGCATATACAAAGGTATATTAATATTTGCCTGGACAGAACAAGAGCTAAGTTTGAAACCATGGTAGCAGGCATTGCAGTTGTCTAAGAAACCATGTATATATGTGCTATGTAAAGCTTTACTCCATGGATGAATTAATGTGCTACTTATTTATATCTCAGGAGATGCTGATCTTGTAATGGTTGTTTGCTTCGCAGAATAGCTGATTTGGTGATACGTTCTTGGGTCACGAGGGCTAGCTTTAAAGTCGTGTTGCGGAGCTTGCAGGTTATCACATTCCTTTCAAATTTACCCCTGTTTTTCGGTGGCATCTACTCTTGCTTATGGAGCTTTTAGCAGATGTAAAGTGGCTGTACATATTTCTCCTGTACTGCCTGTTTCAGAATGTTTTCGTGCTAGAAATTATTGCTATAACCTAAGTAATGTGTATGACCTAAATTTTCTAAAGAAAGTTGTGTAATATTTTGTGGCAGCTCTATTGGACTCATCACCATCTGAAGATTGTGACTATCTTGCTTCGATGGAATATTTATCCTTTTTATTGGAATTAAGAAGGTATTGATTAGCGTATTCAAGGGTTCTGTCTCTGATTGCTTTCCCATACCATTGTTCTTTTGTTGACATTTTAAAGGTTACCTATAAATAGCTTCACTGCTTAAAATGGTGGGTCGTAATTAAGTTGCTTTGTATACCAATAGTATATAGCAGATAAAGTGTTCATGCATGCAGTTGAGTTTTCTGAGTTAAACATACTGATTAGTCTCCAGTTGCTCCTGAATAAGTAGTATGTTCCTAGAGAATTTGGCTTTTTTGCCTACCAATGATTTGTGAGAAATTCATTGAGACAACTATTCATGTTTAATTTGGCTTCAGTGCAAAACAATCAAATACTCTTTTCTATATAGCATTTGTGCTTATCTCTTTTGCCTCTTTTTAAGACATAACTGATTTTGATGGTTTGGACTGCCTGATACTTTTTCATCCACTATCAAAGGAGACCAAGGTTTAAATGCAAGCAATTAATTATCAGGTTGACTAACTTCTTTTCGTAAGTTCCTTACTTCAGGGCTGCTCAACAGATGTGTGGTCGTGGTGTATGATTTGTTCGTTCCTCCTTTGCTGTCGTCTCGTGGACTGCTGCTTTATTGTGTTCGTACAGGAGTTTGCTCTCTGATATGCTTATGTTCTTTCTAGCTCATCGCCTGAACCTTCTTGTTTCTAGCTTCAAAATGGTTATTTTTTTATGCCAATGAATCTATTCTATAGTTATCTTGTGATACCAAAGCACATGTAAGAATTAATATGCATATATTTTCTAGAAGTATCCACTACTTTACAACCCCCTAACTATATAAATGTTAACTATGATTTTGACGCATCAAATGGTATGGCATGGTTAATTAAACACTTATTTGAGTTTGGTGCTTATGTTCATGATCAGGTTTATGTTTGGATTATATTTGGTTGTCAATGGTCACTTTGCTTTTTTTTTCATGTTGTGACGATGGCAATTTTTACGGGGTGAGTATAGTACCAGTGCATATGACTTCACCATGCAAGACCACATGGTTTAGATATTTGATGGAAACCGTGGTGCTTTTGCTGCAGATTCAGTTGACCATTTAAAAATATATGCTTTGCTCCGGTTACTTTTGTGTAAAATATACACTTTCTTAAACATATGTGTTGTTATGTGTGGACAATGCATTTGCGTCTAGGGCTTGTAGGTCCAATGTTAGATTTGTTTCGATTAACTTGGTTCTGAATAATTCAATTTTTGTATACCAGAAGATATGCATATCTTGAGATGGTCCTGATGCATATCTTGAGATGGACCTGATGCTATTTTGAAGAGACCATGTTTATATGCAAGTGATTCTTGGTCCTATGATGCTTAAATTCCAGCATTGTTGGTCAGGTTAACACATTTAACTCAATATGTAACAAAAATGGGTTTTCATTGCAAAGTAGTTTAGGTTGTCAATGTTGAAGTGTATAAGTGAATTGTCTGGCCCTTTCCATCAGATCGGTCTTTTGGAATAGTGATCAGCGCATGAAGCTTGACATGGTATCAGAGCCAAGGTCTCGAGTTCGAGTCCTGGTTTGCGCAATTTGTTCTAAAATTGTTGCTACCCCCTCTTTGTCCACGTATAGGCCTCTTGAGCCATACCTCTGAGACTCGCGCGCCGTCGCTCTCTTCCGGTTGCACGTGTTGGCCTCTCCCTCCCCGAGTCACACGTGAGAGGGGGTGTTGAAGTGTATAAGTGAATTGTCTGGCCCTTTCCATCAGATCGGTCTTTTGGAATAGTGGTCAGCGCATGAAGCTTGACAGTCAATATGGTTCAGACGCATTATCCTGTGAATTTGATTTCCTTTTTGGCTGTCAGAACCACATATGGCATAAAATTTCTTTATCATATAGCTAGGTAGTTGTCTGATGGCCGAAGTAATTTTCACAAGGAATGTTTTGTGTCATATTTATTTCAGTGGTACAGAGTGTGAGAAATCGATGATGGGCATGTCGAACATTTTCTTATGAGGAAAACAAAACAGGTGCTTTTCTTTGCTCACTAAGTAGCTCTTGGTTTTCGTTGCTTCTCATATTAATTACCACAAAAATGAGTTTCAGTTCTTCATTTAAGAAGTAATGGAGGATATATCATATGTTTTGTTGCTACTATTTTCTCTTGCATATGTTGGTGGTGTATAATTTTGGTTATGTTTTAAATGGCAAGGTCGGGTAGACTGGCAGCCTGAAGTTGTGGAGGTACCTCGCAGCCTTGTCGACAAGGGGATGCAAGGCAAGATCAAGAGTATGCCAGATAATAAATTTAGTTACCTGAAACCTCTTATATGAAGCAAGTGCATAGTACATATCAGTTATGAACATGCATGGAGCCACATCCACGGAAATTTCAGAATTATTCCCTGGAAAGATCATAGCATTTTGGATGTTTTCATAGTTTTTCATTACCAAGGTACGATGCCTTGTTGTGATTTGCTTATCTGAGCCTGAGATATTTGTTTGTGTGTTTTGGTTGTTGTTTTGGTGTTCAGATCTTAATGAAGGCTCTGCTCAAGAAGCTCGTGATTTTCAAGCCCCAGAGGTTAGTATGGGTTCCAAGGAATGTTGTTTAACTTGTTAGTAGCTACACCCAAATTATCAGCACATTTCTTGTGTCTACGAGTGTACACTATTATGGTCTTTCATCGACGGTCTGAACTTTGGAACTTTCTGAAGTTCTGTTAAAGATGTAACAAAATTTAGTAAGAGCGTTCGTGCCCTTGATGAAGACAATGATAGATGTGGTTAGTAGTCTGATTGCCCAAGTCGCTTGATGTACGATATGAATGCTCAGATAAGTTTTCCTTATAATATGTCGAGCAAACCAAATTTGAAAACATTAGCTTATTTAGTAGCGATTTCATCTTGCCTTCTCTGAACTCATACTATATGAAGTCAATTATAAATGGAACCTTTTTGGTTGAAAGGCATGATGTCATAAATATCTCCGATTTTAATCTTATTTTCCTGGTAATAAAAAAATGTTTCTTACCTACGATGAGTTTAATGGCCATCATTTGCTGTCTAATTAGGCTAATCATGATCGAACCTGAGGCCGGATAATTATTTGTCCGCTTGAGCTTTTGAATTTATGAGTTAAGAACTAGATGTTTTAACAGTCGGTCTTGTGTATCTATTTTTTTCCTATAGTTGCACGCTTGGTTCTTCATCATAACCATTTCTTGTTCACAATTTTTATACTCTGTATGATAATTGAGATAAACCTTGGAGAGCTCTGTGCATCGACAACTTTACAACTAAGGTCTCCACCTGCCTAATTAGTAATAATATTGTGTTGCCTTGTCTCATCTCGCGTGTTACTCATTTACTTCTTCTCTGGTAGGGTGGCTGAAAAAAAGTAAAAGTACCGATCAAAACTGGTTGCACTCTTCATTTTTGCCTGCTACTTTTTGATCGTTAGAGCTGAACTTCTCAAGCAGAGGAATACAAGTACTCTGTCCTCTTACATTTTCGCTGGCTTTTATTTGCTTTTTTAGCTGAAAAATGTTTCTCAAGCATAGGAAAACAATTGTCATCATGCAACTGGAATGGAAATGAGATTAAAATCAAATGCGATTTACCTGGTTTCTAAAATCTCACTTGAATGAGTATTCTTCATATATGTCGGCAAGTACATCACCATTGTTATTTTATTACTTTACTTTGATTTCCTACGTTGAAGCTGACTGAAGCAAATAATTTCCATTTCTGTAGCTTCTGATTTTGGCATGGTCCATCTGTAATGTCGATTAATCAATGCAACTTCCAAGTAATTATATCACCACATTTGTACTTTGATTTGTATTCGTAGTCTAGAAATAAGGAATCAAATCTTAGTATTCTAGCACATCCTAATCATTTCTTCGGACCAGCTACAGTTTTGCTTTCCTTGGTTCTATCTTATTTTGAATAATGGCTTTGTCTCTTGCTTCATCCGCACACATGTGCTATTTAGAGTTGAATTTGCATAGATACTATTTGCACAGAAGAAATAGTGGTTGTTGAACATGTTTATCAAGTCTTGCTGTTAAGTGAATCTATTATACTATATATTTGTTGAAAAAGTAGAATATTCATTTTCATGCATTTGTTTTTTGTGTTTATTTTGCTTCAGTCTATCTATTACCAACAGTGTAAGGAGGGCTATTAGTATTCTGCTGGTTATTGTACTCTCTTTAAATTTCATATATGTAGAGGCTTACCTGAACATATTATAATTGACATCCCCAGGGCATAAATTTAGTTGAGCTTGATGTCCAGCTTTGAGGTTGGTTACCTTGCTTACCTGCATGGTATCTGCTGCCCCTCTTGTTGCCTGGAACTATTCTTTGCATGATTCATAACATGGTCTGATCATAACGTCACAATTCAAACATATACCAGCAAACACAACAGTAAGGCAAAGTACAAAACTTTATGAGTTATGCTTAATGGCTCGCTATCAGACGTGTGTGTAGCATGGTTGTTTACGGGTCCTTGTGACCCTACCGGGGAAAGCGTGCACCTTGAATATGATGTGGAGACAACCGTGATGTTGCCTTTTTCTCTTGGTGCAGGGAGAAGTTGTAGCTACATACATGAATTTTCAGGTTTTGTTATCAGATGAATGCTGCAAATGAGACTAGGCTAACTTCCTACTGTGGAAATCAGCAAGAACTTGGAGATTGGAGATGATTTATTTTCTCCACAACAATAGTTTAAATTGAGAATTTGTATGTTTGCTTCTGCTGGGAGATATAATCCCGAGTGGATAATAACCTTTTACCTCTCACAATTGTACAATATATTACTGAAGTTACTATTATTTAGTTTTGTCGCTATTCTGAGAAATTGTACAATCGTAAACCTTTCATAGACTGTGCTGATACATAATCTACACACACAGTGCATTTGATAGGAATGAATCAGCTATCAAAGTTAAGGTGTTCTCACGTTGCATGTGTACCTTTGTTTCTTATCCGCCCAACCCAATGTCAGTGTGCGCAAAGACGACGTAGGTTAGGCCGACGGAGAAGTTAGGGAACGACAACACTGAGCACAGCTAGGTTTGAGCATGGCAATACCAAACACATGACAAGGGCAAAAGACAATGTGAATTGTAGAAGGGGTGTCGATGGAAGAAGATAGTGGGCACAAGGAGGAGCCCCCGAAACCCTAACAGGTAGCCACATCGATGGCAGCGGTATAAGAGCAACATAAATCTCAATGTGGACAACAACATACATGCAAAACAAATAAAAATAAAAATTATGGTTAAAATACAATCTCGCTTTTGTCTTTTGTGCAGGTGGCGTAACGAGTCATCTCAGGAAGAGCTCAACACATTCTAATCATAGGAAGAGCACAACACATTCTGTAAATCTTTTGGTTCCTTTTTTGTTGTTGTATGTAATCAGGTTTCTTTATCAAAGAACAAGGGTTAGCAACAATGTCATACATGAACTGAATAGTAAATAGGTGTCACGGAAGGTTGATATGTTTGCTCCCTCATTTCAGAGGAGTTCATTGGAAACATGATATCGTGTTGTGTATACCTGATCGTCTAACTATGGATATTTCTTTAGTTATTTGTTTTGGATTACACAAAAATAAATATATATCCATGTTGTAATGAAGATCCATTCCGTAAGCTTGTATGATTCTCGGGTATGGCATTTTCCAAGCATATCGTTTGGACTAATGCGCATTCCGAATGGAGAGTTCAGGCAACAAGCACATGCCTATGCATATCAATGAGCCGTACATATCAAAAAAGTTTTCCATGTACTCCCTTTCAGTCGGTTTGAATATGGTAAGTCCTTTCGTTTAGTGGAAGAAACCCGATGGTGGGTATAACAAGAGGAATCATCCCTAACGGGCAGACTCCATAGTTTTGAGAAGTAGGTATCGATGTTACTGGCATGAGAGTAAGTCTCAAACGCAGACAACAATATACATGGTACCCATATGATGGCCACATGAATTTCAAACACGGACATATACACAAAATATTAAAACTTAAGGCTACAATACAGTTTTACTTTCGGCACCTGCGCCAGGGGCGCAACCAGTCATCTAGTATTCAGTTATGACCAAGCAGCAGAAGATCAAATTAAAGAGCAACGCCGATGTTAGACAGCAAAGAACAGAAGTAGTACTAGCTAGTACGCAGTACGCACAACAAAGAGGAAAGAGCGTCCATATGATGAATCTTTGTGCTAAATTGCTGAGGAACAATATCAAGCAGCAAGAATGTCATTGCACTTCATATATAAGCAAAAATAAAAACAATGGGAGATCCCAAATTAAAACACAATTAAGCACCCATGCACGCACGTATACTCATATCTTTTTTTGCGAAACGTATACACATATCCATAATCATGTGTATACATGCATGAGGGATTGAGTTCCTTATGCGTGTGCATGAGCAGAGTTGCACCACCGTACGTACGTGCGAGTGATCTGATCAGTGCCTGGGACGAGGCCCGAGCCTGAGCTCCAGGTCCAGAAGCTGCTTCCTCTCCGCCGGCTCGCCGTCCTGCCGCCGCTCCGCCAGCCCTTCCGGCGCGCGCCACCCGCTCCCATGGTACCCCGCAAGGAGGCCCAGTTGCAAGCCACGGTCACGATCGTCGTCGGAGCCGAACAGGCTCAGCTCCCTCGGGCTAGGGGTACCAGGGCCCAGGGCAGGCTCTGCCTCCACTCCGGCCGGAGCCCCGGCGCCTCCCGTGTAGTACAACATGGCGAAGCTGCCGCTGCTCATCGGCGATGCTGCCTGCAGCTGCGGCGGAGGATACGCCGCCGAGTGGCCGTAGCTCTTGGTGGCCGGCGCGTCGAGGCGGCGGGAGGGAGGCGCCGGCTTGAGGCGGTCACGGTCGCGGCGGTGAATGTTCATGTGCCCGCCCAGCGCCTGCGCCGTGGTGAACCCGCGCTTGCAAAACACGCACTCGTAGCACGGCCGGGCCGCGACCGGCGCCACCGCCGCTGCCTCTCCTGATCTCACTGTCTCGCCGTCGCTCTGGGCCGCCCTGCTGTCCCTCTCCATGCCGCGAGGTACGACGATCTACCTCGATCGAGGATCTGGCTCTGCGTACGAGGATGAATTCGAAGGGTTTGACGATGGAGATGGTGAAGAATGTGTGTTTGTGCAAAGGAGCTACTACTCAGCTAGTATATTCAGAGCTGGGGGACAGGGACAGAAACTGAATGAGTGAGATTGGCGGGGTAGCATTTTTATCGTTATTGTCTGCGATTTCTGAATAAAAGATTGTGCACGGCCGGCCGGCAATGGTGCCTAGCAGCTGCCCTCGCTATCAATCCATGACTCTGCCCGCTCTTGCCCTAGCTAGCTGTGTGTATTATCAATTATGGTGTGCTATGTGAATACGTATGGAACTGCTTATTCAGACCTAAGTATCCTCTTGTGCAAAGTATAATACTGGTTATCACTAATCGATCGTTACTTGCTTCGGTCGATCCTTTTAAGGCCTTTTTGTTGTTGGTCTGTTCGACCTTCGCGATCATGGGCCTTTCACATGTACTACTCTCTAGGATACACAAGGGTGGTTTGCTATTTTCCTTACAAAGTTTACCACGGGCAGACTCAATTTCTCTCACTCTCACTAGTGTTGTACAGGATGCTCTTCGTCCGCTCTCACGTACTATAACATATGTCTCGATGGCCAATATTTTGTGCATAAGCAAATATTGTATTTTTCTCAGTTTCAGCCGTTACCCATGTGCAATTGAAAAAATCTCAGTTTAACCATGCAGAATTGATAATCAAAAAAGCGGGGAAGTGACGGGAGGGGGCACTGGGTGGGCCCTCGGGCCCACCTAGGCCGGTGGCCAAGATCTCCTTGGGATTCTCCTCCACTTTCCTTGTGCGTCAAGGAAAGCCCCCATAGGCAATTCGGATTGGGCCCCTCCATGGGCCGAATTGGACTAGGAGCCCAATTCCTACTGGGGGAAGGGGTGTGGCACACCTGCCCACCTAGGGTCGGCGGCGTCGTAGGGTGGTGGCGGCGACCGACTAGGGGAGCCCCTTCCCCAAGTTGGTTTGCCCTGGATCATCCCCTCCCATTATATATACCGTTCACCCCTCCCTTTGGGAGACACACAATTGCCCACGTTGGCTCTCTCCTCTCTCTCTCTAGATTTCATGTGTTGAGAAATTGCTCTACCTCGCATATAGATCTAATCTAGTATATTGGATCTAATCTATACCTATGTCGAAACGTTGCTCTCTTATCGCTGGCATCAAGTTCTAGAGGGCGGAGTGCTGGCGGGTTGAAGTGCTAGACGTGTGGCTTCCTGTGGAGGGATCATACCTTTGATCCTGTACATGGGAGCGAGGAATCGGCGACATTCTCACCATCAACCGTGAGAATCTTCATCAGGCTACATCAATATCTACACCAACACCGCCTTCCGCTAAAGGTGTTGGTGAGTACTAGATCTAATCACCTAGCTACATCTTCATATATTGATCTTGTGTGTTACATAGAGAAGCAAAATGTTTTATTTTCCATATGCGTAACCCAACAACGAGGTCGTCCAGGAGGTCGGCAGCCCAAAGGTTTGTTATGTCCCATCTAAATGATCCCTTTGTTTTCTCTACTGAACAAAAAGAGAGAAACAATTTTTTTCATGTGGCCAAGGTTCTTGTAATATGTAGTGTTATATTTCTAAACTTTGAATTTATCTTTAATTACCTTATCTCATGCTCTAGCTAGGATATTATTCATCCACGATGTCAACAACCGGCAATCTCATGTGAGCGCCTCGTTTATTATCATCCCTCATGTCGTCAACCAAACTTAGTCTTGTATTATCATCCACTGTGTCAACAATCAGCAATCTTATGCATTCTAGTACCCTCTTAGTTACAACCAAACTTAGTCTTGTAGTCTACCTAAGCTTTCTGAAGATACCCGTGATACATATACATTCTGAAACACTTTCCATATGTTTACATATTCAAGGAATTGTGCATATGAGACCACCTAAAGATATTTTTTTTGTTTCTTAGGTTTATGATGTAATTCAATATGAAAAAAATCTTAAGCCAAAGTAAATTTAAATGCTAATACAAAATCTATGAGAAAATAAAATTTAAGTTAAAAATGCTATTTATAATGATATAAATTATAACTCTACAACACCCGACCTGGTACCTAAATATTTGTGGCATAATTGTGTGGTTAATTACACTAGCTATAGTTTTAAAAAATGTCTAATGAAATAACGAATTATATATGAATAAAATGATTAACGTGTAGAGATAGAACATATGTAAAAAAGTATACAAGTTAAATATAAAGTAGTAAGCCTCAAAACTCCGATGTCAATGTAGTCCCAATATTGTTGCACACTCTTTGAATAAACACGACAAGCTTACTTGAGCATGGATGCACTTACATAAATGGAAAATTATCTAAGATTATTGTCCATCAATGACTACGAGGAACCAAATTCTGGATAAATACCGTGGATTGTATGGGTAGGAGGATTCTGAATTCTATATATTGGAATCTTATACGGCATTTATATGAAAAAAGAGAACCATACTCATTATGGTGGCTGTAGTAAAACAAATGATCAATTGTGTATGCATGGTATATCTCGATGATCTATACCTTGAACTCAGAGTTTCACAACTATTATATGTTTCAAATGATGTAGCAAACTAAAATCTTGTGTGAGATGAAACGTTATGTTTTTCTAATTGTAATTTCTTTCGATGTAACAATATAACATTATCTTTGTACCTTAGGTTCGCAAATTAAAATTATTGGAACATAGTTTCTTCAAGGATGCAGAAGGAGGTAGTTACTACATGTTCGTATTTGAAGTCGGCCTATGCATGGAGCTATAATAGTTGTTTAGCTTTGTTATCTCTGGTTGAATGAGTTTTTAGTGTTTTGATCATTAGAAAGTTTTATGCGTGGTTTGATTTGTAGGATTATTCCATGAGAATTTTAACAAATAAACCATTTGCAATATGATACTAGTACATAGTGGTACATAAGGCACGCCTCATCGGCAACGACATTCACAAGAGGCACAGTGGGAAAAAAAAAGTTGATGCTGAGCCCCGCCAGAATTGGGTTCCGCTGGGCTAACCACATTGGCAATGAAAAAATGGAATGCCGTGGTCGATGTGGGTAGTAACCTAGAGCATGATTTAGACAGATCCAAGGATTTGGCCAACAACAAGAAATGTTGATGCCAAGACGCCAATGATTGAACTGACAAACAAATATGTCGTTCGCCATTTCTTTAACCAGAACCATGCATCTCAATGCCTATGTACTTATCGGACTATGTAAGTTATGCTGAAATGTTGGAGCGACCGCTTATATTCAGTTATGACCAAGCAGCAGGAGATCAAAAGAGCGACACCGATTTTAGACTGCAAAGAAACAGAAGTAGTACTAGCTACTCCCTCCGTTTTTTAATATAAGATGTTTTAGCTTATGTCCACATTTACATGCACACAAATGTATGTAGACATATTTTACTTTTTATGTTCACACATTTTAGTATGCATGTAGACAACATGTGTAACATCTAAAACATCTTATATTAAAAAACGGAGGGAGTAGTACGCACAACAAAGAGGGTCCATATAGGATGAATCTTTGTGCTAAATTGCTGAGAAACAATATCAAAACAGCTAGAATGTCATTGCACTTTATATATATAGCAAAAATAAAAACAATGGAAGATTTGAAATTGAAACACAATTAAGCACCCATGCACGCAGCGTATACACATATCCATAATCATGTGTATACATGCATGAGGCGTGTCTATGAGTTGCACCACCGTACGTACGTGCGAGTGATCTGATCAGTGCGTGGGACGAGGCCCGAGCCTGAGCTCCAGGTCCAGCAGCTGCTGCCTCTCCGCCGGCTCGCCGTCCTGCCGCCGTTCTGCCAGCCCTTCCGGCGCGTGCCACCCGCTCCCATGGTACCCCGCAAGGCCCAGTTGCAAGCCACGGTCACGATCGTCGTCGGAACCGAACAGGCTCAGCTCCCTCGGGCTAGGGGTACCAGGGCTCAGGGCTGGCTCCGCGTCCACTCCGGCCGCAGCCCCGATGCCTCCCGTGTAGTACAACATGGCGAAGCCTCCGCTGCTCATCGGCGATGTTGCCAGCTGCGGTGGAGGATACGCTGCCGAGTGGCTTCCGTACTTGGTGGCCGGCGCGTCGAGGCGGCGGGAGGGGGCCGCCGGCTTGAGGCGGTCACGATCGCGCCGGTGGATGTTCATGTGCCCGCCCAGCGCCTGCGCCGTTGTGAACCCGCGTTTGCAGAACACGCACTCGTAGTAAGGCCGGGTCGCGGGCGCCGGCGCCACCGCCGGCCCCGGCGATCTCACTGTCTCGTCGTCGCTCTGGGCCGCCCTGCTGTCCCTCTCCATGTCGCCAGCTATGACGATCTACCTGGAGGATCTGGCTCTGCGTACGATGATGAATTCGAAGGGTTTGACGATGGAGATGGTGAAGAATGTGTGTTTGTGCAAGTAGCTACTCCCTCCGTTCGGATTTAATTGACACACACTTCGTTATACACGGATGTATCTAGACACCTAACAAGTAGAATGCATATTTACCGGAGCCGGTACCTACCGGAGTCCCGGTAGCCAGTTAGGAGCCGCCACCTGCTCCGGTTCACGCGTACAGGTTTCGGAGATGGGCCCACCATCAAATATTAGCCAACCTCACCTACTCAGCGCGCATCTCAAAGCAGAGATCAACGGCAGCAACCGTGCCGGTAGGTACCGGCTCCGGTAAAATTTCTGGGTTATAACAAGTATAGACACATCCATATTTAGACAAAATCAAGTCAATTAATTTGGAACGGAGGGAGTAGCTAGTATATTCAGAGTTGGGGGGACAGGGACAGAGACTAAGATTGGCGGGGTAGCATTTTTATCGTTATTGTCTGCGATTTGTGAATAAAAGATTGTGCACGGCCGGCCGGCACTGGGGCCTAGCAGCTGCCCTCGCTATCCATGCATCATCCATGACTCTGCCCTTGCCCAGTTGCCCTAGTTACTGTGTATACGCCTTACGCCGTGCAATGTGAATGTAGATGGAGCTGCTTCAGACCGAAGTATCCTCTTGTTCAAAATATAATACTGGTACAGGCATTATCACTGATCGATTGTTACTTACGTCGAACGATCCTTGGAAACTGGTATAGTTTGGACTATTTGCTCTGAGCTGGGTTCAGCTTCTGCCTTCTGGTGTTGCTGTCATACCATTGACGCGGTCCTGACAAGCTAGGATCGATGAAACTAATTAAACTATCGCATACAACTCTTGCTTTAAAATAATGGCAAGCATATATACATGGGAAGATAGATAGATACAGGGTTCAGATAGCCGCCAGCGTGTGGCAACCGGGAGGGCGATAACCACCGCCGCCAGCGCCTCCTACCCCGCCTCCCCTCCTCCCTCGCCGCCGCCAGAGGGCGCGGCCGGGCAAAGCCTGGCCGGCCCCGGTGGCGGCGGGGACCTCGCCGGGCTTAGGCCGACGACTGCGGCACCCGTGGGTGTCGTTGCCTTGCTGAAGGAGTCGTCGCCGCAAATCACCCGCCTCCCGCACAGAGTTTCAGGGGAAACCCTAGATCTGGACTATCAGATCGGACGATGACAGCACCCTATGGTGTTCCCTCTTGGGGGATCGTTTTGGAACACGAGATGCCTGGAGGGGTCTGCTGGTGAAGCGGAGTTTCATCTTCAACGACGAAGACGGTGGGTTATGGCAGCGTGGTGCAGCAGGGACCTGTCGACGGTCGTAACATGGTGGACTCGCGCAGGGTGGAGGCGTGGTCCGGTGTCATGGTGGCATCGACTGCAGGCCTGGCAAGTTTTTGCTTCGACCTGCACGCTGAATTTGGGTTGGCGGAAGATGATGGAGGCGATGTCCGGAGCGTGTGCACAAGGCGCTATCTCTGAGTTGGCCAGGGAGCCGGCGATGGCTGTGACCGGGGCACAAGGCCCCGTTTTTCTCCGTCGTTTGTGCTAGTTGTGGTGTTTCACTGTTTGGTGGATTCAGCTTGTATTCGTTCGTTGTAAGGCTCTTTGCCAGCTTATGTTGAATAAATGAAATAAAGCGGCCGTATGCATCTTTTCGATGCAGAGTCTGAGACTGCCCCTTTTCTAAAAAAAAAACAGGGTTCAGATAGCTCGTGTCTGAAGCAAATTTACATGCAACTATTCTTCATTTCGAATAAGTATTTTCTTTCTTTATTTGTCTCCTTGCGTTTGGACTCTTGAGAGAATCGATCGCTTGCACCGGGAAATATATTTATGATTGTTTGAATGTAAAGTCGATCTCAAGTCCTTGCTTGATGGAGCATGCACCTGTGAAACAGGAACGTCCTTGTCGCGGTCTTGTATCTGCATAGATTGAGATGGAGTGCAATGGGTGACTATCTTAATTTTACTTAAAATGGGTAAATGTCATGCATGAGTCATGAGTCATGACTAAAATCTTACAAGATGCAGGACCGTACAAAGCTGAGTCTGTCACTCACTCGTTAACTCATGGTATGACAGTTATAGACAAGAATATACTCTGTCATTGTCAGTACCTTGCCCTGTACCTGCTCTGGCTCTTTCTTTGGTGGGACGAAAAGTTCAATGGAGTGTTAGACAGAACCGAAGAGCGAACTGCTCACGTTGCCTCCGCGTTATCATCCAACTCATGGAAATTGTCCCAATTGTCACCTGCATGTATGTCCCAGTAGACAGAACCGAGGCCTAGCTAGCGCTGCATGATACCTACAGATGAACCACAGTTCATTGTAGACGGAAGGACTATTTCAAGGGGCTAACCCTGTATTGGAGCTGAGCCCGTTCTAGCGCCTGCAAGCTGCCGAAAACCCTTTGGAGATAAATTAAAGGACAGGAAAGGAAAGGATTTGAAGCTCTCGAAAAAAGTTTGACCAGAGTGGGATTTGAACCCACGCCCTTTCGGACCAGATCCTAAGTCTGGCGCCTTAGACCAACTCGGCCATCTGATCGTATTTATTCGTATTTCAACGATTTTTGTATAAATCGCTGATTTGGATCGAGAGACAAATTGGGACGTTTGTATTGCAAATCTTAGGGCAGATCTCAAAGCACACGAAACAGCGACACTGGATCAGGCCAGAGCCGATCCCACACGAGGACAGCCTTCCGGAAAAGAAACCCATCAGACTTTTCATGGGCCCATCTATCTCATATTCTCCTTTGTGCGCGGGCGCTCCTATATGCCGCTTTCAGCGGCGCGCTGCGCCCCCGCCGGCTTGGTCCATTTTCTACCGTTCGCTAGGTTCGGTGCTTCCGATTTCATTAGCCATGACCCATGATAGACTCGGCCAAGCTACTACTCTACTCCCGTTTCTTTTCTTGTACCGTGTTTTTTTCAATATTTTCATAGTCCTATTTTATTTTCGTTTTTTCAGTTTTATCTTCCTTTTTTATATTCTCAATTTCGTTGAGTTTTTTATATTCTCTATTTATTTTCTTATCATCAATATTACTACTTCCTCCGATCGAAAATAAGTGTACCTCTATTTCTTTTCTTATCATCAATATTACTACTTCCTCTGATCGAAAATAAGTGTACCTCTGAGAGTATTATTAAAAAAACTATTATTTATTTTATTTTTTGTTTTTGTTTAAAGCAGAACATGACCACCATGCGCATTTCTTGGAGGTGAACCTACTTAAAAACCATGAATATTTTTAAAACCTCCTGAATTTTTTTGAATCGATGAACGTATTTTTTTAAACCAATGAATAATTTTTTGAATCTTGTGAACATTTTTTCGTATCCCTAAACATTTTTAATTCATACATATTTTTTCAAAACAATGTTTTGTTTTTAAAACTACGTGATTGTTTGAATTCATGTCATCAGGTCGTGAAGCTCTTTCTCCATGCAGCTAGCTCATCCCGTTGTCTCCTCTCCTCCGAGCTACCGCTCAAGTTTTGCCGCAAAAAACGGGAAATACGTGCTCCCCTCATTTAACTCCCACGATCAGCCTTCCCAACCTGGGACAAAGAACGAGATTGGGCTTCCACCGGTCATGAATACGCCAGTTTCGATCCCCCAAATGCTGAAACCCGAAAGTTTAGTACTGAGCCCACAATTAGTGTCATCGATTATACTTTCTCACAACTACCTCATTAACTTGAGCTAGCTCAACAAATCTATCAGGTGCTCAAGGTACGCCTGATATAGTTTAAGCCGTGAGAGGGAAAATGATTTCTTGCTTGTACTAACCATATGTAAAAAATGCCCATGATAATTAAGTAATATTTAAATGCAGATATAAGTTCTCATGTATCAATCATCCGTTTGTGGACATATTTTTAATTCAGTTATCCGTTAAAATGAGCAATTCATTTACTTGAACAAGATAAAATAGAATAAACTATTGTTGCTTTAACTTTTCTAAACGTTGAAATGCACTGATTCCTTTGTTTGTTCTTCGGAAGCTTTTCGTAGTTAGAGGATCATTTTTTATGCAATAGTTGGTTAAGAAAGAGGATGTGGAATGCTGGATGAGTAGGCATGTAGCTAGATAACAGGTCAAGTTAACCCTTGAATCCCGGTCAATTTTCCCTCATAAGATAACCCATCTACTTTGCTCTACATATACTTTTATTTGTTGTTTGTTTTAATAAAAAAATTATATTTATCATGTTATCTTATATATCTTGTCAACGCATAATACCTTTGTAATTGAAAACTACAATGGTATTATTCATGTACACGGGGGATTTTATTATTTGCAGGTTGCTAGACGGACATAAGAGGTTCACATATCCTCTCATTTGTTTGATAGACCCCGCTACTACATAAATCCATGTCGGGAGTCCAAACTAACTATCAACATCTCAAACATTCTAGGATTCTCAGTTTTGTTACACCTAAATTTAAGGGTTATGTACTTTGTAAAGCTTTCTCAATAACTCGTTAGATCAATACTTTCAAAAACAATCTACCAATATATTTAGAAGTCGCCATGGATAATAACACACATAAACACA